>CP139508.1:94921233-96121233 GCA_021014915.2 Artemisia tridentata subsp. tridentata | reverse complement strand
TCTTGAAGCTATGGATTTAAAGTGGCAGCTGGCTCTTATCAGCATAAGGGCAAAGAAGTATTATCAAAAAACTGGTAATAAAATCACCTTCAATGGAAGAGATGTAGCTGGATATGACAAGTCAAAGGTGGAGTGTTACAATTGTCATAAGATGGGGCACTTTGCCAGGGAATGTAGAGGTCCAAGACAGCAGAGCAAAGGGAATGTGAACAAGAGTCAGAATAGGAGATCAGTGAATGTGGAAGAGACCTCTTCTTCAAGAGCAATGGTTGCTGTGGATGGAGCTGGATTTGATTGGAGCTTCATGGAAGAGGAAGAGGAACCAGCCAACATTGCTTTAATGGCCTTTTCAGACTCTGAGGTACATGTTGTTCAAAAATGTTCAAATACTTGTCATGCTTTAAAAGATTATGAAAATCTCAAGAAACAGTATGATGATCTTAATATAGAATTCAATAGAGTAAGTTTTAGTCTATCTAATCATAAAAGAGGACTAGCTATTTTAGAAGAACAACTTGAATTCTATAGAAAGAATGAGTCAAACTTTACTGATGACATAGCTGTTTTGAAAAGGGATTTGCAATTAAAAGATGATAAGATGAGTGGGCTTGTATATGAACTAGAGCAACTTAAGAAAGAAAAAGAAAACATACAACTAAGTGTTGACACTCTAGAGTACACATTAAAAGGGGCACATAAAATAGTAGAGAGTCAAATACTTAATAAAGCTAAGTCTGGTTTAGGATATAAGTCAGTGGCACCTCCAAATAGAGGAATGTTTGTCCCCCCAGGAATAGATTTAGCTCATACAGGTTTAGAGGAGTTTCAGGATAAGGAGTTTCCTGCATATGGTACTAAAATAAGTGAGAATCCTGTTAAATTTGTTAAATATGAGGATACTTATGTTAGTGCTAGTGACAAATCTCTTTCTGAGGAGAAGATGTCCTCTGGCAGGGATTCAGATGCACCAACCATTGAGGATTGGACATCTGATGATGAGGATAATGAAATTAAGATTGAGACCAATAAGACTGTGTCTAAGGATGAATCTAAGTCTAGGGTTGATGTGAAACATGTTCCTAAAGTGGTAAAGAATGAGAATATAAAACCAGTTAGGAAAAATGTTAAATATGCAGAGATGTATAGGTCTAGGAATAGATCTTCAGTTTCTAAGCATAGTAAGAGGAATTGGAACCACTCAAAAACAAAGCAAGTAGATGATAAGGTTGTTATGATTAAAAAAATATGTTTTGTTTGTGGAAGTTTCAATCATCTTGCTGCATATTGTGACTGTAACCCATGGAAAAAGAGAAATTTCGGGAATTCAAGGGTGAAAATGAATGCTAGGGTAACACAAAACAATTCAACTAAATTGTCTAACCCTAATGTAAATCATAAGGTATCACCTAGTGCAGTTAAGTCAAGAACAGGCAACAAAGCAGTTCAAACTGTTAGACCAAAGACATGGCTTACAAACACACAAGTTGGTTCAAGTGCAAAACAATTTTCAAATCATGCACAAACAGAAAAAGGACATTTTTACAGGAAAACAGCAATGGTCAATCAAAAATGGGTTCCTAAAACTGTTCCAACAGTTCCAAATGCTAGGTTAGCAGTTCCAACTGCTAGACCAGCAAATCCTACTGCTAGGCACTTGAGTGTAAAGGGAAAATGGGACAATGCTGTCAAGACCTCAGCACATTGGGTTAGAAAAACATTCCAACCCAATGGTGCATCAATAACCCCAAATAGTTTTTCCTATATTGATGCACAAGGCAGATCCAAGCCAGCAATGGTTTGGGTCCCCAAAAGACACTAACACCCTTATTTTTGTGCAGGAACATCCTTCAAATGGTGAAGAAGATAGAGGATACTCAGACAGTGGAAGTTCCAGGCATATGACTGGAAACAAGTCATACCTTTCAGACTTCATAGCTTTGGATGGTGGACCAGTTGTCTTTGGTGGTGGTGTTGGAGGAAAGATTACTGGTAAAGGGGTAATAAAAACTGGTAACCTTGATTTGAAAATGTGTATTTTGTACCAGAGTTAAAGTACAACCTCTTTAGTGTGTCACAAATATGTGATAAACAGAATAAGGTTCTTTTTACTGATACTGATTGCCTTATTCTTTCTCCTGATTTCAAGCTGCCTGATGAAAATCAAGTTTTGCTTAAAATTCCAAGAAAGGGTAATACATACAGTATTGAGATGAACAACCTTGTTCCTAAAGAAGGTCTTACTTGCCTTGTTTCAAAAGCCACATTGGAAGAATCAATGTTATGGCACAGAAGGCTTGGTCACGTTAATTTTAAGACCATTAACAAACTTGCTAAAAATGGGTTGGTAAGAGGATTACCAAACAAAATTTTTCAAAACGACCAAACCTGTGTTTCCTGTCTTAAGGGCAAACAACACAGAGCCTCCTGTAAGCCAAAATTGCATAACTCTAATGATCAAGTGTTACATATGCTTCATATGGACCTTTTTGGTCCAACTTCTGTAAATAGCTTGAACTTTAAGAAGTACTGTCTTGTTATCATAGATGATTATAGCAGATTTACCTGGGTTTACTTTCTAAGAACTAAGGATGAAACTAGTGAAATTCTTAAGTTCTTCATTACTGAGGTAGAAAACCTATCTGATAGGAAAGTTAAAATCATCAGATGTGATAATGGAACAGAATTTAAAAATAGAGTTATGGATGATTTTTGCAGAGAGAATGGTATTAGAAGGGAATATAGTGTAGCTAGAACCCCACAACAGAATGGAGTAGTTGAAAGGAAAAATAGGACTTTGATAGAGGCTGCTAGGACAATATTAGCTGACTCTAAGCTACCTATTTCATTCTGGGCTGAAGCAGTTAGTACTGCTTGCAATGTTCAAAACAGGGTTTTGATAGTTCAACCTTACAATAAGACTCCCTATGAGCTTTTTAGAGGTAGAACTCCTGCACTAAGTTTCATGAGACCTTTTGGTTGTCATGTTACAATTCTAAATACCAAAGACCAACTAGGAAAATTTGATGGGAAATCTGATGAAGGTTTCTGATTATACAATAAATTGCACTACCAGGGCTTCGATGGTGATCAAAGGGAATATGGGGTGCTGAGATTGCACCAAGCTTGTTCTTAACCTGAAATAAGAAATACGAAGACACTACGTTAAGTGATTGCGCAGGGGTTGGACCCTGCGAACCACCTCCGGCGTGCGAGTAAGTATGTGTAATGGTAATGTAGGTTGTAAATTGAGAGAGTGAAGTTAACTTACAATGTTCATGCCCGACCAAGCTATTTATAGGGGAGAAATAGAGCTTAGTGGACGGTTTGCACATGTTTCGGAGATCATGGGGGCGTCCCATGATTTGTGGTAACCGCTAGGGCTTTATAGCCCACGATCTCTGTTTTGGCGGAAAAGCCAAGGGTAAGAGGAGAAGTGGGTTTGACCTGGTCATGGTAGTCCTCCGTTGTAGTTCCTTCGAAAGGAATACCCCGAAGGGCTTAAGGTTTCGATTGGCGGATTCCCACATGGTAACCAGTTCGCAGGCGAATGGTTTTACGCCAATGAAACGTGTTAGGAGATTAACCTGGGCCTCCTAAGGGAGGGCCTTCTACAGGCTCGAAGGGGAGTCCTTCGACCCGTTCGGAGGGTACATCATCAAGCCCCCCAGTCGAAAGTGATATATACGTACAAGTATAAATTACTTTCGACTCAAAAAATCAACATGCATTACACTTATGTTCAAAGAAAATAAATGACTAACTAACCTGCGCATTTAATGCGGGTTAATGATTATCCTTCCACTTGCCTTATTAATTCAAACGGCTATATCATCGGTAGGAGCAAACATCACTTCAAAACTTAATCACCCATTTGAAATCTGTGAGATCAGCGTGGTTAGGTGTACACGTGTTCGACTGTGATCAAAACTTTCACAGGTATATAAATTCACGAGGGATAAACCCTAGAATACCTTTACCTTCCGCCCAAAATATACACACACTACTAGGTGTTCTTGTGCTTCCGTTGAAATGAAAAGGTAAAATTTCGATCACTCTCCTTTTGTTTTACATTCATTTAGTATGAGTATGGCTGCCAAAAGAATTATTAGAGAACAGACATGCACCTTATCGAAAGAGGCGTTAACTGATTTTCTGCGTGACTACCCCCTACCGTCTGGGCTCAAACTCATCCGTCCAAGCAAAAGACAAAGTATCTTTGATGCCCCAAAAGGATATGTAGGTTTATATATTCATGCATTTACCCAATCAAACCTTAGGATTCCACTTCATCCTTTGATTTTGGAGTTTTTGCAGTACTATAAGGTGCACATTTCTAGATTTAACCCATTTCGCCTAGCCAAATTAACCACCTACATAGTAATGTGCAAAGCCTACGGGTATGAGCCCTCCCTAAATGTGCTTAGGGGTTTTGTCAATTTGTACCCTGGTGGGGATTAGGTGACTATCACCAAAAGGGGTGAACATGATGTTCCTGTTCTTTTGATGAAACCTTTTTCAAATATAAGAAATTGGAAAGGTCAGTTCTTTTATATTGAAAGTACAATCATACCGTCCGAGTACCCAGCCTTGCTTGACGAAGCCTATATGTATGACGAGAAGAAGTATAATGACCCTTTGCCCTACGAGGTAAGGAGCGAGCCCTTGTATCAGTGGCTTGCATGACATCCCGCTAATGTCCAGACATTCCCCGAGCCTATCTTGTTCATGGCTGGCATTGCTGAGAGTTGGGAAGGGTCTCCGTTGCTTCCTGAAATAATTTGTGAAGGAAAAAGTATGTATAATTCCTATTTAAATAATTAAAATAACTTATCTGCTGATATTCATCTCCTTTGCATTTGTTTTTGCAGAAATGGCTTTTAGAAACTTGTTGTGGCCGGAGGTGCCAAAGAAGTTAGCTTCATGCCGAAGGATCCTCAGGATGTAAGTTACGGAGCGGGGTCTCCGTCCCGATCTGTCAATGATGTTGTTGCTGCTTCAGTGGTGCCTCTTGCAGTGATACCCCCTTCGAAGCCAGTGAATGTTGAAGAAACCCCTCTCACTTTTGAGAATGTTACTGATTCTGATGATCCACCTTCCGACTCTGATCAGCTAGAGATTATAAGGTCCTCTGGCATTGCGGACAGGGTGAGAAGTAGGAAAGGTACTGGTGCCAAAGCTGTGAAGGCTCCTCCCAAAAGGAAATTGGATATCCCCCCTTCTTCCACCAAGGTGGCCAAACAAAAAGTAGGGAAGTCTCGAGGTAAAGCTATAATGTATGCACCAGAAAAGATGACTGATGATGATGATATCCCCGGTAAGCAGAAATTTCTTCAAGTCTTCTTCCTTTTCCAATGCACTGCGTATTTGACTTATATTATTTTTTCGTAGGGCTGCCAAATACAAAGGAATTACCCAACGCTCTCTCCTGCCGCTTGCTTGTGGATAATGTCACTCCTGCTTCTTGGAGGAGGACAATGAGTGAGATGACCATTGAGCAGCTTTGTGATCTCAACGACAAGAGCTATGTCAGACAAGCTATGGTGGGCAGTCATCTGAGCTTTCGTACCAGGGAGCTATTGAATAAGGTAAAAGAGGCGAAGGAGGAGGTTGCTGTTGTTGTGGCCAGGGAAAAAGAGAGGGAGAAGAATTATGCTGAGCTGGAGAAGAAATGTGACGAAGCCATGGCAGATTTTGAGAAACACCTAAGGTATGGGGCTCTTCGAGCCAAGATTGATGGTCTTGAGGAGCAGCTCAAGGAATCGCAGGCTGAGTGTGGTAGGTTGAAGATGAAGGAAGCTAAGATTGTTGGTTATAAGACCCAGGTGAGTGCCCTGGAGTCAAAATGTACTGGTTTGGAGGCTGAGAGGGCTAGGTTAGTGGAGCAGGAGGTCAAGCGTTGCCAAGAGGTGGATCAATTGAAGCTTGAATGCAAAGGTTTGAGAAAAGATAGGGCTGAGGTTGTATCGAAGGTTGTTCCATACATTGCTATAGAGTTGTACCATAGTGATGAGGTGGGGGAGGTCGTGGGGAAACTAGTGAATGCGGCCATATTCCATGGAAAATGCACAAATTTGGAGGAGATTGCTGAAACCAAAAAGCCAGTTGTGCTGTCGGAGGTGCCATATTATCGTACTAATTTCGTGCGGGAATATGATGAAGCTGGTAACGCATTCACCACGGCCGTATACCCCTTCCTTGCCGAAGCAACCAAAGATCCTTCAGCCTCCATCGAAGATCTCCTCTCTAAGAAGCCAAGGAACATACAGCCTCCATCTCCTACCAGAAAAACCTTGTCTGAGAAACCAAAGTCTGCAACTCACCAGGAAGATCCAAACTCTTCCAAAAACAATTGAAGGCTGCCATGTTGGCAGTAATTCGGTCCTCAAGGGTGGCATGTACCCTTTAAAACAATTTATTATGGTTAAAGGCTGGTGCCTTTGTGTTTGACAATTTATCATGCTTTTGTCAGGCGTGTGCCTGTTGGAACAATTTATCTTTCGTTTCTCTGGGCTTCGACCCATAACTTTAGAAAATTATCCTTTTTTGATGATAGCTACGCCTATGCGTAGTCTTTATTAATGTTAATTTAGTGGGATATGTCCCACCTTTATTGTCATGTTTATCTTCTCTTACGCTCATTTCAAGAACGTAAGAATACAACCTAAAGTTATAACCTTATTGTGTGTATTTTGGACCAAGATTTTATGCAATCGTATAATTTGACTGTGACAGAGGGTCGCGACCCACTCCGTCTTTATCCTTAAGTTGCAGAGGGCTTTTAATACCCTAAGACTTCATAGGAAAGTTAATGTGAATTGTAATGGATGTTATTTGTATACAAGACATGTGTCTTGCTTCATCCTTCGACATTGAAACTTGTAAAGTACTTGGCTGAACAAATCTATGTTGTATAAAACGAAACAAGAGATTTTGAGGGAAATTCGTTATATCATTAAGTGGGTAGGGAGGATTATATCATTTGAAGAAATGACCACTACGACACCTACCATTAATGCTTCTTTCCCATATGAGAAGATTGCGTTACATGAAATTGAAAAAACAACTAATTGCTTTTTAGAAGTAAGTTCTTGTACGTAAAACTTATGAAAGTTATTGTCATGCTTGGCCTTGTGCGTGACAGTGTCTGTCCTTCGAGCTCATATGCTTTGTTGTCGCAGCATTTCTCTCTGACGCTGGCCCTTTCGATTTGGCTTTACTTGCGATTGTTCGAAGGACATGCTCCTATATGCCCTTAGGACTTTGGGTAACTTATCCACCCACTCGTGTTGATGCTGCCCTAACTTTGCCTCGATTTTGGTGACAATGTATTTGTCTACACAAATGAACATCTACTTCACGTTCAGGCCTTCACAGAAAGATGGAAACACCCCTTCATCAAAATGTTTTCCTTCGTAAGAGGTGATGACTTGTGGGACTCCGAATCTGCAGATTATTTGTTCCCACGCAAACTTTTCCACATGTTTTCCTGTTACTGATGCCAAAGGCTTAGCTTTGACCCATTTGGTGAAGTAGTCTATGGCTAAAACCACGAACTGTATTCCTTCAGAAGCTGATGGGAGTGGTCCGATTATGCTAAACCCCCATTGGTCGAAAGGCCTTGCCGCTGTGGTGAGGGACGCATCGTATCCCAATGGTTCCCGAGTCATCGAGTATCTCTGGCATATCGTACATGCTTTGATTGCTTCCATAGCATCTTTTAGCGTGGATGGCCAGTAATATCCCCACTCTGCTATTGTTGACGCAATGGATCTAGGGTTTGTGTGTTTTCCACAACACTCTTCGTGAGCCATGTTGAGGATGTTCGAAGCCTGCTCCCTTCCTACACAACGAAGCCATGGAGACGAGAGAGACCTTTGGTAGAGGTTACCGCCTATAAACCAGTATTGTGGAGCTTTTATTTCGACCCTACGTGCCAGCTTTCGATTGTCGGGTAGAAGACCACTTATCAAGTATCTCTTTATTGGATTCATCCAGTCGGAGCTTTCGACAGAGGCTTCGTCTTGCATGATTGACCTATTGGCCAATGTTTCTACCAAGACTTCTTCGGGCAGATGAGCCATAGCCGTTGAAGATAGCTTGCTTAGTACCCCTGCCTTCTCGTTTTGGCTTCTACGAACATGTGTCACCTCATACGGTTCGAACTCCTGAAGAAACTCTATAATCACATTCAAATACTTCTTGATGGTAGGCTGCTCTACCATTTAGGGGCCCTTGACTTGGCTGGCCACTAGTCGTGAGCCTACAAAAGCGGAGAGGCTGTCAGCCTTCATACCCTTCGTCAATCGAAGGCCAGCTAACAGGGCTTCGTACTCTGCTTCATTACTCATTGTCCTGAACTCGAATCTTAATGCATAATCGTACTCTTTTCCTTTCGGGTTTATGAGAATTAGACTTGCTCTCGAACCATCAGGATTCGAGACCCCATCTGTGTATAATTTCCATTTCTCCTTCGTCCTTGGTGGCTTTGTCTTTCCCTGACTGTATTCGGAAGGTGTTTTAGTAAGGGGGCCTACGAGTGTCTTATTTTTGACAGAATTCTGTCCCCTACGCCTTTTTAATGACTTTGGAACTTGAATATTAGCAGTGGTCTGGACCTTCGAAGAATTGACCTTGACCCTTTGCTCGACCCGTTTGGAGTTATCAAGATAACATTTTGCGTCGAAAGGCTTGTCATCGATCATTGGTGCTCGAGGGACTTCAGCAACGCCAGAATGTGTCTGAGTAAGGACCTCCTTGTTGGTTTTATGTAGCTTTTCCAAATCGACTTTGGTATTTGTAGGGGGTTGCTTTTTAGCTACCACCGCCTTCTTTAGACAATACTTATTTACCGCAGCTTGTCTTTTAGGGTCCTTGTGACTTAGGATAGCCTTCGGAGGTCCGCTGGGACTTCCTTTGTTTCTGCTATCAACTTCTCCTTTCTCTCTTTGACTATAGCTAGAGAGTATGGTGCCTATCCTATTAGGTGTGTGGAATTTTATTGCCGCGTGTATGGTCGACACTACAATACCCATTTTTTGCATAGCTGTCCTCCCTATCAGTAAGTTGTAGGGAGAATCGGACCTTATGATAGCGAAATTGAGTGTTTCTGTCCTTGCGAACCTTCCTTCTCCGATTGTTATGTCCAATGGTACTTCTCCCAGAGGCCACGAATGTTCGCCAGAAAATCCTACCAAAGGTATCTTAGAATCGACCTTCTGTGACCTAATCGAAGGCTTAAGTTTCAGAAAACAATGCTCGTATATGATTTCACAAGGGCTTCCGCAGTCCATGTAAGCTCCGTTTATTTCTTGGTTGGAGATGAGTACTTTGATAACCACCGGGCCGTTCGAAGGTACCTTTCCTGTGATGGGGGGAAACATAATTTCCCCTATTCCATTTGTCTCTATCTCCGCCACCTTTCTTTTTAAGCCAGTTTCGCCCCTGCGTATCATTAGTATGGGGGCTTCGGTTGGATTAATGTCTTTGGCCATCTGAGTGTCGGTCATCTTTTCCTTGCCTTTTTTGATACCTTTTACTAGGTGTGCTAACTGTCCCGACCTTACGGCATCCTCAATTTGTTTCTTTAGCTCTCTGCAACTGTTCGTATCATGGCCATTGTCTTCGTGGAAGTGGCAGTACTTGCTGGTATCCCTGTTTTTACCCTTACTTGTCATGCGAGGGGGTGCTTCGAAAGCTTTAGCAGCCCTCTCTGTTGTGAGTATTTCTTTAGGAGACTTGCTTAGGCTTCCTAGCAAACCGTGGTTAGGGCCTTTGTACGGAGAAAACCTATCTCTGTTTTTGTGCCTGTTCTTTGACCCCTCCCACTTTGAGGACTTGTTGTGGGTGTCTCTATCGATCGGAGCGCCATTGGTGGACACCTCCTTTGCTTCGATCCAGGTGTACGTCCTTTCCATCAAGCTTTTGTAAGTTGTCGGAAGATCAGTGGATAGGAATTCCACCAAACTCCTATTTCGGAGGCCATGTACGAAACCCGATATGCGCTGATCTTCGTGAAGACCCAAGATTTGCAGAGTTTCATCGGTGTATCTAGTAACAAAGGCCCTGGTGCTTTCGTTTTCCTTTTGCTTGATGTTGTGCACCATAAGATGAGTTCTTGTGAATTTATTTTGCTGACTGAAGTGAGACCGAAACTTAGCATTGAGATCATCAAGATTAACGATGCTCCCTGGCTTTTGCCCATTCCACCAAATCCGAGTAGAATCCCGCAGGGTATAAGTAAACATGTGACAGGCTACGGGCATAGCCCACTTTTGCATTTTGATTGCCCCTTCAAACAGGTGTAAAAAATTGTCCGGACCCCCCTTCCCATCATAAGTCCCAATATGCGAAGGCATTTTCAACCCATCAGGTAACGGGTAGTCTTCTATCCACCTAACGAACGGTGTGACCGAACCTATGGGGTCCGAATATAGGCAATTATAGGGCGGTGCATATGTAGGAGCAGTATTATATGGAGTGTGACTAGGGGGTATTCCCATAGGGGCTTGGATTGGGTAAGAATGGTAGGGTACGTTCATGCTAAACGGATACCCATTTCCTATGGAGTAAGGAGGGTATGTCGTAGGCTGTCCGAAGGGTATGTTCCCGTACGGTTGGGGGACACTAGGGTTACTAGGCGGTCCACTAACGAGAGGATATAAACCTTGGGGGTAAGAATGAGCTTGGAACGAAGGGTACATACCGTTGGAAGGAAGATTTCCTCCCATATTAAATGTAGGCGGATTGCCTTCTACGCCTGATGCGTGAGAAGGCTGCAATGGAAACCCTGCTTCCGTTCTCCCTAAATGCGCTGCTAACAATGGAGGTAAATTCACCCCCGTATCCTCCCTTCGTTGGCTCCTCCCATTGGACCCCTCTGCGATCACTCCTTCCCTTCTAGTAGGAGCCCTTTCAAGGACTCCTTCGAATCCTACGGACCTTTTACTTAGCCTTCGGCTGACAGGTGACCCAATACTTAATGCTGAAAATGTTGTTCCATGTGCCGGAGGCCTAGGTTCTGCCTCCAACTCTTCATCATAATCCTCACTTGAGTATTCCAACTCCCTTCGCATTTCAACATTCCTAATTTTCCTTTTGCGAGCCCTCAAGAGAGATTCCAACACTTCGTGGTTGGCTTCGACAAAGTCTGGGCTGATAACGGGCTCCGGATTGGCTGATGTTGAAGCGTGATGGTTGGGTGTGATTTCTGGTTGAGAACGTGTTGTGAATGTGGAAGCGGTGATTGGGGGAAGGTTGTTAGAGTCGTTGATTGGTATTGGTGCTAAGGTAGAGAATCCCGGTGGGGGAGTATCTTCTCTTCCTTGATCCATACCGGATATATAGTGAAAGTAGTTGGTTGGTTACAAGCTTGGAAATAACAAGACCAATTGTAGCGGTCCCACGGATGGCGCCACTGATTGTACAATAAATTGCACTACTAGGCCTTCGATGGTGATCAAAGGGATTATGGGGTGTTGAGATTGCGCCAAGCTTGTTCTTAACCTGAAATAAGAAATACGAAGACACTACGTTAAGTGATTGCGCAGGGGTTGGACCCTGCGAACCACCTCCGGCGTGCGAGTAAGTATGTGTAATGGTAATGTAGGTTGTAAATTGAGAGAGTGAAGTTAACTTACAATGTTCATGCCCGACCAAGCTATTTATAGGGGAGAAATAGAGCTTTAGTGGGCGGTTTACACATGTTTCGGAGATCATGGGGGCGTCCCATGATTTGTGGTAACCGCTAAGGCTTTATAGCCCACGATATCTGTTTTGGCGGGAAAGCCAAGGGTAAGAGGAGACGTGGGTTTGACCAGGTCATGGTAGTCCTCCGTTGTAGTTCCTTCGAAAGGAATACCCCGAAGGGCTTAAGGTTTCGATTGGCGGATTCCCACATGGTAACCAGTTCGCAGGCGAATGGTTTTACGCTAATGAAACGAGTTAGGAGATTAACCTAGGCCTCCTAAGGGAGGGCCTTCTACAGGCTTGAAGGGGAGTCCTTCGACCCGTTCGGAGGGTACATCATCAGTTTCTTTGTTGGTTATTCCTCTCACAGTAAGGCTTTTAGAGTGTACAATACAAGTACTAAGCATGTAGAAGAGAATCTGCACATAGAGTTTTTGGAAAATAAACCTAATGTTGCAGGTGTTGGTCCTGATTGGCTGTTTGATCTTGATGTTCTTTCAAATTCTATGAATTATGTGCCTGTTATAGGCGCAAATACTAACCATGTTGCAGGATCAGAAGAAGAGGATGAAGATTGCATCTTCATGCCAATCATGGAGGATAGTCCAATGTATGAGTCTTCTACA
Organism: Artemisia tridentata subsp. tridentata; assembly: GCA_021014915.2. Lineage (NCBI taxonomy): Eukaryota > Viridiplantae > Streptophyta > Magnoliopsida > Asterales > Asteraceae > Artemisia > Artemisia tridentata. The sequence goes on along the minus strand of CP139508.1, from coordinate 96,108,922 downwards.
AAAGATGTTGATATACTATCATCAAGTGGTGTAGACAATGAGAAAGATGTTGAAGACAACCATGGACAACAAGGAAAAGCACCAGATATTCCTGAGAGCAGTACCAGTGTAGTTCATACTGCTGAACCAAGTGTTGCGACTGTTATAGCAAATCAAGATGATAATGCCTCACCAGTTCATCCTGCCTCTCGAGTAGATGATTTTGATTTCTTTGGAGCTGGACTACATAATATGCCTATCAATTATGAAGCTCCTCCTACCCCTCAAACAATAGTTCACAGAAATCATCCACTTACCAATATCATAGGAGATGTACAATCTGGAGTCAAAAAAAGAAGACAAGTACAAGGACCAGATCATCATGGCTTTCTGAGTGTAGTTTATGAAGAAAAACATCATGAAGATGAGCATGAGTGTATGTTTGTATGTTTCTTATCTCAAGTAGAACCCAAGAATGTGTTGATGGCTTTAGAAGAATCCAGTTGGGTTGAGGCAATGCAAGAAGAGTTGCTTCAATTCAAGATTCAGAATGTATGGGTTTTGGTTGACTTACCAAAGGGTATGAGAGTTATTGGTAGTAAGTGGGTATTCAGGAATAAAAAGGATGAAAGGGGCATTGTAATCAAGAATAAAGCTAGACTGGTTGCACAAGGATACACACAGGAGGAAGGGATTGATTATGAGGAGGTCTTTGCTCCTATTGCCAGGATTGAAGCCATAAGACTCTTTTTGGCTTATGCTTCATTTAAGGGTTTTACAGTTTATCAGATGGATGTGAAGAGTGCCTTTCTATATGGTACTATTGATGATGAAGTTTATGTATCTCAACCTCCAGGCTTTGTAGACCCAGAACATCCTGACAAAGTTTATAAAGTGGTGAAGGCTCTTTATGGTCTGCATCAAGCTCCAAGAGCTTGGTATGAAACCCTTGCTAAATATCTTTTGAAGAATGGGTTTCACAGGGGTAAAATTGATCAAACTCTATTCATCAAAAAGGACAAAAATGATATTCTGTTGGTTCAAGTCTATGTAGATGATATCATTTTTGGTTCAACAAAGAAGGCAATGTGTAAGGAGTTTGAGAAGCTAATGAAGGACCAGTTTCAGAGGAGCTCCATGGGAGAGCTTACTTTCTTTTTAGGTCTCCAAGTTCAGAAAAAGACAGATGGAATATTTATCTCTCAAGATAAATATGTTGGTGACATTTTGAGAAAATTTCAATTCACAGATTCTAAAGTTGTCAGTACACCAATAGATAAAGACACACATTTGATGTTGAAAGATCACAGTAGTGAAGATGTGGATGTACACATGTATAGATCAATGATTGGGTCTTTGATGTATCTTACTTCATCCAGGCCTGATATTATGTTTGCAGTATGTGCCTGTGCAAGGTTCCAAGTTCATCCAAAGGTGTCTCATCTGACAGCAGTCAAGAGGATCTTCAGATACCTTAAAGGTCAACCTAAGTTAGGGTTATGGTATCCAAAAGAGTCTTCATTTGATCTTGTAGCATATTCAGATTCAGATTATGCTGGAGCTAGCATGGATAGGAAATCTACAACAGGTGGATGTCAGTTCCTAGGTTGCAGATTGATCTCTTGGCAATGCAAGAAGCAGACAATAGTGGCAACTTCTACTACAGAAGCTGAGTATGTGGCAGTTGCAAGTTGTTGTGCTCAAGTTCTATGGATTCAGAACCAATTGCTTGATTATGGGTACAATTTCTTAAACACCATTATTTATATTGACAACAACAGTACTATGTGTATTATTAAAAATCCTGTTCAGCATTCAAAAACTAAACATATTGAAATTAGACATCACTTCATCAGAGATTGTCATGAAAAAGGGTTAGTTCAAGTTGTCAAAATCCATACTGATGACAACTATGCTGACTTGCTAACAAAAGGTTTTGATGTGGGTAGATTTCAATACTTGGTCACAGGTATTGGAATGCTTAACCCTTCAGAATGATTGTCTAAATGTTTAAGTTTTCAAATGGATTTAGTACTGCTTGTGTGTCAGTTCAAATTGATTGAGTGTCAGTTCAAACTGCTTGTTGTAATAGTTTGTAATGTGTAAGTACCAGTTGCCATATTGTTAGATGGTTTGGTTAAAAAAAAAATTAAAATTTTTTTTTCTTTTATTATTTTCGTTTGTTTTAAGCTAACATATGCAGGGTCCATCAAAAGTTTGCTTGGAGATGCTAGTGTGAATGATGGTCACACAACAAATGGTAATTGATTCACCATGTCTAACAAACATAAGAATCAACTAGTCTAGTACAAACGGTTTCTGGTAAAGACTCATCAAATCCGTTTATGGTTGACAGTTTACCAAAAACTAGATGGTTATCAACTCACCATATCTTCTAAGTGAAGAGTTGACTAGTGTAACACCCCAACCCGACAAGGGTAAAGATGTCACACTAATGGTTTCACATCAGATCAAAACAAAGTATACATTCCAAGTAATACAAAAATTCTCAAAGGTTACAAATGAAATTCTGAAATTTACAAGGTTACAACGGAAACAAAAACTAAACACTAAGTCTGCAAAAGCAACTCCTTCTAATGGTCTCTACTTCAGATTAACTATCAAAGTCTTCTAAGTCCAAAAGTTTCTTCACTCATACCCAAACCCGTCGTCCTGCTTATTACCTGCCGCACACGAAAAGAAAACGTGCGGCTGAGCTTAAAAAGCCCAGTGAACAGATATAACGATAACAAAAAGTAATATAGAAAAGTACAGAATAGCAGAAACAAGGTCAAACAGATGCAATATGGTTCAAGGGGTAAGTCCATGAATAAGTATAAGGAAAAGAGAAAAGGGATAGTAATCCACCACGAGCCCAGAAACAAATCATATCATATCGTAACCATAAATCTTCAAATCATATAGAGGGGAGACCTCTCAGATAATCAGATAATATGAGGGATGTCCTCATTCTTCAAATGGAGTAGCTAGCTCCCAGACATATGTGAAAGGCATGTATTGCACACAGTACCAGTCACCAGAACAGAAATCATATCAAATCATGTTAAATCCACTAAACAGAACAGATCTAGGATGCATCCATACGCCCCCCCAGAAACATATATAATCCATAATCAAAGTAATGCGCATATCATAATCAGAATGGGGACGTGGCGGAACATCACTCTACCGCCCTAGAGTCATGCCATTGGTGCATCAATGACACGGACATGGAACCCCCATGCCTAGTGAAATGGCTCGGGTATCAAACTAAGAGTCAGATATCATATCATAATCAGAGTGTCATATATCAAAGGTCAAATCAGATGGTCCATAACAGATGGTTCATAACAGATATATCAAATGAAATACCAAAGGTCCAAATCAGAGTGTAATCAGAAAGATTCATAATAAAAGGGATCATAGCAATGACTTTGGGAAATCTTAAACGAATCAGAATCAGAATCATATCAATGAGATAGGACACCCTTACTGAAAAAGGGCAGAGTATCTGTACCTTATTCCAAAAGCAAACACAACCAGAAACGAAATAAGATGAGAAGATCAGGTCCTCTCCTTCTTCACACCTAAAGGAGTAGAAGAGAATTACAAATGGTTCTTAACTTCATGTTTTAATTTGCTTTTCCATTTTAGGTAGTTCAAGGTTCATAAGGTTATTATGGTAGTTTTATTCCTTTAAGGGTTTATTAAGTATTTAGGTTAAGTTGAAGGACCAATTGTGTAATTATCATAAGGTTAGGGTATAAGGTGTAATTATTGTAAAGTTACAGGTTCTTACAAGTTTAGTCCTTTAGTATTATCAAAATAATCATATAGACCCTCTAATGTTTGAATATAAACACTTAACACTTTTAAAATAACAAAACACACTTTTTCAGGTTTTAATCATGTTCTGGACCTGTTTTATTTAATTTAAGAATCATAGTAGAACTCCGAATTAAAATCTACAAAAATTCACAAAGCTTCCTCAATATTCCTATTATTTATCATAATTTTTCCAGATTTTATTTATTTGTTTTGATACGAATTAAAAATCCACATTTACAACTTGTCCCAGAAACATCTCTGATGGAACACCTGATAAGTTACCACTTCACTAACCCTTCAAAAAAATTCAAAAAAATCTAGAAAAATTCCAGATACTAAAAAACATCCCAAAGTTTACCCAGTTCAAAGGGATCTTTCTAATTCGACACGGTTTGAAAACTAAAATTCAAAAACTAGGATGGATTTTCCAGACTTTTAAATACAACTGAACATATGATTTTCCAAAAATCAAAAAGTGGCCTTACAAGCCTCTAAAAATTACAAACTAAATTTCTCCAGGTAGATATTTCATTAAAATACAATCTAGACTCAAGAAACATCAAAATATATGTTCATATCATCAATTCACAGCCGGTTAAAATCGAATCAATTCTCAGATCAGTAGCAGTTTCTCACAGAATCATATATAACTTAGGGTTTTTGGTTAAGAAACAATTCATATGGACTTGAGGCTTTAAGGACATGTTACCTTAGGATGTATGACACACAAATGGAACAAAAATCACCCTCTCTTGGTCTCCTAAATGGTGCGGCAGCAGCAGAACAAAAGACAGCAGCAGAAACTTTTATTTAGGGTTTATTTGGAGTGTTTTCTTGATGTTCGGTGTATAAGGGAGGAACAAAAAGGATATGGGCTGGTTTATTGAGGTTGGGTCGTGGGTTTGGATGAGGGGGAGAGGCTTGGGTCGGCCTATAAGCCCAACACACAACATCTATGTCCAAGTTTCATTATTTCCCTCGTTTCTTACATACGACTTACACGTAACTATTTTTAGAACAAAAATAAATATAAACTTGTTGAGTTTTTGGTTCAAGTGACTAAGTAATGTGTTACAAATATTATTGGTAGCTCGTATACTTATATTATTGTGCCTCGTAATCATCTCATGTCGCATTTGTTTCGTTTTCATACGTTTTGTGATTTATTTGTAAGTTATATATGTTTCAATTAATTTTCAAAGTATGAGGGCATTTTGGTCTTTTAATACACTTTAGATTTTCGGGTTTTACAACTCTTCCCCTCTAAACGAAAAATTTCGTCCTCGGAATTTGCAAAGAATCAGAAATGGAACGAATCGATACATAACAGAAACATACTATGCTGAGTGCGAATCCAAAAGATAACGTACCAATATACGGATGATAATCGAATTCTCTAGGAAGGGGTACAAACAATACGTAGGGTTTACATCGAATTGATTAGGCAAATAAAACGAGTATACATTGAATCGTAGCGACCATGAGGTGGTGCAAAAGTAACCCTTCAGCTTTTCAAATAGTCTCAGCTTCAAAAGAGCCTCCCAGAGGTGTTCTCATGAACAACAGGTCTTGTTATTCTCAGGATCCAAAATATCATATCTTAACTCATAGCAGATCAAAATGAACAGGTTTAACGAATGCGGAACGTATACATAGCAGAACAGAGGCATAATCTTGTATCACAACAGATCGAATCCATACGGACAGAGAGCATGTCGTTATATATCATCAAATGGCAGAAAGCTCTATAATAGAATCTACGATCATCATCGGAAGTGAAGAGATTAGTAAAACGCGCGTCGAGCATCCAAACGTATCAAGTCGAATATCCAGAACATCAGATCAAATGGATAGGTAGAATGAATCTAAAGTCTCACTAAACGCGGATGATCTCAATCAGATATCAGAATTTCTAAGGTTCTTAAGGCACTTCTCGAAATATCCTATGCCCACAACAAGTGCACGTTATATGATGTAAGTATTATCACGTTGATCAGGCGTCATAATACTAGCATCATATAAATATGCCCTCATGATGGTCATACTTTATCTCAAGTCGTGAACAACACAACTTATCTAAATCCACCTAGTCCACCTACAGTCTCAGGGTCACCAAAGTCAAGCATCATAACTAAGAATACGAAATTTACTCGAAGAGTAACGGAAATCCGAAAATGTCCATCAGAATTCAAGTACGTCATTAATAGCGCCAAGACTTCATAACTTACCGAAATAAATTCAGCCAAAATAAGTGGTTACTTCAACATCCGTCTATTCATAAATATCCAAATTCCTTCCATAGCTCGTCAAAATTATATTACAACTCGTTATCCAACAAACGCAGAATGGACATAGAACAAAATTACTAACAGAGAACCAAATCATTCAAAGGACCTCATTATCAGGTAACGAAATAAGAGGAAACGAATACGTCATTGGTAGCTTCATCCTCTACAGAATCATCTCGTCTAAACACCAGTGTCCGCCTTAAAATCCATCCATTCATATACAAAATTTTAAAATTTCTTCCAAGTTGGAGCAGTTTGCCGCTTGTCCATCTTCTCTCATGGTGAAAAGGAATTACAAACTTGAGTCTGGTTCCTCAAGCCTTCGGACCCTCTTCTTGATATTGTGGCGTCGTAACGGTAGTCTCTGACACGATCACTGTGCATCCCTCCATCCGCAAGCCTGCTTCAGCTGTCAATTCATCTTAGTACAACTAAAATGAATAGAGAAACAAGATTGCGTTTCTTCGACAGGTCTTCTAACACCGCTCCAGGTTTTGAGGTAAACACCGCCGTCGTAGACTCCAGATTATTTGTTGAATGGTTCGTCTCCTACGGTCTGGTTGTCTTGATGCCCGAACTGTAATCTTCATGGGTTGCATAATATATGATTGAGTACTATCTCAGCTCCTCTCTTCTTCCTATATGCTTCATCCCTGGTAATGCTCGTCGCCACCGTCTTCTACTATTCTTCCTCCAAGTTTCTCACTTCGATAACTGTCTTCGATCTCGGTTCCTCCTGTGGAAAGCTCTGTCTTCACATTATACAGGGTAGTGTCGTCTACAATAATTTCTGAATGTCAATCAAATTTCTCTCCCAGATCAAGTGGTCGTCTCATCAATAATCTCTATGTTCTTCTTTCATTTTCTGAACATAACACAATGTCATACTATGACAATTTGTCCAAAATACGCAAAGACACGACCATTCTAGCCAATACCATTGGCATCATTCAAACTCCTAAGGTTATAACGAGTGAAAGGACAGTCTCTGAAATCATTTAGGGAAAAACTTTCACATACACTTCATGCCGCCTTCCTTCTTCTTCAAAAAATAAAACTGAACTACTTCACAGAGGTTACTCTCGGTTAGTTAACCCCCTTCTTAGAAGTTCTTGTGGTTGCTTCTTCAGCCCTTCAAATCCAAAACGAATGTAATCAGATACGAAGTTTCAAAAGAAAGACCGAATCAATTATTGATACTCGGAAACGGATAATGATTACTGATAGTGGTGCGGTTAAGTTTACAATAGTCGATACGTCGACACATACTTCTTTCTTTCTCCTTCATAAACTAACAAGAGCATCCAAGAGAATCGCTGAAGTGAACAAAATCATATTACATCGAAAATACCGGAAAATCTTCGTACATCAAAATATTTCCGATGGTAGAACTTCCCAAGGGTGGATAGCAATGGTTCTCAGGAAAACTTGATAATCATATGAGTTCAGGGTTGGTGCTTCCATAGCGGCGAAACTTTAGCAGATTCAGGTGTAGAGATTCATCATAACAAAATAGGGTAAGATAGATTGTTAAGATCACATTTCAGATACGGTAGTCTATGGCAGCTTTACAAGTAGTCATCCAGTCCATAACCAAAAGACCATATGTTAGGAATATAAATATTCATATGAAGGTTCGGTCACCCCGAGTATCTATTTAGCATATCATATAGCTCGTAGGCTTATTTATATAAGCTTAGTATTATTAGTATTATTAGTTTTATTAGATTAGTAGTATCTATATTTGTGGAGTGGGTCGGGGCTTTCCCCACTGTCAGCTCACTCCACAGCCCACTAGGGGCACCAAATAGTAGTAAGTATATAAACCCCTTCCCACACATGGGAAGGGTGGAACTCTTGTCACATTGAATCTAACATATTCAGTTTTCTCTCAAAGAGTCTCCCTCTCTCTCTCTCTCTAACATCTCACTAACTCACCATGGAAAGCTTGATCTTTCATGAACCAAGACCACCTGAATCTTACACACAATCAAGAAGGTTATTTCCTACAATTGGTATCAAGAGCCAAGGTTACATCTTGGTCAGATCTGTGGTCAATGGTTTAATTCGGTTTGATTGTGTGTCGGCTGTAATTTTTGGTTCGAACATTTCTGCTCAAACTTTAGAATCCACATGTCTTACAAGTTGCTGATCATAACAAATTTTGTCAAATCAAATTTTGTGGGCCTCAAACCATATTTTTACAAGCTGCTTAATCTATATTTCATAGTGGGCCTCCAACATTTTTTCTTAAGCATTCATTCTTGAGGCTAATTTGTCTTTAACAGCTTTCAAAATGTTCAACTTGTGTATTGATTTCATGTTTTTTTTTGGTTCGAACCAAATCAAACATGTTGCTTAATGTACGTTAGGTTTGATGTTGGATTTGTTACACATAACCTTGTGGTAGGCTTCACTAAGTTGGGGACTCAAATGTTGGTCATAACATTTTTACATTCAAAAATGTTTTATGCGTCACTTTTGAGAGTTGGATTTTATGGTGACTGATTTGTGTGTTCTTCATGAATAAATATTCTTGTTTGTCACTGGTCTTGTGTTGATGCTACAATCAGTTTTTTGTTTGTACACTAATCTTGGGCCTATGTATTCTCGTAATCCATCACACTCATACTCAAGATTTGATTTGTGCATCTATGTTGTGTTTTTGATATGGAACTTTTGAGCAGCAGTTAAATGAAGGTGGGATAATTTTCTTGAATGCGGTTTGTTATGAAAGAGAAAAACACAGATCCGGTTTTTAAGGAAAGTACGACAGTGACAGCTTTGACCGTTCAAAGTTGCAATTTGTCTCAGACGCGGTTTGTCTATTGGCTCACAGACTCGGTTTGTCTGTTTAACCCTGGACTCGGTTTGTCCATTTACTCATGAACTCGGTTTGTCGTAGACTCGGTTTGTCACGGACTCGGTTTGTGTACATAAGGTGTACGCGGTTTGTGTATAATCACGAACTCGGTTTGTGTTTCTAACTTGTATACGGCTTGTGTTTTGCACAGACGCGGTTTGTCTACCCTCTCATCGACTCGGTTTGTCTGTTACTCGTTTTTGTGATAGTTTAAGGTTTGTCACTCGGTCAAATGGTCAAACGACTACAACAACAAACAACAATCACAACTCCAACGATCCTAAACCCAGTCAACAACAACAAACTATAATTGTCCTAAACCCAGTCAACAACAACAACATAGACCGATCTCAAAGATAAACCGATCTCAGTTTTTCGCTTATTTATTTTGTATGGTTCTTCTAACTCAAAGATCTTAAAAGATCTAAACACAAAAAGCGAATACATCATAGATCGTTAAAAACTCAAAGCAAAATATAGTCACAACATTTCGATCTCAGTTGGGTGCACCTTTAATTCAAATCGATAACGATTTTTTGTGACCTTAACCATCATCGATCTATCGAAGAACAAAGCCTCCTATTTAATTGTTCGAATGATATAAAGAACGAACCAAAAACAATACGGTTTTGATTCATTTTTTTCATTCGGTTCTATAAAAGAAAGGCCTTGAGAAGTCCTTATTAATATACGAAACACAAAATAGATATCAAAACAAAAGTGTCTCAATATCACTTTCTTTCGTTCGATTAAACAAAGAAACTCAAGTGCAAACTAAACTTACCGGTTATCATTGAGATCAACGAAAGAAAGAAAGGCTTCTATTAGAATCGGACTTCATCAATAGCAAGGTCGAATCTTTTGGTGGCTGCATGTTTTTGGGTTAGAGAAGTAATGGTGTGATAGGCGGATGAAGTTTAAGATGAGATTGATGATATTGTGTTATGTGGCTGTGTGAAGTTTGTGATGAGAGGGGCGGATTATTATTTGATTAGGGTTAAATTAGTGTGTTGTGGGTTATAAATACCGGATTATTAGGGTTAAGTGAGAATTGGATTGGGTCTCATGATTGATTGAATGGGCTGGATAAGTTGAGTGGTTTGGACCGGACTTTCCAAAGAGCTAGGTGGGCTGAAACTTAGTTGGACTTACACGTGAACTATTCTTTCGTAAATAATGTGTTTTGGCTGAAACTTAGTTAGCCGAAATTTGCTTCTAAATGGCTGTGTGAACTTAAAGTTTGGATTTGGATCTTTGGATTGGGCTGTAGAGTTTATCCAAATCAATTTAACAATTGTGGCTTTTGATGGCTTTTGAAATATAATTAACAAATGTACTCTTCATACATTGTGTTAATTTATTTCTGTTACAATTGATTGCAAAAAGGAGTGGAATTTCGGTTATTATTGTCACATGGTCTCACACGTCACGGCTAGTATTTGGGCTCATGAATATCAATGTGATGGCAGAATAGTGGATTTGGCTGCACGGTCCTATTAATGTCTACGATTTAAGTGAGTCTGCAATTTGATGTTTACGAGTTGAGTTACAGTTGACAAATTGCAATGTGATTAATTGTGATTTGTCAAGTTGTGTGTTTGACTTATTGCGACTTGACGGATTGCTATTTGACCAGTTACGATATGACGTTGCGAGTCATCACTTGCGATTCGACTTATTGTGATTTGGTTGATTGCAATCTGTCTTGGTGCAATTTGGCAATCTGTGACTTGGCCTGTTGCAATTTGATCAAGTTGTGATTTGACTTCTGTGACTTGAATTTCGAAGATTGGTATTGCACCTCTCTCTTGGGTATTCTGGTTGATTTCACGGTTTCTCTTGTAGTTTTTAGAAAATCCCGCGAAAGATTCGATTTCTCGGTTTAAATCTCAAGAGCTGTAAAATCCCGTGAAATTAATTTTGGACAAGTAGGCGGGACTTGGATTTAGACATAATGAGACTTACGGGGTTTGACTGCCTTTTCGGGATAAGTTTGTGCTTCAAGATCAGCAGGAATTGGGAAATTATGGTAACTTGGTTGGTTTGTTAATTCACGGGTTGGTGTACTTAGTGTCACAAACATCTCGGGGTGGATGGATGCACGATGTTTGTTGACCCTTGCTCAAGCGTATTTAAGGTGATTAGACCTGGATGTTCAAGAAGTGGATATATACAATAAAGGATGGAAGGTTGGGTATATATCACTACCTATATTTAAAGGAGTTACGTTGTTGTGCTCAATATAGGTTCTAAATCACAATTTGCAATTTAAGGTGATTAGACTTGGATGTTCACGAAGTGGATATATACAATTAAGGATGGAAGGTTGGGTATATATCACTACCTATATTTAAAGGAGTTACGTTGTTGTGCTCAATATAGGTTCTAAATCATAATTTAGTGCAAGTTTAAGTCGCGGACTTGTTCTTTATCAAGCTTCATCAAGTGATTGTTGTTTCTCAAGCTTCTAATGGGATTGTTGCTCGAGATCTTCTCAAGAGGTAGTCAGGCTTAAAGACAAGAGGTGATCTGTTCGGAGACATGTGTTAACCTTTTACTCACTTTAAAGTCATATGCATTTCATCAAGCGGTTTTGACATAATACGAGCTTCAATGAATTGTTAATCTACTAAACCATTGATGATGAGGAAAGCAAGGGGTTACTACAAGAGAGTCTTAATCACCATCTTCGTTGCAGTAGTTTCATTTGTCTCTTTCCATGTTTTGTGCCTTTCAAATTCACAAACATCACGGACTCTCAGCTTTGGCAAAAAGGTCATTCCATGTCCTTTTTGAGGGGGAGAATTATCGCAAGTTTCCTAGAAGTTCCGTCCCCAGCGATGTGAATTTTAGCGGTTCCGGTTACAGCGGGTCAGATCGTCTCGGTTCAGTCTCCAGCGGTTTGAATCTTAGCAGTGTCGGTTACAGCGGGTCAGATTGTAGCGATTCAGGATTCAGTGGTTCAGTCTACAGCAGTTTGATACTTACTGTTGTGCAGTTAGTTCTTGAATTTATTTCTCAGATAAATCTCAAGAACTGTAAAATCCTGTACACAGTACGACAACTATTCCACATCCAAGTAGCTGGATCAGACTGCTTTGTTTGATAGGACTGACTATGAGTCATGGGCTCTTCTAAGAATTTGCGCATGTTTCTTTTCCTTTCTGGCTAGTCAACAGCACAAGATGACCACGAAGTTAATCTGGTATTCTTCATTTGTGATTGAAGTTGTAGTTCTCGAAGGCGTCTACTTATTTTATCTTGAAGTCGGGGTTGGTTGGATGCATGACTTTCAATGATAGCTTGCTCGTGCGAAAAATTTAAGTTGAAGACTTGGGTTATCTAGTTACCAGCAGTCGGGGTAACTATCACTTAAGAGTTACTGGAGTACTCAGTGTCACACGTCATTGACGTTGTCGACAATCGCAAGAGGTGTTAATGTCTCATACTTTGGTTGGGTATTGAGCACTTAGAGATCTGCTTGGAGCATTAATTCTCTACACCGTTCTTCCAACATTAGTGCAAGCTTAAGTTACAAATTTGGGGATTTCTTCTTCTGGTTTCAGTATTGGTACGTCGGGTTTCCTTCATCAAGTGGTCTCTAATCTGGGTCCAAGGTTGGTTAGTTGGCCAAAGATTTTAAAAAGTTGTGATGTGATCTGTAATTCTCACGAAATATTCTTAACCCAAACTGATGTTCACCAAAACCAAATCAGTCACGCCACATTCAATCTGTTACTGTCTCACGGTTCCTTCTTGGTTTTGTAAATTCCCGAGAAAGAACTTATTTCTCGGTTTAAATCATAGATTTGTAAAATCCCGTGATGATGGTCTATGCGCTCTTAACCATGATCGGGTTAAAACCATTATCAAAGTTCAGTCGATACACCATAAAGGGCTAGATTTGGGCATTAACCACAAGAAGTGACTACGGCGTTAATTCATTATTATTTATTTGAGGCTGAAGTGAAATTTCATGGGTGCGTGTACTTAGTATCTGAAGATATCGGGGAGGTTGGATGAAGATTCTTCGAGATCCTTGTTCGAGCTTTCAATACAATGACAAGGACTTGGATATCTAGTTATTTTTTCTTTCTCCCTATTTCAAAATAACTATCACTTTAAGGGGTCACGTTGTAGTGCTCAGTGTCACACGAAGTTGTGGATATCCAAGAGGTGATGTATTTCTTATGCTTGATGGTTGGTTGGTTGAAGAGTATAGAGTACTTAGGGATTCGATGTTGCACGAAGTCTCTGCACCGCTCTTTGTCTCGCATTAGCACAAGTTTAAGTCACAAGTTCGGGTTATGTTACTTCAGTTTCAAGTTCATCATATTGGGTTTTTCTCCATCAGTGGTCACGACATCAAGCCAACTAAATGATAATGGGGTTGGTAAAGAGTTAGATGAGAGAAGCAGTAAAGAGAGAGATAATGACGTCTGCACACATCAGTGCAGGCCTCGGTCTTCATCATTATGACGTCTGTACAAGTCAGTGCAGGCCTCGCTCTTAAACATAATGACGTCTGTACACTTCAGTACAGGCCTCGTTCTTAAACATAATGACGTCTGAATACCTCAGTTCAGGCCTCGTTCATCAAAGAAAAGAAAAGTGTACGCTTGAGTGCACTTTATCTTAAAAAGAAGAGGAATCTTCTTACTTATGGCCATTCTCATCAACAAGTTTTACGCTCTTTTCGTGCTTATTCAGTCATCAAGTGGATCGGCGCATATTGGAGTATATTTTTATTCACTTGTTCTACCAAAAATTGCAGTTGACAAGAATATGCAATTTTTGAGGGGGGGAAAGAGTGAATAAACAACATGTTAGTTTTCAAGAACCGTCAAGTGGAGCTACTTACCGTTGATGGTATTCATATTCACTAGTTCAATCATCAAAAATTGCAGTTGGCAGGCATATGCAATTTTTGAGGGGGGGAAAGGGTGAATATGATTCTTCATGTTGATTGATGATTGAGAAATGGTCATACGACTCCTGAATACGTCAGTTCAGGAGTCGTGCAAACCATGGTTCTCCAACACATATTCTTCCTCTATCAAGGTGTTGAAGAACATGGTCATGGAATGCTAATCAAGTCTCACGGGTTGGTATAATCAGCAACAATGGGTTTCTAGTCAATGCTTCAAGTACACGTCATCAGGCTACATGTACACATCATGATGATGATTCCGATTAATCGTAAACATCATGGGGGAGAGAAATGTGTACACCAAGGACGCACAACAGGTTCACGTGATCAGGGCTTAATATCCAGAATGGATAAATACTGTAGATGATCAGTGGTTCAACTTGTTACCTTGGTATTATCGTTTCACTGCTACGTTATGTACTGATTAATCGTAACCATCAGGGGAGAGAGAATGTGTACATCAAGGACGCACAACAGGTTCACGTGATCAGGGCTTAATATCCAAATATGGATACATTCTATAGATGATCAGTGGTTCAACTTGTTACTTTGGTGTTATACTCAAGACTGAAGAAGGTCGAGTCGTCAGTCTACTCTTCATTCTCTGTTGGGAGTTATCTTCTCATGTGTATGCTGCGGGCTGATGGGTAATATGTAAGGTTACTGGAAGACATTTGGTGAGATGAAGATGATTGGTATTCTATTCCTCCACATTGGGCAATCTTGAAGAAGGTCGAGTCTTCAGTCTTCTCTACATTCAAGAATGTTGAGCTCTTTTCTTACAACTTGATATTTAACTTAATCCCATGACAGTTCTTGTTTGATGAGTTGTGGAGTTAAGTTAGGTTCAAGTTGTTCCGTAGTTGAAGGTTAAGTCCAACTTGATGTTAACCTAATCTCATAACAGTTCTTGTTTGATGAGTTGTGAGGTTAAGCTAGATTTCAGTTGAGGCTCAACTTAAACTACCGAAAAGATGCCTAAGGTCTTTGACGGCGTCACTCAAGGACGGGAGTGTTAGAAGATTAAAGACGGCATGCATTTGGTTATCAAAAGACTTCTTCATATTTCGGGCGTTCATCCAAAGTCTTCTTCCTATTATGGGTGTTCATCAGAAAGGTTGTCAGATTGGGGGAGAGCACTAATTAGGGGAGAGTGTTGAGCCAGAATCATTCCCTGATTGAAAGTGCTCACATTGCTCTTCAGCAAGTCAAGTGATGAATGCGGAGAAGATTCAGAATGCTGAGGAGTAATGGTTTCTGGTTCGTATCCTTGTATATATATACTTGTTCATATTTTATACCATCTTGTAAATAGATTTATAGAAATCTTGCTAATTGTAAATAGAGAAACTTAAAATCAGAAAAACCCATAAAATTGAAAAATTAGAAAATACCAAAAATAGTTTCACCTAGGCATGTCTTCTGTTTATCGATAACATTTACGGACTTAGAAATGTCATTCAATAATGGCACGGGTCTTTAAATGAAGCTCGAGCAGAAGTTAAAATGGATGGTTAAAACATGTCTAAATGGCTTGCTATTACTTTAGATAGCAACCCGCGCTTCAAACTGGGGAAAGCACGTCGCCAAAAAGACGGCTGTTCCTCCAACTGGGTGATGTTCACCTGGGCATGGATTACTTTATATCCATGTTTCTTCGATCTGATGTACGTTTCAGTGCATCATTTCTTGAAAAAGAAGAGAAGTCTTCTTTGTATAACAAATAGTTTTCATTCTATGATTCTTCTGAAAATTATTTGTGAGACACTTGGTGAATATGTGTTGTATGAAATTTGTTTATACTTGGATTATGCATAAAATTTGTCACTCAATCAACGACTACACAACCTCATGACAGTTCTTGTTTGATGAGTTGTGGGGTTAAGCGTGATTTTAGTTGAGGTTCAACTAGAATACGGGTCATTGATTGAGGGGGAGAGTGAATTCAAATTTTATATCATCAAACGGATTTATTGGTTGAAACATACTTGTTAGAAAAGGTTTTGTAGTTAATGGGGAATTAGTTGAAGAGGATCTTGCTTAAATATATCAAATGACCAAGTGTGTTAGTTGCTAGAAAGTTTAGGACATTATGTGCAATTTGCTTATAGTTTCCTAGCTTTATGTATCTAGAAGGTTCATTTGTGTTACTTTGGTATCCTCGTATAATCCCCAAAATGCTTTAAGACTCAAAACCTAAAAGAAGTTAGAAAACCAGTTGTGTTTGATGTTTTTGAATACTCCACTGACATTTGTATGAACTAAGTGAATGAGTTTCAAATGTTGTTTGCCTCTCTGCTGCTTAATTGTTGTTGATATTGTGCATATGTTCTCAGGATACGCTTAGGTAGATTGCTATTATGTTAGAATCATGTTCCTAAGATCCTGAATTAAATATTGAAATCTGTGTGAATTGCCATGTTCATGATTGCTATTTGCTCTTCATGCTAGATAGTGGTTTGACGTAGTTCCTGATTGGGGTTTGATTATAAGATGAACTTGGTATTATAATGTGGCAAGCTGCTGAAGGGTAGCTATTAAGGAATAGTGTATCTGTATGCATGTATATCTGTGTTGATATTCTTATGCAGATTCCATAGCCAAAATGAATGTGCCAGTTCCCATTCTAACCATTTAATCAGACGTTCAAATTCTATTGATTGGCTCGGAATTCACCACGACAACAACATCGGCAGCAACAACAACAACAACAACACCTTCACCTCCACCACCATCATTTCAACAAAGAAGTACTTACTTCGATCTCGCCAAGTGGGGATCTACAATACTTGGACGTTCTTGTTGGTGGATGGATAATCGATTTTGACCAATGACTCCTTCAGAGAAGCGGATGATCACATCATCTGTGCAAAAAGGTCAATATCATTCGTGTCATTAACAATCACTTTGTGCAAAATTAGAAGCAGTGAATAAAATGAGCAGTGAATCTCCCTCTTAGATTAAGGGGGAGCAAAGTATGTTTCATCATCAGAACATGTTAAACCTGACCACATTTTCTCCCATGTTTTTCTAAATTATTTAAATCAATTGGGATCACAAATCTCAAAAGGTTTGAAATTTTTGATCGGGGGAGAGAATGTGATTTAAATATGAAACCTGATGAAAATGTGATGTTTTGGATTTAAGTGTAAGCTCTCCCATATGTGCTAAACTCATTTGTATACCAAGGCACATATTGAGGGGGAGCAAAATGTTTTGGACATGAATGTAAGCTCTCCAGTAAGTGCTAAACTATTTTGTATACCAATGCACTTATTGAGGGGGAGCAAAGGATTTGGCATGCATCTTATGTGAGCAAGGCTCAGACTTCACCAATGAATTGACGATAGCTAAAGTCAGTAGTCGAAAGGACATGTCCTGGACGGGTAATAATTTCAAGCCAGTTTATCTGGTGATGTAAGCGTGTCTCGCAAAGGACGTGTCTGAGTAGAATGTACCGATTTCGAGCGATCTTCCTTGAATGTGATCTGGACGGGTAATAATTTCAAACTAGTTTACTAGTGATGTAAGCGTGTCTCGCGATGATCATGTTTTTGGAAAATCAATCAATTCAAAAAGTGCGAGCTCTACCTAACATGTGCAAATTTATAAAACAATCAACCGAGCACATGTTGAGGGGGAGCATTTGAAAAATATAAAACTCTCAAGTGTTTACAAAAATGTGTTTCAGAATCATGAACACTTTGAGAGATTTTTCAAAGATTTGGTTTGGCAATCGTGGATGAATACCAAAGACCTACCATTTTAACTAATGTATGGAGTTATAAGGATGGTTAGGTTAGGCTCAAGTTCCCACGATCCCGCCAGAGCCGGAGGGATCTACCCAGGGACAATCCACTAGTTAGTATAGAAGTCCTTAGGTATGATTAAAAAGGAGAAAAGTGAATAAGGGAAGAGTGCCGACTGAGATGGAGCTAACACTGGAACAAACCCAACAAGGTGTTAGTTATGAAGTCTCGGTAAGCACTGAAGGGGTTGAAGAATGAAAAAGAATTGTAAAGATAAAGGGTGAAAAGTAATAGCCCTCCTTACAACTTAGGCAGAAACCGGGTCAATACATATGCTGTCAGAATCACTTAGTTGATTGCTGGCATTGAAGACAAAGTATCATGGACCCAGTGATACGCTGCACAACCCTCCCTAGCCACTCAAGGTCCCTCAAAGGACTCTTGTTTCAATTGTCACGGAGTTCAATACATTCCTATCATCTCTCTCACTCCGAGTTAGATGATATTGAAAAGGTGGCAGTCCTCTCCAGCCTCCGCTCACTAAATCAAAGCGCACTATAGAGTCTAGAGCCACGAGATGCATAAAAAGATCTCATAGGAACACGAATTATTTCTACACTGGGTGTTCAACATTAAGGACACCAGTTGTAAACTTAAGAGTCCTACGCAGATCTTAGCAATCTGCCAGAACATTTATGAGGGAATTTACAAATGTAATTCTCAATGATTGAATGGAAATTCCTGCCAGGGTCAACATCAAGCAGCCCTGAAAGTAGGTCACTTCGGTAATTCTTTATGGATTACGCTTAGTGGTCACGACAGTTTCTAACGGTCTACAGTCGTGGAGTGATCTCCAGCGACTCACCTAATCATTGATGTGCTACGGTTCGATCTTAAAAAGCCCTCTGTGGGTTTTCGATTAGGAACGGTCTTGGTAAGGATTAGAGAGAGTTTTCACACTATGCTGTTAACAATCTCGAAGTCCGAACCTGTAAGTACCGGATGTTTTATTGCTAACTGTCGTATGCAGGAACTTCTGGCGATTGTAGCTGATTGCTGTTGCAGCTGTTTGCGGTTGTAGCTGATTGAAGTTGCAGCTGAATGCGGTTGTTGCTGGTTGCAGTAAAGATGCCAATCCTCTACCACATGTTCACACTACATCATCATTGTAACTCAAGAATGTCATGATCAACCTAAAAGACCTTTTACACGGCTTCCGCAAACTCTGATGCTAAAGATCATGACACCAAATAGTGTGAGCATGTCGGCTCAAAGAATAACACATCACATGGAAACATACTGCTGAAAGATGACTTGGAAACAAATGTTGGATGATAAAGTCAAAGAATACTCAAAGATCATCCAAGACTACAGATCAGTCATCAAAAGATCACTGCTGAATGCACAAAGTTTCAAGACTTTGAAGAATCAAAGACTACGAGCTATAAAGACAAGTTCAGAAGAAAGAATGCTAGAATTCGAAATATTATTTCCGGGGTGACCTCCCTTAGGGGGAGATTGTTAGGAATATAAATATTCATATGAAGGTTCGGTCACCCCGAGTATCTATTTAGCATATCATATAGCTCGTAGGCTTATTTATATAAGCTTAGTATTATTAGTATTATTAGTTTTATTAGATTAGTAGTATCTATATTTGTGGAGTGGGTCGGGGCTTTCCCCACTGTCAGCTCACTCCACAGCCCACTAGGGGCACCAAATAGTAGTAAGTATATAAACCCCTTCCCACACATGGGAAGGGTGGAACTCTTGTCACATTGAATCTAACATATTCAGTTTTCTCTCAAAGAGTCTCCCTCTCTCTCTCTCTCTAACATCTCACTAACTCACCATGGAAAGCTTGATCTTTCATGAACCAAGACCACCTGAATCTTACACACAATCAAGAAAGTTATTTCCTACACCATACAATAAGGCATGTTAAGATCAAAAGATTCATAGAACGGATGCAGTCATCGAATCAGACGGGTAGTTCATATATCGAAGTTCAGCACGTGTTTCAATAAAAGTGTTGAGATGTATAAACGAACAGTTCAAAGTGTAGGAATTTGTCCGACTTCTTAGCAAAACAGTAAGTAGAGCGTGTATTATCAGTAGTACGAACATCGTATCATTGTCAAAAGTGAGATGTACAGAATATCCGTCATCAGCATCATCATGCTCAGTTAACAAACCCATACAGAGATAGTATAACATCATATCTTTCCAAAGGAAATGGTTGGCAGAACAAGATTCGTCATTCAAAGGAAAGGGACATAACTTCCTATATCCATGGTTAATAATTGCCCGAATTCTCATAGGAGTAGTAATGGATTTATGCAAAGTTAAGTAGTATCGGATGATACATTTACATTCAGCATAAGCAATGAATTCACCAAAATGTGTCGGACACATTATGGTTGAATGACCTACGAGATGGTCGGAAGGGTGTCAAACCGCTTGTCAAACAAATCAGAGGTGGATGTCAAAATCTGAAACTGAAACTTAAATGGTGTAAGGTATCCAGGTGGGGTTTCCGAGGTATTCTAAACTTGCTTGGTTTCTAACTTTAAGTTGCAAAACTTCTAACTCCTGAAAAGTTTCTGATGAGGCTTAACTAAGGGCAGAGGCACGAATCAGAGTGATGCGGAAGCAAATGATACTCACATATATGTCTTAGTCTACCCATTCCTCACTGGTCAAATTTAGGTTCCTATAGGGAGATCCTAAGACAAATCTTACAGGTTATCTTATCAGCGCTTACAGGGAAACTTAGTGGTCCTAACTTACACAGGCCAAGGGTAAATGTATTACGAATCGCAGCCTGTCTCTCTGATACCATAATTGTAACACCCCAACCCGACAAGGGTAAAGATGTCACACTAATGGTTTCACATCAGATCAAAACTGTGGAACGTTTTGTTTGTTCTTAATTGAGATATTTATGTATTGAATGTGTTTAGCATGCGGAATCTACTACAACACACTTTAAAAGAACACAAGATGGTGAGTTTGAGTAAATGAGAGAATGCAATGAACAAAGAACACAACTTTGGTTAGAACAAAACGATTCAATATTATTGATGAAATAATACGGATGATCTAAGTATCACCAGGATTACAAAGTAATCTTGAATCTAAGATTGTAAAAAGGATTTGTGATTCGAAGTAACTAAGTTACTTGAGAGATAGTTTGGTTCGTGGTTATTAGTTGTGAAAGATGCATGCATGAAGAAGTGACTAAGATATCCTTTTATAAGATAAGGATATCTTATTACATGTTGTCAAGTAGATGAATATAATACTATACTTTGACTATTATGGCGCCTACAATTAAATACAACTACCCATGTACACTCTGATATATTCTTCTGTCACCACAGAAGACTATTCTACTTCTACATAACGTATAACAATGTACAAAGACTAATAATTCAACTAAATATCTATTACAAAATATCTAATCGACAAA
This sequence comes from Artemisia tridentata subsp. tridentata, assembly GCA_021014915.2. Classification (NCBI taxonomy): domain Eukaryota; kingdom Viridiplantae; phylum Streptophyta; class Magnoliopsida; order Asterales; family Asteraceae; genus Artemisia; species Artemisia tridentata. The sequence goes on along the minus strand of CP139508.1, from coordinate 96,087,813 downwards.
ACAGAAGCTTGGCAGGCTCTTCATTAGCTAGCAGTACCTTCTACCCAGAAGGTACTGGTAGAACATCTTCGTACACTACAAAATCAACTAGCAGGCTCTTCTCATCATTGGCAGGCTCTTTGACTTTGATCATTTTATTCCCAACAATCCTCCCCTAAACTTGTTATTTCCATTAAAATACACAAGTTTCTGATGAATAAAATACATACCTTGAGGATTTGAGAACTCTTCCAAAAACCTTACTTTCTATCCTTCCTTTTTCTTTCATATTGCTCAGATATGCTCCTCAGCAAACTCTGAACAATCTCTGAGTTTTCTTCATCCTTGTCACACCTTAATCTCTTGGAGATCATAGCTTTAAGCACTTCATAGCTAAGAGGATACTCTTTCTCAGCTAACATAAAAAGTTCTATCCCACTCTGTGTGAAAAGATGATGAGTATGGCTATGACTTAGAAATTCCCAAGTTGTTGAAGGATCATAATAGGGAAATTTCCAATGAACATCCTTGGGATCAGGATCAAACATTCTATTGAATTCCACCCAAAGCTCTTGTTCCTTAGCATCTGTACTAGAATTTGTAGCTAACCTAATCTGCACTAGATTCCACAATTCTTCCAAATCTGCTCTATCAGATGCTCTAACTAAATTTTCAAAATTCTTGAAGATAGCAGACTGTCCCCCAACCCTTAATATTTTCCATGACTTACCAAATCTATCATGGTGTATTTCCCAATCAATTATAGGGTGTCTAGACCTAATTGGATCAGCATGAATGATAGTAGGTAAAGTAATCAACATTTTACTTACTTGCCCTTGATCCAATTTTGCTACTTCTTTCTTCTGAGCATCTTCCTTCTTCTTAGATGGATGTACATCAGATGGAACATTATAGTAAAGATTCTTGTAGGCTTGAAGATATAAAAAGAAGATTTCATCAGCAGATTTCTTCTTAAGTTGATAATCAGTCCAATTTGCCTGATTCTTCAAAAATTTCTTCATAAAGATTGTTTGATCTTTGTTAGTTTTGCCCACTTTAAAACCTCTCTTCTGACTTTCCTTCATCTTCTTAAAAATGTCAGCCAAAGCTGCTTCTTTGTATTTCTTGTTGATGAAAGATTCAAGTGCTTCAGTCTTCTCATCAGAATTGAGTGTCTTGTCATTTACTATATTTGCTGCATGACCTTTCACAATTGGATCATTGTTAATAATCCATAACATCTGTGCATCAAAGGTCTCTTGAGCAATTTGAGTATCAAGAAGAGCTTGAGCAGCTTCTTCAGCTTCTTTCTGCTCTTTCATTTCTTCAAGCATTCTTGAAGCTTCTCTAGCTTTTAGCTCTTCTTCATGAACTCTTTTGGCCTCTTCTTCTCCTAAAGCCATCTGAATTTGCTGAGTTCTTTTCAACTTCTTGGACTTTGGCTCATCTTCAATTAGAATACCTTTGCCCTTATCCTTTGGAGTTTTATCTTGTGTTGGAGCAGAGGATTGCTCATCAGCAATTAAAACCCTCTTTCTCTTGTACACTCTCTCAGCAGATCCTTTATATCCCATAGCCAATAGCCTTTCTCTCCTGGCAGACTCTTCTTCTGCCCTAGCAGGCTCTTGCCCTGCTCCAACAGGCTCTTCATCATAAACTTGAGTTCCATCATGGAATTCAAATTGAGCCTGTTCCTCCTCTTCTTCCTCATCTTCAGACATATCCTTCCTCCCCTTTTTGGAAGAGTGATCTATCCTATCAGCATCTGACTGTGAAGAACTAGATAAAACAACCTTTGCAGACTTTTTACCTTTTAACTTCTTCACTTCACCCTCCAATCTCTTAACCCTCTTAACCAATTTGATGTTGATCTTAGAAAACCTTTCATTTTGACGTTTAAGAGCTTTCTCTAAGAACTTCACCTTGTCTTTCAACTCTTGCATTGTCTGAGGTGATTGGGTTTGTGATGTATGATGTGGGGATGGTGGTGGTGTTGCTGATGGTACTGGAGATGGTGTTGGTGATTTTTGATGTGTTTGTGAAATGAAACCATGTGAAGAACTGGATGATGGTGTATCAGCAGATGGTGTTGGTTCTTCTGGATGTTGTGGTACCATTTCATCAAAAAGTGGAACTTCCTCCCCTCTAAAACCAATTCTCATATTTGAAAATACTTTTTGAGAAAGTTTTGGTGTTTCATAAACTGAGTCTGTGGGAAGTAACACATGTTGTAATTTTCCAATGATGCATCCAATGAATCTTGGATACATCAAAAATTTTGTTTTAATATCCACATTGTTTATCAATCCTTCAAAAAATATATTTAGAAAAATTGTATTTTCTGTTTGTAGCTAAGCAAATGAGAGCAGAAGCCATGTTGCCACTAAATTGCTCCCAAGAGGTTTTCTTCTGGCTCAAACAGTGAAGGATTGTGTGAATCAAAAATCTCCATTGTGGAGTAAGATGCTTTTTCAGAAAAGTGAGTTTGTTGAACTCAGCATGATACCCCATTCTTGTTAAATTTTCAAAAATTTCAGTATCTGGTAACTGACTAATACCATCAGAATCATCCAAATGAAGATGTCTTCTTATGGATGACTCAGTAAGAGTCAAATGTTTACCATCCACTTTGGCTTTTATTCTTTGTTCCCCATTTTCAGAAGTTTTAATTTTAGCAGATTCCCAAAATTGTAAAATTTGATTTTCATAAATAGTGGGATTGACTAGCAAAGCAAACCTGATGTAGGAGTTGTTTAAAAAGTCCACTACTTGATGAAATGAGGCATTATCCTCTGACTTCTCCAAAAATGCTAACTGATTGTGACGTTGAACAAAGTTTAGATCAATTGTGGAAGTCATAATGAAAATTTTGAATATGATGGTGGGATTTGTTGGTAGTACTGGTAGAAGATGAAAGATGTATGTGAATTATGATAATGACTGATGAAAGAAGATATGAGAGAATTACTTTTAACCGACAATAATAAAGATTAAAATAAGTAAGTGAAAAGGCGGTTAAAAAGATCTTTTATATGTAAAATATAATATAATATATTCATCAGTGAATTACATAACTACCCCAACGGCTAATTTTAACTACCAGGCCTAAAGGCTAAAACTTTTTCTGACAGGCTCAACGGCTATCTAGCAGTACCTTTGTACTCTAGCAGTACCATTTTTGTACTAGCAGTACCTTTGAAAGTTTTTAAAAATCCCTTATAGTTTTTAGCAAACTACCAGCTATCAACGGATTTGAGTTGTCTTTACCAAAAGCCGTTTGCTTAAGGACTAGCTAACTATTTACAATTAAGTATGGTCAGTTAACAACCATATAGTTTTTGGTAAACTATCAACCATTAACGGATTTGATTTGTCTTTACCAAAAGCCGTTTGCTTAAGGACAAGTCAACTCTTAAGTTTGTGAAAACTTGGTGAGATGAATACCAAAAGCCATGATGGCCCAAAAGATGGTGCAATTTCCTTGGATGGAGGAAATTTGAATCAGGCATTGATGCTGTGTATCTTGGATGATTTGCTCAACAAGTGAAATCATCTAATAACATGCCTTTGAGTTGAAAACATTTCTTAGTTTGATCTAGATAGAACTTTCTCCTTGAGAAATGCTTCATCCCTTCTAGATATGTGATCTAACTATCTCTTTTTCAACTCTGCATCATCTTGTATGCTCTTGTCTTTTCATAAATTGGTCTTTCTTCCATTCTGGGCTATTAATTCCTCCCCTGAGATTGTTATTTCTCCTGAAATGAATAAAACTTTTGTTGCCCCTTTTGATTGAAAGAACTCTTGTTTTGTTATCAACCTGAAATGTGTTAGTTGCAAACCAAAAGAACAAAGTGTAGAACACTTGATCTATAACATTTTAAGTATTCAAGCCTTTAAATGAACAAAACATAGCAATTTTGTATCAGCAGGACCAATTATGAACTAACAGGACCTTTTGACTAACTAGCAGTACCATGTTTAAAATCCAATACCAGTTAATATTATGAACAAAAACATATGATTTTCAAAGATTTATCATTCCAATACCTCCTACAAGATATTTGAATCTACCTAAATCAAAAGCTTTGGTGAGAAGGTCTGCATAATTCTTTTCAGAATCAATTTTAACAACTTGAATTAACCTTTTCTCATTGCAATCCCTTATGAAATGGTGTCTGATTTCAATATGTTTTGTTTTTGAGTGTTGAACTGGGTTTTTAATGATACAAATAGTACTGCTATTGTCAATATAAATAATGGTGTTAAGAAAATTGTACCCATAGTCAAGCATTTGATTTTGGATCCAAAGAACTTGCCCACAACAACTTGCACCAGCAACATATTCTGCTTCAGTTGTAGAGTTGGCCACCATTGTTTGTTTCTTGCATTGCCAGGAGATTAGTCTGCAACCAAGAAATTGACATCCACCAGTTGTGGATTTTCTGTCTAGTGTTGCACCAGCATAGTCACTATCCGAATAAGCCACCAATTCAAAAGATGATTCCCTTGGATACCAAAGACCCAACCTAGGTTGACCCTTAAGATATCTAAAGATTCTTTTGACTGCTGTGAGATGAGAGATCTTGGATGTATTTGAAACCTTGCACATACACATACTGAGAACATGATATCTGGTCTTGATGATGTAAGATACATCAAAGACCCAATCATTGATCTATAATTGTGCAAATCCATATCTTCTCCATCAGCATCTTTGATTAGCCCTTTGTCTGGATCCATTGGTGTACTTGCAACCTTAGAATCAGCAAAATTGAATTTTCTTAGGATCTCTGCTACATACTTATCTTGGCTGATAAATATGCCTTCTTTTGATTGTTTCACTTGGAGACCTAAAAAGAAAGTAAGTTCCCCCATGGAACTCATCTCAAACTTACTGTGCATAAGTTTTTCAAATTCTACACACAAGCCTTGGTTTGTTGATCCAAAGATTATGTCATCAACATAAATCTGAACTAACAAGATGTCTTTCTTTGTCCTTTTGATGAACAAAGTTGGATCAATCCTGCCTCTTTGGAATCCACTTTCTAGTAGAAAACAAGCCAATGTTTCATACCATGCCCTTGGAGCTTGATGTAGACCATACAAAGCCTTGGTAACTTTGTAAACTTTATCTGGATACTCAGCATCAATGAAGCCTGGAGGTTGAGATACATATACTGGTTCTTCAATTTCACCATACAAAAATGCACTCTTAACATCCATTTGATAGACAGTGAAGCCTATGAATGAAGCATAGGCTAAGAAAAGCCTAATTGCTTCAAGTCTTGCAACTGGAGCAAACACTTCTTCATAATCTACCCCTTCCTCTTGAGTATATCCTTGTGCTACCAATCTAGCCTTGTTCCTGATCACTATACCCCTTTCATCCTTCTTGTTTCTGAACACCCATTTGGTTCCAATTGCCCTATGACCTCTGGGTAAATCAACCAATATCCAAACCTTCTGAATCTTGAATTGGAGAAGCTCTTCTTGCATAGCTTCCACCCAACTTGCATCATCTAAAGCTTTGTTTATGTTTTTGGGTTCAGCCTGAGATAGAAAACATGAAAACAGGCATATATTGGAATTATCATTATTCTTTTCTTCATAAAGAGAGGAGATTAACCCTTCTTCATTTGAGGATAAGACTTGAGATAAACCAACTTGAGATCTTGTTCTAACACCAGAAGTTATGCTTCCAATCACATCATCAGTTGAGTGATCTTTGAGAATTCTAGTGTTTGGTGTTTTAGGAACTTCATATGTAGTTGGAAGATTGCTAATCCCAACTTCTTCTTGAAAAGAATCATCTATTTGAACATTCAATGGCTCAGCAGTACCAATACTTGTACTAGCAGGACCATCTGAAGAACTGGCAGTACCATTGTCATTAGCACCACTCTCTTGATTCTCTTGATTCTGAGTTCCTTGATCTTCTTCATTGCCTTCTTTTGTTGTGTTTGAAGGTCCTTCTTCATTTGAAGATAGATCCATACTTTTCCAAATTGGCATCCAGATGAAATCTTGATTTTTAGGAATTTCAACATTTTCTTCAGAACCTGCATTTTCATTAGCATTTGTACCTGTAACAGGCACATAATTCATAGATTCTGAAAGCCTATCAACATCAAACATCCAATCTGGTCCAACTCCTTTCACATTTGCTAGTTTCTCTTGAAACTCTATGTGAAGATTCTCTTCAACTAGCCTAGTGCATGTGTTAAACACTCTATAGGCCTTACTTTGCAAGGAATACCCTATCAAAAAGCCAACATCTGCTTTTCCATCAAATTTGCCTAAATGATCTTTGGTATTGAGAATAGTAACCTGACAACCAAAAGGTCTCATAAAACTTAAAGATGGTTTTCTACCAAAGAAAAGTTCATAAGGTGTTTTTCTATGTGGTTTTGTCACAAGAACCCTGTTTTGTACATAACAAGCAGTACCAACTGCTTCAGCCCAAAATGAAATAGGCAACTTAGAGTCTACTAACATAGTTCTAGCAGCCTCTATAAGTGTTCTATTCTTTCTTTCTGCTACTCCATTTTGCTGAGGTGTTCTAGCTACACTAAACTCTCTTTTTATGCCTTTTTCCTTGCAAAAGTCATCCATAACTCTATTCTTGAACTCTGTCCCATTGTCACATCTGATGACCTTAACCTTCTTATCAGATTGGTTTTCTACCTCAGTGATATAGGTTTTAAGTGTCTCACTAGTTTCATGTTTGGATCTTAAGAAGAAAACCCATGAAAATCTACTATAGTCATCAGTAACAACCAGACAATATTTCTTTCCATTCAAGCTGCACACATTAGTAGGACCAAAGAGATCCATATGAAGCATATGTAAAGCCTGAGTAATAGAGTTTTGGGTCTTGGGCTTACAAGAAGCTCTATGTTGTTTGCCTTTTAGACAGTCAACACAAGTTTGGTCGTTTTGGAAAATCTTTTTGGGTAAACCTCTTACTAAATCATATTTTGCAATAGTGTTGATTGTTTTAAAGTTTACATGACCAAGCCTTCTATGCCAAAGCATAGATTCATCCAATGAGGCCTTTGCTATCAAACAGGTTAAACCTTCTTTGGGATCAATGTTCTTTAAATTGACACTATACATATTGTTCCTTTTTGGAATTTTAAGAAGGATCTGACTTTCATCAGGCATCTTAAAATCAGAAGAAAGAACCATACATCCATTGTCAGTAAATAGAACATTGTTCTTTTTGTCACACATTTGTGAGACACTAAGAAGATTAAACTGAAGTTCTTTCACAAAATACACATTTTCAAAATCTATTTTACTGGTTTTAATAGTACCTTTACCAGTAATCTTTCCTTTAATTCCTCCCCCAAAGGTAACATATCCTCCATCAAATGTTTTGAAATCTGAGAGGAATGACATGTTGCCTGTCATGTGCCTGGAACACCCACTATCAACATACCCTTGATCTTCACTATCAGTTGAATGTTCCTGCACATGAATAAACACATTAGTTTCCTTGGGGTACCCAAGCCATGACAGACTTGGGTTTGCCTCTTGCATCAATGAAGTCAAACCTTTTCAGGATTGTTGATGCACCTTTGGATTGGATTGGTTTCCAAATCCAACATGCTGAGGACTTAACAGCACTTTCCCTTTTAATCCATTGTGTGGTCTTTGGTCTATCAGTACCAATTTTGGCAGTACCATTTAGTCTAGCAGGACCTTTGGTTTTTGGACTCCAAACTTTTGTTTTGACCACATTTATCTTTTGAATAGGATTCTTCTCAACTTTTGGTACACTTTTGAAAGTGTTTCTTGTACCCTTTTCAGTTGATTTTGTAATAACAGGCTTATGTTGTCTAACAGTATGATTATCTTTTGTAGTGTTAGACTTAACAAAACTTTTTCTGGGTTGAGTAACATTTGTTTTAGCTTTTGATTTACTCCCAGAAACCCATTTATTACAATAAGCATGAAGATGATTAAAGCTACCACAATAATAACAAGCTTTATTAAACATAACAAAGTCATCACCTAATTGTTGTGATTTAAGGTTGTTCCAATTTCTTTGGCTTCCCCTAGGTTTGTTATTACATTTTTTACAACTTTCAACTGTCTTCAAAACAGTTTTGGCTTTAGCTTTAACTTCTACTTTCTTAGGACTGGATGGTCCTACTTTGATTCCTTTAATAGGAATAGTCTCATCTTCATCATCATCAGATACCCAATCCTCAATAATTAGGACATCTGGTCTCTTCTCAGTGAGCACCTTGGAGAGTGAGACATTCTTAGCACTCTCAGAAGGTTCACCTATCACTACAGGTTTAGCTAATGGTTTTGCAACAAATTCATGTAAACCTGATGCAGCAAGATCACTACCTTGTGGACAAGGAATTCCTCTATAAGGTGGAGGACAATTATTATATCCTATCCCTGATTTTATTCTCTTATTCAACTGAGTCTCAACTATGCTCTTAGTACACTCAGAAGCATTTTCCAATTTAGTAACAGTCAGTTGAATATTGTCTCTAGCTAATGTCACTTTAGTGCACTCTGTCCTTACCATTTCTATTTCTCTATCTTTCAAAAATATTTGTCTTTGAAGAGCATTTTTAGCATCAGTAAAGGTAAGTTCATTTTCTCTATAGTGAGTGATTTGTTTTTCTAGCTTGGACATACCACACTTATGGTCAAATAAGGTTTGAATGGTTTTTCTATGTTCTAATACTTCTGTATCATAAGCTTTACTTATGATTTTTAATTCTTTAAAAGATTCACAATCATTAGGACATTTGATAATTTGTACCTCAGGGGTGGAGAATGCCATCAAAGCCAATTCATCAGAAGTTGACTCATCTTCACCCATGAAACTCCAGTCAAAACCCATGCCATCTATAGCAACCATTGCTTTTGGCTCAGCAACTTCAACAACCTTACTCTTGCTTTCAAAGCTTCCTTTCTTCTCAAAGCTTCCTTGGTTTCTATTGTCAAACCCTTTACCTCTGTCATCCTGCCTCTTAGGTCTTCTACACTCTCTAGAGTAGTGACCTTTCATGTGGCAGTTGTAACACTCCACCTTTGACTTATCATAGCCAGCAGGCTCACTTCCATCTATCAGTATCTTCTTGCCAGTCCTCATCATCAACTGCTTAGCTCTAATGCTTAAAAGTGAAAGTTGCCACTTTAGGTCCATTACTTCAAGATCATCAGGATGAATCTCTTGAAGGTCTTCAAATGTTAATACAGACCCATTGTGTTGAGATGTAAGAAAAGCACACCCAATTGTTTCATCCAAAATGGACTTGGTGCTACTAGAAGTATTAGCAGTACCAAAGGTTGTGTTAGCAGTACTTTCTTCTCTGCCTCCTTTGTCTTCATGATCAACCTTTGAAATGTTTGGGGATGAAACAAATGCCATATTTCCTGAGCTTGACCCAGTAGTCTTCTTAACTTCATGTTCTACAATCTTGAAATTGTTGTAGAGATCATTGAGACTCATCTGGTCAATATCTGACTTGTTCTTCCATACAATGACATGCATAGACCATTCTGAAGGTAAACTCCTAAGAAATTTAGAGTTTAGGTCTTCTTGAGTTATCATCACTTCATGGATGGCTAACTGACTTGCAAGCTTCTGAAGTCTATTGAACATACTGTCCAAAGACTCATTGGTTGTGGCTGTGAAGTTCTCAAATTGTTGTTTGAGAAGGGTTTTCTGTGTTTTCTTGGTAGCATCATTACCACCAAACCTAGCCACAATAGCTTCAAAGAGGGTTTTGGCATCTTTGTATTTGTTAAAAATCAGAAGTTGATCATTTGGAATAGTCATCAGTAACATACTCCTTGCCTTGAGATCATTTTTCTTCTGAATTCTTTCATCTGCATTCGATGGTTGGGTTTGTATTGTTGTTACAAGAGCATCATTTACTGTTGTTGTGGTGGTTTGGGGTTTAAATGAATTGCCTTGTTCAATAATCTCCCAAAGTGCATAATCCTGCACTTGAAAGTATTGTTCAACCCTGAGTCGCCACATTTCAAACTCATTTTGTTTCAGTAATGGAAGTTTAGCTGCAACATTTGTCTGAATATGTTCAACATCCATTTTTCTTTTAAATTAGTAAATATCAAGCCTAGCTCTGATACCACTTGTGGAACGTTTTGTTTGTTCTTAATTGAGATATTTATGTATTGAATGTGTTTAGCATGCGGAATCTACTACAACACACTTTAAAAGAACACAAGATGGTGAGTTTGAGTAAATGAGAGAATGCAATGAACAAAGAACACAACTTTGGTTAGAACAAAACGATTCAATATTATTGATGAAATAATACGGATGATCTAAGTATCACCAGGATTACAAAGTAATCTTGAATCTAAGATTGTAAAAAGGATTTGTGATTCGAAGTAACTAAGTTACTTGAGAGATAGTTTGGTTCGTGGTTATTAGTTGTGAAAGATGCATGCATGAAGAAGTGACTAAGATATCCTTTTATAAGATAAGGATATCTTATTACATGTTGTCAAGTAGATGAATATAATACTATACTTTGACTATTATGGCGCCTACAATTAAATACAACTACCCATGTACACTCTGATATATTCTTCTGTCACCACAGAAGACTATTCTACTTCTACATAACGTATAACAATGTACAAAGACTAATAATTCAACTAAATATCTATTACAAAATATCTAATCGACAAAACAGAAGCTTGGCAGGCTCTTCATTAGCTAGCAGTACCTTCTACCCAGAAGGTACTGGTAGAACATCTTCGTACACTACAAAATCAACTAGCAGGCTCTTCTCATCATTGGCAGGCTCTTTGACTTTGATCATTTTATTCCCAACAAAAACAAAGCATACATTCCAAGTAATACAAAAATTCTCAAAGGTTACAAATGAAATTCTGAAATTTACAAGGTTACAACGGAAACAAAAACTAAACACTAAGTCTGCAAAAGCAACTCCTTCTAATGGTCTCTACTTCAGATTAACTATCAAAGTCTTCTAAGTCCAAAAGTTTCTTCACTCATACCCAAACCCGTCGTCCTGCTTATTACCTGCCGCACACGAAAAGAAAACGTGCGGCTGAGCTTAAAAAGCCCAGTGAACAGATATAACGATAACAAAAAGTAATATAGAAAAGTACAGAATAGCAGAAACAAGGTCAAACAGATGCAATATGGTTCAAGGGGTAAGTCCATGAATAAGTATAAGGAAAAGAGAAAAGGGATAGTAATCCACCACGAGCCCAGAAACAAATCATATCATATCGTAACCATAAATCTTCAAATCATATAGAGGGGAGACCTCTCAGATAATCAGATAATATGAGGGATGTCCTCATTCTTCAAATGGAGTAGCTAGCTCCCAGACATATGTGAAAGGCATGTATTGCACACAGTACCAGTCACCAGAACAGAAATCATATCAAATCATGTTAAATCCACTAAACAGAACAGATCTAGGATGCATCCATACGCCCCCCCAGAAACATATATAATCCATAATCAAAGTAATGCGCATATCATAATCAGAATGGGGACGTGGCGGAACATCACTCTACCGCCCTAGAGTCATGCCATTGGTGCATCAATGACACGGACATGGAACCCCCATGCCTAGTGAAATGGCTCGGGTATCAAACTAAGAGTCAGATATCATATCATAATCAGAGTGTCATATATCAAAGGTCAAATCAGATGGTCCATAACAGATGGTTCATAACAGATATATCAAATGAAATACCAAAGGTCCAAATCAGAGTGTAATCAGAAAGATTCATAATAAAAGGGATCATAGCAATGACTTTGGGAAATCTTAAACGAATCAGAATCAGAATCATATCAATGAGATAGGACACCCTTACTGAAAAAGGGCAGAGTATCTGTACCTTATTCCAAAAGCAAACACAACCAGAAACGAAATAAGATGAGAAGATCAGGTCCTCTCCTTCTTCACACCTAAAGGAGTAGAAGAGAATTACAAATGGTTCTTAACTTCATGTTTTAATTTGCTTTTCCATTTTAGGTAGTTCAAGGTTCATAAGGTTATTATGGTAGTTTTATTCCTTTAAGGGTTTATTAAGTATTTAGGTTAAGTTGAAGGACCAATTGTGTAATTATCATAAGGTTAGGGTATAAGGTGTAATTATTGTAAAGTTACAGGTTCTTACAAGTTTAGTCCTTTAGTATTATCAAAATAATCATATAGACCCTCTAATGTTTGAATATAAACACTTAACACTTTTAAAATAACAAAACACACTTTTTCAGGTTTTAATCATGTTCTGGACCTGTTTTATTTAATTTAAGAATCATAGTAGAACTCCGAATTAAAATCTACAAAAATTCAAAAAGCTTCCTCAATATTCCTATTATTTATCATAATTTTTCCAGATTTTATTTATTTGTTTTGATACGAATTAAAAATCCACCTTTACAACTTGTCCCAGAAACATGTCTGATGGAACACCTGATAAGTTACCACTTCACTACCCCTTCAGAAAAATTCACAAAAATCTAGAAAAATTCCAGATACTAAAAAACATCCCAAAGTTTACCCAGTTCAAAGGGATCTTTCTAATTCGACACGGTTTGAAAACTAAAATTCAAAAACTAGGATGGATTTTCCAGACTTTTAAATACGACTGAACATATGATTTTCCAAAAATCAAAAAGTGGCCTTACAAGCCTCTAAAAATTACAAACTAAATTTCTCCAGGTAGATATTTCATTAAAATACAATCTAGACTCAAGAAACATCAAAATATACGTTCATATCATCAATTCACAGCCGGTTAAAGTCGAATCAATTCTCAGATCAGTAGCAGCTTCTCACAGAATCATATATAACTTAGGGTTTTTGGTTAAGAAACAATTCATATGGACTTGAGGCTTTAAGGACATGTTACCTTAGGATGTATGACACACAAATGGAACAAAAATCACCCTCTCTTGGTCTCCTAAATGGTGCGGCAGCAGCAGAACAAAAGACAGCAGCAGAAACTTTTATTTAGGGTTTATTTGGAGTGTTTTCTTGATGTTCGGTGTATAAGGGAGGAACAAAAAGGATATGGGCTGGTTTATTGAGGTTGGGTCGTGGGTTTGGATGAGGGGGAGAGGCTTGGGTCGGCCTATAAGCCCAACACACAACATCTATGTCCAAGTTTCATTATTTCCCTCGTTTCTTACATACGACTTACACGTAACTATTTTTAGAACAAAAATAAATATAAACTTGTTGAGTTTTTGGTTCAAGTGACTAAGTAATGTGTTACAAATATTATTGGTAGCTCGTATACTTATATTATTGTGCCTCGTAATCATCTCATGTCGCATTTGTTTCGTTTTCATACGTTTTGTGATTTATTTGTAAGTTATATATGTTTCAATTAATTTTCAAAGTATGAGGGCATTTTGGTCTTTTAATACACTTTAGATTTTCGGGTTTTACAACTAGTCCAAAGCAAACGGCTATTGGTAAAGACATTTCAAATCCGTTGATAGCTGATAGTTTGCTAAAAACTATAAGTGGACATAACAGTTAGTACTGCCAGTTTTAACTAGTTAGTACTGCTTGTTCAAACTTGAATTATGCTCTATGATTCACCTCTCTCAGAAGGTTACACATCTGGAAGTGTTGAGAGCAGTTTGAAACTAAACAACTGAATTGATGGTAACTTGTACATATTGTCATACTGGATGATTTGCTCAAATGTCATATGTCCTAGTTAATCTGATGGTGAAGATTCTTTCAAACAGGGGAGGAAAGTTTGTAAATTAACAAGTTTATTCAGTTGCTGTTAAAGATGATTGTGGAATTCAGGGGAGGATAAAGAATATCAATTCAGAATCAGAGATACAAGAATCATAAAGTTCATTAATTTTATTACAAAAGAAAGATTCCATTACAATCAGAGATGCAAAAGTCAAACACAACCTAACAAGTCTAAACCTATCACTACTCAAGCTTCCTTTTCCCTTTATCTTTGAAGTCAGGCATGGATTTGTGGATTCCTTTGTTATCAATTTGATCCCACACCTTCAAGTTAGGAAGTCCCAATACTTGTTTGTTTGGCTTTGGGCGTTGTTGATTTCTCACAGGCTTCAAGACTCTACTCATATTTGACACAGCTTCATCATCAGAAGAGGATGAATCATCTTCATCATCAACATAAGATGGAGGAGTTGGAAGATCATCAGAAGATGTTAGTTCAGGTAGTGGTTTTGGGGTTCTGATCGTGAGATTAGAGTAGTTTGGTGGAAAGTAATTTTTCCATCCTTCACTTTCTGAATCAGAAGACGAATCAGAAGAAATCTCGATGATGTGAAGATTGGAGGAACTCATTGTGTTTGATAATTGGTTTGAAGATGGGATGGTATTGTTAATTCTAGGGTTTTTATAGAACCAATGGAGATTTAAAGTCATTAAATGTTGGGTCGGTGTTTGATGAACTCAAATAAGTACATTTTATTACCATCATTTATCCTATTTATTTGACTTGTTTTATTATATTATCTGTGAGAATTGATACGTTAATGTTTACTTTTGTAATTTTCAGGTAAAAACAAGTATTATGTGAAACTTGGCGATTTTGGACTAATTATGGAGTAAAACAAGCAAGAAGTTAAGAGTCTACTAAAATGTACAAGATCAAGATCATTCTGCTCCAGATACGCCGCATCCTACTTATTATATACGGCGCATCACTATCAAGATTTCACAAGTTATAATCCAAGACGGCAAAGGACATGCGCCGCATACAAGAATGGAGTTACGCCGCATCTTCTGGCGGTGTACGAATATTCCTGAATATATTAATCTTGGACCCCACGCGAAGTTAAGTCAATGCGCTGCATCTACTTATCCTATGCGCCGCATCTGGCCCTCAGACAGAAACTATAAATACCCCAAAGTCAGACGAATTTCGAGACCTGGGAGCCTAATACACAAGAAGACCGAAGGCAGAAGAAACCCTAGGCCGAATTCAGACGAAGTAGCAGCACAAGACACACCTTGAACGAAGATACAAGAGTTGTAAGAAGGTCCTGCATGTATTCAATTCATTAAGTAGTTTTGTTTTATTGTACTAGTACACTTTAATTAATCAGGATTGATGGGCTTGTGACATTGATTTAATCATGCACTTCAACTCCCCTTAAAATTGCTTTCCCATTAATTAAAGTTTATATGTTGATGTCTTTGGTGACTTTTATTAGTGCATTGATAACCTCTGTGTCTAGCTGAGCATTGATCGGGTCGCCATGCCTCTGTCCTCGCCTATTTATTCTATCGCCTATGCATTCTATCATCTGTAGAAAAGTAGGAAGAAAGGTAAGTAGGATAGACATAAGTAATCATTAAGGGTTTACTCGCCGATAAGATTAGAGCCAACGAGAAAGGGATTAATCTCGGTGCGTTGCATCGAACTATACACTTCATATAAAACTAGCAATAAAACAAGTGACAAGCTACTTAACTATCATGACAGGTCTTCTTATTGTCTCAAGTATCTATCTGTGTACGTGTGTGCTAATCGCTGATTCGTGCCTATTAGTTTAGTTTATTATTTAATCATAACCAAACCGTGCCAGTCTCTCAGGCTGAAACCCCCTTGCGTTAGATTAGGTTGTATAACTAACTTAAGATATTAAAATACTAATTAGAATAACTAGGTAATACGTTCCACTCTTAGTGATCGACACTCTACTTACCATTATATTCATACTGACCGGGTACACTGCTCGTTAAAGTGTGTGTTATTGATAAGTCGGCTAAATATAAATTTAAAACTTGAATACTGCTTAAACCACAACGACACAACACGCGCGCACCAAGTCTTTGGAGCCGCTGCCGTGGTTATAAAAATTAGAGCAATACACACGCACATCAAGTTTTTGGCGCCGTTGCCGGAGAGTGAATTGTTATTATCTGTTAATTTGATTAGTATTTTAATTAGGTTTTTCTTTTTAATTTTTATTCTAACTACTAACTCTGTTGTATATTAGGTTAAATTGCATTCATTGTATTATTTGCATATTTTCTGTTTTTGTGTGTTTTTATTTTTCTTTAATTTTTGTTTATTTTCGTTTGTTTTTATTTTTGTTTTTCTTTTTATTTTTCTGTGTTCTGCTATCGTTGTACTGAGCTAATTCAAACGATACGGCGCATCTATTTTCATAGATACGGCGTATTGCGTTTACTTTTTATAAAATAGAACGCGTTTAATAAATTCGATACGACGCATCTTTCCCCAAGATACGGCGTATCTGTTTTTAATAAAAAAAAAATTTCTAAACGATAACGCCATACGACGCATCTGCTTTAGCAGATACGGCGTATCTATTATTTTAATTAAAAACAGTTTTCGAATTATTAAACAGATACGACGCATCGATTTTTATCGATACGGCGCATCTTCTGACTCAAAAATCTTGTATTTTAAAACGTAACGAAAATACGGCGCATTAACTTTTGTTAATACGACGCATTTAATTTTAATAAATATACGTTGATTTTTGATAACTTAAAACTGATACGGCGCATTCTAAATTTATAAGCGGCGTATCTATCTTCTGAATAAAGTCTGATTAAATTTTAACGATTATAAGATACGGCGTATCCAACTTTTTGGATACGGCGCATCATCTGCAGATATCAGTTATTTTTATTCTTATATCCGTTTCTAAATTCATTAATCTCTCTTCTAGCGAACAAATCCTACTTATGATTTTACCTATGATGACAGGTTTTGCTATGGAAGACATGTCAGTGAACGGATATCTTGCCAAGGAACTCTTGCTTTCGAATTCATTCGAAAGGGAAATTTTTGATGATGTCAACTTCAATGTGCTCATGATTAATGCCGATTTATTCTCTTGGGAGACCCCTCTTGAAGCTACTTATAAGGAATTCAAGCACTTATGCAATATTGAAGATGGGATATTCTCTTATGATTTACTAATGAGCTACACTGAAGATGAATTGTTACTCTTATGGCCCATCATTGAATCTAAAGGATTAACTTGGACTACTATCGAAGAAAAAGATGGGAAATTCCGAATTGAATACATGAACTCAGCAAATGCAGTCAACAAATCGAGCAACAAAAGCTATGAAGTCCAACCTATACAAACTTCTTATATGCCTTATTCCGAACAGTATTGGGGATTAGATAAAAGCTATCTGGATAACGAAAGAATGTATGCTGAATCGGAGATACTATTTCATGGAAAGTTGGTAAGGTTGATGGATATCTCTTTAGAAGAGTGGCTTGAACTTAAATACGGTAATCCCAAATTTGCTCCTATGAATGAAGTCAAACGGATTGTGACTTCATGGTTGACACGAAGTTTTAAAGAACAATTTAATGAGTTCATGGAGATAAGAAGGAACATGATTGGTAACACTAGCTTTGACGTTAACCACGATCCTAACAATGTTGATTTTTCAAATTGGTTAGCTAGTAAGTTCATTAACCATAAGAGCATGGACCGAGCTACTAAAGATGTGTTATGGGTATATTGGACGAGAGGTGATGATGAGGAAGTAGAGAGCAACAATGGATCGTCAGATGACAATTCAATAATCAAGGAAGGGATTGAAGAATTATTCAGGATAGACATTGATGTGTTCAATTATGAGACACCATTGTGCAAACAATTTAAAGAATTTAATTACCTCCTTCAAATCGACGCTGATGTGCTTACTGGAGATCTACCAGGATTCAAAACTTATGATGATTTCAAAAACACCTGGTACTACGAATGGAATGACCAGATACCATGGGTTTGGGATAAACCATGGGAATTTGAGCACATTAATCACACTTGTAAACCTTTCCGCTTCAAGGATGGATTTAGTGAATGGCCAACCTGTGATAATAAGAATGATGGAACCTGTAATGGGGGAAGTATAATTGGAATGAAACGGGTTGGAAACGATGTATACTTTGAGGACGACGATTGGTATGAAAAAGTTGAAGACTGCCCACGTAAAGCAGAGGCTTTGCAAGAAAAAGGTAGAATCAACTACCTAAAAGAACTTAAGGGAGCATCGGACACTACTTTCTGGGAATGGGTGCATGGACAATTTGATGATTACACAAAGCTTAGTCGACGCTTGCAATGAGAATTGAAAAATGAGTGGGATGAGATTCAAGATTATTATCAGTCCTTTAACGTGGTTAATTATGATCCCTATGATAATAACGATGAGTCGCGAGAAGAATTGATTGATGAACTTGATGACTATTTGAATAAGGATCCTTATTTTAAGTTTGTTGATAAAGACGATGAAGAATTCACCAAAAGAAAATGTCGACTACTTGGGATCCCTTATAATAAGCCACCCATGATTATTTCTGAAAAATTTAAAATCATCAAATATTCTTTGGGACCTGATGAAGAATATGTTGCGATAAAGACCAAAAAATTTATTAGATTAAGTCGTACGGAAGAAAATGTTGCGGAGCTATACGGGAACATCTTTCGGATGAAAGAAGAAGGATGGCACGTAACAAGAACAAAATAAAGAGCTGAACGTGAGTCTAACTTGAAGACTCTGGAATAAAGACAAGTGTTGACCGGGAGACAACCCGGAAAAATTTTACTATTCTGTTCTGTGTCGAGTCAGTCAGGCCCGCAGAAGATACGGCGCATCTCAATCCTTAGATGCGACGCATCTCCTGCACTGGTCATATCTTACTTTATTTTCTGCATTTTTATTTTTAACTTTAAAACTTTCTGTCAGTTTATTTTAATGCGGCGCATCCCTGGTTAAGGATGCGACGCATCTTCTATTCTGATTCGTACTTATTCCAGGCTCGATACGGCGTATCTTCTTCCATAAGATGCGGCGTATCGACTGACCTGATGATTTTCATTTTAATTTTTTTATGTTTTATTTTTGCTAACTACTAATGTATTATGCAAGTTTGAACCTTCTTAACTCAGGTGTGTTAAAGCCTTGATGGTATTATAGATTCCTGCAATTCCTGTGGATACATCAATTATGAAGCTTAAACGTTCTCATCCACAAGAAAGATGATTTTTGCTCTTATACAAACAATGGAGGATCATACCGAGCAAATCTCAGGGGAGTTTTTCTGTTCTAATTCTTTTATTTTCCAGTTTTTAATCCTTTGATATAAACAACGAGGACGTTGTTTAACTTAAGTGGGGGGATTGGAGAATTAGAACACTTACTTGTCCTAAACTTTTTCAAAATATGCTTAAAATGCGCTTAATATATCAAAATTTAAAATTTTTAGCATGTTTTTGTTTAAGTCTAAATTACATAGCTGCACACATAACATTATTTTCAAAAATTGTGAACTTTTCAAAATTCACAAATCTATGAGTGTGCCGGTGACTTGTAAACTTTAGAACTTGGCTTGTATACTATTCGAGACCACCATAATAAGTATTATTTACATAATTGGAATGACTTGTCTAAATTGGTAAATTTCTAGGATTACACCCAAATAGCCTTTATATGTTATGTGATATTAGCTAACTACACTGGTTAGTTAACCCCCGTATAAACCTTTTGTTACTCTCATTTTTAGAGTAAGATACCCCTAGAAAAACACTCAGAGCCATTCCTTTCGTTTCTTACACCTTTGTTATAATGTTTCGTTACACCCTTACACCTTAGCCTACCCTGTAGATTAAAATCCGTGGTTGGTTAATTGCTTTAGGCAAAGTGTGTTTCCTTACATTACCTGTGTTCGCGTGCGTAATTCATTATCTATGGTTAGGTCGGGAAATTGCACAATGCGATTGGAGTGAAAGTAAATATTGTATATCTTTGAGTTTATTTTTCATGTGTTTACTACTTTCACTATTACCGTTATTTCTGAAAGTATGAAAAGTATGGAAAAATTATCCGGAAAGAAAGTGATGGAAAAGTTGTGAAATTTTACACATCTATGTTTATGTTTCAAGTTTAAAAAAAAATAAAAAATAAAATAAAATAAATAAATAAATAAATAAAATAAAATAAAATAAAAATTCGAAAAAATGAGAAAAGAAAAAGAAAAAGGAAGAGTTGGAAGTCTGTTTTAACCAACTTATGTAAAGTTTTGTATTAAGTGGTCGATATCACCACTAGTTGTTGTATATTATATCTATGGATTGAATGGGAGTTGGCCGTTATGGGAACGCCAACTAAGGTTATTCTTTGATTGAGATCTTGTTGAGTATAATTCGTGTCTACCTAAAGCGTGTGTTTCAAGTGTTAAAGCGTGAGTTATTCAATGATATGAGTCTTATTCATGGGATGGTTGGGATAGCAATTTACCACACTTAGGATTTTAATTTATCTGTTTTGTTTATTTTTCATTTTACACCAATTTGTACCCCAAATATTATCCATACCCTATATCATTTCTTTATCCAAACCTTTGATTTATTGAGATTAGGGATTTGAGCAATCTTAAGTATCGTAGTCGTGGATTCGGCTATGTATTTATGATTTTGTCGCCCTTTTTGATATAATATTATTGGTAAAGATTACTTGGTCCTATCTTTAGCCTATTCGAGTTAAGGATTTGAGCAATTGCAAGTATCGTGTTCGTGGATTCGATCATGTATTTGTGATTTTGTTGCCTTTTCTGGAATTTGAGATCGATAGAGATTAAGGAGAATGATTAACCCTTAACCAACAAACCCTTTTTACCGCTTTAGACTTGTTATTCCTTGGCTTTAGTGGAGGAGATGCGTATACTTGCCAAGCTTATGATAGAATATTCGTCACGACTGGACAGTTAAACGATTAGATTTGCTTTTATCAATATATTTTATTTTACTTCTAATTCGTTAAGTGTTTGGTTGTGTGATTATGACAAAATGAATACATGCTTAAATATAAAAATAAATCCTAACATATTTTAGGATACATTTTCATAAGATTAATTCTAAGGTTTACTTGGGGACAAGTAAAGTTCAAGTGGGGGGATATTTGATGAACTCAAATAAGTACATTTTATTACCATCATTTATCCTATTTATTTGACTTGTTTTATTATATTATCTGTGAGAATTGATACGTTAATGTTTACTTTTGTAATTTTCAGGTAAAAACAAGTATTATGTGAAACTTGGCGATTTTGGACTAATTATGGAGTAAAACAAGCAAGAAGTTAAGAGTCTACTGAAATGTACAAGATCAAGATCATTCTGCTCCAGATACGCCGCATCCTACTTATTATATACGGCGCATCACTATCAAGATTTCACAAGTTATAATCCAAGACGGCAAAGGACATGCGCCGCATACAAGAATGGAGTTACGCCGCATCTTCTGGCGGTGTACGAATATTCCTGAATATATTAATCTTGGACCCCACGCGAAGTTAAGTCAATGCGCCGCATCTACTTATCCTATGCGCCGCATCTAGCCCTCAGACAGAAACTATAAATACCCCAAAGTCAGACGAATTTCGAGACCTGGGAGCCTAATACACAAGAAGACCGAAGGCAGAAGAAACCCTAGGCCGAATTCAGACGAAGTAGCAGCACAAGACACACCTTGAATGAAGATACAAGAGCTGTAAGAAGGTCCTGCATGTATTCAATTCATTAAGTAGTTTTGTTTTATTGTATTAGTACACTTTAATTAATCAGGATTGATGGGCTTGTGACATTGATTTAATCATGCACTTCAACTCCCCTTAAAATTGCTTTCCCATTAATTAAAGTTTATATGTTGATGTATTTGGTGACTTTTATTAGTGCATTGATAACCTCTGTGTCTAGCTGAGCATTGATCGGGTCGCCATGCCTCTGTCCTCGCCTATTTATTCTATCGCCTATGCATTCTATCGTCTGTAGAAAAGTAGGAAGAAAGGTAAGTAGGATAGACATAAGTAATCATTAAGGGTTTACTCGCCGATAAGATTAGAGCCAACGAGAAAGGGATTAATCTCGGTGCGTTGCATCGAACTATACACTTCATATAAAACTAGCAATAAAACAAGTGACAAGCTACTTAACTATCATGACAGGTCTTCTTATTGTCTCAAGTATCTATCTGTGTACGTGTGTGCTAATCGCTGATTCGTGCCTATTAGTTTAGTTTATTATTTAATCATAACCAAACCGTGCCAGTCTCTCAGGCTGAAACCCCCTTGCGTTAGATTAGGTTGTATAGCTAACTTAAGATATTAAAATACTGATTAGAATAACTAGGTAATACGTTCCACTCTTAGTGATCGACACTCTACTTACCATTATATTCATACTGACCGGGTACACTGCTCGTTAAAGTGTGTGTTATTGATAAGTCGGCTAAATATAAATTTAAAACTTGAATGCTGCTTAAACCACAACGACACAACACGCGCGCACCAAGTCTTTGGAGCCGCTGCCGTGGTTATAAAAATTAGAGCAATACACACGCACATCAGTGTTAGAAGTTAATTCTTTGAAGCGTTGACCAAAAGGTTGGTATGTGAAGAAAATTTCGAAGTATTTGAAAGAATCCACCCCATCATACAGTATTGGAGTTTAATTCGAGAAACTTATTGATTTACACTGAAATCATAAGTTTAGGGGAGGATTGTTGGGAATTAAACCAACAGTTAGTACGGTTCATTGGAAGTTAGTACGGTTGAAGATTTATTGAAGTATACATCAACAGTTGGTACTGTTGATACATTGAAGTTCGTACTGCTTATGAGATAAAAACAGGATCGTGCATGGATAATTATAGAAAGGATATGGTATATATCTTATTTAGTTATTGTGATACGATTAGATGTTTTACTTGTATAGGACTCTTTGCATTATAAAAAGAGATCCTTTGCTAGGGTTTTAGATATATCCCTTTTTACGAATTACCAAGAGCTTCACGTTAAACAATTGTAATTGTTCAATATATTGAAAGTGATTGTTTGATTAATATTGTTTGTGTTCTTATCATTCCTACTGTTCTTTTTATTTAATCACAAAATACTAAA
Source organism: Artemisia tridentata subsp. tridentata (assembly GCA_021014915.2). Lineage (NCBI taxonomy): Eukaryota > Viridiplantae > Streptophyta > Magnoliopsida > Asterales > Asteraceae > Artemisia > Artemisia tridentata. The sequence continues at coordinate 96,064,878 of CP139508.1, read as the reverse complement.
CATCTTCTAGATACTTGGTAGTAAATTCCGCGTGCTATCAAGTATACACTCAAAGTATACTCAACACAACCTTTATGTTTAGATCCGGTCAGTTTGATTCGGTGTTAGTTTTGGGAGGCCTTGTTCTCGTTTTCTGTATATCGATCACAAGGGGTAACACATATCAACCTTGTTCTCTTTTCTTCTCATTTGATGTCATTCGTACGTGTATATTTCATGTTTTGTTTGATATATGAATCGGCTAATTTATAAGAAACCTAAAACCATGTTGAACCTACATTTGAACCAAGCCCTAATTTCATTATTAAAATCAGTAATAAGGTCATTAACTACACATTAATGAGATGCTAAAAACCTAGAAATAAACCCTAGGAATTTATTAGAGGTCGATTAGGGTTTTAAATTTGGGTTTGTTTATGTCCCACCTGCATGCTTTCAGGAATTTGAGTCGGGTTCAAGGGGGTCTATTTTTATGATACCAACATGTTTTTGAGTGATTCTTGAGTCTAAAATCAAGTTCTGGAAAAGTACTTTCTGAATATGACAGCCTTATAATTTTTGGATGTCAGGAGGATGTCTTTTCTGATTTTACAAATTCGAGTGTCAAAACTGTCAATTAGTAATCCGAATTTCAACCTTGGTATATGATTTTTGTTTTGAAATCAGTAAGGAATCATTAGCTCCAATTGAACAGGACTTAAATATAGGATGTGTATGGTCTCTGTGATTTTTGGTAGAAATTTTAGAGTAGCAAAACATGGTCTCTTATTTGCTTACTTTTTGAGTCTCAAATCTGTTACCGAATCTGGACTAGTTTTGATAATGAACTTTTGTTCTATAGTTATACTACCTGGAAAATTCTACAATAATTACACAAAGTAGTAAACATAAGTATCTACCTGGGGTAATTTTGCTAAGGCTCCAGGAGATGCACAAGTATACCTTAAAAATCCGGAAATGTGATACATGTTTTGATATTACAAGCTGAATTTTCTTAAAAGGTGAATTACACACTTAAAGCCTATTATATCATTAATATGTGTAACATAATCATAATGAATCTTTAACTAAGTGTTTAATACATTAAATGAACTACCTATGATCTTATATAACCTAATATGGTCTTTAATTTGACTACTACATGTTTAAGTACGTTAAAAACCCTAATTTACTACTATTGGGAATAATAACCAAATTAAGCATGAATACTTGTTTTTGTGATATAAAACACTTATGAATTAGTTGTAAACCTATAATATGTGATAAGTAACCCTAAAATGATCTATATGAAGTTTTACCCGAAATTTACTAAATATGGAAACTTACTAAATATGAAAACTTACTAATTCGGAAAACCTACTAAAAATAGAAAGTTACTTAAAATAGTTAAAAATACTTAAAGTGGAAAGTTACTTAAAATGGTTAAAAATACTTAAAGTGGAAAGTTACTATTTTTGGAAAGTTACTAAAAATGGAAAGAACCTAAAATCTGAAACGAACTTGTAAGTAATACTTGATATTTAATTCGTATAGGTTCCGTGAAGTGGGAGTGATCCATCTCGTGTGACTTTCCTTTCCTTTTGCTTGCTTTGAATAAGGTACAGATATTCTGACCTTATCTCTTAAGGTTTCTCATGATTCGTACACATCTTTTGATATTAGCTTGTTTGTGATATCCTTTGATCTGAGCCTTTATGATATGGCTTTCTTATATGATCCATGCCTTATGCTTTGTTTAAACCTTTGCTATGAACCTTGATATGAACCTTTGCTATGAACTTATGAACCATATGATATGAACCTTTGATATGAATTTTGATATGATATGACATTTGAACCCTTCAGTTTGATACCCGAGCCAATATGTTTCCTAGCCATGAAGGTAACATGGCCGTGTCATTGATGCACCAATGGCATGACTCTAGTGTGGTTGAGTGATGTTCCACACAGTCCCTTTTGATATGATATGATATGCGTGCTTTATGATTTGTTATGGCCACTATGATTTATGTAGGGGCGTATGGATGCATCCTAGATATGTTATGATATGATATGATATGATATGATATGTTATGATATGATATGATTTATATGGTGACTGATGTTGTGTGCATTACACGTCTTTCACACTTCTGGGAGCTAGCTACTCCAATGGTTACTTGAGGACTCCCCTCCTATTACATATGGTATTCCGAGGTCTCCCCTCTGAATACAACGGTTACTTATGCTATATGATATGATATGATATGTTCTGGGCTCGGGTTTGATTATTGAATTTCCTTACACTTTGACATCCGTTCGTTTATGCCTTATGTTTTCCCCAATGCACCATATTATATTATTTGTTCCTTATCTTTTACTTCGTTTATAAATATCTGTTTACTGGGCTTTTTAAGCTCAGCCGCATTTCCTTTTCCTGCGGCAGGTATCTAAGCTAGGAGCTGGGGATTTTGCTTTGGGTTGAGAGTTGAGCTTGTGTGGAGACTTTACCCTAGTCATCTTAGATTCCATTTGCTTATGTTATGACATTGTTAGGCTTGGATTATGGTTGTTCATTTCTTTGGAGTATTTTCATTTACCTTGAACTTATGTATTGGTTTAAGTCATGTTGGCTTAACTCCTTTGATTATTTATGCTTAAGACTTCCGTTGTTTATTATGTTCATTATGTATGCTTTGATATGTCACCATAATGTGATACTTCTACCCTTGTCTGGTTGGGGTGTTACAACCCACACCCTATTGAGGATGATCTTGAGATTGAGGATGAGGTTGAGATTGAGGATGAGATGGATGATGATGATGAGATGGAGGACGATGATGACGGGATGGATGATGGTGACAGTGATGATGAGGATCATTTGGAGGAGGATCAGGAGGCTCTTCTCGCACCACCTTCGCCTGCTATATCGGATATTACTTATGAGTCAGATACATCTAAGGCATTGGATCATGCTATGATTACCGAGGTGACATCGACAGAGGTCGTACCTACTGAGTTAGCATCTACGTATGAGGTTGGAGAGTCATCAGCAGTTCCGCGTGTTACCCCTTCAGCACTCAGAGCTGAGTTGAGCCGCTTGAGGCAGGATGTCTCCTGGTGCCGAGGTCGTTATAGGACTATGTCCAGACGTTTAGGTGAGAGACGGACCGAGGTTACTGGATTGAGGAGAGAGGTTCAGGATGATAGGAGGATGACAGGAGAGCTGTATGTGGAGCTTGAGGAGCATGCAGCTAGGTTGAGTTCTGTAGAGAGATCAGATGTCGAGTTTAAGAAGTGTTTAAAGATTCTAGAGAAGAGGATGACAAAGGTTGGGAGGATGGCAGAGCAGTTGTCTCAGAGAGAGGTGTATGTAGGTGATGACAGCCGTCGCTATGGTCGTAGTATTCGTGAGTTGTGGAGTGAGTTGCATGCGATGCAGAGACAGGCCTATTATGATAGGATGGCCCACTTTCGTTTTGGTGACGGTGTTGATGTATTGGCAGAGTATGGTGGACCGTCGGCTGAAGGGAGCAGTGATAGGTCATTTATGGTATTTTAGTGTTATGATAGTAGTTTGCCTTGTACGTACTAAACTGAATAGTTCAGTTAGTATATTTTATTAGAAACTTGTACTCGTTTTGCATATCTTGTAAGACTTATGTCAAGTAATGAATCTATGATGTATTATGGTGATGTACTGTTATTGATATTAAATTTATGCTATATTATGATGCTCTTGTGATGTTGTTTGTCTTGTGATGTGATTCTGTTATGATTGATCGAATACTTATATGTTGTACATTTGTATTGGTTGATAGAATTATGGCACCTAGGACTATGACTCCGGCTGCGATCCAGCAGTTGATTAATGAAGGAATTGCAGCAGTGCTTGCCGGGCAAGCCGGTGTTCCCCAGAATGTTGGACATGCAGGAGCTCAAGCTGTCAACAACAATCGTTTCTGCACTTACAAGGATTTCATGGACTGTAAGCCGACTAATTTCAAAGGAACTGAAGGAGCTGTTGGTCTAACTCAATGTTTAAGAAAGTGGAGTCAGTGTTTCAGAGGAGTAACTGTTCAGAGAATTGCAAAGTGAAGTATGCAACAGGTACGTTGATGGAACATGCTTTGTCTTGGTGACTGCATATGCTCAGGAGAAAGGGTTGGAGAATGCTTTTAATTTGTCGTGGGAGGATTTCAAGAAGGAGATGATTAAGAAGTATTGTTCTAGGCGTGATTTGAGGAAGTTGGATACTGAGATTTATCATTTGGCTGTGAAAGGTTTTGATCTTACTACCTATGTGCGTCGTTTCCAAGAATTGAAAGTATTTTGTGCTCACATGGTGCCAGACAATGAGAAATTGCTAGAGAAGTTTATTGGTGTGTTGCTTGCTAGTATTGAGGGACATGTGACGTCGTACAACTCAGAAACTTTGGATGATGCTATTCGCATGGCTGAACGCCTTATGGAACAAGTGACTAAGCATGGTGTTGTTCAGAAGGGTAACTACTATGACAACAAGAGAAAGTGGGAGGACAATAAGAGGAACAACAACTACTACAACAATCAGTACCGTAACAACAATCATCACCTCCAACAGAACAGAAGACAAGAGACAGTTAAGGCTTTTGTGGCAACGCCAGCACAAGTGGGAGGTTATGTTGGACAGCAACCTCGTTGTGACAAGTGTCATCAGCATCATGCTGGACCTTGTGTAGTGAAGTGTTTTATATGTATTTTTATTTGGTATAATTTTCATCAAGTGATATATAATATAAACAAAAATATTTAAGGTCAAAGTTCGATTCAAAAAGTCAAACTGGACTTATATTTTGAAACTGAGGTAGTAATAAAGTTTAAGAATTAGTGAACAGTAAATTCAAAGTTGATAAATGTTACGTAGTATATATTTAATTATTGGATAAACGAGACAAACAAGTTAAAGATTAAGGTCGCACACTCGCACACCGTAGACAGTTGATTTTGTTGGGTTTTAAACTTTTTTATTTCTCATGTTCATGCTCAAATAAACACTTACACTATAATAACAAGGTTTGGGATCAAGTAAAAATGGTCTTAAAATGTAGTTTAAGGTAAGAAGGAAGGTCGTTTTGTTAGAAAAACAAATATGTCACGATTTCTTTTTTAGTATTTTTTATTGTTTCTGAGTAATTTTTTAACGTAGGTTCATGATGCACCAATATATCTTTTTTACCGTGATGCATTTCTTATATTGTAACGTACACATCTAATAACATTGATGCATTTATTTTGTACTATATAATATACGAAAATGTTATACTACCTCCATCCCATATTAATTGTCTAGTTTAACTTTTTGTAGTTTTTTTCTTCAACTTTAACCATAAATATTTTTGTTGTGTTATATAATATTTAATGAAAATTATACCAATGAAAATACATTTAAAACACAATTCATTCATATATTTTGCGTCAAATAAAAGTGTAGGTTGACAGGGACACCTCAACCCTGTGTACCTACTAGGTACCCATCACCCCTACCCGGCAAAGGTGTGAAGCCTGTGAAATGCCTAACTATGGTACCAAGTGCATGTTGCGGGTCGAACCCGCGCCATTTTTAAGGCCATGCATTAGCCCAAGCTTTAACAGGCAGCCGGTGGCCATCTGCGCTAAGCAGATGGTTTTGCGTCAAGTATTATATAACACAAACAAAATAATTTAAGATCAAAGTTGAAAAACAAAGACTACAAAAAGTCAAACTGAACAATAAATATGGCACGGAGGCACTATCAAAATAATGTATCGTAGTTATAATTAAATTAATGCGTATAGCAAAACATTAGCATACTAGCATGTGATTTGCGTATGCAATGGAGGAGTAGAACAAACCTCCACTTAATGATGTGGCAACCGCCAATATACTGAATGCAATGCCTAAACTTAGGACACCTCTTCCAATTCCACCAATTATTCTTGCAAACAACATCAAATTTTGACATTGTTTCCATCCCTAGTCTCTTCGCATGCATAACTATCGTGCCATGCAACCTTACACTTATAACAAAACGGTTTCACGCAAAAAAAGAAAAAAAAAAAATCTCTGTGCATCTCCATCACCAAACTCGTTCCTAATTAATTCGGAACACTCGTTGTTAGGACAATATATAAACCCTAACACCGTTGATTCACATGATGCATCGCTCCATTTCTTGAACATTGTGTGTGAAATTTTGGTGCGCATGACAAGGGTTTAAGAGAGTGATTGCAAAAGTCATAAGGGCATTTGATGTCCGATATGTTGTCTTCGAGCTTGGCTTGGACGTATATGATCATACACGCGTTTTTTGGACTTCCTCTTTGAAAGTGATCATACAATTGGTTACCAAAAAGAGTTAGTTTTGTTTGAATGTCGTGATTATCAGATAATTATAAGATGTTTGAGAAATTATTCAGAATATATAGGAGATTTTTTTTTTTTTTTTTTTTTTTTTTTTTTTGAAAATGGTGAATATATTGTTGATGCAAATAATGTTCTAAAAACGTTATTTATATATTTCGATTACTTCACGTTTTGAGGATGACAAAATGTGAATTCACGTTACGTTAAAATTAACGCAAACAAGTTTTTAATCGGAAGATCTCGTTTCCACGCAAATCACTCTAGAACAAATTTACAACTTGACAAATGATCAAAGAAGTGAATTTGTGTTTTGAGAGTTTACATTTTAATGGGATAAAACATTTTTTCAAAAATAACACATGACAAATTATTTTTTGAATTATTAAGAAATGTTTTAATGGAAAAATTAGTTTAAAAATCACAACAGCTATTTTCCCCCCCAAAATCAGCTCCAACCTTCCCCAAATAAGTTTTCACCAGAAAAGACAAAATTTGGAGCGTCCTAGTCTAGGACGGCTCCACGGTTCCATTAAATTTAATGGAGCCGTGGCATGTTTAACGGAGCCGTCCGTACAAAATTTTCTGTAACGTTCAGATTTTCTTTGCCTATAAATACCAACCCCTTTCACAGATTTTAGGCACCCTCACACACAGAAAAATTCCCTAGTTCAAACCTCTCACACCTTTCATTCTTTTTGATCATTTAGATTAGTTTTTTTTTTTTTTTTTTTTTTTTTCAAGAGTGATCCAATCATCCACCAAGTGATCCTCTTCATTCCTCTTGATTAGCAAGAGAAGAACACAAGTATCCTTGAAGATACAAAGTGTTGTGATTCCTCTTCCAAGTGCAAGAGAAGAACTCAAGGTATCAAAGAAGATACAAGAGTTATAGTTGTTAGGTTCTTGTAACATTTGTTACAACCTTGTTGTATCTTAGCATACATCAAGTTTATTTATCTTTTGTGAGTGAGAGTGAAGATCAAGTGTGATCTTATAGAGATAGGGATTATCTCTTAATGTGTGATTGATCAAGAAGATCAAGGGTCGTTAGATTAGTGTTAGTTGAGAGAGTGTTGATCATTGTGATCGTGTTGAGATCTTGGTGATCTTTTGTAGCCATTGGGCTTGAGTGTTTGGTCACGTGGACCTTGGTAGATTGGTGCTAGCTAAGATTAGCACTCGACATCTAGCTTAGTGTCGGAAATAGGATAAGCGACATGTACGGTTTTCTCCGCCTGAAGGGAGGTTGTTGATATAGTGTTTGAAACTCTCGAGTGTGGTACTCGGGGAGTGGAGTAGGGCGAAGAAGAGCTTCGTAGTCGAACCACTATAAATCCTCTGTCTCGGTTTGATCTTTCCAACTCTACTCTTTACTTTTATTATTTATCATTAGTTAGTTTAGTGTGTAGTTCATATTGGTGTTGACTGATTACACATAGAGTTCGAATCAAAGTTTCCAATAGCAAACTTTTAAAACAAGATTTTAAAAGGAACTTAAAACCAGTAAACTATTCAACCCCCTTCTAGTTTCCCACAATTGGTATCAGAGCCACGTCAGTCAAAGTTTTTAAAGTATATTGTATTTTAAAACTTAAATCGATCAATGGATTCTGACAAATATCTAGAAGGGTAATCTATGCAAAGACCACCACTTTTCGAAACCGATTGTTTTATATATTGGAAAACAAGATTCGAAACGTATGTGAAATCAAAAGACATTGATCTTTGACATGTTAGTACCGAGGGTGACTTTCAACCGATTCAATTCAATTCGATAACTAAAAAGGATGAAATTGTTTCATATGACAAACAAAGTGATGAACTAAAAAGAAAACTAGCCAAAAATAATGAGGCTAAAATGATGATTTATAATGCTTTGCCTAAAAAGGAATTCGAAAGAATTTTCATGTGTAATACGGCAAAAGATATTTGGAAAACTTTGTTAGTCACTCACCAAGGTAATAACCAAGTCAAAGAGAACAAGATTGATCTCCTTGTTAAACAATATGAACAATTTTCCATTTCGGAAGATGAGTTAATAGATAATGCTTTTGCTAGATTTAATACTATTATCACTAGTCTTAAAGCTCTTGATGAAGGTTACTCTAGCAAGAATTATGTTAGGAAGTTCCTCCGTGCTCTACATCCTAAATGGAGAGCAAAGGTCACCGCCATAGAAGAGTCAAAGGACTTGGCGGCACTGTCACTCGATGAACTTATAGGAAACTTGAAAGTTCACGAGATGATAATTAAGAAGGACTCCGATATAGTCAAAGGCAAAAGTGAGAGAGTTAGATCTCTAGCTTTGAAAGCCAAGAAGGAGTCCAGTGAGGAGGAATGCTCAAGTTCCGATAGTGAAGATGAGGAATACGCACTAGCCGTTAGAAACTTTAGGAAGTTCTTTAGGAGAAAAGGTAGGTTCGTTAGGCAACCTCGTGATGAAAAGAAGACATCACAAAAGAACCAGGTAGAAAAGAAAGGGACAAGTGATAGGAATTGCTTCAGATGTGGAGATCCAAATCACTTCATAGGAGAATGCCCTAAACCACCAAAGTCCAACAACCAAAGAGCCTGTGTAGGAGGTTCTTGGAGTGATAGCGGTGAAGAAGAAGAGAAGAAGCTTAACGATGAAACATGCCTAATGGCTCAAGCTTCTAACGAGGTACATTCCGACTCTTCTTATTATAGTGATGATAATTCGTCAATAGATGATAGTAGATTTCATGACGAATACAACAAATTATGCGTAGTTAGTACTAAGATTTTAGGAAGAAACACAAAAATAAAATTAAAACTACAAGAACTAGAATTACAAGTTGTAGAACTAAAAGATCAAGTCAAGAGACTTGAGAAAAACAAAGAAGTAGACTTAGGATGTGGGTCATGCATAAATCTTCAAGTAGAAAATGAAAAGCTTAAAGAAAATGCTTTAAGAATCATTAAGTTTAATGAAGGAACTAAAACACTTAATGATATACTTGAAAACATTAGATATAGTAAACATGACCGTACGGGTTTAGGATTTGACCCAAATCAGGCTTCTACAAGTGGTACTAAACAAGTAAAATTTGTAATGCCTGAAATGTCCAAGTCTGAAGGTGACGGCACCACTAATGATACCGACGGCACCACTAAATTTAGTGGTACCGTGGTACCGTCTGGTGCTGAGGACAAAACTGGGTCAATTCTGAAAAAGAACATGAGTCCTAAACCAAGTCACGTAGTTGTAGATAGTACTAGATTGTCTACACCAAGTAAAGAGAAAGCCAAAGGCTTTTACAAACCATTGTCATCTCCGGAACATGGATTTGAAAAGCGTGACACTAGGTCTACTACTCCTCCACCTAGAAGAATAAATTCTCCCAAACCTCGGTCTAGAACTCCTCTACCGAGAGGTAACTTTAGAAGACAAAATCATCCAAGTAACTTTCCAGTAACTTGGAATAATTGTCCACCACAAAGTTACTTACCATGGGAAATGTGTCCTCCATTCTTACATCCTAAACTAACGCAACAAATGCGTAGGATGTTTGACTCTAACAACTTTGGACCCATGAGATATTGGGGACCAGATGTTTAAACTTTTGTTTTGCTAGGAAAACATGAGTGTAAATAAACTTTGGAGTCTAACAAAAGGAGTATAATGTGTTACCAAACAAATCTGGTGACGCAAAGGTCAAGTCATGTCTCATGTGCATAACATTCAACAAAGGTAGTCTAATCTTCTGGTTTTAAGAGCAACACCTCAGGCACAGGTACGCTTTCTTAAAACACCCTTTGTTAGTAGAAATGTTTGGCATGAAGTAGTGTTAGTATCTAACATAGTAGGCACTATCTCAAAGAAACAAAGATCCACAATTCATCATGACGAACTCAACTTGTCCAGAAATGTACAATGATCGCTTGAAGATCATGCGTGACAAGTTTGAATTAAGCATTGATGTGTGAATCAAGTTTCCTCACATAAGTAATGTTGCCTAAATTAAGTATCCCTATAAACTTATGTATACTATATGTATAAGATACATAGTTTGAGAGAAAATCTTAATTGACATTAACGCCCATATCCGTTAAAACGAAACTCACAAGAGACGACGAAGGTGAGTGCACGGATATAACTAGGTTAGGGGCATAATGGGTAAAGTAGTTTACCTAACGGCAAGTAGGTCCATTATCATGAGTAAGTATTTGGCTTTGTGCCCACTTGTAAGAAGTACCCTAAGACTTCTTACATCTAAGTGTTTGATATATCATCCGATACATCAAAGGTACTACACACTTGAGATTACGACATCTCAAGGAGATTGATGTAGAAAATGTTTCTATATCAACTCTGATAATGCGAGAGTTAATGTGGATTGAAACATAGAGAGGAATGTTTGTACCTTCATAGGTCTATTAACAAACTTCTTGGTTCCCCAAGAAACAAACTACTCTTGTTCACTCCACGACCGAAGCCGGATACATAAGCGCCGGAAAGGCATGACAACAAACACTATAGATGAGACAACCCCGCATGAAGAGTAGCAGTCAAGATGCCATTAGACTTGACCGGGAACCCTATAGTTTGCTCGTGAACGAAGTTCGTCGAAAGTACGTCATCTCCTTCGTCGCGATAATGTCGAAAGAGAAATCTTTTCTTTGAAAAGTCTCTCTTAAAAGACAACATCGTCAATACTCTAACCAACACAATCCCGTCACTCCTCTTATGACTATTTGAATATTTCTTCGGAAATATTAAAGGTCATCCCCTCCTTTCTCGTCACATGATCTCTTAATATTTCACTGGAAATATTAACGTCACTTCTCACGCCTCGTCATATGACTTCTTAAGTCATTTCTCTCATCCCGCTTATGACTATTTCAATATTTCAGTGGAAATATTAAAGTCATCTTTCGTGTCATATCACATATCTTTTTATCCTTTCTATGACCTCTCAAATGTCTCACGACAAATATTGAAGTCATTCTCATCCCGCTCATGACTATTTCAATATTTCAATAGAAATATTAAAGTCATCCCTCGCGTCATACCTTTTAAACCTTTCATCCCCTCCTATGACCTCTCAAATATTTCACGATAAATATTGAAGTCATTCTCTACGAACCGCTCATGACTATTTAAGTCATCTCCTTCACTCGTCTCATGACTTTTAGAAATCTCTCTAGAAATTCTAAGTCATTCCCTTACGACTCGTCACATGACTTTTTGAATATTTCACGGGAAATATTGAGTCATTCCTTACTTCTCGTATTCCGACAAATTAAATATTTCATGGGAAATATTATAGTCATCCACCAAAACACGACTCATGACTTCTATTTATTTCACGGGAAATATTAGAAGTCAATCCTCATTCAATGACAACTTAGTCAAACACTAAGGTCATTTCTTGTCATCCCGCCTAATCGTTTTCGTCAAAGAGTTTATTAGGTATAAACTCTTTTCTCGTGTCAAAAAGTCTTACTAAATAAGTAAGATTAATCAGCCAAAAGTCAAAACAGAAGAAAAGTGGCACAATCAGATACACGGCTCCATTAAATAGCCACGACTCCATTAATGTTTAATGGAACCGTGGTACCGTGCATCTGAAAAACGCGCCCATTCCCTTCTTCTTCTGCACAGCCTTTCAAACTAACCCAAAACAATTTCCTCTTGCTGTCAAAACCGAACCCAAACACCAAAATTCAATTAAGCTCTTGCAAATCAAGATTGAGGCATTAGAATCAACAAATCCTAATCACAACAACACTAATTGTAAGTAATTCATTCTTAATTTCTTTCAATTCAAGTCTAGGGTTTGTTCTTGAGTTTAAAATCGAATTGGGGATTTTCGAATTTTGTTAATCCTTTGTGAAATTAAGACTAGGATTAGACAATGTAGCATTCACATGATTCCCTAAACCTAGGATTTTCATAAACCCACTTATGTTGCAAAACCTAGTCCGAATTTTACAACTAAAATCGGATTATGATTGATTGTTTGTAGTGGAATCATGTTTAGGATGATTAAAATAGGATTAGGAACGATTTGCATTAAAGCTTTTCAAACTTAAAGCTTGTTGGCGCCATGTTGAGGCGTTTGCCAAACACCCCAATCCGATCACTTTTCGAAAAACTTCACAAGTCTAGGATCATGAAACCTTTTCGTGCATTATTGATGCAAATTAAAAACGTTTTTGCATGCATACATGAACTCTCAAATATGGACCGAATTACATAATCAATGTGTAATTTTCGACATATTTGATTGAGCTATAGTGAAATTAGGAGTGTTTGGGTAATCTCATTTGTTTTGTTTTAGAGTCGAGATTACCGCACCTCCACATTGTTTGCATTTAGGCACACACTAGAAGTGTAACTATTAAAAATGCAACGAATTAACATATACAAAATTATACTTTTGTAGGTAACAATGCCTCGTGTTGATTATCAAGATACCATGCAATACATCACCTCTACACTTGAAAACCCAACCATTCCAACTGACCAAAAAGCCCACTTTGCCAAAGTCAAAAATCGATATATACACGAAGGACGTGTAATCGATGCCCACTTTATTCTCTTGGATAATATCCAAGAATGTTTCCCCTCCATTGACTTTGACTGTTTATACAAAATAAACAGTCAAATTTGTCCTCGTTTTGTTCTCGAGTTTTATAGTCGAGTTCGTACCTTCACTAATGATGATGGTAATGTCTTTCTTGATTTTTGGATTAAAAACCAAAATATCATTCTGTCTGTCACCGAGATTGGCGACATTCTCAGTATTCCTTCCCATGGTCAGTGTGCATACACGGAAGACCATTCTCTTGAGTCTCTCTTCTACAATCTTGAGAAGGAAGGTGCCTATCGCACTGAAATTCCCGAGCTCGAACTTATTAAACAAGTCATCCAAACACCCCGTGTCGACCACACGTACCCAAAACGTGATGGTTCCATCGTTTACCTCGACCCAAACAAAATCTATCTCAGAGAGCTCCTTCCCGATCTTAGAAATTGGGAACTCCTTCTCCGTGAGAACGTGTTAAGCCTTGCTGGCAACCGTGATCACGTCTCAGCAAGTCTGGCCCATATGCTCTTTTGTCTTAGTATGGAGGTACCCTATAACCTCGCATACTATATGGTCAAAAGGATGGCCAATATTCACAGTCGATCGGATAAGCTCATGCCATATGGTATGTTGCTTACTCGTCTTTTCCATTGGGTCATGGAAAAGTATCCCGATCTCCAAAGTGTCGACTATGTCCTAGTCAATCCAGTTATGAAACCTCTTGGTGGACCACAACGACGCACAAAGCCTCGTAAGGACAAAGGGTCCAAACGTGGTCGTAAATCCACTTCTGACATCCCCGTTTCCTCCTCCTCTTTCGGTTTTGGCTCATCTTCTCATCCCATGGATGAGGATGATGATGAGGTGAACGAAGAAGGAACGTCTCGCCCTCGTTCTCCTTCTCCCGACACATACTTTGGCAACCTAAACACCTCATCTTTTAAACAAACAACCGACCTCCAAAACGGGACAGTCACCCTATCCCACTTGATGAGAAGGCAAACTACAATGTACAATCGACAAGTGGAGATGCATGAGCAAACTATAGGGGGATTCAAGTCAATCGGCAAGGCAGTCAAAGGATTGGGGAACAAAGTAATGAAGTTGGGAAAAAGGAAAGAGTAGAGAGTGATTCACTTAAGTAGTGAAAATTAACGTAAGTATTATTACTAAGACACTTTTAATGGTTTATGACTTTTTTGTCTTTTACATTGACTAACTTGAAGTGTTCCGTTTAATATTTCATGCTTAAGCATGATTAGTTTAATTACCTTATGATTAATCAATCTTTCCTAGTTGATGCATGTTATCTTATTTTATTACATGCACTAGATGTTAAAATTGTTTGAACTCATGCATGCTTACTAGTTGCCTAAGTACATAGATGATCACATGATCATGTTAATTGCTAGTTGAAACTAGCTTTAGGAATTCTATGTGGTTAGTGGTTTGAGGCTTTGAGATTTGCAGCAACTAGATTCCTCAGAAATTTCCCCATTTAGGTTGCCTAAAACCTGCAGACCTGAAAAGAATGTCAAATGGAGGCCACGGCTCCATTAAATAGGGGACGACTCCACTAAATTTAGTGGTGCCGTGGCACCTTTAATGGTGTCGTGCCTCTGGAAGACGAAAATTGCTATTCTCTTTCACTTTTTGACTATCTTTGCCTGAAAATCTACTAACAAAACCTGATTCCCATGCACCCAAATCCCCGAATCCAACATCCTTATCTACCTTGCATGCTTTGATTTGGCTATTTAAGCTAATATCATGCATTGCCATCCTCACACCTTTAAACTCACCATTGCTTCCACCTCACATACACCTTACAATCACCATGTCTTCCACTAATGACACCACCACCCACAAAACAAAGAAGCCTAGGCTAACCATCAAACCCACAAATGAAACAACACTTCTTGATCATTAGATCAAGCTTGTACACTCACCACAAACCATATCCAAACCCTCTAATGAGAAGATCTTCATTGACCTAACATTGGATGATGATGATGAAGCCCACACACCAAAAACCTCAAGAACATCAACCTCCTCACTCTCCACACCACTAGCACCAACAAAAACCAACTCAACCAAACCAACATCATCATTCACCTCCACAACAAGATGTGCTACATCTCTACCTCAACCTAATCCCATTGAACCACTAACCTTAACACTCAACTCATCACCATCCACTTCACTTGAAGTTGGAACTAACACATCCCTTTCATCACCTTCCCCATCACCACACACTCTAGCTCTCACCCTAACCTTATCACCAATCACTCCCTTTGAGATTGGTTGCCCAAGGATATAAACAAGAGAAGGGGATAGACTATGATGAGGTTTTTGCACCAGTAGCCAGGATTGAAGCTATTCGGTTATTTTTGGCCTTTGCCTCTTACATGAGGTTCATAGTTTATCAGATGGATGTCAAGAGTGCCTTTCTGTATGGCACTATAGATGAAGAAGTGTATGTGCACCAACCTCCTGGATTTGTTGATCCAGCCAATCCCACGAAGGTATACAAAGTCATCAAAGCTTTGTATGGTCTCCATCAAGCTCCCAGAGCTTGGTATGCAACACTCTCCAACTTCCTTGAAGGGCATGGGTACAAGAGGTGTGTGATTGACAAGACCTTGTTGATCAAAAGGAACAAGAAGGATATCATTCTGGTCCAAGTTTATGTGGATGATATTATTTTTGGTTCTACTAAAAGGTCTTGGTGTGAGGAGTTTGAGGCATTAATGAAGGGAAGTTTCCAAATGAGTTCAATGGGTGAGCTCACCTTTTTCCTAGGACTGCAAGTGAAGCAAAAAGAATATGGACTCTTTATCTCTCAATACAAGTATGTTGCTGAGATTCTTAAGAAGTTTGAGTTTGCTAATGTGAAGACTGCATTCACTCCCATGGAGAACATGGTGCCATTGACAAAAGATGAAGATGCTGCTGATGTGGATGTGCATCTTTACAGATCAATGATAGGTTCTCTAATGTATCTAAATGCCTCTAGGCCAGATATTATGTATGTTGTGTGTGCTTGTTCTTGTTTTCAGGTTACTCCCAAGACTTCACATTTTCATGCTGTGAAGAGAATCTTTAGGTACCTAAAGGGCAAACCCAATTTGGGCCTTTGGTATCCTAGAGAATCATCTTTTGACCTGGAAGCCTTTTCAGGTAGTGATTATGCTGGAGCAAGTCTTGATAGGAAATCCACAACTGGAGGTTGTCAATTCCTTGGAAGAAGATTGATCTCTTGGCAATGCAAGAAGGAGATTATTGTGGCTACATCAACAACTGAAGCTAAATATGTAGCAACTGCCAATTGCTGTGGACAAGTCTTGTGGATTCAGAATCAAATGTTGGATTAATTTACTGAAAAGCAACAAAAGATTTGTAAATTAATTTACTTTTTTTAGAATATAAAATTTGACTAAAAGAAGTTGAGGTTGACTCAACAGGACCCATATCTAAAACTTACGAATTTTTACCTCAACCCATTACTAAACTTGTCATGTTCCGACCTTTAATCAGATACTCACAATCAAGTCCTCTTTTTGGTGAGGATAATGAGATGATTGTGTGCATCTCTCCGGAATACATATATGCAGCGGTAAGATTTTTGTAAAAGAACAATGGATGGAAATTTCTAACTAAAATGTGGAAGATACTTGTAATTAAATCAACGCCTCACTGGCTGTGCATGAAATGCGGTCAAAATACGCAGATGCTTTTCCTATTAGCGTTTAAAAAGACAACGAGAGATACATCAGGTGTGGTTGTGTCCTGCTTATTTAATGTTTGCTGAGACCAGTAGGATGACATGACATCAGGGATGACCAGATCATCCATTGAACCAATTATGTCTTCCATCACTCGGTCTCCAATTTGAACCAACATCAAGGGAAATGTGTATTTGTGTCAAAACTTTACAAATAGAATAAGAGAAAACCAGTAAATGCAGTTGATTGATGATATGCTCATGGTAGTTCATGCTCCTCGTACCTAAGTCACATTTATTATTCAGTTATCTTTGAATTCCAGGCATGTCCTGCACCATAGAAATATATGCATTTTTTTTGAACTAAATATGATTTACTTTTGTCTTTTAGGCGTTGAATCCTCGGCTCGGCTCTTGTAACAAGCATAGCAGTAATGATAAGTTGTGCATCACCCAACATCATTACGTTTCTTATCTTGAGATTCATAGCTGGTTTGGGCCTAGGTGGTGCAAGTGTCTTAATCACTTGGGGTGCCGAGTGCGTGCCGAACTTGGGCAAATTAATTGCAATGATTTCCTTATTTGTGTCTTATTCAATTGGAACAACTGAATAATTATATAGTATTCATATGATCATTGTGATCTTCTCTATTGTCTTTAAATGATTTTAAGCTTAGCAGTTAGCATATCATGATTTCTGTTTTTTATTGCAGTTTGTTGTGCCTAGTTATGGGTGGAGGGTGTTATTAGGACTTTCTTCACTTCCACATCTTTTGGCATTGTTGTTTTATGCTTGTGTACCCGAATCTCCGGTCTTTCTGAAGAGCAAAGGGAGAGGCGATAGAAGTACTCAAAAGTGCAGCTGCACTCAACAAAAGCGCATTGACGGAATCATTGGATGTACCATTAATATCGGCTGAAAACATGGCGACAAAAACCGAATCATCACAGGAAAGAGAACAAATTCCAGAAGGCAGAAGTGAAATTAAAAGAACATTGGGTGGAATACTGAAATTGATCCTTGAATCACTTTTGCGCCTAGCATCATCAACATGGCGTAAAAGCTCTCTTCAACTGTGGGTCCTGTACTTTTTAAACAACTATTCTTACTATGTGATAATACTTCTCGCGTCAGACGTACAAAAACTGGATGCAAATGATCCAAAGTTCTACGGAAATGTATACACAATCATTTTCACAGGTAACCCACATGAAATGTATTAGTATTATTTTATTGTTTTGACCAGTTAAAATACTATTCAAATTTTACTTCCTTTAGTTTTTTTGTTTTTGTTACTAAAAACTAATCATCTTATTTGATCAAATGTTGTAGAGTTGTTTGGTCTTTGCTTAGCTGTTGCGCTAATGGTGACCTTAGGCAGAATATGAATCCGATTGCCGCCATGTTGACTCATGTTAACTTTCTGCCTAAGGTCACCATTAGCGCAACAGCTAAGCAAAGACCAAACAACTCTACAACATTTGATCAAATAAGCTGATTAGTTTTTAGTAACAAAAACAAAAAAACTAAAGGAAGTAAAATTTGAATAGTATTTTAACTGGTCAAAACAATAAAATAATACTAATACATTTCATGTGGGTTACCTGTGAAAATGATTGTGTATATATTTCCGTAGAACTTTGGATCATTTGCATCCTGTTTTTGTACGTCTGACGCGAGAAGTATTATCACAGTAAGAATAGTTGTTTAAAAAGTACAGGACCCACAGTTGAAGAGAGCTTTTACGCCATGTTGATGATGCTAGGCGCAAAAGTGATGCAAGGATCAGTTTCAGTATTCCACCCAATGTTCTTTTAATTTCACTTCTGCCCCTCTGGAATTTGTTCTCTTTCCTGTGATGATTCGGTTTTTGTTGCCATGTTTTCAGCCGATATTAATGGTACATCCAATGATTCCGTCAATGCGCTTTTGTTGAGTGCAGCTGCACTTTTGAGTACTTCCATCGCCTCTCCCACTCTCCCTTTGTTCTTCAGAAAGACTGGAGATTCGGGTACACAAGCATAAAACAACAATGCCAAAAGATGTGGAAGTGAAGAAAGTCCTAATAACACCCTTCACCCATAACTAGGCACAACAAACTGCAATAAAAAACAGAAATCATGATATGCTAACTGCTAAGCTTAAAATCATTTAAAGACAATAGAGAAGATCACAATGATCATATGAATACTATATAATTATTGTGTTTAAGACGTACCCTAGCGATCGAGGCTTCCGTAGTTGTTCCAATTGAGTAAGACACAAATAAGGAAATCATTGCAATCAATTTGCCCAAGTTCGGCACGCACTCGGCACCCCAAGTGGTTAAGACACTTGCACCACCTAGGCCCAAACCAGCTATGAATCTCAAGATAAGAAACGTAATGAAGTTGGGTGATGCACAACTTATCATTACTGCTATGCTTGTTACAAGAGCCGAGCCGAGGATTCCACGCCTAAAAGACAAAAGTAAATCATATTTAGTCCAAAAAAAATGCATATATTTCTATGGTGCAGGACATGCCTGGAATTCAAAGATAACTGAATAATAAATGTGACTTAGGTACGAGGAGCATGAACTACCATGAGCATATCATCAATCAACTGCATTTACTGGTTTTCTCTTATTCTATTTGTAAAGTTTTGACACAAATACACATTTCCCCTGATGTTGGTTCAAATTGGAGACCGAGTGATGGAAGACATAATTGGTTCAATGGATGATCTGGTCATCCCTGATGTCATCCTACTGGTCTCAGCAAACATGAAATAAGCAGGACACAACCACACCTGATGTATCTCTCGTTGTCTTTTTAAACGCTAATAGGAAAAGCATCTGCTTATTTTGACCGCATTTCATGCACAGCCAGTGAGGCGTTGATTTAATTACAAGTATCTTCCACATTTTAGTTAGAAATTTCCATCCATTGTTCTTTTACAAAAATCTTACCGCTGCATATATGTATTCCGGAGAGATGCACACAATCATCTCATTATCCTCACCAAAAGGAGGACTTGATTGTGAGTATCTGATTAAAGGTTGGAACATGACAAGTTTAGTAATGGGTCAATATGGGTTGAGGTCAAAATTCGTAAGTTTTAGATATGGGTCTAATGGGTCCTGTTGAGTCGACCTTAGTCAAATTTTATATTCTAAAAAAAGTAAATTAATTTACAAATCTTCGGTTGCTTTTCAGTAAAATTGTTTGTAAAAAGTAAATTAAGTTTTAGATAGCTGGAACTGCAAACTATAGTCAAATAAGTCACTAGAATTCATTCACATACCAGAACCAGCAGCAGCAATAGCTTGCCTATACTTCTTATCCTGAACATCACCAGCAGCAAAATACCCTTCACACTCGTAACCTACTCCCTGGTTTGGTCACGACATACCCATCCGAATCAAGCTCCAACTGCCCATCAAAATTCTTAGTAGCAGGCTCATGCCCAATAGCAAAAAACAACCCATTCACCTTAAAATCTGAAACCTCACCACTGACAAGTGACAACATTCTACACTTTCAACCAAACCAAAGTCGACCTTCATTCCTCCCCATATGCCTCAACAACCGCCGAATCCCAAAGCACCTCAGTCTTCTTATTACTCATCGCATTTTGCTGCATTATCTTACTCACCCTAAACTCCCCCCTCCTATTAATTATATAAACTTTGGACCCATACTTTGTCAAAAAAATCCGCTTCCTCCCATAGAAGAATCCCCCACCCCACCAATAACAGCCAACGCCTTTCCTCTAACAAACAGCACACGCGGATATCCCCCCAATTTCCCATCCGCACCATCCCCAGCCCAGTAGCAGCCACAACAGCATCACATAAAACAGTTTTCGAGTCCGTAAAAACCTTAAACGGACTCGACTTAAAATCGACTCTATTAACCGTCTCGAAAAACATCTCAGTACCAGATCTAAGAGACTGACTCTTACATCTTTCCATTAATTCAACCGCTAATATAGTAGTAAACTGCATTGTTAATATGAGCACAAATGGTACACGAAAAATCACTTGTAAACCAACTAACATACAATCACCAACAACGAAAAGCACAAAAGCGCAGTCACATATTCTGACGAAATCCAGCAACAAAGAAGATAGTAAGCAAATGATCAGAAATCAAACAACAAAAAGTAAGCATCTTTTTTCACCTAGGCATAGAAAGAAACACTTGGAATGCATAAATGCTAAAAATCATAATAATTAACACCTTAATTCATCAAATAAACTAACAAAACAAGTGATATGGTTGATTTCCAGGAATGCATTGATAATATTCAAGTGGATGTCGATATTAACTGTACTGGTGTTCACTTTACTTGGACTCATTCCAAGCAGTGGAATCCTGAAGAAGCTTGACAGAGTTACGGGGATTATAAGGAAACCGACCCGACCCAAACCGAACACGAATATGTCTTTTCGGGTCGGGTGAGTCGGGTCCAAATTATATTGGGGTCAATCGGTCAACCCAAATTGACCCGAGTTCTAAACAAGCTCGGGTTCAGGTATAATATATATCTCTTACTTGGTTTCGGGTCAACCCGAGCTGACCCGACCCGAATTAACCCGAACCGAGTGACCCGGGGTTCGGGGATATTTTTTGAGCCTTGACCTGAATTGACCCGAACCCGACCGGGTCAACCCAAATAACACCCCTTATTGGGGAATGCTATTTTGGCTAAGCTTGGCTAAGTTCATTAAGGGCCTGTGTTCGGCTAAGCTCATAAGCCCTAATTTTCTGGCTTATAAACTTATATAAGCCCACAAGTCTAAGCCGAAAAATTAGGGCTTATAAACTTATATAAGCCCACAAGTCTAAGCCAAAAAATTAGGGCTTATGAAATGTAAGCCGAAATCAAATGAAAATTTCCGTAAGGAACATCTAATGGGATTAAACGAATCTGTAATGATATTGTTGCATCAATATAGAATGCATCAATAATACCTGTTACAAGCATGTTCTGATTAACCACTACGATTGTTATTAATAAAATGATACTGTACTGGTGTTCACTTTACTTGGACTCAATCCAAGCAGTGGAATCGCTTGACAGAGTTATGGGGAATGCTAGCTTGGCTAAGTTCATTAAAAACCGAACCGACCCGAACCCGAACATGAATATGTATTTTCGGGTCAGGTTAGTCGGGTCCAAAATTATATTCGGGTCAATCGGGTCAACCCGAATTGACCCGAGTTCTAAACAAGCTCGGGTTCGGGTCAACCTGAGCTGACCCGACCCGAATTGACCCGAACCCGACCGGGTTAACCCAAATAACACCCCTTGGGGAATGCTAGCTTGGCTAAGTTCATTAAGGGCCTGTGTTCGGCTAAGCTCATAAGCCCCAATTTTCTAGCTTATAAACTTATATAACCCCACAAGTCTAAGCCGAAAAATTAGGGCTTATGAAATGTAAGCCGAAATCAAATGAAATTTCCGTAATGAACATCTAATCGGATTAAACGAATCTGTAATGATATTGTTGCATCAATATAGAATGCATCGTCAATACCTGTTACAAGCATGTTCTGTTTAACCACTACGATTGTTATTAATAAAATGAGTTTATTATTTTTTTTTTACATTTGTTTACAATTATAGATATGTCTTTTTATGTTATTTTACATCTTATAATTATAGTTAATAGGTAATTTACCAAACACTTTTATTAAAAAAAAATACAGCTTGGAGCTCATATAAACAGTCTTGCAGTTTACAGCTTACAACTAGTTTTTGCCAAACATACCCAAAAGCTCCTAAATAATTTATTTAATAAAAGCATATCTATTATATTGAAAATAATGTAAATTTTATTAGTCATGTTCTAAACAGTCTTCAATCATTTGTAAAATATGTAGAATTTTTAGACAAAAAAGTTTGACCCACCCCCACAATTACAAACTGACCATTAGACTAGCCACAGTGGTGACCTGGGTCATCAGGTGCCACGTCAGCTTTCTCTCTCCGAAGACCAGACATGACCCAAGTGCCACAGTTGTGACCGACTTTTTTTTTTTTTTTTTTTTTTTTTTAATTCAAACATTTTAAACAACAAATTTAAAATTCATTAAAAATAAAAACATTACAATACTAAATTAAAAACTTAAACCTGACAATACTTATTAAAAACTTAAACTAGTAATCTAAGTTGTAGCGTTGCTTGATTTCTGCCTTAATCCGCAAAAGTTCGTTTCGTTGTCGTTCGGAATTTTCCGAAACATAGATGAAAGCTCTACAAAGCGTTTCCTCTTGTGCTTGTCGACAGCGTTTCCTTTCACGGAATTTTCCGAAACATAGATGAAAGCTCTACAAAGCGCGATCTCTTGCGTCTTTGTCCATGCTTCGTTCGTCTTTTTGACCGGTTCGGGCTGTTTGCCTTTATCCTTCGCCTTTGAAGCACGTCGTGAAAGCTTATTTGGTTTGATGGGTGATGTCTCTTCGACATCGTCATCATCATCATCTTCAACAGGAATGGAACCGTGGTACGAACCGTGACCCGAACCTTGGCCCATGGAAGCATCTTGACTCGGATAGTTTTGAGTTGGGTATGCCATATAATCCTCCAAATCCATTTCAAGATTAGCATTACGAATCGGGGAATAATCTTGATACGGTTGGGAACAATGCAAGAAATCCATGTTAGGACGATACGACGACCCAATTGGTTCTTGGTGATAATCCATATTAGGCCGTTGCGGTGGGACAAATGGACGATTAAGGTAAAACATGTTTTGATTTTGATTGGGTGGTGTTAGTTGTGATGTATATTCAAAATCGGGTGGACGAAAGCGAATACCCCGATTTTGTGGTGGTGTTATGCCAGTTAATTCAAAGTTGTTTTGCGGCGAGAAATTCAAATCCGGTGCATTTTGGGGTAGTCGGGATAGTCGGTTTTTTGATGGGGGAGTATTTTTCTTTGACATGGTGAATATGGATGAGAAGTTGTTTGAATTGTGTTTGAAATTGTGTGTTTAGAAGTGTGTTTGAGGTTTGTATTTATAGGATGTAAAGTAGTAAAGATTTTAAAAAAATGTTTTTTTATTTTTAATTACAAACGTTAACATGTGTTTGAAATTTTGTGTGCATTTAATATCGGTCGTATATTCGACCGATTGTGGTTTCTCTCTTGCCTCGACCGATATTTGCTCGACCCTCCACATTGCCTCGACCGATTTGGAATATCGGTCACCAAGTGCACTCGACCGATATTTTTTCTTCCACTGCGTCTAGCCTTACATATGACTTAATCTCACTGTGACATACTTTAAAGTTCTTATAGCATTTTAACATAAAACACACAATTGGGGCATGCTTTGTTTAGATTTGAGAAGTCAATGCACATACGCCAAGTGTCGTTACCCTTTTTACACCATTACTGGGTTTGAGACCCATGTTTGAAATTTGACATGTCGGAGTATTCCTACCTGGACTAGGTCTCTGACCTGATCAATCATAGATTTTGATCTTTCCAGGGAAGAGGTTCTCCTCTTTTGCACAACTGGTGGTGCATACTGATTAAGCCTTAGGTTGTGTTCAACAAATTCTCGGGGGATTCCTGTCATGTCGGTTGGTGTCTAGGCAAAACATCAAGACTATTAGCTAGTAATTGAACTAGTAGATTTTTTACCTGATGTGGGAGATGTTTTCCAATGGTGATTGGTTGATCAGGGTGCTTTTCATTTTTTACCACCTTTTTTTCAATTTTGTTTTCTCAAGGCTATTGGGTTAATCCCAATCTACCCATAACTAAAGGTCAACCCGAAATTCAAAGTCAACCAAAGGAAAAAGTCAACTCGCAGCATAACTGCCAAATTGCAGTTACAATTGAACAGACATACCTGTTGGTTCTATCGAACCAACACAACTCTTTCTTGTACCTTTTCATTTCTTATATATAGATTAGAACATGTAACGATAACAATGATGACAGATTTATATTTCATTTTATAGCAAAGTTATATCTTTGATTATTTTCGTGTATTGGTATATTGTGACTACGTTAGACCATAGATCCAACGTTGAGGCCAACAATTGGTATCAGAGCGGTTTGGAATCACTAACCAAATCATCATATACCAAGGTTCCATTTTGCTTTGAATCGAAAAAAATCCCCAGGTCTCGGAGTATAATTTTTCTCTGCAAAATTTTATTCGAATACAATAATCAAAGATTCAACTTATTGTGTTCAAGGAAGATACCATTAAATTCTAGTCGCCACATAACAAATTACCGGCATCTAGAAAAGGCATCTTCATTGTTTTACAAAAAAATCCGATTAACTTTTTTTTCCGAGAACATAAAACATACCCAGGGATCAAAGTTTTTGCTTTATCTTAAACAAACAAAGCACCTAAATCGATTCAGAAACAAAGAACCACATACCAAAATTAACACGATAGTCATCAGAAAAAAGGGGCAAAGAAGTGATTCACAACAAGAAACAAACACACCTGTTGTTTCCTGAAGAATCAAGCACCCTTGATTTATTGTTGAATCATCACTCGATTCAAACATAACATGGCAGAAGACCCAAAGTGGATCAATCGGAGTTCAAACGAAGAACCCAACCGTGAAGAGGAGGTTAACCAAAAGTCAAGGAAATCGGCGGTCAACCATAAGAAGAAAAGCAGTTTCCAAGTCTCAAAGAAAAGAGACAATATTATCTCTTGCGAAGAGATACAAAAAAGGAAGAAAGAGGCGGATAAAAAGGCCAGGGCAACAATCGAACCAAAAGAAATAGGGCTACGGGTATTATAACCCCCCCAGGTTCCGAAAATTACACAAACCACCCTTATATTTCATTTAGACTTATATCTAGTATATTAGTTTGCAAAGCCAATATATAGGATAGTCTTTTTTTGATAAGTTGCTATTTACTCATAAGTATCTTATCATAATTTTGTTTTATAATAACCTAGTGTTTTTACGCTGCTTATTATAATTAGGAATAACTTTTAAGGAGTAATTAACCTTAGGTTTATTTCATTTTGAATATATAATCTCCGAGTATAGTTTATTATTTTTAACTGATCCTATAGGTTTTGATTGTCATTTAGACACAAAACATTAGAAGCGCACTAGATTTTGTTTTAACACACCCCGTGTTAGAATTTTTTAGGAGATTAATTTGTCATTATCATTAAGAAATGACTAAAGATGGTGGAGATGGAAAGAAGGAGGCTAGTACACCTAATACTACCCCTCAATTCCAATGCCCGATGTTAAAACCCGCGAATTACTCTTTATGGGCAATTCGAATGCAAATTATTTTAGAGGCAAATGGGTTATGGGAAACAATAGACTCGTTAGATACGACTCAACCCGATAAGAAAAAGGAGAAAACTGCTATAGCATACCTTTACCAAGCCTTACCCAAAGATCAATTGCTTCAAATAACAAAGCACAAAACCCCGAAAGCCATATGGGATGCTTTGAAGACTAGACACATAGGCGAAGAGAGAATTCAACAAGCGAGACTACAAACACTCAAATCTGATTTTGAGTTGTTACATATGAAGGAAGATGAAACAATTGACACCTTTACAGGAAAACTCACAACTCTTGTAAATAAATCCGCTAGTCTAGGACACACAATAGAAGATCAAACCTTAGTTAGGAAATTACTAAATGCTGTACCTGATAGGTATCTGCAAATAGTTGCATCTATAGAACAATATTCCGACCTAAGTACTATGACAATGGAAGAAGCAATAGGGAGACTTAAGACCTATGAAGAAAGGATTAAGTTTAAGAAAGGGAAACAAGATAACAATCAAGATAAATTGATGTTCACACGACATGAAGGTAGAGGAAAGCATTTTAAAGGACGTGGTAGTGGAAAACATAAATTTTCACAAGATAGAAACCACGAGAAATTTAAAGGAGAAAGAAAAGAAGGAGAAACTTCTCAAAACAACTTCAAAAGATCAAATTATGATCTTAGCAAAGTAACATGTTACAAATGTAACAAAAAGGGACATCTTGCAAATAAGTGTTTTTCAAAACCAAACACTAATATGCAATCTAATCTTGTCGAGGAGGACTTAGAACCGACCTTATTAATGGCAATATTAGAAGATCCACTTGTAACAGAAGTTGAAGATCAAAATGTCTCACTACACGAACAAGATGTAGAGGATAAAGAGACAAATTTTTATAGCTTATGGTACTTAGACAATGGAGCTAGTAACCATATGAGTGGAGTGAGAGAACACTTCAAAGAACTAGATGAGAAAGTTAGTGGAAAAGTGAAATTCGGAGATGGATCACATATAGAGATCAAAGGAAAAGGTTCAATCCTAATAGAATGTGATGACGAGAAACAAAGAATTATTTCACACATATATTACATTCCAAGCCTAAAGAGCAATTTATTGAGCCTAGGACAATTCACCGAAATTGGTTGTAAAGTAGTAATGGAAGAAAATGAATTACGACTTTATGATATGGACAACAAAATCTTCTTGAAAGTTACTAGACAAAGAAACCGTCTATACAAATCAAGTCTAAGAATAGGTACACCTGTTTGCTTACTAGCAAACTTAAAGGATAACACTTGGTTATGGCACGCAAGACTAGGACATCTCAACTTTGAATCATTAAAATCTATGGCTCAAAGGGAGTTAGTTCAAAGAATACCGGCCATTAAACATACAACACAAGTCTGTGACGTTTGTTTAATTGGTAAACATAGTAGAGCACCATTTCCAAAGAAAGCTAAAACTAGATCAACATCACCCTTAGATTTAGTATATGGAGATTTATGTAGACCAATCACACCACCAACACCATCTGGAAAGAGATACATATTCTTGTTAGTAGATGATTACTCAAGATATATGTGGGCGTATTTCCTAGAAACGAAAGATCAAGCATTTGATACTTTCAAGGAATACAAGAATACGATAGAAAAGGAGTTAAGGACAACATTGAAAATGTTCAGAACTGATCGTGGTGGAGAATTCACATCAAATGAATTCACACAATATTGCAAAGAAAATGGCATAACACGACAACTTACCGCTCCTTACTCACCACAACAAAATGGAGTAGTTGAACGAAGAAATAGGACAATCATGTCTACAACAAGATGTATGATGAAAGCAACTAACATGCCACAAAACTTTTGGGCTGAAGCTGTTAGACATGCAATATACATCTTAAATAGTGTTCCTACAAAAGCACTAGAAGACATTACCCCATATGAAAGAATTTTCGGCTGCATAGCATATGCAAAGGTACCATCACAATGCTTAACAAAGCTTGATGATAGAAGCAACAAGATGGTATACTTGGGAAACGAACAAGGATCAAAAGCTTATCGACTATTTGATCCAACAACACAAAGGATATGTGTTAGTAGAGATGTGAAGTTTAAAGAGGATGAAGCATGGGATTGGGAAGATTACATGAGTGAACACACCAATGATGAACCTGAATGGATTGACTTCAAAATAGAAAACCTTGAAGCCAAAAATGAACATCATGATCAAGATACCCAACCAAATGACGAGGACCATGATTGCCTTAATAATGATGATGATGAACTTACAACATCAATTACAAGCTCACCCTCACACTCACAAACACCTCACACACCATCAACAATTTCATCACGAGAAATTCCTCAAGTTACACCAATCAACCTATCAAAGTGATAGTGGTTCAAATTCAACCACTAATTCACATTCACACTTTGATCATACACCGTTAAGAGGTTTTAGAACCTTAAATGATCTATACGAGAACACTGAGGAATTATTACTTGCTGAAGATGAACCAAAGAATTACAAGTAAGCATCAAACGATCAAAAATGGATCGAAGCGATGAAGGTCGAGTTAGATTCTATCAATAGGAATAACACATGGGGACTAACCACTTTACCCAAAGGACATAAAGCAATTGGCTTAAAATGGGTATTCAAGATCAAGAAAGATGCTAATGGAAACATAGTCAAGCATAAATCAAGACTATTTGATCCAACAACACAAAGGATATGTGTTAGTAGAGATGTGAAGTTTAAAGAGGATGAAGCATGGGATTGGGAAGATTACATGAGTGAACACACCAATGATGAACCTGAATGAATTGACTTCAAAATAGAAAACCTTGAAGCCACAAATGAACATCATGATCAAGATACCCAACCAAATGACGAGGACCATGATTGCCTTAATAATGATGATGATGAACTTACAACATCAATTACAAGCTCACCCTCACACTCACAAACACCTCACACACCATCAACAATTTCATCACGAGAAATTCCTCAAGTTACACCAATCAACCTATCAAAGTGATAGTGGTTCAAATTCAACCACTAATTCACATTCACACTTTGATCATACACCGTTAAGAGGTTTTAGAACCTTAAATGATCTATACGAGAACACTGAGGAATTATTACTTGCTGAAGATGAACCAAAGAATTACAAGTAAGCATCAAACGATCAAAAATGGATCGAAGCGATGAAGGTCGAGTTAGATTCTATCAATAGGAATAACACATGGGGACTAACCACTTTACCCAAAGGACATAAAGCAATTGGCTTAAAATGGGTATTCAAGATCAAGAAAGATGCTAATGGAAACATAGTCAAGCATAAAGCAAGACTAGTAGCAAAAGGCTATATACAAGAGCATGGCATAGATTTTGAGGAAGTTTTCGCACCTGTAGCAAGGATGGAAACTATAAGATTATTACTCGCCATAGCTGCTAATAACAAATGGGAAGTACATCACCTTGATGTAAAATTTGCATTTCTACATGGAGATTTAAAAGAAGAAGTATATGTTTAACAACCAGAAGGTTTTATTAAAAGAGAGAATTCTGGAAAAGTCTATAGACTTATAAAAGCTCTATACGGACTAAGACAAGCACCACGTGCATGGAACATAAAGCTAGACAACACCTTGAAGTCTTTAGATTTCAAGAAATGTGCATTAGAACAAGCGATCTACACAAAGGCAACAAAAGACTCAATTCTACTTATAGGAGTCTATGTAGATGATCTAATCATCACTGGCATACCAAAGAATGAGATCGACAAGTTTAAAGCTCAAATGGAAGATAAGTTTGAAATGAGTGACCTAGGACTATTAGCTTACTATCTAGGATAGAAGTCACACAAACTGGAGGTGACATATCAATAAAGCAATCTGCATACGCAACCAAGATTCTAAAGGAAGTTGGAATGACATACTGCAATGAAACCCTAATACCTATGGATCCAAGAACAAGATTGACAAAGAATACTGAAGGAACAATGGTCAACTCAACTGAATATAGAAGCTTAATTGGATGTCTACGATATCTGCTTCACACAAGACCCGACTTAAGTTATCCTATTGGATTACTTAGTCGTTTTATGCAAGAACCTAAAGAGCAACACTTGAAGGCCATAAGGCAATTACTACGTTATGTTAAAGGAACAAAGAACTATGGTATCACCTACAAACATAATGGAGGAAACAAGATACAAGGTTTCAGCGACAGTAGTTATGGAGTCAACACTCAAGAAGGAAAAGGAACTACTGGAATCATTTTCTACTATGGTGAATCACCAATTAGCTGGAGCACACAGAAGTAAGCCACTGTAGCATTATCATCATGCGAATCTGAATTTATTGCGGCAACTGCAGCAGCAACACAAGCATTATGGTTGAAAAGAATACTAAGTAGGCTTACACACTCGAAGGAAGAAAAGGTAACTATTATGGTTGATAACAAATCAGCTATAGAACTAATGAAGAACCCTGTTTTTCACGGAAGAAGTAAACACATTGACACAAAGTACCACTTCATACAAGAATGCGTTGAAAGAGAAGACTTACAAGTTGAATTTATAAGTGGAGAATATCAGAAGGCTGACATACTCACGAAGGCACTACCGAAGATCAAATTTCTAACAATGAGACAGCTTATTGGAGTTAAAGATCTAGGAGACAACGATTGTGATTAAGGGGGAGAATATTGGGTTAATCCCAATCTACCCATAACTAAAGGTCAACCCAAAAGTCAAATTCAACCAAAGAAAAAAGTCAACTCGCAGCATAACTGCCAAATAGCAGTTACAATCGAACATACATACCTGTTGGTTCTATCGAACCAACACAACTCTTTCTTGTACCTTTTCATTTCTTATATATAGATTAGAACATGTAACGATAACAATGATGACAGATTTATATTTCATTTTATAGCAAAGTTATATCTTTGATTATTTTTGTGTATTGGTATATTGTGACTACGTTAGGCCATAGATCCAACGTTGAGGCCAACAAAGGCATGGCTTTTTAGTGTATTTCTCTTGTTGTAATGTTTTCCACAGCTGCTTCCAGCTTCACGTCTTTTCCTCGATAGTCGCTTTGTTTCGTAGCCATCCCCGACTTGGTCGGGAATTGCACATGTGACCTGATCGTTGACACCTCCGCATATAGTTGTTGTATTGATGTTCTGTCGAACAAGACGTTGTACATGGAATTCGACTTTACGATGTGGAATTCCATTATGATTGTTCGCGATAGTGGATCTGAATCCCTTCCGGTATGGACCTCTCATACGAGAAGCCAATGAGCGGGATGGTTGCTGGACGGATTTGTTTTTTTAACATAATCATGTAGTTGCTTGAAACAGTGGTCGTACATGATGTTGACACGGTTGCCTCCATCCATATTAGATTTTTCGTACTGTGTGTAAAGCGATTATCGTCATGATAACCATTGAATTCTTAGAAGGAACGAAGTCTTTCCAAGGAAATTTATCCCTAGTCGATGGAGTTCAACCTTCAAGGACTTCGTTGTTTCGCTTTTTGTCAAGGATCCATGTTTGGGTCATGTGGACGTCTAGCGTTTGTGATATATCGATATTGTTTAGGTTTTTTAAATGATTTCGTTGGTTCGACATAGTTGTGAAACATGTTTTTGTTGTTTTAGACCGAAGTATTTTCTGGTGAAAATGTAGATTTTCAAGCTTGTTTGATGGAACGAAATTTTTTTTGGTGAATCGCAACAAAAGGTAATTTTTTTCGAGCTTATCTATTTACTCTAGTAATGGAAATCCTCAACAAAATCATTAAGCACAAAATTGATGCAGCTGAGAACTTTAAGTATCATAAGGGATGTAAAAAGCTAGGAATCACACACCTATGTTTTGCTGATGATCTGTTAGTCTTTTGCCATGGTGACTGTGATTCTGTAAGAGCTATCAAGGAAGCTTTGACTGATTTCAGTGAGTACTCAGGATTAAAAGCCAATATACATAAAAGTACTGCTTTCTTTGGGGGACTGACAGAAGCTGAACAAGAAAGAATATTGACTGTGTTGGAATATGTGAATCATAAATAAACTATAAACACATAATCATCACAAGTATACGCAGCGGAAAGATCTACAATTAACATGTAAATTAATTAACATAAAACTAAATAGAGAGCGTACCTTATTTGATTTCTAGCAAGAACAAGGAATCACGTGCTCCAAGAACAATATAAACCCTAATTGGGTTTAATGATGGATCGACCTTTTTAGGGTCGAATAGGGCAAGGTAACAACAAGCTAAAGTAAGCTTGTACTCCGTTCTTGTACACACGTATTACTAGCGTCTCAATGTGAAAAGCTAGGTTCATGTATCACAAATAAAACATCACAACAACTAGGGCTTGATGTTCTATATAATACATGATCGAATCCCTACCAAAGAAGATAAAGGAGTTAATATATTACCCATATAAATATACATGTAATATAATATAATAATTCATGCATGTGCATGAAAACTTCCTTTTACTGTGCGAATCAATATATCCAACAGATATATGTACGCTAGTCAACATCTCCTTTCACTGTACGTGAAGTGTCAGTAGGTAGAAAAGCAATTGGACCGATTGGTAAAATCGGTTTTAGGGATATATGTCCTCTGATTTATGAAGCTTATGAGGTGTTTATATACACTCCAAACTTGCTCTCCAAGTTTGAGTTTAACACCTCCTCAAGTTCCAAAATTCGACATTCAACCCCCTCCACTTTCCTTGTTCGATCATATAAATATTTGTGATTTAATAATTAATCATAAATCATTATATTAATTATTAATACATTGAGACTCATACGTAATGTGTGCAATCCCGAAGTCTCGGGTTCGAAACCGGACATACAAATATTAATAAATAATCCATAAACTCTAACAGCTCCCACTTGGATATTCATTAATATAGTAATGACATGGGCTAGTCTAGCTTAACAGATCCCAATGCCCCCAGCCTGAACCACGTGATGATATTATCATCATACTTATCCTTTTGTTTCTAATATCGCGTTAATATGGATATGGATCTAGGTCATTCCATAATTAACTATTCTGTTTCTCGTTGTTTATGATTGATCAAGATTACCAAATCATCTGAACGTCTTTCAGATAGACTTTGGGTATGGCCATACAAACATCTTGTCAACCCTACGAGGGGCCCAGCAGTATTATACTTCAAAACAAATTTGAAGGAACAAATCCTTTATTGACTACGAGCGTGACCCTCGAACTTTGTATCACCTCCGAAAATAGCCCTTATAACTACCTTTTACGGATAGCGTTAGACTACCTTACAGAAAATGAACTACATCCTTGGCAGTCACCTGGTATCTCAAGTCTGAGGATAAATATTCATGATTTACTTAATGACGACGATCCATAAAGTATAATCATGTGGTTGGGATAAGTCCTATATTCAATTTTTCCAATATTGAATATCATGTGACATTGGTGTATCAACCTTACAGTACATTCTACCAATCCTCACATTTGTCTTAGTTCAATAATATTCCCATATTATTAATTGACAACGGACCATTTAGAATAACATAAGTTATTCACGGATTTAAACATGCAAATATAGGATACAATATTATAAATGAGAATAAACGTTATCCACACTTTATTTCATTAAAATAATATTGCTTTAATATCCCTTATCCAAATACCAACTAGATCAATGCATGACAATTCTCATTAGTGAATTATGCCACAAGTCATGTTCCACATACTTGTTGACAAGGCATAAATCAACTAATGTTGATCTATCGGAATTTTGAGAATACTTATTTCATATAATGAAATTCTTGTATTTTGGCATTCATCTATCTAGATATTGCCACATACTTCATAAAATTGCGTGACATCCTCATGCACGAATTTATGACAATTAAACTACCAAACCTTGTAGTTAAAGTATTCTAATTCTTTATGTATAATGCAACCATGCTCATATTGAGCATAACTAGTATACATGGTCTTCTAATAAGGATGAGCTCCCACCATGACTAGCATTGAGTGTCATCTCAATCTTACTAGCATCATTGTATCCAACAACAATATGCTCTTTTAAAAGTTCCGTAAACTTTTAACATTCATCGTGTAATGTTCGACATCTACAAATCTTACAAGATTTGTCATCTATATCAACATCTGCCATATGGTTCTTATTTAGAATTTTGGAGCAAATCCAGGCTGAGGATGTAAATTCTAAACCATATCCATTACACTTAACTATCTAATAATTTATAATTAGATATTAATGTTGTCAATCATCTTTCATCCAAGCATGATACAACAAGCAACATGATGTACATGAAAAATCCTTGTGTCAAACTTAGATTTTGTTCATGTCATATCTTTTCAAAGATATGTTTCTATCTAGATCTTCTAATAGAATATCATGTTCTTTTAGAATCAGTTATTTTACCGCTTATGTTTATAATCAAATAAACATATATTTCAAGGTTTTATTTTCTATATGAAGTTTCATTCCAAACTAAAACTTAACATATAATGTTAATGAAATGTTACTTCCTATATGTTATACAACATATATGAAATAAGAAAATAAATACATCACTCCCACTAGCTTTCAGGAATATTAAGAAATATCTTAATTTTAATTATAAATCAAACTAGATTTAATAACTAAAATAAGTATATCTTCTATATGCATGCATTAATCCATTCACAAATGATTTGCATTTTGTATACTACTAAAGATTATTTCGAATTCAAACACTCCTTTCAATTACTTTTCGTCCTCGCTCAAGTAATTATAAAGGAAGAGTTTTGACATTCCCATTATTAATTTCATATAAATGAAACTAATAATGACAATCATAATCTTTATATATTTAATGTGCTTAGAAAGAATTTCAATCACATTTAATTTCTTAATTGTGATTGATAATCTTTTCACATATTAAATATGTATACAAATTTGTCCATTATGATTTCTACACAAGAATTAAATCTCTAGGATGTTCATTTTCTTTGTAGAAATTCATTTCCATTCTATAGTGTAACTATAGAGTATAAGATTAACTACGTTTTCAAACTAGTTATCTTTTTGGACTGCATCTAATTATTCATAGTATGAGTAATTTGCCAAATAACATTTGCAATTTATTAACAGGCATACCACGATCCTGTATCTCATAACCCTCAACATATTCTACAAATATTTGAGATATCCTTGCGGATCTATGAATTAAGAATTCCATCATCTTGAGATTTAACACTAACATGTTAAATCTCATTATGATTTTGCTAGCGTATTTAGAAGATTATGTATCTTGTAATTTTTTATCTTTTGAAGATAAAACTCCCACTCGCCTTTTGCAATTTATAGATTACCTATAAATGCTTAGCAATTAGAGCAACACAAAACTTGTTCTCTTTTTGGGACTTTACAAATACATATTGACAGTTCCTAATCTTAATTTGTTAATAACCTACCCAACAAGTAGTTTAACAAATTCTGAACTTCAATTTTAAGACTTAATGTGATTGATCACATT
Organism: Artemisia tridentata subsp. tridentata; assembly: GCA_021014915.2. Classification (NCBI taxonomy): domain Eukaryota; kingdom Viridiplantae; phylum Streptophyta; class Magnoliopsida; order Asterales; family Asteraceae; genus Artemisia; species Artemisia tridentata. The sequence goes on along the minus strand of CP139508.1, from coordinate 96,029,388 downwards.
CCATATTAAATGGTGTCTTATTAATCTTCTAGGTTGGAGTCTAATTGAGTATTTTCAATCCATACTCAATTTCTAACCTTGATATCTTTTAGGAAGATTAGAAGATATAATTATCTTTAATCAAACAATTTTTCAAGAGTTTGATTTTCCTAACTGAACCTACCATAAATACTATGTATTTCATTAGGATTAATATTGTAAGTCAATCTTACAATATCTTAAAGATAAATATATATTTCATTTTGGCTCACCTATTTACCAACAAAATTACTTTAATGGTACAATAGATTTTCTAAGCCAATTGCATACTTTATAACATAAGTGCCTTATGGTCCAAGCCACTTAATATCTATGTCTTAAAAAGACATAAACTGTTATAATCCCAATCTACGTTATAAGTCATTAATCAACTCCATGACTTCTTGTATATGTCTTAATTAAAAGACATAACAAGACAACATCATACTTTGTTATAAGTCTTATAGCAATAAAAGACTTCATATTTATATCTTTATACGAAAATATAAATATGCATAACTAAAGTGATTATGAACACCACAACATGGTTTCAATAGTTATTTCAAGTTAATTTATTTACTTCATATATTTGTGTCATTCCAAGAATGCATAAACATTCAAATTATGAAGTATTATAAGATTACTTCATTTATTTATGTCATTACAACAATACATAAATATTCTCATTAGAAGTAGTCTTATTATCATATTGACACTTGTTCTAATAATTATCTAATTTTAGAAACTTGTAAATTAACATAGTTTCATTTCATCAGTCGAGGCTGATAATGATGAAAGTATGTAATTTACCTTGTCATTAATATCTAGTAATGAAAGTAGATATTAACTTCAAGTGTTCCATAAATTAGAATGTGTATAAAACACATTAGAACGTTAATCTCTTACCTTACAGTCAAGAGAAACCTATAAATCATATTTCTTTATGTTGTTGCTTGCACACAATACAGATTTCTCCCACTTGTGCATGGAACAACATCACGTATTAGATAAACAACACGTCAATCGTTTGCTTATTTGATCAATATGATTGTGTCATAGATGTAAGTTGTAACACTGTAAAACACTACCTTCTTCTTCACCCAAACACAAACACAATGATGGTCACAAACATATACATTAAGAACAAGAGATGTGGTGGATCATATGATGATTTCAAGTCAAATGTTTATTAATCTTTGGAAGATAAACAAACCGAGACTTTTTTGGTACTTTGGACACACACACACTCTTCTCTGTTATATTTGAAAAATGAGACACACACCATACTTCAGAGTGTGTGTGTGTGTGGTAAATATAATACACAGCCAATCCAAAGTGGGCCTTTGGATGGGCTTTAAAGGAAAGACTATGTAGTGGGCTTGATAAATACATTACACATATAATTAAGCTAATGACTCTAATGCTACAAGCCCACTTTGCTAAATACATATTATACATGACACATTACATCTAAATGTTCAAATGACCATCACTTCATAATTAATAGAAAGTGATTGCTAACAATCTCCCCCTAAGGGATGGTCATTTCAATGATGCTCCCGTGATTGGTCTTTTGCATTAGACGTCTTGAACTTCGTGTGTCAATGTATAATATTCTTCGTTCAATGTTCCTTCATGCACTGTGATCTTCAAAGAATTGTCTTTTGGTCTTCCTTGCCTTGATCTACGTCTTCTATCCGGATGCGTCGTCGTTGTAGATGATGATGGTGAATGGACTTTCGTCGGTACCTGCATAAGACAGTTAGCAATAAATCGTCCAGCGGCCATCATGTCGTGAGGCAAGATCCTTGGATCTCATTACGACTCATACAACTTGTATCCTTTTGAGTGAACACAAGTGTATTACATAGGAAGTGTTCCTAAGAGATCTTTGATGAATCTCATGTCTCTAGACTCAATTATGTGCGTTTTGGTTTTAGTCGTCGGAGGCATGGAGTAGAGTGCCACCTTTTCAATATCAACACATCTCGGAATGAGAGGTCGATAGATTATGTAGTGTTCTCCGTGAGAAAATGAAACAAATATCTTTTAAGAGATATCTGAGTGGATAGGAGGGGTGGTGCAAATGCGTCACTGGGTCCATGACGTCTTGTCTTCAATACCAGTATCACCTTAGTGAGTACCGATAGCATATGTATTGACCCGGTTTCTGCTCTAAGTTTTCATGGAGGGCTATTTCTTTTCACCCTTACAAAAACTTTTCTTTTTCATTCTTCAACCCCTTCTTTCTCCTTTCTCATTATACTCTTTTTTTTCAATCTATCCAAAGGACTTCTAATGCTAAGCTATTGGAATAGTCCTTGGGTAGATCCCTCCGGTTCTGGCGGATCATTGGACATAACCTAACCATAATCACCTTATTACTCCATGATTATCCTAGATTATTTGTCACATGCCATTAAACCTTGTGAAAATCTCTCAACGTGTTTATGAGAAAACACATTTTGTTAACACATCAAGAGTTTTGCATTTTTGAAACACTCCCCCTTCATATGTGCTCATGCATTTTTGAAATAAATTGCACATGTTCGGTAGAGTTCGCACATTTGAAATGATCAATTTTCAATGAACATGACCTTCGCGAGACACGCTTACATCACTAGTTAGACTAGTTTGAAATTATTACCCGTCCTGGTCATATTCAAAGATCTTCTCTCGAATTGGTACATTCTACTCAGACAAGTCCTTTGCGAGACACGCTTGCATCACTGGAAAGCCAGCTTGAAATTATTACCCGTCCAGGACATGTCTTTTCGAGAACGGACATATAGTTTCGTCAATTCGAGGGTTCATGCTGAGTCTTTTTGAAGAACTCGTTTTGAGATTCAAACGATAAAACTTCTTTTAGATCACATTTAATTCACGTCCTCTCCCCCATATTTATAATAAACACCTAATCTCCCCCTCAAAAATAGTATGAAGTGGTATTTTTGAAAACAGTTGATTAAAATGAACCTTTTAGTGGAGAGACGGACTGATTTTAGCATGAAAAATGGAACATTTTCTTTTTATACTCCCCCTTAATCAGAGAAAATGGTTAAACTTTTGAGTTTAAAAGCATTTAGAGGTCTTAGAGGGAGTTGTTGTGAGCACAAAATTTATAAGAAGACTTTGAAAAATCTTTTGAAACAATTTTGATTAAGTGCTCACGGGTTTTAGCTTTTCGCCATTAACATTGCGAGTTCTGATAGGAAATAATCAGAAGTCATTCAATGTAGTCTTTATTTGAAACCTTTTCCGGCATACCTGAGCTACATTTAAAAGATTTCACGTTTAAGAACGGGTTCCGTACTGAAATGCACGAAAGCCATAATGAAGAAATTTGAGAAACGACATGTTTTAGAAAAAACATAAAAAATAACTCTCGCTCAAGCATCTGTAAATACCCGTATCATTGTTGAATGACATTTCTAAGTACGTACAGAATATTGATTAGACGAGAGACATGTCGTGAGAAGAATATTTTTGGATTTTGTCTTTTATATTTTTTATGGCTTTTTGAAATTTGTCCATATTTACAGTATAGATTTTAACAAGTATATATTTACAAAAATATTTACATGCGAAGCTTTTTGATATAAATCAAGAAGATTCGAGAAGACTTTCTAACTCTACGGGAGTTAGGCTTCGCATTCCAATTCGACGAACTAAGTTTTCAAACCGCTCTTTTGGGAGGGCCTTAGTAAATAGATCGGCGAGCTGGTAATCTGTCTTCACGAAAAACAATTCAACAGTACCCTCTTCAACGTGCTCTTTTATGAAGTGATAGCGGACTCTAATATGCTTGGTCTTCGAGTGTTGCACTGGGTTGCACGAGATGGCTATGGCACTTTTTGAATCGCAATACAAAGGAATGCGGTTGAAAGAGAAACCATAATCCGTGAGTTGTGTTCTCATCCAAAGGACTTGAGCACAACACGCAGATAGAGACACATACTCAGCCTCTGCTGTTGATAAAGCAGTGCAGTCTTGTTTTCTTGACGACCAGCATACTAGCTTTTCTCCCAGAAATTGCGCTCCGCCTGATGTACTTTTCGCTGTTACTTGGCATCCAGCATGATCGGCATCTGAAAAGGCAATTAGTGTAAACTCCGAATCCTTCGGATACCAAAGTCCCATGTTAATGGTTTTTCGAAGGTATCTAAAGATCCGTTTAACCTCTTGGAGGTGAAGTTCGGTAGGCCTTGCCTGAAACCGTGCAAGTAAGCAAACAGCAAAATGAATATCTGGTCGGCTTGCAGTTAGGTACATGAGAGAACCAATCATGCTCCGATATTTCTTCGGATCCATGGGTTTCCCATATAGGTCAGCGCCAATTTTTGGTGAAGTGACAATTGGAGTACCAACAGAGTCACAATTGTCCATTCCATGTTTTTTCAAAATCTCAATTGTGTATTTAGCCTGATTAAGAAAAATTCCACGTGGGGATTGATGAATTTGTAAGCCTAAAAAGAATTTTAATTCACCCATCATGGACATTTCGAATTTGCTTTTCATGAGATTTTCAAAATGTTTTGAATGTGTCGGATTAGTGGACCCAAATATTATGTCGTCCACATAAATCTGAACAATCAAAATATCATTTTTGTATTTTCTTGTAAACAAGGTTGGATCAATTGTTCCTTTGGTGAAATTATTTGACAGCAAGAAAGATGATAACTCGTCATACCACGCCCGTGGGGCTTGTTTCAAACCATAGATTGCCTTCTTTAGCTTGTAGACGTATTCCGGATGATCTTTGTCAACGAAACCGTCTGGTTGACTCACGTACACTTCTTCCTTCAGAGTTCCATTCAAGAACGATGTCTTGATGTCCATTTGATAAACCGTGATGTTCTTGTGAGCGGCATAAGCTAAGAAAATCCTGACTGCTTCAAGCCTTGCAACTGGTGCGAATGACTCTTCAAAATCTATTCCTTCTTCTTGTCTGTATCCCTTTGCCACCAGACGAGCTTTGTTGCGAATTACAGTCATTTCTTCATCCTTTTTGTTTTTCCATAACCATTTAAGATCAATGACTAGTTTGTCAATTGGTCTTGGAACTAAATCCCAGGTGTCATGGATTTGAAATTGAAGAAGTTCTTCCTGCATCGCTTCAATCCAGGCATTATCTGCCATTGCTTCCCGAATGTTCTTAGGTTCTATGAGACTGACTGAGCAGACATAGATGCACATGTCGCAATCGGTATGAAGTTGTTTTCTCGTCTGAATTGGTCTTGAGGGTTCACCAATAACCTGTTCAATAGGATGGTCTTTTGTCCACTGTAATGTTGAAGGGTACCTTGGACTGTTTGAATGTATGTTAGACGGTTCATGTAATCTGGAAGATGATTCACCAGATTCCGTTCCAAACGGGTTTTCAAAGACGTCATCATCTAACACAGCATTATTTTGTTCTTGCTCATCAATTCTTGGTAGAACAATTTCAATGAATGGAGTGGCTGGAGTAGATGTAGATGATGTTGATGTCGAGGGAGTTGGTGCGCCAGCTTCGAATGTTGTGGATGCATCTGGATTTGGTGGAGGTGGTGGTGGTTGTTGATGTTGAGTGGATGCAGCGGAATGTTGGTTAGATGCATTTTTCGAAGCACCACCATAGTATTCATCGTACATGAACTCGAAGAAATTATCCAGTTCTTGAGTTGTGGGTTGTTCTGAATGAATTGATTGAGCTCCTTGAGGTGCGAGTCCTGAACTGATATGTCCAGAAGTCATTGGGTTAAGCGCGGGTTCTAGAGCGAGTCTCTCAGAAGCCATCTGTGAAATTTCATCAAACTTCACATTCATCGTCTCCATTATCTTTTTCGTTCTCCTATTATACACCCTGAATGCCCTCGAGTTTTCAGAATAACCAATGAAGATTCCAATATCACCCTTAGCCTTCAACTTTCCCAGATCTTCCCTGTCATTTGTTGGATAGCATAAAGCGCCAAATACATGAAGATAAGAAATATCCGATTTTCGGTTGTTGATTAGTTCATATGGGGTTTTATTGAATCTTGGATGGATTAGGGATCAGTTTTGAGTAAAACAAGCAGTAGAAACAACATCAGCCCATAGGAATAACGGAGCACTGGAATAGATCAGCATAGTGCGAGCAGCTTCTACAAGGGTTTGATTCCTTCTTTCAACTACGCCATTCTGCTGTGGAGTTCTAACAGCGGATGTCTGGTGAGTAATACCAGTTTCTTTAAAGAATCATCTTAACTCCTGATTGACAAATTCCGTGCCATTATCCGTTCTGACTATCCTAACTGGAGCTTGAAGTAGAACTTGAATCCGCTTCAGAAAGGTGATGATGGTGCTTGGTGCTTCGTCCTTTGATCTCAAAAACTTTACCCATGTATATCTTGAATAGTCGTCAACAATTACAAGAATATACTTCTTCCCATTAATGCTTTGAACTCTCATCGGGCCACATAAGTCCATGTGCAGCAAATGCAACCTATCAACCGAACTAGGTACGGGTTTAGGTTTATATGATGCTCTTTTGCTCTTGCCTTGCTCACATGATGGACATAGGTGTTCTTTTGTGTATTTGAATTTAGGAAGACCGGAAACGATGTTGTCTTTGGCAAGCTTGTTTATCGTGTCAAAGTTCAGATGGGACAAACGTCTATGCCACAACCAGGATTTTGTTTCGCCTGCCCTGGTCATGAGACAAATAGGAGATGAAGAGGCCATTTGGTTTATGTCAATTGCATAGAGATTGGTGCCACGATTCCCAATTAAGAGATCATTCCCCACCAAATTCCTGACAAAACAAGTGTTTCTCCTAAAAGCAACCTCTAAATCAGCATCACAAAACTGTCCGACCGAGAACAGATTGTGTCCCAACCCTTCGACATAGTAAACCCGAGTGATCAAGTAATTCCCAAACTGAAGATCACCATAACCCAGAATAGCTGCAACATGATCATTCCCAAAACGTACAGTCCCCATGAACTGCCACACAAAATTGATCAGCAGCTTCAGATTCCCGGTCATGTGCTTGGAGCAACCCGAGTCGACGATCCAAAGACAAATTTCAATGACCTGCAAAGAACAGAGGATTTTGTATATGGAAACCGTTTAACATTTGGTTCCAGTGGGTTAGATGAAACAGGTGAATTACACTTAGAACTGGTTTCCTTAGATGCATTGGGAACTATTTCTAATGTGCCATTCTTCAGTGTAAACATTCTACCCGTTGGTTTCCATGCACAAAACTTAGAGTGATCCTTAGGCAATAGGCTGCTAGTGGTATTCCTAGCTTTTGCAATAAGTCTTCGAATATATCTAGACTTAGCCTTAGTTACTAAAGGAACCTTTTTCTGTTCAGGCATATCATTCTTTTTCTCATCATTAGAGACATTATCATCACAAGCATTTACATACAAAGTTTTCTTTTTCATTAAACAATTAGAATCATTACATGCATTAGAAACAGGAGTCTTATCATTACAACTAGATGATACATGTTTCGTCTTGGAAAGCGGTAAATTTCTAGGGTGTTCTTCTACTTTCTTGCATGCACTCTCAGAAACAGGCGAGACACTAGGTTTCTTGTTATTGCGCCTAGACTGTCTTTTGCTCCTAGAGTTGCTTTCTATTCCTGTAGAAGGTAAGGCGCACTCATTAGAATTTTTGTTGTTGTCCTTAGATGTTGTAGTAGCATTCCTAGACTCATTTGGAGTATCATTCTTACTTTTGTCTATCGCCCTATATGTTTTAGATGTAGAGGCAGACGCAGTAGTGGGACTAATCCTATAAAGGCCAGGTGCTATAACATTCGATGTTTCGACAACAGCTTTCTCTTTTTGTTTTTCATTAGGCAAGGGGGTTAATGGTGCAATACCTGTAGTTTCCTCACCCTTCCCTTTTTGACTTTCGAGTTGAGACTTCAAAAGATTGATTTGATCTTGCATATTTTTGTAAGAGCGCTCATACGACAGTTTGTCATACTTGCATTCTTCCTTTTTTGTATCAAGTTGTTTAAAATATGTGCAATTTTGTTTTTCAAGTTTCAAAAGCGCCTTTTCATATTTTTCAACAATTTGAGAAGTCTCAGCTCGAAGTGTTTCATCATCCTCAACAGAATATGTTTGGTAAATAATGGACATGATATCAGTCGATAGAGCTTCGAAGCAGAGAGAGTCATTTTGCTTTTCCAAAACTTTTATGTGTTCCAGGTATTCATTAGCTTCCTTCACTAAGGATTTGTGGTCCTTAACAAATTCTGCTGACTTTTTCAAAAGATTATGTTCCACATTTTGAACAACCGCATAGATAGCACTAATATGTGGATTAAGTTCCCTTTCAAAAATCTTTTTCAGTTCATCCTGAACACCCGGAAACCATTCAAACTTTTTATTGTTAATTTTGGAATCCACAATACGTTGAAGTTTCTCAATTCTCTGCTTAAGATCAACCAAATATAGTCTAGCTGCACTTGTATCATAAGTGTTTTTAGATGCCATTTGTTCGATGTTAGGCAGATGTTTTGAGACAGCCTTTTGTCTTGTGAAAACCACTGGTTTTTGAAAAAACAGAGGTGACTTCCTTTTAACAAGATGAACCCCAGCAAGTTTGTTTGCTTCATTATAGTCAATGGGTTTTATTTCTGGGTTCATTTGTCTCATTCTTTTTCTACTCTCTTCTGAAAGCTCAATTGTTTCATCTGAATCATGAACCTCTATAGGAACATGTTTATCATTTAGCACACTACCATCATATAACACATTCTGTACACTCTGAGCTTTCTTGAGATAATAAGGGTTTTCACAACCTATAGCCGTTTTCTTTAATGTGTGTAAAATCGGGTTTTTATCATTTATTAACAAATTAATCGTTTGTGCAGAATGACCCGTTTTTACAAGTAAATCTTCCAACTTTCCAATGGTTTCCTTTTTGTCATCGATCTCTTTAAGAAGATCCTTTTCACGTTTTGAAAACCTTTCATTCAACTCCTTTCTTTCTTTTTCAAGATTGGAATAAGTTGATTTTTGTTTTGAAAGCTGGTTGGTTAGTTCAGAAATTTCCTTGTTTAGAGATTTAATTTGGTTATTCAAATTAACATTTAGAGTGTCAAATTTGATTTGTAAACGTTTCTCTCATAACTCAGAATCTTTTAAGCTAACCTCAAATTCCGACTATTTTTTGTTATGAAAATCATAAGCTCTTGCATTCACCTTATATCTCTCAAGCTCAGTGGTCAATTTTTCATTCGCGGCCTTAACATCGCGATTGACTTTTTTGACCTTTTCAATTTCAACACTACAATTTTGCAATAATGATTCAAACATAGCACGTGTTTCCTCATCATTATCAGTATGATGTGACTCGAATTCTTCATTAGAATCCATATCTGGAGTTACCAAATTAGTATTACTACAACTTGGTTCGTCCATGTATGTATCATGAATGAGATTAGGAGTCTCAGGATGCTGTTCATTTTGAGGTGACATATCAAACATTTCATTATTGTGACATGTAGCATATGGTTGTACCTCAGAAACCACATCGGTGTCAAAAGCAGGAGGTGCTTCTGAATCTGTGTCGTACTTTGCCTCCTGGAGATTTGCCATAAAAATGCAGTTTGCATCGATGTCCTCTTGATCTTTTGCATTGTCCATAATAGCCATGAAGTCATTCTCTTCTGCACTCAACTGAAGCCCAGCCGTTTCCTTGTTTGCCAACATTAATGCTTTCTGCAAATACGCTGGATCCCTTTTATTCGGCTTGTCTGGACAGTTCCTAGCCATGTGACCAATACCCTGACAGTTAAAGCACTTCATCACATTACCCTGATTTCTATTCCCAGCTCCCTAAGCAACATTCCCAAACTGATTCCCAGCATTCTGTACCCTTTGAATACCAACAGCTGTACCCATCTGATTCCCTGCATACTGACCCATCTGATTACCAACATACTGCCCTGCATTCTGATTACCCATCTGATATCTTGGAGCATATCCCTGCTGATTCCCATATCCCCCAACCATCTGTCCTTGCTGTCCCATGTTGAAACTCGGCTGTGAAATCTGCTTGTTGTGAGTGTTCGATGAGATTCGTTGATTGTTGTTGGTAGGCGTGGAGTAGCGTCCTTGGAATGCTTTTGTTAGGTAAGCAAATGCTTGAGTCAAAGCAGCAGTTGACTCATCCTGATCGTCTTGATCTGGGTGTTGTGGGTATTGTTGTTGTGGGATTACATGTTGTTGTTGTGGGTAGAATGGTGATTGTGGAATATACTGTTGTTGCATGACTTGCTGAGTAGATGATGATGATGGTTGTACATATACTGTTGCAGGTGTAGGTGATTGGACAATGAGTGCAAGAGGATCTTGTTGTTTTGCTTGTTTCTCTTTTCTGACTTCATTTGCCTCTGCTTGGTTTTGTTTGAGAAAGTCATAGAGTTGATCGTAGTTCACATCATGAAGATTCTTAGTTTGGTTGACAATAGTAACATATCGTCCCCATTCTTCTGGAAGGTTGTTGATGAACTTGATGTTTTGAACAATTTGTTTAGGTGCCAAATTGTTTCTGATCAACTCATTCATTAGAGTACAAAACCGTGTATAGTAAGATTCAATTTGTTCAGCTGGTGTGGCTGTGAACTTCTCCCATTCAGTCAGAAGCTTGTTTTCCATTTCTTGAATGCCAATTTCAGTACCATGACAAAGACGTCTAACTCGATCCCACATTTCTTTGGCAGTTTCACAGCTATCTACAACACAGAATATTTCTTGTGGTAGACCGAGTTGAATTAGATGCATTGCTAGGTGATCAGCTTCAATTTGTTTCCAATATTCTTCAGTGTAATCTGATTCCTCTTGGATTTTATACGTTGGTGCGACGGGAGGTGTTGCAGTAGGATTTCCAGCTGTTTCTTCAATCTCACAAGGCTGGAATGGACCTTTTTTGATTGAGTTAACCAAGAGTATACCTTGTCCATTAGGTTTGGATCTCATATATCAAAGCATACGACTCGTCCATGGAAGGTAACCACCTTTTTCTAACATTGGAGGTCGGTTTTCTGAACCTGCGGCATGAATGTCTTGTTGAGTCGTCATTGTTAATGTTTGTATGGTTAAGACAGTATTGGATCGGTTAAAGAAATGATAGGTTACGGTTTCCAAACTTGATGAAGTCCAAGTTCGATCAAAAAGAAGTTCGGTTAAGAAGTTCGATCAAAACTGAATTTCGGTCAAAAAGTTCGATCAACACTGAATTTCGGTCAAAAAGTTCGATCAACACTGAATTTCGATCAAAAAGTTCGATCAACACTGAATTTCGATCAAAAAGTTCGATCAAACCTGAATTTTGGTTAAAAAATTCGATCAAACCAGAATTTCGGTTAAAAAGTTCGATCAAACCTGAATTTTGGTTAAAAAATTCGATCAAACCTGAATTTTGGTTAAAAAGTTCTATCAAACCAGAATTTTGGTTAAAAAGTTCTATCAAACCAGAATTTTGGTTAAAAAGTTCTATCAAACCAGAATTTTGGTTAAAAAGTTCTATCAAACCAGAATTTTGGTTAAAAGTTCTATCAAACCAGAATTTTGGTTAAAAAGTTCTATCAAACCAAAATTTCGGTTAAGAAGTTCTACTAAACCAGAATTTCGGTTAAGAAGTTCTACTAAACCAGAATTTCGGTTAAGAAGTTCTACTAAACCATAATTTCGGTTAAATTCATCTAACTCGATGAAACAACCAGTAAATCGATTCAGTGGAAGAAACTCGACTAGAAACTCGATCAAACAATAGAACCTCGACTGAAGAACAGTACCGTACCCTAATCCTAAATCTTCAACCTTTTGCTCTTGATACCACTTGTAACACTAAAATACTACCTTCTTCATCACACAAACACAAACACGATGATGCTCAAAAACATATACATTAAGAACAAGAGATGTGGTGGATCATATGATGATTTCAAGTCAAATGTTTATTAATCTTTGGAAGATAAACAAACCGAGACTTTTTTGGTACTTTGGACACACACACACACTCTTCTCTGTTATATTTGAAAAATGAGACACACACCATACTTCAGAGTGTGTGTGTGTGGTAAATATAATACACAGCCAATCCAAAGTGGGCCTTTGGATGGGCTTTAAAGGAAAGACTATGTAGTGGGCTTGATAAATACATTACACATATAATTAAGCTAATGACTCTAATGCTACAAGCCCACTTTGCTAAATACATATTATACATGACACATTACATCTAAATGTTCAAATGACCATCACTTCATAATTAATAGAAAGTGATTGCTAACATAAGTAGATATAGAATCACCTCGTCTAGTAAGGAAACGTACACGACTATCCTTAATACCACAAGTGTCTATAATTGGAAAGTATTTATCTCAAGAGATTCTAGAGATAATCCGGAAAACTACCAAGAATTGTAGCTCCCACTGAATTTAAGATCACTGCATGAACTCATTATTCAGTAATTACAACACAATGCTCCCACTGGGTTTGACAACATTGTAAGTGTTGCATTATCAGTAAAAGCAAATAGCGTGCTGTTTACTTTCCTACACCCTTGATAAATTCCTTACGTAATACTACTAAGGTACTCAAGGAATGTATTCTACTTTGTAAATGATGGAATATCCATCAATGAAATTAACTTGAAAGAATTGGGTATGCAATTTCTTCCTTAATTAGGTCTACCATCCCCATCATGGTATGTAGCACCTTGAAATGGCTAAAGCATAATAACTAGATCAAACATTCTAGTTTGCCTTTTACCACTTTTGCGGTAATTAGTCTAGTTTCTAATTTAATAACTCCTAACCATGCAATTTCTTAAGAAATTCGCCATGAGTTATTTCTTAGAATTTAGACAATTTTAATTATCCTATTATACCTTTCTCGCTCATGAAAAGGAATAGGATTAAGTCTCACTCTTCACACGGAAAGTGGACTCGGTTTATTCTTTTCAATAAAAATTGACTCTATCCAAAACCCCTACGGGTGTATATCAATTTACTACTAAAATAATATCCCATGTTTACGGTTTTAACGTTGCATTAAATACATTAAAAGAATTTTCAAAATTCAATTTAGTATTTGTGATAATAATCTTTTCAAGAAAATTAAACACCCACGGTAAAATAAATTTCACCATTTAATTTTCATTGAAAATTAGGATCCAAATTGACGTCGTTTCATCACATCAGCTGAGGCTGCTAGCAATGAAAGTACTCAATAAGGTAGAGCTACACTCAATTGCCAATATACAATTGTAATTCCTAGAATCATGGGACTTACATTATTTTGCCAACATCAGTTGCAAATGTAAGCATGTTTCATCCCCAAATCTTTATGCCTTGACGCCGTTTCATCACATCAGCTGAGGCTGCTAGTAATGAAAGTGCTCAATTAAGTTAACCAATTTAGAAACGTGTAAATTGACGCCGTTTCATCACATCAGCTGAGGCTGCTAGCAATGAAAGTGCTCAATTTACCCTTTGGTTCCCATTCTTTGAATCATTACATCAGCTGAGGCTGCTAGCAACGATAGAATGTCACCTCAGGTGTTTCCGTATTAATTGGATGGCATATTACTTAAATTTTAAGGGTATTTTATTTTTGATGTTATGTAATCAAAAAGAAATATGTACAAGATGTCATGCATTCATCTTGTATCATATGTTTTTTTTTTTACAAAAAAAACTGTTTACTCATTTGCAGCTTAAATCAACAAAATTTAATTGATGGCGTTGAAAAACTTACAACATTGCCTTAAAATGCTTCGTACTTTTTCATGGTGTACTTGGTAAGTCTATTATTGACGCACAGGCGAGCGGAGGGGCAAACGTCCGCCGGAGCTAATTAAAAACGCGCCCCTTTCGGATGACAATTTAATGTCAAACCTCCTTATACCCACTTTATAGTTTGTCAATAATAGGTCCGCCGCTTCGACCACTTTTGTACAGTCGCATCAATCAATTAAAACTTTAAGATTTAAAGCTTAAAACTATTTATGTAGTAAATTATTAATTGCTAGTCTCGCTTGGGAGCAAATTACCGTGCGAAGCGAACCACTGTCGGCACATAAGACTTGGCAATTAAATGGTTTACTACAAAGGTTTCATAGTTATTAGGTCCATTTATTTTTATTTGAAAAATTACCCTTTTTGTTGTTACAATCCATCATAATTAAACACACAAAGAACAAGTAATTTAAAAAATAAATAAACACATAATAACACATATATGATCATCAACGATATCATATAGCCACATGCAAACCTTTTTGATAAATCCTATTAATTTACTATGTGAATTTTTAATGTATGTAATTAATAAAACTCCCATTGGTTTTCGAGCTCATTGTGCCCAATGGACCACAGACGCCAAATAACTTGGCCGCGTAAGTTTTGATTAATTAGATACCACATTGCACATAACCAATTTTAATTAATATATTAGGGTCTTCCCTAATTTAAGATTTATCTTAAAAATCATGTAGCAATTAAATCAACAAACATTCCATGACAAAACATGCAAGATTTTGTCATGGATCCCATATAGCACTTAAAATCATGTAACACATATTTACAAGCCTATATAGTACGCAATCTAATTAATAAATTAATGACATCACATAAGGTATTCATTAATTAATCCCTAAAAAAATTGCATGCAATCCTAGGGTTTTCTACAAGTTTTCTACAAAAACCAAAACCCTAAATCTTTTAATTAGGTGTCGACCTAATTAGGGTTTACAAAAAAAAAAAAAAAAAAAAAAAAAAAAAAACCCCTAGATTAATCAATTGCATGTATCTATACAAGATTCAATTTTTTAAGGGTTTTTAGTAATTAATTACATGTTAAAAACGCGGCTCATGATGCCACTGTTGGAATATGTGAATCATAAATAAACTATAAACACATAATCATCACAAGTATACGCAGCGGAAAGATCTACAATTAACATGTAAATTAATTAACATAAAACTAAATAGAGAGCGTACCTTATTTGATTCCTAGCAAGAACAAGGAATCACGTGCTCCAAGAACAATATAAACCCTAATTGGGTTTAATGATGGATCGACCTTTTTAGGGTCGAATAGGGCAAGGTAACAACAAGCTAAAGTAAGCTTGTACTCCGTTCTTGTACACACGTATTACTAGCGTCTCAATGTGAAAAGCTAGGTTCATGTATCACAAATAAAACATCACAACAACTAGGGCTTGATGTTCTATATAATACATGATCGAATCCCTACCAAAGAAGATAAAGGAGTTAATATATTACCCATATAAATATACATGTAATATAATATAATAATTCATGCATGTGCATGAAAACTTCCTTTTACTGTGCGAATCAATATATCCAACAGATATATGTACGCTAGTCAACATCTCCTTTCACTGTACGTGAAGTGTCAGTAGGTAGAAAAGCAATTGGATCGATTGGTAAAATCGGTTTTAGGGATATATGTCCTCTGATTTATGAAGCTTATGAGGTGTTTATATACACTCCAAACTTGCTCTCCAAGTTTGAGTTTAACACCTCCTCAAGTTCCAAAATTTGACATTCAACCCCCTCCACTTTCCTTGTTCGATCATATAAATATTTGTGATTTAATAATTAATCATAAATCATTATATTAATTATTAATACATTGAGACTCATACGTAATGTGTGCAATCCCGAAGTCTCGGGTTCGAAACCGGACATACAAATATTAATAAATAATCCATAAACTCTAACAGACTGTGACCCCTTTTGTTGTTGGGAGATTACCAGTTAAATATTTAGGTGTGCCACTTATAACAAAGAAAATAAGTACCCAAGATTGTAAACCACTGATTGATAAAGTTAGAAACAAAGTGAAGGATTGGAGAAACAAGGCACTCTCTTATGCTGGGAGATTGCAATTAATTGCTTCAATTTTGAGCTCTATGCAAGTCTATTGGGCTTCTGTATTCCTTTTACCTAAGTCAGTAATCCATGACATTAACAAGCTACTTAAAGGGTTTTTATGGAATCAAGGGGAATTGTAGAAAGGGAAAGCTAAAATATCTTGGGATAACATTTGTAAACCTAAGGATCAAGGTGGACTAGGTTTAAAAAGTTTATCTGTTTGGAATGAAGTTCTATTAGTCAAACATTTGTGGAATGTAGCAACTAAAAAAGACACATTGTGGGTAAAGTGGGTTAATACAAAGAAATTAAAAGGGAGAAGTGTTTGGGAAGTCCCTGTGGAAAGTAATAGCAGTATGTGTTGGAGGAATATTCTGGGTTTAAGAGATAAAGTGAGAAGTCTTGTACTGTGCAAAACTGGTAATGGGAAGACAACCTCTGCTTGGCATGATTACTGGTGTCATTTGGGTCCTTTGAGTAGGATTATATCTGCTAGAGAAGTCTATGAATCCAGGTTTAAGAATGATAGTAGGGTTGCTGATCTGATGCAAAACAATTCATGGGTCTGGCCAATGGAATGGAGTACTAAGTTCCCTATTTTAATGACTATTCCATTTCCAGTGGTAGGTAATGAATGTGAGGATAAAACTGTATGGGTTACTAACATGGGAAATGAAGTCAAGTTTGAAATAAGGAGTGTTTGGAAGGAGTTTTGCAGTAATGAACCAAAGGTGGACTGGAATGATGTGGTATGGTTTACTAAATGTATTCCCAGGTATGCTTTTGTGATGTGGATGGCTGTTCATAGTAGATTAATGACACACGACAAAGTTGCTATTTAGAAACCTCATGAAGTTTTGAAATGTGTCTTCTGCAATGATTGTTTTGACTCTCATAACCACCTATTCTTTACTTGTAAGTTCTCTAAAGCAATATGGAAGGAATTACTGCAAATGATTAACAGAGATTTGTCATATTGCTGGGATCAAATTGTGGTGGAATTATCTGGAATGCCAAACAATAGTAACATCTAGAGTATTGTGAGGAGATTGGTCTGTAGTGCAGCTGTTTACTTTGTGTGGCAGGAAAGGAACAACATAATGTTTAAGAATGTCAGGAGGGATGAACAAATGGTTCTGCAAACCATCAAGGAGAATATCAGATTGAAGATGATGAGTTTTCTGGTTAAAGATTCTCACAGTGTAAAAGAGGTTGAAAGCAGATGTGATATAAAGTTACAAAGAGTGAAGTATTAGTAGTGTATTGGTAACTCTATATAAATGTTTAGAATGCTTTTAGTTTAGTAAAGCTTTGTTTATACAAGCTTGCTTATAGTTGAAAATTGCATGGGCATGTCCATTGCAATAGTTCTTGTAACAACTTGTACTCAGTTTTTGTAATATGTATATATATATACATTCTCCTTTCACAAAAAGAAATGTTTGTTTTAGTTTGTGCAGGTGGTAGATGTGGTGTTTAGCTAGTTACTTTTGTGGTTTAGGGTATGTTTGGCGCAAGTAGCTGTTGCTGGAACTGGATATGTAGCTGCAGATTAAGATGGAGCGGGAGCTAGAAAAAGTAGATTATTTTTATAAGCCCTATGAAGTAGCATTTGATTCTAAGAGATTATGGAGTATTATTTTTCTAAGATCTTTAGTAAGTTATGTCTGACAAACAAAGCTTATATTATAAGTGGCTTATTTTTCCAAAAAATAATCATAATCTTCTCAAAAGTTAGTGTATCAAACATGCCCATAGAGCGTGTACTATGATGGGCCAAGTCATGACTTATTATGGGCAAAGACAAATTTGGGACTTCATCAACTTATCAAACCCATCTATTTTGGCCAGGTTACTCAAATGAAATGCATAATAATGAGACTTTACGTTAATTTAATTTAATTTATTATTATTATTTTATTTTTTTTTTTATTTTTTTTTCCGTTGTAGTAGCCAACTAACTAAGCTTGTAGCTTTTTGAAATGTGTTATTTGCAAGAGTAGTCATAAGATTTTTTTTTTGAACACGTAGTCACAAGATTAATCTCAATGTATCAATAGAAAGAAAGTTGTAATATCAGTGAATCTTTTTTATATGAATCAATACAATGTTTGATCACTTGGCTGAAACGAATTTGATTTGATGGCTAGATTTTATTTATTTATTTATTTATTTTTAATTTTTCTTTTCACATAAAATCATGTTCTTTGATAGAAAATCAGCCTCTATAATAGTTAATAGAGCCCGTTTACAAAATCAGATTCTATTCGCTTTTCGAATAGAGTCTCCACCCTTTAACCCGTCACCAAAACCGGGATTTATGCCCCTTTTCTCCTCCGCTTTATGTCACTTTTTGTAGCAGTACACTCAATAAATGTATATTTAAAATATATTTATTAGCTATATTTATAGTACAAGAATCTAAACATTAAATTACAGTAACATTTGACTGAAGTATGAGGCGTATAGTAGACGAATAAGACTTACCCATACAAATCTTTAATCTTTGTCCAAATATACAAATTAGGCGAAAAAGTTAT
Source organism: Artemisia tridentata subsp. tridentata (assembly GCA_021014915.2). Classification (NCBI taxonomy): domain Eukaryota; kingdom Viridiplantae; phylum Streptophyta; class Magnoliopsida; order Asterales; family Asteraceae; genus Artemisia; species Artemisia tridentata. The sequence continues at coordinate 96,010,932 of CP139508.1, read as the reverse complement.
TCTATATATCTTAGCAACCAATAAAATTACAAAACAATTATTTTTCATTCGATTCGATGGGGGATAGAGAACTCCAACAAAACCCTAATCAACATGAAGAAGATACATTCACATGCGAGATTTGCCATGAACTCGTATCATTGCCCAACAAAAGATTCATTAATAGCAACCGATGCTCCCACTCGTTCTGCACTGCTTGTATGATCAAATACATTCGAGCGAAGCTAGAAGACAACGTGTCAGACATCAAATGCCCTCATACCTCCTGCAATCACTCTCTTGAGCCGTTATCATGCCGCACCAAGATTGCTCACCAGTTATTCAACAAATGGTGCCACATGTTATGTGAATCAACTGTGTTAGGCTTTGATAAGGTGTATTGTCCTAACAACGAGTGTTCTGAATTGATTATGAATGAGTTTGGTGATGGTGATGTGAAGAGATGTGTGTGTCCTTCTTGCTTGAAAGTTGAAACCTTTTTGTTATCAATGTAAGGTTCCTTGGCACGATGGTTATACATGCGAAGAGACGAGGGATGGAAACAATGTCGATTTTGATGTTGTTTGCAAGAGGAATGGGTGGAACTGGAAGAGGTGTCCCAAGTGTAGGCATTGTATTCAGTTTATTGGTGGTTGCAGTATCATTAAGTGCAGGTTTGTTCTACTCCTCCATTACACGCAAAATCGCAAGTTACAATGCTTTTTTAAAACAAAATAACGTAGATTTTGGTTCAATCTTATATCAATATATAGCCAGTTTTAACTCGAGTAAGTATATGTATGGTTCGGTTTATTCAGCCAATTCATTACGTGTTCTTTGTATGTTGCAAATATATCCATTCTTTTCTAGAAACACCTAACTTTGTTACATACACATCCACAACCCCTTCTTTAGCCTTGGCCGCCAGTGCGTAATACTAAACTTTTAAAACTTATACATTCAAGTACAAACCTTGCCATTACCAATGAGCTGAATGTATAGTTCTGATAAGATATTAACATTTTTTTGAATAAGATTACGACCCCAAAGATTATTACCCGCTTAATATGAGTTGTTATGAATAATTATACGTGTGTTAATGTCTAATAATTTTCTCATCATATAAATTAGTTAGTAAAAAGGGTGTTGTCAATCTTAATTAGTTCTAAATGGTTTTGTAAACTAAAAACATGTTCTAACGTTAATCATAGTTTTAACCCCCCTGCATTGAACAAATTATTTGGCTATCGTAATTGATTTTAATCTTCAATCATCGTTGTTGCAGATGTGGAACAAAGTTTTGCTACAGGTGCGGAAAAAAAGTACCATTCTGGAATTCATTCGATTTTGTCTATCACTGCTGCACAACCAATGAAAATTACAATGATTTACTTATTTCTTATATGAGAGAAAAGACTTAAGCCATATGTCAAACACCAAATGTCTTAATCATATATTTAGCTTTAGTTTATCAGTGATATGATATATCTTTCGTGTTCTATTTTTATCTTTTGTTACTTACATAGGGCTTTTTATATACTATTTTACTTCTTCTTTTTTTAGCTCTAATTATGCATACTTCGACAGTGATAACCATTAAATCCCAGTTTTTCTTTTTTGTGTGATAAACAGTACATGCTTGACAAAAAGAATATGTCATTAATTAGCTTTAGGCCCGTGTGTACACACGAGTTTTTGCTACTAATATCTTTGAGTATGGCAATCTACATAGAGTCATGAATTTTGCACAGGTTTATATCCAAGCCAATTGTGTTGCATTATATGTTTGTAATGAACCATTCTTCTAGTTTGAGTGTGAGACAATGTGTGCAAATGAATAAAACAGTAAATGGGACAATATAGTAAACAATGGTTTTATTTGATACTTGATAGATTATTGTTTACAGACTCTATGACACACTTTTATACTAACCTAAACGACATGACAGATATACACTTAACCATTGTGTCGTTTGACACATAACTGTTATAACTACATTAACTATAAATAACTAACATAACTGTCAAATCCTAACTGCCAAATAAAGGGTGTTTGGGTTAACTGTTTTGACCCATATTTTCAACCCATTGCAGTCTAACAAATTCGACCCATAACTATATACTAAATACATTTTTAACTTTGGCATATAATGAAATTAAATGGACAACAGCTCCCCCCTAATTCATTAATGCCAAGTATCTTCTGAGTGATGTTTCTTCTGGCCTTCAAACAATGACAACAAAATCATTGCTATCAGTTGTGCTTCCTTCCTCTAGAAGGTAGTGACGTCCGATATCGCATTTGGTACAAAGTTGTCGGGCAAAGCTGAAGTCTGAACTGAATTGCGATAAGTCTGCTGAGTTGCAAATGCGATAAGCTTATCTGAGATTCAAATGCGATAAGCTTATCTGAACTGCGATAATGCATGAAATGCGATAAGTCTGAAATGCGATAAGCATCTGATTTGCCAATTGCGATAATTATCTGATTTGCCAATTGCGATAAAAAGCATCAAATGCGATAAAACGCTGATGAAGGCCAACTTCGATAAAACGCAGCTGTCACAAACTTTCACCCACTTTTTGACTTTTTTGCAACTAGCCCATGCTACTCCATGCTTGTCAGTCTTATCTCTGCCTTTTACCAACTCAATAATTCACCTCTTTTACACTAAAATAATCATAAACAAATCCTTTAGAAAATTTGTTATGATCTTATACGATCAAAGAAGGTAAAAACAAACCCAAATCCAAACCACAAGAACTAAATTCGAGTGAAAGGATACTCACAAGCTCATAACTCAGTCGCAAAACCACAAACCAACACAACCTTTGATCTTTATTTTGTGTACAATTTCAAGATAAACACCAAAAGGGTCACGTTTTTATGAAACAAAAACGCAACATTTGGGTTCTTTTAAACATAAATCGAACACAAAAACATCCAAAACTGCTACTGATGAACAGTAACGAGCAAGAACACACCAAAAATCACATTCTTACCTTAAACACACCACGATTCGCCCCCGGTTAGCTCTTGATACCAATTGTAAAGACCTAGTTTCATAAGTTTCGTGGTTCAGGTGGCCGGATTTGGTGAAAGATGAAGATGTTCATCTTTCTAGAGAGAGAGTAGTGAGAGAGTGGAGAGAATCTGTCAAATGTTTAGCTTTATTGAAAGAAAACAAATGAATGGTACAATACTCCCACACACCCACATGGAGAGTCATGTGGGTACTTATAGGCCCTTTTACATCACTAGTTTGCCTATTACACATAAGTAGTACCTGTGTGAGCTACTTAATACAAACCTAGTCCAATTCACGTGAGTGACGACATCTTTATAAAGAAGCGAGTCTAACAATATGCTGATATCTCATTTGAGCTTATATCGACATGAGCTTTATCGCATTTGAGCTTTATCGCATTTGAGCTATATCGCATTTGAGCTTATATCGCATTTGAGCTTATATCGCATTTGAGTTTCTATCACATTTGAGATTTATTGCAAATGGGATTTATCGCAATTGTGTAATATGTCCGCTTCTAATCCTTCCACTTTGAAACCCTTCAACTTAGTATCCCTTCAAAAAAAAAAAAAAAAAAAAAAAAAAAAAAAAGAGTTTTTTGGCGGGAAAACGCGAGTAAAATTTAATTTTTTCAGGTGATTAAACGTTCAATTTTTACGCGAGATTCAAATTTTGGTATAATAGTGAAAATTTTGGCCCAAAATTCAAAATTTTTGGTCAAAATTCAAATTTTTTAGGTGAAAATTGACGTCAAAATCTGTTATACTCAAATTTTTCTAGCCTTCTTGTAACGGCATTTCCTAGTGTATTTCAAATTATGTCAAAAAAAAAAAAAGAAAAAAAGAAAAAAAGGAGGGATATAGGGTTACCATCGCAACAATCACGGGGATACATCGTTCACGGCTAATATGGTTAAGAAGAATGACTACGGAGAAGAATGGTATTATTGATTTGATTTTGAAGTAACATTTTTCGTGCATGTGTACTTATTTATCTCAAAGTCTAGAGGTTGGTTGGATGCATGACTTTTAGAGATACTTGTTTGGGCACTCATGGGAATAGTGATTAAGTCTTGGGTTATCTAGTTTTCATAGGTCAAGGGGTAGATGGACGAAGACCTAGTTAACTATCAAAACTGAGATGGAGTACTCAGTGACACACAAAGATGTGGATAGTTCAAGAGATGTTCATATACTATTAAGGAAGGTTGGATGGGTATATGAAACGACCTATGCTTTAATTCTCGTCGCGATGATGTATTTTTTGTAGCTTGAAGATTTACCGTTTGTAAGATATGTTTTTTTTTTTTTAAATGAAAAATAGTTTTTTATTAATTTTGATAAACGATAGATGGCTAAAGGGCTTGTTTCTTTTTTCTATTAGCTAAAGAATTGAACCCACTTATCATTTAGAGGAGAGTTATTTTACATACCAAACTTTTCCTGAGATTAAAAACATTTTAATATTTCACTAATTTTTTATAATTTAAATATCTCTTAAACCGTTAATCGTTAAGTGAAAATAATTACACCATCGTGACGAGCATTTAATTATCTTTCTATAGATACGCATTTTGATATACTTTCGACAAAAAAAAAAATTCGTTTTTTTCACTTTTTTTTTTTTCGTTACCGAAAAAATCACATGTGATATGTAATATCACATTTGATATGTAATATCACATGTGATATTAGTGTAATATCACAAGTGATTTTTTCGGTAACGAAAAAAAAGGTGAAAAAAAGGAAAAAAAAAAATTGTCGAAAATATATCAAAATGCCTATCTATAGAAAGATAATTAAATAGTCGTCGTAACGGTATATTTTTTTTCGCTTAACGATTAACGGTTTGAAAGATATTAATATTTGAAAAAAATGATGAAAGTGAGTTTTTTAAATTGTTGGGATTAATCTCATTCATTAGATCAAATAAAGATGGGGGTATAGATAGTATGTAAAAAAAAATTTTGTCCTCAAATGATCTTAAATCTATCATTTAATATAATTATTTTTTTAGGTGGGGTTTATTTAAATCCCTTATTTGATCTATACCCACAAGGTAAGAAAATTAATATCCTCCCCCAATAAGAGGCAACAATATATGTAGGGCCTACATGGACTCATTTGACACTTAATCTTAAAAAAAAAAAAAAAAAAAAAAAAAAAAAAAAAAAAAAAATTGATTTATTGAGTCTATAATAAATATGAGATCTATATTGATCTCAACTCTAGGTTACATTTTTTATTATTTTATATTACCCAGTTGTGATCTTCTGTTACTAACTTTCAGCCTACTCATTTTCTATTCCAAGAGCCCACTAAAAAATACAACTTACGAATGTTACAGTCTTTTTTTACTCATTGGGCTATCTTTGCATTGAACCCCTTTTTTAAAAACAACTTAAAGGTTTTTATTTACAATTAAGAATTAGGATTATTTATAAAATATTCTTATGTTTACATTGTTTACGGTATTCCATATTTATTTTGTCATATGTGTGGTACATTGGCATGTTAATATACTTTCAGCTATATTATGGGTCGTTGCATTATAAGTCCATATGATAAATGTTGATTCTATATACTTGATATGAGCATAAACTCGAAAAAAAACCCGACTTGGACCAACCAAGCCCGAGAAAAACCCGACCCGAATAAACCAAACCCCGAAAAACCGAATTTATTTTTTCACTACTAAAACTTGTGCATACCCTACTCTAAATTCCTGGATCCGCCACTGGCCACATCCTCACATAAGGGGGTCCCGGGACCAAATGTAGTTATATTGAAAAACCCCACGGGAACCCCTGGTTCTGTCCCTAAGCTACATCCTCACATTAGTATACATGATCCTATCACAAAGGGGCATACATTGTACTGCAGTATCACTTAGTGCGGTTCATACAAACTGCAGCTACATTTCCTTATCTCAAGAGGACCAAATAAAATCTCTGCATTATCTGCCATGTTCAATAAAAGGCATGAAGTTAGAAAATGAAGAATATCTAGGAGTTACCTATGCAGACTTGAAGTTAGACAATGAAGTTGATAAAGAAACTAGCTGGAATATTGTCGGTAAAAAATCTAACTCAAATCGATTATTGGATGTAAATAAACTTTATGTACATTGGCTAATGTAACGACATTATTGTACTAATACATGTTGAACATGTAAATATCTATGTTATCTGTCAATTCCTTCCCTTTGGTTTCAGATGGAAGCACTATAATGCTTAGTCCTGATAAAAGTATCGTAACCTCAAACAATATTACTGGAAGTTTTTGGTGGCACCCATCCCAACTGCTATCAACGAGCATACCATCCCCCGATTTTGCCTACTGCCGTTGTAATCCCAACTCCTGTTGCTCTTAAGTTTGTCGGATAAACCTACAAAATCCTCAAAAAAAAGTATAGTAAATGCTAGAAACTTGAATCTTGGGTACCTGCCAAGCCAGTGATGAATACATTTATATAGAGGCTAGGATCCTTCATATTATCGGATTGCGAAGTGGGGGGTTCAGATTCACTCTGCCCAATACTTAATTGTGAAGTCAACAAAATAATGCCATAATACGAAAACGTGTTGCAAAAGTACAATAACCATTGGAGAAGCGTTGTTCTGATCAACATACGTGATAAAAGCATGATTATGTATGGCGATTTTCTTTGGAAATCACTGGTTTTATATCTCGTAGAGTAGAGTAACTCGGTACTTTCTGATGTATGATTGTTTCTGGTCACCTCAATTATTTGATCAGAAATAAGTAGGCCTACGGGGAGTTCTTTCTGGTTAAGTGCAGCTCCTTTTTGCAGAATATAGTATGCCTCGGTTAGTGTCCCTTGCGTACAAAGGTACCTTGGAGACTCTGGCACAAGACCATAAAATAGAAGTGCGATAAAATATAGTATTGTAGATAGTCCAAGTAGCCACCTCCAATCATATTTAGGCATGATCCACTGCAATAGAATCAAACTAGAAATCAGAAAGTGCATATGGTCCTATGGTTAATGATGTCGAGCTCAACTTTATATGACACATAATTATAAACTTGAAAGGCCTTTCGGACATGCCCAAGCAAGTGACGCCTCCATGATTGTTCCAACTGTCCAGAAATTTGAAAAAACTACCATCCATAAGCCTCTATTAGAAATGGGAATGAATTCCTGACACAGTTAGCCTCAAAAACTGCTACCATGGGGAAAACAATAGTTGTGCTCATAACAGTAAACTGCGTCAATTTGGGCTGATGACCACCTGTTAGTATTTTAGCAATAACTTTCTACTCGGGACTCGGATTGATGTGATTTTGATTGTTTTGGAAACTATACAAAAGTCTCTACAACATTGGATCAGTCATATTTCGTGGTCTCTGGAAAAGGTTGGTCAAACAAGTGTGTCTTTTGGACTCTCTGCCTGCTATCATTTACTTTCAAGAATCTGATCATTTTCCCGTCTTTAATAAAGTTGGATGTTTCAATAGTAATTATAGAATGGGTAGCTGAATAAGTAATTGTAGTAAATGCTTTTGTGCCTATATGAGGGGCCAAGAAGTTCATTGTATAGCAGTTTTATGAAATATAGTAAAAATCCTCTTTTGAGTGTCTACCATTTGTGAGTTGAATTGCATTCCTCCAAGTGTGTGAATTACACCCTGATTATCGGTATTCATTCTTGAATCAACGATAGTTGGAAGATTGTTTCTGGTATTCATTTGAATCAACAGATTCAATTTATTTATCTTGTTTGAATTCATTTTTCGCTGCATCAGTTGGTATCAAAGCCGAAGTCCTGATCAAAATGTCTCGTTGTGACGATTTTATCTATGATTCACAACCCGTGTATGATGTATACGGTGATGATGCATGGTATTTTTGGTTCGGATTTGATGGGTGTGCGCACAATGAGGCGACAGGAGGTTTTGGAAATATTGTTCCTCTTCATATGTGTACAGAAACTTCGTCATCTCATTCTTCTTCTCAAGTGGCAAGAAAAAAATATCAGAAGAAGTTGCTGCATCAGATAATCAGTATTGTCTTGTGTTTATTTGTTAAGAAGACAAGGATAAAGAAAAATAATACTGGGATTTTGTCAGTAGTTGAAATGGAAATGAGTACCGTGGGATCTTTAAAGTTTGATTTGAGCACCATTGAAGCAGCCACAAATAATTTCTTTGATGATAACAAGATTGGTGAAGGAGGGTTTGGTCCGGTGTATAAGGGTGTTCTAGCCAATGGGACAGAAGTCGCTGTAAAGAGATTATCAAAATCATCTGGACAAGGTTCACACGAGTTTGTTACTGAAGTAATTTTGATAGCAAAGCTCCAACACAGAAATCTTGTGAGGCTTTTAGGCTTTTGCCTTGAAGATGAAGAAAGAATACTCATCTATGAATTTGTACCCAATAAAAGTCTTGATCACTTTATCTTTGATCCAAACAGACAAGGGCATTTAGATTGGGTGAAACGCTATAAAATCATAGAAGGGATTGCTAGAGGAATGCTTTACTTGCATCATGACTCGCGACTAAGAATAATCCATCGTGATCTAAAAGGTTGCAAAAATCGTGAATCGGTAGTCGGGCGGTCGACCACCTTGTAGCTTGTAATCGGTCTAGGCGGGATTAATCGGTGATTAATCGGATTGGCATTACTGACAAATTTTAGTTATTTTCGGAACGTTTTGTGTATTTCTGTTGAGTTTTAGGTATTTCCTGCAAGGTATTTTCTAAAAAACAACTTGTAATAGACTTAAACAGTTACTATAAGTGATCAAAATAAGTTTACAGTGAGTTTTGGGTACTTCCGGCAAGATTTATAGGTTTCCGGAAAGTTTGACCACCATTGACCACGGTTGACCTATTTGTTTGACCCAGTTACATAAATCGGCAAGGTCGGTGACCTTATAGCACCTAATCGGCGATTAATCGGCCTTGTAGACCTTTTTTTGCAACACTGAGAATAATCCATCGTGATCTAAAAACTAGCAATGTCTTGCTAGATCAGGATATGAATGCCAAAATCTCTGATTTTGGGCTAGCAAGGATCTTTGGAGTGGATCAAACTCAAGCAAGCACCAATCGAATTGTCGGTACATATGGTTACATGTCCCCTGAGTATGCGGTGCATGGACAACTTTCTGTGAAGTCAGATGTGTTTGCTTTTGGGGTTCCGTTCGATCGTGGTCGTTTTGATAATACGAAAACTCGAGGACGAGTTTTTTTCAACAAGGGGGGAATGACACAGTTAGCCTCAAAAACTGCTACCATGGGGAAAACAACAGTTGTGCTCATAACAGTAAACTGCGTCAATTTGGGCTGATGACCACCTGTTAGTATTTTAGCAATAACTTTCTACTCGGGACTCGGATTGATGTGATTTTGATTGTTTTGGAAACTATACAAAAGTCTCTACAACATTGGATCAGTCATATTTCGTGGTCTCTGGAAAAGGTTGGTCAAACAAGTGTGTCTTTTGGACTCTCTGCCTGCTGTCATTTACTTTCAAGAATCTGATCATTTTCCCGTCTTTAATAAAGTTGGATGTTTCAATAGTAATTATAGAATGGGTAGCTGAATAAGTAATTGTAGTAAATGCTTTTGTGCCTATATGAGGGGCCAAGAAGTTCATTGTATAGCAGTTTTATGAAATATAGTAAAAATCCTCTTTTGAGTGTCTACCATTTGTGAGTTGAATTGCATTCCTCCAAGTGTGTGAATTACACCCTGATTATCGATATTCATTCTTGAATCAACGATAGTTGGAAGATTGTTTCTGGTATTCATTTGAATCAACAGATTCAATTTATTTATCTTGTTTGAATTCATTTTTCGCTACATCAATTCCAAAACCCGTGATGAACATATATGCCCACTCCCTAGACCAACACCGACAATGCAACGAAGAATCAACAATGATGTATAATTTGGTGCAAAAGCACTCAAGAAGCCGCCTACATTTGCTATGACAGCTGCACTAAGAAATCCCTTCCTAACCAAAGCAAAGGGTGTAGAATCTGCAATTCGAGATTCATGTTCACAGGTTTTCTAATGAACAAAAGATTGAACAAGGAACTTGATTTGTTATAACCATGCAAACTGTTATTTACATTGTATTGACACACATAAAACTGAATACAAACTAACCTATTTATAGTATTCCTAATGACGGTTATCTCCCAAGAGTCATGATGTTTCGAACCATCATGTTGCTTCACTAATAGATACAACCGACATATAACTACCTAACCGACTAACTACCAATAACTACTTCTAACCGCTTTACGGTTATAAACTAACTAACGAACATCTTTGGTCCTTTATGTTTCGTTATATACATATGAACACTAAACAATAAGACTTATACAATTAGAGTCCAACATTTCCCCCCCTAATTGTTTAAGTCTTGTTCTTCGAATCTTCATGTTCTTCTACTTGTTCTTCTGTTCTTCATGTTAAAACTTCCACTGTTGTTGCTGTCTCATTTGTTGCTACCATAACCAGAAAACAAGTCGCCTCCTTTTTCCTTTTGATGTTACTGATTTTGTTGTTCTTTGTTTTTGTTTGTGTCGACTTCAAACAAACCCAAAATCCTCTTGTTTTCCCCCGGTATTCTTCCAACAGCAAGTCCCTTTTATGTTGTTGTTCCTCTTTATTATCGAACACAACTTGTCTCCACAACTAAAGTTTTGTTGTTCCCCTTTTTCGACCACGGTTTCAAACCACAACAAAGTTGTTGTTCCTTCTTTTCTGTCGAACACAAATTTAACCACAACAAAAGTATTGTTGTTCTTTCCCTTTGTCGTACACAATTTCTAATCACAACAAATGATGTTGTTCCTTCTTGTCGACCACAATTTCTGTCCACAACACAAAACATGTTGTTGTTCTTTTCTTTGTCGACTACTATGTACAACAAATTTCCTTCCTTTCCTTTAAACCTTGAAGCGTCTCTTTCTTTCTTTTGTGTTGTTTTAACTGCAGCACTTTTATACACAAATTCCTACGCTTCCCTTGGTATCCCACTTCTTATAATGAAGTGTTCCTTCCTTCCTTCTGTGTCACTTTTGTCCAGCAGTTCCCACAGAAAGTTCTGTCCACACAAAACCAAATATCTATTGATATTTTAACCAAAGCAATCAGTTTGCTTTTCTTCTTACTAACACCACTCGGTATTATCCCACGACAAAAAAGGTTTGTCGTTGTTGCTTGTTCGTCTCCAAACGTTGTTCCACAATACACCTTGAGTACTCTTTCTTTTCCACACCGAACTCTACAACAATCTCCAAATACCCGTTGGTATTTCCTTCAAACAAGTGATCGGCTTGTTTCTTTATTAAAAGTTGTTGTCATTCTTGTATTGCTAACGCTTTCTATCACAAACAATCCTAGATTGTTTATCTTCTTGGTATACCTTTCTCTTATGCCCAAACAACCTCCTTTTCTTCCAACTTGTTGCGTCAGAATTTGCAACAGTGGGTCTTCTCTTGTTTTTGACGTCTTTTGTCTTCCTACTTGTTGCGTTAGATAGCAACAGAGGGTCTCTTTCTTCTTGTTTGTTGTCGCGTTCCAGAATTCACAACAAACCTCAACGCTTATTCTACTCTTGTTCCACGCCCCATTTGTAAACGTCAAGAGTTTTCTTCTTCTTCCCTTTGTTGTTACCAACAAAGTTTTATCCCACCAATATCGTTTGATGTAAACGTTTGCAACTCCACACAAGTTTGATCGTGCACTATCTCCCTTGCGTTCCTAATTATCCAGTCGATGTTTCCTTTTGAAACACCACTAATCCCACTGAAAACAGAAGGTTTCCAGCGTGCATTTGGTGTCGTTTCCTTCATGTTGAATCAAATCCTTGCAATCTTTCTTTCTCTCTTTCTTTCTTTTACAGGTTCTGTTCTTCCAGGATCTTAACCATGGTCTCTGATACCACTGTAGAATCTGCAATTCGAGATTCATGTTCACAGGTTTTCTAATGGACAAAAGATTGAACAAGGAAATTGATTTGTTATAACCATGCAAACTGTTATTTACATTGTATTGACACACATAAAACTGAATACAAACTAACCTATTTATAGTATTCCTAATGACGGTTATCTCCCAACAGTCATGATGTTTCGAACCATCATGTTGCTTCACTAATAGATACAACCGACATATAACTACCTAACCGACTAACTACCAATAACTACTTCTAACCGCTTTACGGTTATAAACTAACTAACGAACATCTTTGGTCCTTTATGTTTCGTTATATACATATGAACACTAAACAATAAGACTTATACAATTAGAGTCCAACAAAGGGATCAAAAGAGAGATTTGAGTAACAATGATGCTTGAAGTGTGAGTGAACCTTCTAACCAAATAGTGTTAGTATAGAGTATTCATCTTACGTTGAGTATTTAACTTTCTGTTAATACTCTTCTTAGATAAGCTACACTAGATGGGTAAAGTTGGTTCCAAAGAAGGTTAATATTATGGTGTGGAGAGCCAGTCGAGACAGGTTAGCCACTAGAGTTAATCTCGATTCAAGAAACATCAATCTGCATTCAATCTTATGTCCTGTTTGCGACTCTGAAACTGAATCTATGGAGCATTTGATGGTGTATTGTACCTGGTCTAATGCTATATGTGTTAGAGTTTATGGATAATAATTAATATTCGTATGTCCAGTTTCGAACACGAGACTTCGGGATTGCACACATTACGTATGAGTTTCAATGTATTAATAATTAATATATTTAGTTATGATTAATTATTAATTTCACAAATAAACACTTAAAGGGATATGAAGAAAATTAAGGCAAAACAATGGAATCCCACATCGCAAACCATTGTAAACTTGATCTCAACCCTAAGGCTATAAATACATCCCTATGTATTCATCCCTTAGGACACTTGATTTTCAATGGAAGGCCAAACTTCTTCTTTTCTCCTCTCTTGCTCATGGTCGACAAGTGAAACCCCTAGAAAGGGATTTGCGAGTAACCTTGAGCATTACAAAGTGTTTGGTTAATCTATTGTGAATCAAGAACCTAGCTTTTCACATTGAAACGCTAGTAATACGTGTGTACAAGAACGAAGGACAAGCTTACTTTAGCTTGTGTTATTTTCCCCAATTCGATTGATGTAGGTCGATTCATATAAACCCTAATTTTAGGGTTTATACCTTGTTCTTGGAGTGCACGGTTTCTTGTTCTTGCTAGAAATCAAAAGGTACGTATCTATTTAATTTTATGTTAATTAATTATATGTTATGTAAATCCATTCCGCTGCGTGATCTTTGTGTTTATGTGTTTATAGTATTATTATGATTCACATATTCCAACAGTGGCATCATGAGCCGCGTTTTTAACATGTAATTGATTACATAAAACCTTAAAAATTGAATCTTTAATTAGATACATGCAAATTAATAAATCTAGGGTTTATATTTTTTGTAAACCTAAATTAGGTCGATACCTAATAAAAAGATTTAGGGGTTTTGGTTTTTGTAGAAAACTTGTAGAAAACCCTAGGATTGCATGCAATTTTTTGGGATTAATTAATGAGTACCTTATGTGATGTCATTAATTAATTAATTAGATTGCGTACTATATAGGCTTGTAAATATGTGTAACATGATTTTAAGTGTTATATGGGATCCATGACAAAATCTTGCATATTTTGTCATGGAATGATTTGTTGTCAATGTGCCACATTATTTTAAGATAGATCTTAAATTAGAGAAGACCCTAATATATTAATTAAAATTGGTTATGTGCAATGTGGTATCTAATTGATCAAAACTTACGCGGCCAAATTTATTTGGCGTCTGTGGTCCATTGGGTACAATGAGCTCGAAAACCAATGGGAGTTTTATTGATTAGATACATTAAAATTCACATAGATAATTAATAAGATTTATCAAAAAGGTTTGCATGTGGCTATATGATATTGCTAATGATCATATACGTGTTATTAAGTGTTTATTTATTTTTTGAATTACTTGTTCTTTGTATGTTTAATTATGATGGATTGTAACAACAAAGAGGGTAATTTTTCAAATAAATATAAATGAACCTAATAACTATGAAACCTTTGTAGTAAACCATTTAATTGCCAAGTCTTATGTGCCGACAGTGGTTCGCTTCGCACGGTAATTTGCTCCCAGGCGAGACTAGCAATTAATAATTTACTACATAAATTGTTTTAAGCAAGAAAATCATAAGTTTTAGTTGATTGATGCGACTGTACAAAAGTGGTCGAAGCGGCGGACCTATTATTGACAAACTATAAAGTGGGTTTAAGGTTGGTTCACATTAAATTGTGACATTAGAGGGGCACGGTTTTAACCAGCTTCGGCGGCTGTCGTCCCTCCGCTCGCCTGTGCGTCAATAATAGACTTACCAAGTACACCATGAAAAAGTACGAAGCATCTTAAGGCAATGTTGTAATTTGCTCAACGCCTCAATTAAAAACTTTGATGATTTGAGCTTACGAATAAGTAAACGGATTTTTGTTGAAAATATATATGATACAAAGATGAATGCATGACATCTTTGTACATATTTTTTGATTTAACACATCAAAATTTATACCCTTAAATTTAAGTAATATGCCAACCAATTAATACGGAAACACCTAAGATGACATCTACCATTGCTAGCAGCCTCAGCTGATGTAATGGTTCAAAGATGGTAGTCAAAAGGGGTAAATTGAGCACTTTCATTGCTAGCAGCCTCAGCTGATATGATGAAACGGCGTCAATTTACACGTTTCTAAATTGGTTAACTTAATTGAGCACTTTCATCACTACAGCCTCAGCTGATGTGTTGGAACGGCGTCAAGGCATAAAGATTTGGGGATGAAACATGTTTACATTTTGCAACTGACGTTGGCAATATAATGTAAGTCCCATGAATCTAGGAATTGCAATTGGATATTGGCAATTGAGTGTAGCTCTACCTTATTGAGTACTTTCATTGCTAGCAGCCTCAGCTGATGTGATGAAACGACGTCAATTTGGATCCTGATTTTCAATGAAAATTAAATGGTTATCTTACCGTGGGTGTTTAATTTTCTTGAAAAATTATTATCAAAAATACTAAATTGAATTTTGAAAATTCTTTTAATGTATTTAATGCAACATTAAAACCGTAAACATGGGATATTCTTTTAGTAGTAAATTGATCTACACCCGTAGGGGTTTTGGATAGAGTCAATTTTTACTGAAAAGAATAAACCGAGTCTACTTTCTGTGAGAAGAGTGAGACTTAATCCTATTCCTTTTCATGAATGAGAAAGATATAATAGGAAAATTAGAATTGTCTAAATTCTAAGAAATAACTCATGGCGAATTTCTTAAAGAAATTGCATGGTTAGGAGTTATTAAATTAGAAATTAGACTAATTACCGCAAAAGTGGTAAAAGGCTAACTAGAATAGTTGATCTAGTTGTTATGCTTTAACCATTTAAAAGGTGCTACATTCCATGATGGGGATGGTAGACCTAATTAAGGAAGAAATTGCATACCCAATTCTTTCAAGTTAATTGCATTGATGGATATTCCATCATTGACAAAGTAGAATACATTCTTTGAAGTACCTTAGTATGCATTACGTAAGGAATTACTCAAAGATGTAGGAAAGTAAACAGCACGCTATTTGCTTTTACTGGTGATGCAACACTTAAAATGTTGTCAAATCCAGTGGGAGCATTGTGTTGTCATTAACTGAATAATGAGTTCATGTAGTGATCTTAAATTCAGTGGGAGCTACAAGTCTTAGTAGTTACCCGGATTATCTCTAGAATCTCTTGAGATTATTACTTTCCAGTTATAGACACTTGGGGTATTAAGGATAGTCGTGTACGTTTCCTTACTAGACGAGGTGATTCTATATCTACTTATACCTATGACACAAATCATATTGGTCACATAAGCAAACTATTGACGTGTTGTTTATCTGATACGTGATGTTGTTCCATGCACAAGTGGGAGAAATCTTATTATGTGCAAGCAACAACATAAAGGAATATGATTTAAAGGGTTCTCTTGACTGCAAGGTCAGAGATTGATGTTCTAATGTGTTTTATACACATTCTAATTTATAGAACACTTGGAGTTAATATCTACTTTCATTACTAGATATTAATGACAAGGTAAATTACATACTTTCATCATTGCAGCCTCGGCTAAAATAATGAAACTATGTTAATTATACAAGTTTCTAAAAATTAGATAATTATTAGAACAAGTGTCGATATGATAATAAGACTACTTCAAATGTAAATATTTATGTATTGTTGTAATGACATAAATAAATGAAGTAATCTTATACTACTTCATATTTAGATGTTTATGTATTCTTGGAATGACATAAATATATGAAGTAAATAAATTAACTTGAAAAACTATTGAAACCAAGTTGTGGGTTTCATAATTACTTTAGTTATGCATATTTATATTTTAGTATAAAGATATAAATATGAAGTCTTTTATTATTATAAGACTTATAACAAAGTAAGACGTTATATTGTTATGGTTTTTTAATTAAAGACATATACAAGAAGTCATTGAGTTGATCAATGACTTATAACGTACATTGGGATTATAACAATTTATGTCTTTTTGGTAAGACATAAATATTAAGTGGCTTGGACAATAAGGCATTTATGTTATAAAGTATGCAATTGGCTTGGAAAATCTATTGTACCATTAAATTGATTTAGTTGGTAAATAGGTAAGCCAAAAATGAAATGTATTTATCTTACATATTGTAAGATTAACTTACAATATTAATCCTAAAGAAATACATATGTGTATGGTATGTTCAGTTAGGAAAATCAAACTCTTGAAAAATTGTTTGATTAAAGATAACTATATCTTCTAATCTTCCAAAAGATATCAAGGTTAGAAAATTGAGTATGAATTGGATATACTCAATTAGACTCCAACCTAGAAGATTAATAAGACACCATTGATTATGGAATGTGTTGAATCACATTAAGGCTTAAAAATTGAAGTTCAGAATTTGTTAAACTACTTGTTGAGTAGGTTATTAACAAATTAAGGTTAGGAACTGTCAATTTGTATCTGCAAAGTCCCAAAAGAGAACAAGTTTTGTGTTGCTCTATTTGCTAAGCATTTATAGGTAATCTATAAATTGCAAAAGGCAAGTGGGAGTTTTATCTTCAAAAGATAAAAATTACAAGATACATAATCTTCTAAATACGCTAGCAAATCATAATGAGGATTTAACATGTTAGTGTTAAATCTCAAAGATGATGGAATTCTCATTTCATAGATCCGCAAGGATATCTCAAATATTTGTAGAATATGTTGAGGGTTATGAGTTACAGGATCGTGATATGCCTGTTAATAAATTGCAAATGTTATTTGGCAAATTACTCATACTATGAATAATTAGATGCAGTCCAAAAGATAACTAGTTTGGAAACGTAGTTAATCTTGAACTCTATAGTTACACTATAGAATGGAAATGAATTTCTAAAATGGAAATGAAAATCCTAAAGATCTAAATTCTTGTGTAGAAATCATAATGGACAAATTTGTATTCATATTTAATATGTGAAAAGATTATCAATCACAATTAAGCAATTAAATGTGATTGAAATTCTTTCTAAGCACATTAAATATATAAAGATTATGATTGTCATTATTAGTTTCATTTATATGAAATTAATAATGGAATGTCAAAACTCTTTCTTTAATAATTACTTGAGCGAGGACAAAAAGTAATTGAAAGGAGTGTTTGAATTCGAAATAATCTTTAGTAGTATACAAAATGCAAATCATTTGAAAATGGATTAATGCATGCATCTTGAAGATATACTTATTTTTAGTTATTAAATCTAGTTTGATTTATAATTAAAATTAAGATATTTCATAACATTCCTGAAAGCTAGTGGGAGTGATGTATTTATTTTCTTATTTCATATATGTTGTATAACATATGGGAAGTAACATTCCATTGACGTTAACATTAAATGTTAAGTCTTAGTTAGGAATGAAACTTCACATAGAAAATAAAACCTTGAAGTATATGTTTATTTGATCATAAACATAAGCGGTAGATAATTGATTCTAAAAGAACATGATAATCTATTAGTATGGATAGATAGATACACATCTTTGGAAAGATATGACATGAACAAAAATCTAAGTCTGACACAAGGATTTTCATGTATATCATGTTGCTTGTTGTATAATGCTTGAATGAAAGATGATTGACAACATTAATATCTAATTATAAATTATTAGATAGCTAAGTGTAATGGATATGGTTTAGAATTTACATCCTCAACCTGGATTTGCTCCAAAATTCTAAATTAGAACCATATAGCATATTGTTGCATGATTGATATAGTTGACAAATTTTGATAGATTTGGAGATATCAAAACATTACACGATGAATGTTAAAGTTTACGGAACTTTAAAAGAGCATATTGTTGTTTGATACAATGATGCTAGTAAGATTGAGATGACACTCAATACTAGTCATGGTGGGAGCTCACCCTTATTAGGAGACCATGTATACTAGTTATGCTCAATATGAGCACAGTTGCATTATACATACAGAATTAGAATACTTTAACTACAAGGTTTGGTAGTTTAATTGTCATAAATTCGTGCATGAGGATGTCACGCATTTTATGAAGTATGTGGCAATATCTAGATAGATGAATGCACACATACAAGAATTTCATTATTGAAATAAGTATTCTCAAAATTCCGATAGATCAGCATTAGATGTTTTATGCCTTGTCAACAAGTATGTGGAACATGACTTGTGGCATAATTCACTAATGAGAAATATCATGCTTTGATCTAGTTAGTATTTGGATAAGGGACGTGTAAACAATTATTATTTTAATGAAATAAAGTGCGGATAACGTTTATTCTCATTATTAATATTTGTGTCCTATATTTGCATGTTTAATTCCATGAATAACTAATGTTATTCTAAATAGTCCGTTGTCGATCAATAATATGGGAATATTATTGAAGTAAGACAAATGTGAGGATTGGTAGAATGTACTGTAAGGTTGAGACGCCAATGTCACATGATATTCAATATTGGATAAATTGAATATAGGACTTATCCCAACTACATGATTATACTTTATGGATCGTCGTCATTAAGTAAATCATGAATATTTATCCTCAGACTTGAGATACCAGGTGACTGCCGAGGATGTAGCTCATTTTCTGTAAGGTAGTCTAACGCTATCCGTAAAAGGTAGTTATAAGGGCTATTTTCGGAGGTGATGCAAAGTTCGAGGGTCACGCTCGTAGTCAATAAAGGATTTGTTCCTTCAAATTTGTTTTGAAGTATAATACTGCTGGGCCCCTCGTAGGATTGACAAGATGTTTGTACGGCCGTACCCAAAGTCTATCTAGAAGACGTTCAGATGTTTTGGTAATCTTGATCAATTATTAATAACGAGAAACATAATAGTTAATTATGGAATGACCAAGATCCATATCCATATTAACACGGTATTAGAAACAAAAGGATAAGTATGATGATAATATCATCACGTGGTTTTTCCAGGAAAACCATACTCGGTTCGATCTGGGGGCATTGGGATCTGTTAAGCTAGACTAGCCCATGTCATTACGATATTAATGAATATCCAAGTGGGAGCTGTTAGAGTTTATGGATAATAATTAATATTCGTATGTCCAGTTTTGAACACGAGACTTCGGGATTGCACACATTACGTATGAGTTTCAATGTATTAATAATTAATATATTTAGTTATGATTAATTATTAATTTCACAAATAAACACTTAAAGGGATATGAAGAAAATTAAGGCAAAACAATGGAATCCCACATCGCAAACCATTGTAAACTTGATCTCAACCCTAAGGCTATAAATACATCCCTATGTATTCATCCCTTAGGACACTTGATTTTCAATGGAAGGCCAAACTTCTTCTTTTCTCCTCTCTTGCTCATGGTCGACAAGTGAAACCCCTAGAAAGGGATTTGCGAGTAACCTTGAGCATTACAAAGTGTTTGGTTAATCTATTGTGAATCAAGAACCTAGCTTTTCACATTGAAACGCTAGTAATACGTGTGTACAAGAACGAAGGACAAGCTTACTTTAGCTTGTGTTATTTTCCCCAATTCGATTGATGTAGGTCGATTCATATAAACCCTAATTTTAGGGTTTATACCTTGTTCTTGGAGTGCACGGTTTCTTGTTCTTGCTAGAAATCAAAAGGTACGTATCTATTTAATTTTATGTTAATTAATTATATGTTATGTAGATCCATTCCGCTGCGTGATCTTTGTGTTTATGTGTTTATAGTATTATTATGATTCACATATTCCAACAATATGGAATAAGGTTTTTCAGTGGTGGGGATCGATTCTGTTTGCCACAACAGTGGGAATGCTTTTTTAAACATAATTGATTTCATTCGGAATTTAAACCCAAGAATAAAAGCTTCTTTTAAGCCTCTTCAGTTAAGAGCTTTGAAGCTGTCTTGTTCACATCAGCATGGGTTATGTGGAGAAGTCGAAATCGCAAGGTGTTCACGGATAAATCCCAATCTAGCGTCGAGGTCTTCAAGGAGATTCAACAGTTATCTTACAATTGGATTAGCTGTAAATGTAAAAACTTGTCTCTAATCTGGGATGTTTGGATTGATAATCCTCTAGATGCTTGTATAGACACTATTAGTTAGGCCTTTTGTGTCTAGCTCCTTCCTAGCATCTCTCTCTTTTAATAATATTCGCAGTTCAAAAAAAAGATAAGCTACACTAGAAACTAAAAAACTTTCAATCAGTGTATACTCCTTTCAAAGATTTATAATGCCATTTGGCCAAAAGAAATAAAATTGAGTGATGGTTACGGTATACAGATAGCTCCGGATTGTTTTTCATGTGTATATACGTGTGCT
Source organism: Artemisia tridentata subsp. tridentata (assembly GCA_021014915.2). Classification (NCBI taxonomy): domain Eukaryota; kingdom Viridiplantae; phylum Streptophyta; class Magnoliopsida; order Asterales; family Asteraceae; genus Artemisia; species Artemisia tridentata. The sequence continues at coordinate 95,990,002 of CP139508.1, read as the reverse complement.
TAGTGTATGTATATTTTTCTCATTCATAAAGGAAGGCAGCAACGCCTTTTATATATGATCAAAACCATGCACCACGTAAAAGATATCACCCTACAATTCAAGGATGTATGGATTAGTGGTTGGAACTAAGAGTGCCATCCAAAACTGCCCATGATCTTTCTTTCTCGTTAACCATTTCTCATGCATACATACACACGATTTGCGACTCACACATAGTGTATCGATCTTATGCTCTCTATGTTGCACATGAGGTTACTACATTAACCGCGTGTACATTGTGCTTCATTTTGCAACAAAATAAAAAGTAATCTAGTTTACATGCTCATACATATATATCCTTTGTTAGTTCCATCATGTACTAACGTAGGACACTAAGAAAACTTGCCAAACTCTCATAAATTTCCAATAAGTTTAGTACCACTTTATTCGTGAGAAAGTGAAAGAAGGAACCATGGATATGCATAAAATTCATACTGATGATAACATGACATATTATCTGACAAAAGCAATCAACTGTGACAAGTTTATATGGTGCAGATCCTCATGCAGCTTAACAGAAACGTAAGCAACATGAAAATAGCAAGGAGGGATGTCGTATGAATATTGATTGAGCCTCAATCTAATCTATAAGTGGGATATTGATAAAATGTAACAAGATACATCATATGCAAGTTTACAATAATTGATGAGAATTTTACACCATAACTTGGATGGTGCCATTGACATGCATGATGTCACAAGTCAAACAATTTGCCTATAAAATGCAATTAATCAATGCTTCTTTTTGATCCCATTCACTTCTAAATCTCCTAAGAGTTCTTGTAAGAAAGTTAGAGAGGTTGTAATATCTAATAATACAAGAGATATAACTATTGGTGATTATTCTTGTATTAGAGAGTGTGTTTCTACATAATAGAACATATCTTTCCTTGGCCATGGTTTTTACCCTATTGGGGTTTCTCACGTTAAATCTGTGTGCCATCTTTTATCGAATTTAATATTTTAGTTGTGGTTTTGCTTCAATATGGCATTACTTTTCTCAACCATTAAGTCATACGCATGAGCATTCTTCGTGTTTCTTCTTGACGTATGGCCATACTTCTATTGTAGGAAAGGATGGAATCTAGCCAAACCACACTTGATACTAAGAAAATTATAAACACTGATAAAAAAAATGAATCGATATTAATACATAATGAAAAATTTTATATAAAATTCGCACGCGCAGGTATTATAACTATATAAGTCTTTACTCAAGATAAAAGAGATACGAAGATGTTGGGAATTATCAAGAGAAGATATGAAGAACAGACTTAAGTCTGCTGGGTTACATGGTTAAGTCTGTTAGTTATGTTTTAGTTAAGTCTTGTAATAGTTAAGTCTGCCAGTTCAGTGTTAAGTCTAGTAGAACAGTATTAACATAGTTAAGTCTGGTAGACAGATTTGTTAAGTCTGTTTATCACTACTACACAAACTGGTTTTACCCACAAACTTTACACACGAAAAAAAATTTGGGGGAAATTTCACACGGAATACACACAAATTACACACTAAATTATTGACCAAATTTCTGTGGGAAATATGTCGTAATTTTCCCACGGATTTCCCACTATTTACACACTAAATTGTTGACCAAGTTTTTGTGGCAAATCCGTCGCAAATTTCCCACAGATTTGCAACAATATTCACACTATTTGTGTTGATTAAACTTCAGTGGGAAACTTGTCGCAGATTTCACACATATTTGCCACGGCCAAAAGTCCGTGGCAAATTTTAGCTACATTACTCACGGATTTCACACGGTCTATGTGTGTAAATACCAATGTGATAAATCCGTGGGAAATATGCGTGTAAATACCTACGGATTTCCCACAAAATATCATTTTTATGTTTGTGTGCACTTACACATTCTCACATTAGTTAGTATGTATTCATATGTATTTGTAGTTTCATATTATATGTGTCTATTTATTAATGTAACTATTTATGCGAGTATCACTTATTTATGTAACAAACCATTGCATATGTATGAATATCTACACATGTATGTTTCGTATGTCCGTTTACGACCTTCATTGTATCTTTAGATGTTTTGTATGTAGGTATACGGACGTGTATACGTGTACCTATATTAAAAAGTAAAAGAAAATGATTATGCCCGTGGGAAAGTTGTCGGTAATTTCCCATCGATTGGTTTTTCGTATTTCCAGGTTCTGAAAAATCCGAAATACCACGGAATTTAGCCACAAATTTCCCACTAATTAATCACAAAATTCCCACAGAATTATTCGAGGAAAATTATTTTTTCGTGGGAAATCTGTGATAAAACCATCGTAGGTTGTAGTGAGAAAACTGTGGGAAAGAATTGCTGGAAATATGTGGCAAAAAAACGACTAATTTATGTGAAAAATGGATGCTAAAAATGTGGGAAATAAGTGGGAAAATGTTTGTCGGAAATCTGTGGCAAAAAACCACTGATATATATGAAAAAATAGATGCAGAAACTGTGGGAAATCAGTGGGAAAATGTTTGTGAGAAAGTTGTGGGAAATTAAAACCACCGATTATCCACAGTAATATCCGTGGGAAAAAAGTCAACGCTCGGTGGGAAAATCAGTGGGAAAATATTTACCCACGAGGGTTTTACACACGGAATGATTCCGTGTGAAATCCGTGGAAAAGGGCCCTTACCCACGGGGTTTCCCACGGATTTGATGAACTCAAATAAGTACATTTTATTATCATCATTTATCCTGTTTATTTGACTTGTTTTATTATATTATCTATGAGAATCGATACATTAACGTTTACTTTAGTAATTCTCAGGTAAAAACAAGCATTATGTGAAACTTGGCGATTTTGGACTAATTATGGAGCAAAACAAGCAAGATGTCAAAAGCCTACTGAAATCCAAAGATCAAGCTCGTTCTACTCCAAATACGCCGCATCATACTTCTAACATACGGCGTATCACTATCAAGATTTCACAAGTTACGATCCAAGTACATGCGCCGCATACAAAGTCAAGATACGCCGCATCTAAAGACGGTGTACGAATATTCCTGAATATATTAATCTTGGACCCCACGCAAAGTTAAGTCAATGCGCCGCATCTATCAACTCTATGCGCCGCATCTATCCCTCAGACAGAAACTATAAATACCCCAAGGTCAGACGAATTTGAGAGTTGGACAGTGTGTGAAGACAGAAACCCTAGAGCCGAATTCAGACGACCAAGCAGCTCAAGACACACCTAAACGAAGATACAAGAGCTGTAAGAAGGTCCTGCATGTATTCAATTCATTAAGTAGTTTTGTTTTATTGTATTAGTACACTTTAATTCATCAGGATTGATGGGCTTGTGTCATGTGACTACGGAAAATCATGCACTCCCCTTAATATTGCTTTCCTATTAATTAAAGTTTATATGTTGATGTCTTTGGTGACTTTTATTAGTGCATTGATAACCTCTGTGTCTAGCTGAACATTGCTTGGGTCGCCATGCCCCTTCCTCGCCTATTTGTTTTAGCGTCTCTTTAATAAATAGGATAGACATAAGTAATCATTAAGGGTTTACTTACCGATAAGATTAGAGCCAACGAGAAAGGTTTAATTATATACACCTCATATAAAACTAGCAATAAAACAAGTGACAAGCTACTTAATTATCAGGACAGGTCTTCTTATTGTCTCAAGTATCTATCTGTGTACGTGTGTGCTAATCGCTGATTCGTGCTCATTAGTTTAGTTTTCTATTTAATCATAACCAAACCGTGCCAGTCTCTCAGGCTGAACCCCCTTGCGTTAGATTAGGTTGTATAGCTAACTTAGGATATTAAAATACTGATTAGAATAACTAGATAATACGTTCCACTCTTAGTGATCGACACTCTACTTACCATTATATTCATACTGACCGGGTACACTGCTCGTTAAGTGTGTGTGTTATTGATAAGTCGGTTAAATATAAATTTAAAAATTGAGTAGGCATTAATACTGCTAAACCGCAACGACACGCGCACCCATCAAGTTTTTGGCGCCGTTGCCGGGGAGTGAATTGTTATTATCTGTTAATTTGATTAGTATTTTAATTAGGTTTTTCTTTTTAGTTTATTTTTATATTCTAACCACTAACCCTGTTATATATTAGATAAATTGCATTCATTGTATAATTTGCATATTTTCTGTTTTTATGTGTTTTTGTTTTCTGTGATTTTTGTTTGTTTTGTTTGTTTTTATTTCTTGTATTTTTCTGCATTCTGCTGTCGTTGTATTGTGCTGATACAAACGATACGGCGCATCTGTTTTTACAGATACGGCGTATTGCGTTTAATTTTTATAAAATACAACGCGTTTGATAAATTCGAGTACGACGCATCTTTCCCAAGATACGGCGTATTCTGTTTTTAATAAGAAATTTTTCTAAACCCTAACGCCATACGACGCATCTGTTTTCACAGATACGGCGTATTTTCTATTTAAATTAAAAACAGTTTTTCGAATTATTAAACAGATACGACGCATCAATTTTTATCGATACGGCGCATCTACTAAATCAAAAATCTTGTATTTTGAAACGTAACGAAAATACGGCGCATTAGCTTTTGTTAATACGACGCATTTAATTTTAATAAATATAATCGATTTTTGATAATTTTAACTGGGTACGGCGCATTCTAAAATTATAAGCGGCGTATCTGTTTTCTGAATAAAAGTCTGATTAAATTTTAACGATTATAAGATACGGCGCATCCTATTTATAGGATACGGCGCATCGTCTTCAGATATCAATAACTTTTATTTATCCCGAACGGAGAAAATTCTAATCATCTTTCCTGTCTCTTAGAAATTTTTTACTTCGAAGCCTATTTGTTCTATGTTTCAGGATTGATGATTGATCTTTTCCCAAGCTGGTTCGGAGGATCAAGGATCAAACTTACAATCGACGAGATTATATCAAAGTTTGCCCAAGAAAGCGGAAATGAACTATTGCTGAAAGAACAAAACAATATGATTAGAGAAGTGACGATTGAAGTGCACCGATTGTCAAGGGTGATTAAAGGAGTTTTGTTCCAAAGGCACGACCTAAAGGGAAATACCTTGATAATTACATCGACAACGCTGATAACGAAGTTGTCGAGTTTGAACCCGAAGTATCAAAATAAGGAGCTGAACGTGAGTCTAACTTGAAGACTCTGGAATAAAGACAAGTGCTGACCGGGAGACAACCCGGAAGAAAAAATTTTTACTTTTCTGTTCTGTGTCGATTCTGTCAGACCTGTAGAAGATGCGGCGCATCTCAATCATAAGATGCGACGCATCACCTGCACTGGTCATATGTTATTTTATTTTCTGCATTTTTATTTTTGACTTTAAAACTCTCTGTCAGTATTTTAATGCGGCGCATCCCTGGTTAAGGATGCGACGCATCTTTTATTCTGATTCGTATTTATTCCAGGCTCGATACGGCGTATCTTTTTCCATAAGATACGGCGTATCGACTGACCTGATGATTTACAATTTAATTTTTTATGTTTTAATTTTACTAACTACTAATGTATTATGCAAGTTTGAACCTTTTTAACTCAGGTGTGTTAAAGTCTTAATGGTATTATAGATTCCTGCAATTTTTTTGGATACATCATCTATGAAGCTTAAACGTTCTAATCCACAAGAAAGTTGATTTTTGCTCTTATACGAATAATGGAGGATCATACCGAGCAAATCTCAGGGGAGTTTTTCTGTTCTAATTCTTTTATTTTCCAGTTTTTAACCTTTGACACAAACAACGAGGACGTTGTTTAACTTATGTGGGGGGATTGGAGAATTAGAACACTTACTTGTCCTAAACTTTTTCAAAATATGCTTAAAATGCGCTTAAAATATCAAAATTTAAAATTTTTAGCATGTTTTTGTTTAAAGTCTAAATTACATAACCGCACACATAACTCTATTCTTTCAAAAATATTAAAACTTTAGTGTGCTGGTGACTTGTAAACTTTAGAACTTGACTTGTATACTATTCGAGACCACCATAATAAGTATTATCTATATAATTGGAATGACTTGTCTAAATTGGTAAATTTCTAGGATTACACCCAAATAGCCTTTATATGTTATGTGATATTAACTAACTACACTGGTTAGTTAACCCCCGTATAAACTTTTGTTACTCTCACTTTTAGAGTAAGATACCCCTAGAAAAACCCTCAGAGCCATTCCTTTCGTTTCTTACACCTTTGTTATAATGTTTCGATACACCCTTACACCTTAGCCTACCCTGTAGATTAAAATCCGCGGTTAATTGCTTTAGGCAAAGTGTGTTTCCTTACATTACCTGTGTTCGCGTGCGTAATTCATTATCTTTGGTTAGGTCGGGAAATTGCACAATGCAATTGGTGTGAAAGTAAATATTGTATATCTTTTAGTTTATTTTTCGTGTGTTTGCTACTTTCGCTATTACAGTTATTTCTGAAAGTATAAAGAGTATGGAAAAATTATCCGGAAAAATCGTGATAGAAAACTTGTGAAATTTTACACATCTATGTGATTCGGAAAAAAAAATCGAAAAAAAAATAGAAAAGGAAAAGAAAAAGGAAAAGTTGGAAGTTTGTTTTAACCAACTTATGTAAAGTTTTGTATTAAGTGGGAGATATCACCACTATTTGTTGTATATTATATTTATGGATTGAATGAGAGTTGGCCGTTATGGGAACGCCAACTAAGGTTATTCTTTGATTGAGATCTTGTTGAGTATAATTCGTGTCTACCTAAAGCGTGTGTTTCAAGTGTTAAAGCGTGAGTTATTCTATGATATGAGTCTTATTCATGGGATGGTTGGGATAGTGATTAACCACACTTAGGATTTTAATTTATCTGTTTTGTTTATTTTTCATTTTACACCAAATTATATCCCAAATATTATCCATACCCTATATCATTCTTCATCCAAACCTTTGATTTATTGAGATTAGGGATTTGAGCAATCTTAAGTATCGTAGTCGTGGATTCGGCTATGTATTTATGATTTTGTCGCCCTTTTTGATATAATATTATTGGTGAAGATTACTTGGTCCTATCTTTAGCCTATTCGAGTTAAGGATTTGAACAATTGCAAGTATCGTGGTCGTGGATTCGATCATGTATTTGTGATTTTGTCGCCTTTTCTGGAATATGAGATCGATAGAGATTAAAAAGGATGATCAACCCTTAACCAACAAACCCTTTTTACCGCTTTAGACTTGTTATTCCTTGGCTTTAGTGGGGGAGATGCGTATACTTTCCAAGCCTATGATAGAATATTCGTCACAACTAAGCAACTAAATGATTTAGAATTGTTTTACATTAGAAATTATTTTGGTTTCTACTTTGTTAAGTGTTTGGTTGTGTGATTATCACAAAACGAATACATGCTTAAATATAAAAATAAATCCTAATATCTTTTAGGATACATTTTCATTTAATTAATTCTAAGGTTTACTTGGGGACAAGTAAAGTTCAAGTTGGGGGATATTTGATGAACTCAAATAAGTACATTTTATTATCATCATTTATCCTGTTTATTTGACTTGTTTTATTATATTATCTATGAGAATCGATACATTAACGTTTACTTTAGTAATTCTCAGGTAAAAACAAGCATTATGTGAAACTTGGCGATTTTGGACTAATTATGGAGCAAAACAAGCAAGATGTCAAAAGCCTACTGAAATCCAAAGATCAAGCTCGTTCTACTCCAAATACGCCGCATCATACTTCTAACATACGGCGTATCACTATCAAGATTTCACAAGTTACGATCCAAGTACATGCGCCGCATACAAAGTCAAGATACGCCGCATCTAAAGACGGTGTACGAATATTCCTGAATATATTAATCTTGGACCCCACGTGAAGTTAAGTCAATGCGCCGCATCTATCAACTCTATGCGCCGCATCTATCCCTCAGACAGAAACTATAAATACCCCAAGGTCAGACGAATTTGAGAGTTGGACAGTGTGTGAAGACAGAAACCCTAGAGCCGAATTCAGACGACCAAGTAGCTCAAGACACACCTAAACGAAGATACAAGAGCTGTAAGAAGGTCCTGCATGTATTCAATTCATTAAGTAGTTTTGTTTTATTGTATTAGTACACTTTAATTCATCAGGATTGATGGGCTTGTGTCATGTGACTACGGAAAATCATGCACTCCCCTTAATATTGCTTTCCTATTAATTAAAGTTTATATGTTGATGTCTTTGGTGACTTTTATTAGTGCATTGATAACCTCTGTGTCTAGCTGAACATTGCTTGGGTGGCCATGCCCCTTCCTCGCCTATTTGTTTTAGCGTCTCTTTAATAAATAGGATAGACATAAGTAATCATTAAGGGTTTACTCACCGATAAGATTAGAGCCAACGAGAAAGGTTTAATTATATACACCTCATATAAAACTAGCAATAAAACAAGTGACAAGCTACTTAATTATCAGGACAGGTCTTCTTATTGTCTCAAGTATCTATCTGTGTACGTGTGTGCTAATCGCTGATTCGTGCTCATTAGTTTAGTTTTCTATTTAATCATAACCAAACCGTGCCAGTCTCTCAGGCTGAACCCCCTTGCGTTAGATTAGGTTGTATAGCTAACTTAGGATATTAAAATACTGATTAGAATAACTAGATAATACGTTCCACTCTTAGTGATCGACACTCTACTTACCATTATATTCATACTGACCGGGTACACTGCTCGTTAAGTGTGTGTGTTATTGATAAGTCGGTTAAATATAAATTTAAAAATTGAGTAGGCATTAATACTGCTAAACCGCAACGACACGCGCACCCATCAAGTTTTTGGCGCCGTTGCCGGGGAGTGAATTGTTATTATCTGTTAATTTGATTAGTATTTTAATTAGGTTTTTCTTTTTAGTTTATTTTTATATTCTAACCACTAACCCTGTTATATATTAGATAAATTGCATTCATTGTATAATTTGCATATTTTCTGTTTTTATGTGTTTTTGTTTTCTGTGATTTTTGTTTGTTTTGTTTGTTTTTATTTCTTGTATTTTTCTGCATTCTGCTGTCGTTGTATTGTGCTGATACGAACGATACGGCGCATCTGTTTTTACAGATACGGCGTATTGCGTTTAATTTTTATAAAATACAACGCGTTTGATAAATTCGAGTACGACGCATCTTTCCCAAGATACGGCGTATTCTGTTTATAATAAGAAATTTTTCTAAACCCTAACGCCATACGACGCATCTGTTTTCACAGATACGGCGTATTTTCTGTTTAAATTAAAAACAGTTTTTCGAATTATTAAACAGATACGACGCATCAATTTTTATCGATACGGCGCATCTACTAAATCAAAAATCTTGTATTTTGAAACGTAACGAAAATACGGCGCATTAGCTTTTGTTAATACGACGCATTTAATTTTAATAAATATAATCGATTTTTGATAATTTTAACTGGGTACGGCGCATTCTAAAATTATAAGCGGCGTATCTGTTTTCTGAATAAAAGTCTGATTAAATTTTAACGATTATAAGATACGGCGCATCCTATTTATAGGATACGGCGCATCGTCTTCAGATATCAATAACTTTTATTTATCCCGAACGGAGAAAATTCTAATCATCTTTCCTGTCTCTTAGAAATTTTTTACTTCGAAGCCTATTTTTTCTATGTTTCAGGATTGATGATTGATCTTTTCCCAAGCTGGTTCGGAGGATCAAGGATCAAACTTACAATCGACGAGATTATATCAAAGTTTGCCCAAGAAAGCGGAAATGAACTATTGCTGAAAGAACAAAACAATATGATTAGAGAAGTGACGATTGAAGTGCACCGATTGTCAAGGGTGATTAAAGGAGTTTTGTTCCAAAGGCACGACCTAAAGGGAAATACCTTGATAATTACATCGACAACGCTGATAACGAAGTTGTCGAGTTTGAACCCGAAGTATCAAAATAAGGAGCTGAACGTGAGTCTAACTTGAAGACTCTGGAATAAAGACAAGTGCTGACCGGGAGACAACCCGGAAGAAAAATTTTTTACTTTTCTGTTCTGTGTCGATTCTGTTAGACCTGTAGAAGATGCGGCGCATCTCAATCATAAGATGCGACGCATCACCTGCACTGGTCATATGTTATTTTATTTTCTGCATTTTTATTTTTGACTTTAAAACTCTCTGTCAGTATTTTAATGCGGCGCATCCCTGGTTAAGGATGCGACGCATCTTTTATTCTGATTCGTATTTATTCCAGGCTCGATACGGCGTATCTTTTTCCATAAGATACGGCGTATCGACTGACCTGATGATTTACAATTTAATTTTTTATGTTTTAATTTTACTAACTACTAATGTATTATGCAAGTTTGAACCTTTTTAACTCAGGTGTGTTAAAGTCTTAATGGTATTATAGATTCCTGCAATTTTTGTGGATACATCATCTATGAAGCTTAAACGTTCTAATCCACAAGAAAGTTGATTTTTGCTCTTATACGAATAATGGAGGATCATACCGAGCAAATCTCAGGGGAGTTTTTCTGTTCTAATTCTTTTATTTTCCAGTTTTTAACCTTTGACACAAACAACGAGGACGTTGTTTAACTTATGTGGGGGGATTGGAGAATTAGAACACTTACTTGTCCGATAAGGGTTTACTCACCGATAAGATTAGAGCCAACGAGAAAGGTTTAATTATATACACCTCATATAAAACTAGCAATAAAACAAGTGACAAGCTACTTAATTATCAGGACAGGTCTTCTTATTGTCTCAAGTATCTATCTGTGTACGTGTGTGCTAATCGCTGATTCGTGCTCATTAGTTTAGTTTTCTATTTAATCATAACCAAACCGTGCCAGTCTCTCAGGCTGAACCCCCTTGCGTTAGATTAGGTTGTATAGCTAACTTAGGATATTAAAATACTGATTAGAATAACTAGATAATACGTTCCACTCTTAGTGATCGACACTCTACTTACCATTATATTCATAATGACCTGGTACACTGCTCGTTAAGTTTGTGTGTTATTGATAAGTCGGCTAAATATAAATTTAAAACTTGAGTAGGCATTAATACTGCTAAACCGCAACGTCACGCGCACCCATCAGGATTCTACCGTGGGAAAAACCAGTTTGTGTAGTATTAGTTAAGTCTGTTTTAGTAAAGTCGGTTAGCTATAAGTTAGGAAAGGATAAGTAGTTATCTTTATAGAAGATACGTATATCCTTCTACACGTTTTGTATCTAGGGTTTCCTTGGTGTATAAAAGGAACCCTAAGGCTCAAGAGTTATGTACATATAAGTTAGATATTATTATTGAAAGTTAGTAATACGAAGTTAGTTATTGATATTGTGTTCTTCATTGTTTGTTGTTAAGATTCCGCATTAGCAATAAACAAAGTGTTAGAGTTTCTTACTTAGATTGATTTGGATTTATTCAAGTCATCTATCAAGTTACTAGGCTACTTGGATCCATAAACCGTGGACCTACAAGTGGTATCAGAGCCTGTAAAAGAGACTCTGAATTTGAAGAAACACAAAACCACAAACTCAAATTCACTTCATTAAATCCTATACAATGTCTGGGTCTGTTAAAGGAGATGATTTCTCAAATCATACCAGTGAGGATGAGTAATCAAACCATGAAGATGAAAACCCTGAAACTAGCACCTCTAACCACAACAAACTATCTCTGCAACAACAACCATATCCAACATAAAACTTCCTATCCTTAGAAAGAAGAATATGACATCTGGGCTATGGAGATGGAACACTACCTGGAGTACATTGACAATGAGGTCTGGAAGGTCATACAGAATGGTAATTTGAAGAAAAGGATTCAGGTTGGTAAAGATGGATTGGTTAAGGTGCTACCAGCAGTCTTTGCTGAAGAGATACGAGCTGATGAAAAGGACAGAAAGGCCAAGAATATCTTGTTGATGGCACTTCCTACGGATTACAAGAGAAGGTTTCATGGCATGACTGATGCCAAGGAAATTTGGGAGGCGATCAGAAAAAGATTTGGAGGGAATGCTAACTCCAAGAAGAAGAAGAAAGTTGTTCTTAAACAGCAGTTTGAAGCTTTCAGTGTATCCAGTTCAGAGGGATTGGAAAAAGGTTATGACAGGTTTCAACAACTTCTTTCCCAACTGGAGGTTCATGGTGCTACAGTATCTGAGGAGGATGCCAACCACAAGTTTCTCAGATCATTACCAACTGAATGGTCAAGTGTGACAATGACCATGAGGATGAAAGATGAAATTGACACCATGTCAATGGATGATCTGTACAACAATCTTAGGATCTTTGAACAGGACATCCAAGTAAACCCAAAAGCATCTTCAAGTTCCAACAATGTTGCTTTTGTTTCTCAAAGTAAGAGCAGCACTAACAAGGATAAGTCTGGTGGCGTTAATTCTGGTGGTTATGCAACTTCCTCAAGCAGCAAAGTTGCTCCTGCAGGCTTTGCAGATGAAGTAGTTTACTCATTTTTTGCTAATCAACCTGAAGAAAAGGACTTTGTCAATGAAGATCTGGATCAAATTAATGATCATGAGGTTGAAGAGATGGATATCAAATGGCAAATTGCCATGATTTCTCTCAGGGTTAAGAAGTTTCAAAGGCTGACTGGAAGGAACATTAGGTTTGGTAGAAAGACACCAGTGGGGTACAATATGAAGACAGTTGAGTGCTACAATTGTCACAAACATGATCACTTTACTAGGGATTGCAAGGTAAAGATGAATACTGATGGGTACAGAACGAAGGGTTCTGACACTCAAGATGATGACAAGCCAGAAAAGAGTGAGATGAGCATGCTGACACTGGAAGCTGGGTCTGTGAACTGGAATGAGCACACACAAGTGGAAGAAGTGCCAAACCATGCACTGATGGCTATTGGTTCTAGTAATGAGGTATCATTGTGCTCCAAATTATGCATTGATTCTTATAATCATCTTAAAGCTTTATGTGATGAACAATTAAATGAGATAGGTGATCAGGAAGTAAAAATTCTTGCATATACTAAAGCTGTCAAAACCTTAGAAGCACAGATAGTTACCCTTCAGAAACAACATGCTGATTTAAATGAAAAACTCTTCTTTCAAGCTAATAAAATATATGAACAAGATGAAAAACTTAAGAGATATAGAAGAATTGGAATGAAAGCAAAAAAGGAAAGGGATGAATTGCAAAAATGTGTAGACAGGTGGAAAACCTCTAATAAAAATCTGTTTAACTTAGTTGATTCTCAAATAAGCTCATCTAGTAAATCTGGCTTAGGATATAAAGAGGAAATGGACAGGTCTAGATTTAAATGTAAAGAGGATGATTTTGCTGGGAAACCTACATACAATAGGTTCATTAAATCTGATGATTTTAAAGGAGTTCCACCTCCATTAAGTGAAGATTACACTCCTCTTCAAAAGGAAGACCTTGATGACTCTTTGTTTGTATATGGTAAAAAAGGTCCTCAATATCCTGAGACAGGCAACTCAGATGACAAATCAAGTAAATACTCTACTTGTCAAACTCATGACAAGTAAGGATCCACTAGAGATGTCTTTGAGAAGTCTGAATCAGAATCAGAGAGTGAACCCAAAGATGTTTCTGAGTCAAAAGTTAGTAAACCAGTTGTGACTACACCCAAACCTGACACAGATAACCCTAGTTGTGATACTCACATAAAATCTCCTAGGAAGTGTGTCAAAAGTCAAGAGTCATCACATTCAGATAGGATGAGAAGTAAGTACAAGAATAACTACACCTTTGGTCCTAAGAGGTGTTTTGTCTGTAGTAGTATAAGTCATTTGATTAGAGACTATGACTTTCATGAGAAAAGGATGTTGAAAGAGGCTGAACTTAGGAAGAAATGTGTAAATACTGGTCATGTAAATACTAAACCAGTTTGGAATAATACACATAGGATTAATCATGCAAATAAATTTGTTTCTAGACCAGCACAAATGAATACGTGTAGACCCCAAGTTAATTATGTTAGGTTACAAGTTAATTCTGGTAGAGCAAATTTTAATTCTGGCAGGCCAAATTTTAATTATGTTAGGCCAACTGTTAATTCTGTTCAGCCAAATGTTAATTCTGGGTGGTTTAATCAATTTAGACCCAGAAAACCAGTAAATAGACCACAGGTGAACTCAAATAATCAAAGAAATGCTTTTTATAAACCTCATTCACCTGTGAGAAGGCCCATTGATAAGACTACAACACAAGTTTCAAATCAAAATGTTGTAAGGGAATATGAGGAGTCTGCTGTTAAGACCCCAGCATGTTGGTCTTGGGATCATTTTAAGAATGAATTTACCTATGAATCCAAGAACAACAGTGGATCAAGTTCATACAAGACTTATAAATATGTTGATCCACAGGGCAGACCCAAACCTGTAGAGGCCTGGGACCTTAAGAGAAACTAATTTGCTTTTCTTATGTGCAGGATCATCCACTCAATAGCATGGAAGATAGAGGAATCTTTGATTGTGGGTGTTCTGGGCATATGACTGGTAACAAGGATCATCTGAAGGATTTTCAAGAATTCAAATGAGGTTCTGTTACCTTTGGAGGTAGCAAGGGGCAAATTCCTGGTAAAGGAAGGATTGTTGTAGGCAATTTAGAATTTGACAATGTATCTTTTGTAAAAGAACTAGGGCAGTTTAACCTTTTCTCCATATCACAAATTTGTGATAAGCAGCATAAGGTGCTTTTTACTGATTCTGAATGTTTTGTATTGAATTCTGACTTTAAGATGCCTGATGAAAATCAGATACTTCTCAAAGTCCCAAAACAATACAACATGTACAGTTTTGATATGAAAGCATCTGAACCTGCAAAAGGTTCTGCTTGTTTGATTGCAAAGGCCACATTGGATGAATCTAAATTATGGCATAAAAGGTTAGGTCATGTGAATTTTAAGAACATTAATAAACTTGTGAAGAATAACCATGTAAGAGGATTGCCTTCCAAAGTTTTTAGCAATGACCATACCTGTGTAGCTTGTAATAAGGGCAAACAGCATAGGGCTTCTTGTAAGGCTAAGTTAGATAGGTTTGTTACTGAGCCCTTACATACCTTGCATATGGATTTGTTTGGCCCTACATCTGTACAAAGTATTAATCATGCTAGCTACTGCCTTGTCATAACTGATGATTGTACTAGATTTTGTTGGGTGTTCTTTATGTCTAGGAAAGATGAAACAACTCCTTTGATTCAAAATTTCATTAGGCAGATAGAAAACCAACTTAATAAAAAGGTTAAGATCATTAGGACAGACAATGGCACATAATTTAAGAATAAGTGCATGATTGATTTTTGTGAAAATAAAGGAATCAAGCAACAATATAGCAATGCTAGGACACCACAGTAGAATGGAGTTGTTGAGAGAATGAATAGGACCCTGATTGAGGCAGCTAGGACTATGCTAGCAGACTCACTTTTACCCACAACCTTTTGGGCTGAAGCAGTAAGCACTGCTTGCTAAATTTTTAATAGGGTTAGAGTGACCAAGCGTCAGAATAAACACCTTATGAGATTATTTTTGGTCATAAACCAGTTGTTAGCTATATAAGGCCTTTTGGGTGCCATGTTACCATTCTTGATACTCTGAGTGTACTTGGCAAATTTGAAGGAAAGTCTGATGAGGGGTTTCTAGTTGGGTATTCACTGAATAGTAAGGCCTTTAGGGTTTACAATTTAGTGACCAAGAGGGTAGAAGAGAACCTTCATGTTAATTTTCTTGAGGAAAAACCCAATGTGCAGGGACTAGGTCATAGATGGATGTTTGATATTGACTATTTAACTGACTCTATGAACTATATTCCCATCTCTAAGGAGAATCAAGCTAACCCTCTTGCAGGTTCCATAGAAGTACCTAACAATGCAGGTACCCAAGTTACTTCAGATGCAAGCATTGCTGAGCCAAACAAGGAAATTGAGGAGCTTATTGTGATTCCTACCACTGAATTCAAGTCTGATGCAGTTAAAGATGGCTCAAAGAAATCCTCTATCAATTCAAAGAAGAAGGAATCTGTTACCACTACTCAAAAGCATGGGAAAGAGGTTTCTCCTACAAAGGTTTCAGAAGATGTTCTATCTTTCAGGGATGAATTAAATGCTTTGGCTAACAAGCATCTGGGAAAGAAGGCTACCAGTACTAACTCAGTTAATTCTAGTAGTGTCTCAGTTAAATCTGGTAGTGTTTCTGTTAAATCTGGTGGTGATGAAGTTAATTCTGCTATACCAGACTCTACTCCAAAAGATGATTTTGATGATTCTGATATGCCTGAGCTTGAAATCTTTGAAAATCCAAGTGAAGGGATATTTGAAGAAGCTTCTTATGATGTTGAAGGAGTGGTTACTGATTTCAACAACTTACCCACTGAAGTGGATGTAAGTCCAACTCCTACACTTAGGATTCACAAAGTTCACCCAAAAAGTCAAATACTTGGTGATCCAAAGTCAGCAGTTCAAACCAGAAGTAAAGTGCAAAAGCAATATGAAGTTCATGCACTTTTCAGTTTTATCAAGAAGCAGTAAAGGAACAACCATAAAGATCAACAACATTGCTTGTTTGCTTGTTTCCTTTCTCAAAAGGAACCCACCAAGGTCTCTGAAGCATTAGAAGATGAGAGTTGGGTGGAAGCAATGCAGGAAGAGTTGTTACAGTTCAAATTGCAAAAAGTATGGGTTCTTGTAGATCTACCAAATGGAGCCAACATGATTGGAACAAAGTGGGCCTTCAGGAACAAGAAAGATGAAAGAGGAGTAGTAGTCAGAAACAAGGCTAGATTGGTTGCCCACGGATATAAACAAGAGGAGGGGATAGACTATGATGAGATTTTTGCACCAGTAGTCAGGATTGAAGCTATTCAGTTGTTTTTGGCCTTTGCCTCTTACATGGGGTTCATAGTTTATCAGATGGATGTCAAGAGTGCCTTTCTGTATGGCACTATAGATGAAGAAGTGTATGTGCACCAACCTCCTGGATTTGTTGATCCAGCCAATCCCACGAAGGTATACAAAGTCATAAAAGCTTTGTATGGTCTCCATCAAGCTCCCAGAGCTTGGTATGCAACACTCTCCAACTTCCTTGAAGAGCATGGGTACAAGAGAGGTGTGATTGACAAGACCTTGTTCATCAAAAGGAACAAGAAGGATATCATTCTGGTCCAAGTTTATGTGGATGATATTATTTTTGGTTCTACTAAAAGGTCTTGGTGTGAGGATTTTGAGGCATTAATGAAGGGAAGGTTCCAGATGAGTTCAATGGGTGAGCTCACCTTTTTCCTAGGACTGCAAGTGAAGCAAAAAGAAGATGGACTCTTTATCTCTCAAGACAAGTATGTTGTTGAGATTCTTAAGAAGTTTGAGTTTGTTAATGTGAATACTGCAGTCACTCCCATGGAGAACAAGGTGCCATTGACAAAAGATGAAGATGCTGCTGATGTGGATGTGCATCTTTACAGATCAATGATAGGTTCTCTAATGTATCTAACTGCCTCTAGGCCAGATATTATGTATGCTGTGTGTGCTTGTTCTCGTTTTCAGGTTACTCCCAAGACTTCACATTTTCATGCTGTGAAGAGAATCTTTAGGTACCTAAAGGGCAAACCCAATTTGGGCCTTTGGTATCCTAGAGAATCATCTTTTGACCTGGAAGCCTTTTCAGGTAGTGATTATGCTGGAGCAAGTCTTGATAGGAAATCCACAACTGGAGGTTGTCAATTCCTTGGAAGAAGATTGATCTCTTGGCAATGCAAGAAGCAGACTATTGTGGCTACATCAACAACTGAAGCTGAATATGTAGCAGCTGCCAATTGCTGTGGACAAGTCTTGTGGATTCAAAATCAAATGTTGGATTATGGTTTGAACTTTATGAACACTATAATTCACATAGATAATGAGAGCACTATTTGTATAGTTAAGAATCCAGTGTACCACTCTAAAACTAAGCATATTGAAATAAGGCATCACTTCATTAGGGATTGCTATGAAAAGAAATTAATTAGAGTGGAAAAGATACACACAGATTTTAATGTGGCAGACCTATTAACCAAAGCTTTTGATGGACCTAGGTTCAATTATTTAGTGGTTAATATAGGTATGATGAACCCATAGCTGGACTTAAGGGGAGGTTACATTTAAGGGAAGGTACTTAGTTTTTAATTCTGGTAATTAATTCTGATAGTGTTAAAGTTAGTTCTGGTAGTTAGTGTTTTGCTTTTGCTTGTAAAATCATTTGTTTGTGTGGTTTTCTTGGTTTTTCTTGGTGTTTGGTCTAACTTTTGCAGCAAAACATGGATTGGTGGCATTCAGAAGCCTTGCAAATGCTCTATGTGAGTGTTTGTCTGAGATTTTAGTTAAGTCTGGTGAGTCATTGTTTAAGTCTGGTTGACCACTTTTAAGTCTGGTAGTATTAATTAGTAGATATTTTTTTTACCGTTAGAACTAGTCGTATTTTTAATAAATTTTTTATTTAAATACTACCGTTGATATTTTTTTTGGGGAAAAAGGGATATATATGGATAATATTTGAGTCATTACTCATCTTTATCCATTATTTACTTCTTTCTTTAAATTTTTTACTCTCGGTCAAGAATACTCTATTTTTCCCTACCAGTATTAAACCCTATTTTACCAGTCAACCAGAACTTAAGCATTCTCTCATTCATGGCTTCACTAAAGTTTGTTGACAAGCACAATCAAGTTGGCTTCTTGAAGAAACCAGATAAAAGCGAAGGTTTTGAAAAAATTGTGGACTTCTTACGAGGTTCTTACATTCGGTACGCTTTATTGCATAATCCCACTATATATGTGTCCCTAGTTAAGCAGTTTTGGGGGTGGTCTGTTACCTCTGAGACTCTCGCTGATGGGACATCACAATTAAGGGCACTCATAGATACTCATGAATTCACAATCACTGAGGCATCCATTCAGAGTAGTCTTCAATTGGATGATGCCTCAGGTGAATATATTTTGCCTAATAGTGATCTTTTGGGGGGAATGGCAAATATTGGCTATCACACTGATGGTACGTTTACCTTTTGGAAAAGTAATTTTACACCTCAGTGGAAATTTTTGATCCATCATTTGTTACACTGGTTAAGTCCCAAGAGTGGTGGATGGGATCAATTTGGGAGCAATATTGCTTCTGCTTTGGTCTGTCTATCACTTGGAAGGCCTTTTATTTTTTCTAAACTTATTTTTGATGGATTGGTAGCCAATATCAATAGCAAACATAAATTTTTGATGTATCCAAGATTTCTGCAAATGATTTTGAACTTTGAAACAGAAAATAAAGTGCAGACATATGTAAGTATGGCATTTACACCTAAAATCTTTGCAAATATGAAAAGGGGATTTGTTGGGGCACATAGACCTTTATTGCCTGCTATACTTGTTGGTGCTACTAACCTTGCAGGTACATCTGTTCCTGATACACAACTGGACTCACCAACTGAGGAGCAACCCCAGGATGCACCAAGATCACCTACACCACCACAGAGATCACCTACACCACCACAGAGATCACCTACACCACAACAGAGGTTACCTACACCCACACCACCTTCATCACCACAAAATACCCAGATTCCAAGTCCTATTCAGGAGGAGGGATCTACTCCACTGAGTGTGGAAGGTCTACTACAGCTAGTGCCTCAATTGGTTCAAAGGGTGTCAGCCTTGGAGAATGAAAATCAGACTTTGAAAACTGCTGTGGTCACCTTAGTAAAGAGAGTGAAAAAGATGGAAATTCTTATGCAGAAGAAAGGAATTCATTTTGATGTTCAAGATGAGGCTGGTGATGAAAATTCTTCCCAACAGGGGAGGAGTTTGGATAGAGAACAAGTTTTTAAGACACCTTCTCAAGCTAAATCTGCTACTGCTAAAGATCTAAGTCCAGATGCTATGAAAGTAGCTGAAACCCTAGCTCAATCCTTAAGCAAAATTCAACAAAAGAAGAAGCTTAAAAGAAAGTTGAGGATTGAAGAGAGTGAAGATGAAGAAGTTAAATCTGGTGATGATATTTTTAAGTCTGGTGATGATATCATTAAGTCTGGTGGGGTTAAGTCTGGTGAAGATCAGGGAATTAAGTCTGGTGGGACACAAAGAGAGGGAAAGCAGATTTTAATTGAAAGTCCTAAGCCTAAGAAGTCAAAAAGACAAGAACGAGAAGAAGCAGCAACTTTAGCTGAGATTGAAAGAATACAAGCAGAGGAGAAAGCTGAGATTGAGAAGGAAAAAGAACAAATGAGGAAAGATTTATTGTTTGCCAAGAGGTTGTCAGAAGAGTCCACTAATGATCCAGTTATGTCACTCATTCAAGATGATGATGAGCTTAGAGCAAAGTATGAAGAGATAAAAGCTATTGAAGGGTTGACAACAGAGGAAAGAGCCAAGAGACTTGCTGACTTCATAAATGAAAGAAAAAAATTCTGATACTTTGGGTGGTTTTATGGAAACACTTAGACACTATCAGAAGAAAACCAAGGTTCCTAAGAAAATGTCCAAGGCAGAACAGATGCATGGTATGAAGGTGTATCTAAAGAACCAGATGCATTCAACTGTTGCTGAGATGAAAGGTAAAACATATGAAGAAATTCTACAATTATATCAAAGAGCTTATGAAAGAGATCAAGGATACAAACCCATTAACTATGAAGATTCTTTAAGATGGGGCTTCAAGAAGCAAAAAGTTGTAGAGTCTGAACCAGGTGTTGAAGCTGAGAAAGTTGTTGAGAAACCACCTGAGAAAGCATCCAGTGATGTTAAAGATGAAGTGAAACAACCAGTCTTGGTATTCTCAAGAAGAAAAAGTATAGCAAGGAAGGCTAAATCAAAATCCAAGACTGATGTACAAGAAGAAGAGGAAGAGGAATCCTTTGAAGAGTTCACCATGGGAACCATTCCTGAAAGCCTAGCCAAACCAGCAAAAGTTGTGCAATATAGAATCATAAAGACTGGAATGAGGGCTACATATCAGATTATAAGGGAAGATTATACTGAGACAGTTTATGTCAATTTTCTAGGGCTATTGAATGATGTAAGCAGGGATGATCTTCAAGAAATATACAAATTGGTGAATATTAGGCATGGGGATAACAAACCAGAGGAGGAGTTTGAGAGAGTACTATGGGGAGATCTAAAAGTCATGTTTGAGCCACCATTGAAAACTGATGAGGTTTGGAAACTACCATATCAGGAAGAGATTGTAAGATGGAGGTACTTTGAAAGTTGTCAGGTACACTGTTTGACATTACAAAGTGCTCACATTTATATGTTGCCTGAGGTAGAATATCCCCTACTACTTAGAGTTTGTAAGGAAATGCTTGAGAAGAAATTGTTGGGATTTAAGGATGATGAAGTTTGTAATCAGCTTCTGGATTTAATCAAGTTGCAGTCACTTAAGGAAGCAACTTGGGGAGTTTAAGTATGTTTGAAAGAATTTTCATAAGTTGATAAGTAGGATTATTAGAATTTCCTACTTGGTGAAGGTGCTTTGCACTGACACAACAAATGGTTATCAGTCCACCATGTCTAACCAACATAAGGACTGACTAATCCAAAGCAAACGGCTTTGGTAAAGGTATTCCAAATCCATTTATGACTGACAATTTGCCAAAAATTGTATGGTAATCAACTCACCATATCTGAGATGATGAAGAGTTGACTAGCCCACAAGATTATGGTTTGTGGTAAAGGCTGTGGAAAACCATAACTGGTAATCAATTCACCAAGGTGAGGTGCATTCCACCAAAGAATTGACTAGTCCAAAAGCAAACGGTTTTTGGTAAAGACAAAACAAATTCGTTGATAGCTGATGGTTTGCTAAAAATCATATGGTTATCAATGTGCCATGGTCTTATACACCAAAACATTGGCTACTCCAGTAGTGATGGCTATCTGGTAAAGAGACATCAAATCCATAAATTTTCAATGATTCACCTCTCACAGGAGTTAACACACCTGGAAGTGATGAGAATAGCATGAAACTTAAGAAGTATTGACGTACAAAAGTCAATGTTGCTGCAAAGATTAGTTGCTGAGAAGATCAGATGGATTGCTGGTATGTGCTTAAACACATACCTTTTCTTGACCAAATTAAGACCAAAACGACCAAAACCTAACCAAAATGCCAAAGATATTTGTGTTTTTGTGTTTGTTTATATACAGGTAAGGATATCGAAGAAAAGGACAAAAATCATTAAAAAATGGCAAAAACGAGCACGAGAATGGAAAGAGTGAAAAAGAGCCGAAGCCGGGGAAGGAATTTCAAGCTTGGATCAAAATTGAGCTCAGAATATCAAATTCAGCCCTTGAAGAAAATCATTTATCAGAAATAGCCCTTGGATAAATTTACAAGATCAGCCCTCACTTTTGGCTTAATAGCAAAATTGGTCCTTTTGATTTTAACACTAATGCTAAATCCTAACTCTTAGCCACAAACCTGATCACTAAATTAAACTAAATTTTAAACCAAACCCAACAACAAGCCCAACCCATTCCTTATCCTAACCCAACACCCAATTACCACAACCCGTATAACCCCCTACCCGGATCAAATTTAACCCAACTCCCACCCATTTCTTTAATATAACCCGAAGGTCAGACCTTATACCCAGTCAACCTCTTCCCCATTCAACCTGCCAAATTAACTACCCATTACTGTACACCCATCGTCCCACTTTTACCCTGCAACCCACACCTATTTACCCACCTTAAATGCTTCTAGAAGGCTGCTGACATGACAAGGAATGCCAGGGTGGCAAATCCCAGCACTCCTATTGGTCAAGCCACCTCAACACATGATCAACGGCTGCAAACTAGTGAAGTGGTGACCAAGAAATGATCAAGGGCTATGGTGAGAGTATGAGAAGCATCTGGAAACCCTAGAGCTCACCCCAGCAGGCTATAAAAAGCCCCACTCACACACGGATTGAAGCTATTAGATTTTTTAGGTTAGCTGTTAGATTGGAGGTTAGGATTTTTAGGTTAGATTAGGAGTAGTATAAATTAGTAGGTAATCCTTTAGTTTAAATTCAGCTTAAGCTTTTGATTATTGTATTCCCATTCTCAGTTTCATATTATTGAACTCAACTTTAAGTTTTCCATAAAAGTCAATGTATGTCAACTTTGCTTATTAGCTTATTTCTTCTGCTTATTTGCTTGTTCCTAGCATATTTGATCTTGTTATTATTATCTGATGTTAATATGATAGGTTCCTAGTACTTGTTCTATTTTTTGCCTCAAAATCCTTTAGAACAGCCAAAAATAATTAAGTAGACTTTAGCTTTTTGAAGTGCTCATTTTTAAGTTAATTTAGCTTTAGTTCAGTTAGTATAGCTTAAATGTCAAAGTTGGTTCAATACTTTAGTCCAAATCAGTCTTAATCACTAAAAATCAAAAATAGTCTTAGGTATGAAGGGGTGTTTGTATTAAGGCAACTTATTGAGTTTTTGGTCATTTTGTTCAACAAGCCAGATTGCATAAGTTTTTTTTTTAAGTCTTGAAAGTAGTTTTTGAGTTCATTTCAGCATTTTGATCAAGCTTTATAGTTTTTGTAGTAATTTTCAAAGTTTCATGGTTATAACTTTTATAGAATAGCTTATATTGAGAATCTTAGATTGGAGTAGCACTAGTGGTCAATATTTAGTTCAACCAAGTCATTTCTGCTTGTTTTAAGTCCTGAGTCAGTCTCTTTAGTTCACAAGTCATTTGGGTAAGTTCCTAAATCTGTGTCAAGTCAAAAACAGTCAAAAATATAAGTGTCTGGGTCAGTCCTTTTAAAGTCCTTTTTCAGTGCTTATTTTTAAGTCAAAATCCAAAAAAATTGCTTTTATGAGTTCTCTTTTAGCTTATCTTTATCTGCTTTCACTTTTTATGCTTTTTCATAATCATCTTCTAGCTTATTCTTAGCTTAAAAGTTCCTAGTTTGTCTATTTTGTCCATATCTGCACTTTCCATTTTCTATCCAAATAGTGCTTTTTCCTTGCTTATTATCTGCTTAACTAGTTGTCCTTGGGGTCTGATTTTTAGCACACTTATAGTTCATAGTATAAGGTTTATAGTTTATATCTTTTTGAGGTCATTACAGCTTGTTTAGGTGCTTATTTTTTTGCTAGAAGTTAGGGAGTTGGTCTGATTGCCTATACTGATTCACATCAGTATTGGTAATCAGCCATATTCTTAGCTTATTTATTAGGTCTTATCCAGCTTAATTTTGCCCCATTTTGATTTTAGAAGTAGCTTATAGTACTAGCTTATTAGGTTTTCACTTTGATAGAATAGCTTTTAGGTTTACTAGCTTTTCCACTAGCTTAAAGTTGGTTGTATAGGGCTGTTTGGATCATCAGTCCTAGGTGTTTAGTTTATTTGTGCTTTTCAGTTTTTAGCTTATTTAGGGTAGCTTATTAGATTAGAATTGCTTAATTAGATTCCTTTTAGTCCCTCATAGCTTATTTGGCCCTTAACTTTTAGCTTGTAGCTTATTAAGTACTCCCTCCGTCCCTAAATAAATGTCCACTTGGACTTTTTGCGGGCTTTATTATTCAACTTTGACCATAAATATTTTTGTTTGTGTTATATAATACTTGATGTAAAATATATGAATGGATTGGGTTTTAAAACTATTTTCATTGGTATAATTTTCATCAAGTATTATATAACACAAACAAAAATATTTATGGTCAAAGTTGAATAATAAAAACCGCAAAAAGTCCAAGTGGACATTTATTTAGGGACGGAGGGAGTAGCTTTTTAGTTTTCAAAATTTCATTTTAAGTTTTTAGCCTAAACTGCTTTAAGTTTCTGCTTAAACTGAGCTTATTTGAGTTTTTCTGAAAAGTTGCTTTTACAAAAGTTTAGTATTTTTATATGTTAAATCATTTTCCAAAAGAAAAACACAAAAATAAAATAAAAATAAAAATTGCAAAAGCCAGGGTTCGAACCCTGGTCAGTCAGCCCACACACAACACCCTCCCCAACTGCCCTAGAGTCTTTATTTAGTTTATCCTTACATTGTTTTCTACTTAACCTTTATTTTTCCATTTAGCTTATTTTTACAATTAGCTTATTTACTGCTTATTTAAATGAGGTGTTGCCTCCATCTAAATTTTCCTAGGGTCAGATTAGTATGAAGTATTTTCCTGCAAGATTTCATAATTTTTTGAATGCATTTAGTATTTTCTAAAATTTAATTAGTTTAAAATAGTTTTAAATTCATATTAAATTAAATATTAATCAAAAAATATAAATCTTTTTCCAAAAATTTTCTTTTATAATTTAGAACTTAGGAAAAATACATTTCAGTACCTAGGGGTAATATTCCATAGATTTCACTTTTATTCTTGGGATTAGCCCGGGTTTTATGCGTTCTAGGTTTTCCCTTGCGTTTTTAAATACGTTAGCTTTAGTTTATCATTTCCCTTGCCTTATTAATTGTTTTTAGTTTATGTTTGCTTATTTTAGCTTAAAAACCCATTATCTCTCTCTTATCACTATTCACTACACGATTCACGATCCCGAAATCACAATTCCATTCATCCTTCGTCGGGACAACGAACCGGGGTTTTACATATTTCTTGTGTAATTCCTTTGAATCAATTTTTGGCGCCGCTGCCGGGGAAGGTTGATGTGAGTTCGTGATTTCCGAGTATCGAATCGTGTTTTGAAGACCCTTCTCCCGGGAAGTTATCGTTTTCTTTGTGAATATTTTTCTAAAAATCCAAAAAGATTTTATTTTCAAAAATTAGTTTTCCTTTTTCTTTTGTGATTTTCAATCATAAAAATCCAAAAATATTCTTTTCGTTCCTCTTATTCATTTAATTCTTATCTCTTTACCCTCTCATACCGTTTAATTCTTTATCTCTCATTCCTCTTAAACGTTTAATTCTATTTTCTAAATCCTCTATATGTTTAGTTCTGATGGAATCGTTTATCCCTTGCGTCGGTTGTGGAGAGCCGCTTTTCGGTTTACCATGTCGTTGGTGTACGTGCGAACGGTGTGGTAATGATATTCGGGACGGAAGTTGTTTGTTTCGTGGTTCGAGGAATTCATTCGCTTATGATCCAAATCAGAATTCGTTCAACGACTTTTCAAATTTTTCCGACTACCCACCACAGCCCGATTTATCTTCGTTCGATCAACGTTATTGCGATGGGTGTGGAAATCCGTTAGATCCGACATCGACTTATTGTCATCGGTGTACTTGCGAGAGGTGTGGAAGAAATATTATCAATGGATTTTGTTCGTTTTGTGCTTCGGAAGCTGAAAATTCATACACTTATGATTTTAATCCGAACATTTCCGATTATCCTCAAAACAATTTCAATCACCCTCCTCAAAACTATTATGAGCAAGAACCGTATTTCAATAATACATCGTTCCAAACTACATCAAATTTTGAAAATTGTGGGGGATCGTTTGAAAATTTTCAATATGAGCCAAATTTGTGTTACAATTCTCATGGTTTTGACCAACCCCCACAAAATCCCGTCAATTATCGAAATCAAGATGGAATGCTCGAAATTGTAAAACTTTTGGGATCCGTTGTTGAAGGGGTTCATCAATTTTTGGCTAATCTTAATACTTATACTCCCGATCCTCATGAGAAGTCTATGGAAGAATTACTTGCCGAGGAAAGAGCGGCTAAATTTCGAAAGGCCTTAATTTACTATGACGATGATTCCGATGATGACGAGGAGAGACTTGTTCCGTTAAACGTTTTCCCTCAAATAGCACCCGTCTTTCCTCCCGTAGAACTCGAGGACTCTCTAAAAATGGGGGACGAGCATCTTAGCACTATTCCAGAAAAGGAATCGGACGAATTCATAAAGTCTAGTACTGAGAACCTTGTTCCAATCCCAAGTGAGTCTGAGGAAATATTCGACGGTGAAAGTGATTTGCAATTTTGTGGTGATTCTCTTGATTTTTCTGAGGTTACTTCCGGGATTTTCTCTAACCCTCTTTTTGAATTTAATGATGAGTATACTTCATGCAAAGTTAATCCTCTTTTCGATGGAGGGTTAGAGAACGTTGAGGACGAGGACTTTACACTTGATGAGCCGATTTTACCAATACCTCGCCCCGACGATTCCCATGACTCAGAAGGGGATGTATGTTTTCTTGAAAAATTGCTTAACAGTGATCCCCTTCCTGAAACTGAGTCATTTCACGTTGATCCTTCATCCCCTCGCCCTCCCGCTAAACCACCAGATGATGGAATTCTCTCTGATATTTCACCCACCCAACCCACCCTTTTTATCTCTTTCGAGAGTGTGGATGACGATTATCTCACAATCGTTATTCAGATCTTTCTCCTCTTCTTCACCTATTCGGTGACTTCTCCTCTCCTTCACTCATTTGTGAGTGAAGACACCATCTTTGACCCCGGCATCTCTTATTCTTTTAAGCTGTGGGCATCTCATCGGAGTGGAACTTTCATATGCTTCAGTGTTTATCCAAACATCTTGAACGAAAGTCCGATGGAGATTTTCTTTTCCACATGCTCCCCCAAGAACAAATAAATTCGGGGCGAGTCTAAGCGATACGACTCGATAAAAAACAAGCGCTTCGTGGGAGGCACCCCATGCTTATCCTTCTATCTTTCTTTCTTATTTCTAATAAGTGACGTGAAGAAGGGCTACCTCTTCCATTTGTTGTGTTTCATGGTTTTCTGTGATATGTCCAGGATTTGCCCGAATAATGAAGACTCTTGTGCTCATGGTTTGCTTCTCTCCACTCAAGTTTCATCATTCGTTGCTCATCCGATATCCTTAATCTTATCGTCTAACGTTTATCTTTGGCATAATTAATAAACGGCCTTAGATTTATGTAGGAGAACCCTTACCTTTAAGACATTGAGGACAATGTCTCATTTTAGTCTGGGGGGGTGATCTTTCGATCTGATTTTTTGCCGTTTACTCACGCAACCCCGTTTTTCCTCCAAAAAATGAAAAAAAAAGTCCAAAAAAATGAGAAAATTTAAAAATTTTTGCAAAAATATAATAAATTTTAACATTTTGTTGACTTTCCGCTGGTGAGAGTAGGAATAAAATTTTGACTTGATCGGGCGTGTTGAGCCCTAGCTTGTCCTCTTAACCTTTCTTGGCTAAGCATTCGCGAATCTTATTATTTAAGATTTTAAACTTGCGAAGAACGAGAAATGATAGAGTTTATTTAGAAGTTAGATGCTAAGCGTGGAGTAGTTGGTTCTCTTTAGAGCTCATCGAAGTTACTTGTGGCCTTTTGCTCCCGAAAAATTGTTTCACCATATATAACTGTAAGAATAATTAAAGATGTTAGGTTTTGCCGATGATTAGTTCTCGGTCTTCTTAAAAGAATCCTTGCTTTAAAAATTGAGTACACATCAAGGTTACTTAATAAATACGTTTAATAATAATAAGTTAAGTGCTCTAAGCTACGGATTCGAGATCGGGCCTTGGATCCTTATTTCCGGAAGGCGTTTAGGTCTTGGCTACCCTCTTGCACCGGCCCTTGGACCTCTAGTTCAGGAACGTGTGAGGTCTAGGTCTAACCACCTTGGATCCTCATTTCCGAAATTAAGACCAAAACGAAAATATTTATGGTCAAAGTTGAATAATAAAGACCGCAAAAAGTCCAAGTGGACATTTATTTAGGAACGGAGGGAGTAGCTTTTTAGTTTTCAAAATTTCATTTTAAGTTTTTAGCCTAAACTGCTTTAAGTTTCTGCTTAAACTGAGCTTATTTGAGTTTTTATGAAAAGTTGTTTTTACAAAAGTTTAGTATTTTTATATGTTTAATCATTTTCCAAAAGAAAAACACAAAAATAAAATAAAAATAAAAATTGCAAAAGCCAGGGTTCGAACCATGGTCAGTCAACCCACACACAACACCCTCCCCAACTGCCCTAGGGTCTTTATTTAGTTTATCCTTACATTGTTTTCTACTTAACCTTTATTTTTCCATTTAGCTTATTTTTACAATTAGCTTATTTACTGCTTATTTAAATGAGGTGTTGCCTCCATCTAAATTTTCCTAGGGTCAGATTAGTATGAAGTATTTTCCTGCAAGATTTCATAATTTTCTGAATGCATTTAGTATTTTCTAAAATTTAATTAGTTTAAAATAGTTTTAAATTCATATTAAATTAAATATTAATCAGAAAAATATAAATCTTTTTCCTAAAATTTTATTTTATAATTTAGAACTTAGGAAAAATACATTTCAGTACCCAGGGTTAATATTCCATAGATTTCACTTTTATTCTCGGGATTAGCCCGGGTTTTATGCGTTCTAGGTTTTCCCTTGCGTTTTTAAATACGTTAGCTTTAGTTTATCATTTCCCTTGCCTTATTAATTGTTTTTAGTTTATGTTTGCTTATTTTAGCTTAAAAACCCATTATCTCACTCTTATCACTATTCACTACACGATTCACGATCCCGAAATCTCAATTCCATTCATCCTTCGTCGGGACAACGAACCGGGGTTTTACATATTTCTTGTGTAATTCCTTTGAATCAATTGCATATCAGATGGTGAAAAGCTTGTTAAAGACAAAGTTGCTGCATAAAGATCAGTTATGATGTTTTGAAGAGTTAGATAATTCCAAGTGTTCAAGAGTTAATCCTCAGAAAGCTTATTCAGAAGGAACTTGAAGTTCATGGAGCATGAAGATCAAGTTAGGGGAGGATTGTTGGGAATTATCAAGAGAAGATATGAAGAACAGACTTAAGTCTGCTGGGTTACAGGGTTAAGTCTGTTAGTTATGTTTTAGTTAAGTCTTGTAATAGTTAAGTCTGCCAGTTCAGTGTTAAGTCTGGTAGAACAGTATTAACATAGTTAAGTCTGGTAGACAGATTTGTTAAGTCTGTTTATTAGTTAAGTCTGTTTTAGTAAAGTCGGTTAGCTATAAGTTAGGAAATGATACGTAGTTATCTTTATAGAAGATACGTATATCCTTCTATACGTTTTGTATCTAGGGTTTCCTTGGTGTATAAAAGGAACCCTAAGGCTCAAGAGTTATGTACATATAAGTTAGATATTATTATTGAAAGTTAGTAATACGAAGTTAGTTATTGATATTGTGTTCTCCATTGTTTGTTGTTAAGATTCCGCATTAGCAATAAACAAAGTGTTTGAGTTTCTTACTTAGATTGATTTGAATTTATTCAAGTCATCTATCAAGTTACAAGGCTACTTGGATCCATAAACCGTGGACCTACAAAAGACTTTACTGAAAATTATTTCTGAAAGTATTAGAATGCAATTAATGAGTCTCAAAATGAAAAGATCCTAACTGGTTGAGAATGTGGCTAAAGATTGGGATGTTTATATGAGATTTGTGTAGATAGCAAGTTGTTTCTAAGTCAAAAATGGGAAATCTTTGCTGGTATAATCATGAATGTTCTGAGAATCTATACTAAATACTAATGCATTTAGGACTTCTAAAAGAGGAAGTCTTAAAAAATTAAGACAAAAAATATTTCTTTAATTGGAAGCATTTCAAACTAACACATACATATGAATAGGAGTTACATTACATTATGGATTTTAATATCTTCAATTGTAACAGCCTCTAATATTTATAAACCCCATTAATTTTTAATAGCCCATTTAATCAATGTCATTTAACAACCCAACTAAAAAAAAAAAAAAACTGCAATGTGATTTTTAAAAAAAAAAAAAAAAAAAAAAAAAAAAAAAAAAAAAAAAAAAAAAGAAGAGGTCTATACTATAACTACCATTTTAATGCATACTTCATAAATAAAAAGCCTACAAACTTTTTTTTTTTTTTTTTTTTTTTTTTTTTTTGTGTGAAAGGCATCAATATATTAAAAACGCAACAAAGACAATACATACAAATGACATTCACCTCCAAACAAGCGCTAAAGAAAGGAACCCGCCAAAAATACAATTCAAAACAAAACACAATACGGAACAACAAGTAATAGACCAACCGCCAAATAAAATACAAAATTCAAAACAAAACACAATACGGAACATACAAAAGAACTATGACCAAAACCAAACAACCCTCGAAACTAACTGAAGCAGAACCCACTAAGGGACCATAGAACCTTTTGAGATGAAAAACAAAACTTGCAGACCAACAACCTTATGAGAAGCAAACATAAACACTTGCAGACAACTAAACTTGCAGAAATTAATTTGCAACCCATTCCCAAGCGTCAACAGCAGCCAAACACAAGAATTGACACCAGACACACTGCATATGACATCTTCCAACATCTTTCTGACACAACACACCGCATATGCCAAAGATTAGGAGAGAGCTTTTATACCTTGCAAGCTTTAATCGGATCCGAACACCAATCTAACCATGACGAAATTGCTCCTCTTGATCTATTAGATATCCAAAAAAATGTTAGAAGCTGTAGCTCATCACAAATTGTAGTGAGGTTGGAGACTTTATTTTCAAACACCCTCTTGTTTCGAGAACACCACACAAGGTATAACATCGACTAACACACCGCTTGCCAAATTGATTTTTGTTTCAAGTTGAGACTATTATTAGCATTATGACAAAGAATATCTTGAATAGACTCAATATTGAAAACTCCCATATTCCACCACTTAAAAACTTTTTTCCAGCCCTCCACAACCCTTGAACACTTTAAGAAGCAATGTTCCACCGTTTCTATTTCGTCTTCACAATGCGGACAAAGCGTCGAGTTTAGGTCCATACCAAGGTGATCAAGCCTAGTAAACACCGGAAGTCTTCTTTTTTGTAGACGCCAAATAAAAACACATATTTTCCTTGGGGTAAGCTTGTTCCACTTCGTCTCTTGCATTCCATTTGTCTTGTTTAGTATGTTGTCATCAATCATCTCTCTTAGTCTCTTAACCGTAAAGATTCCATCATTGTCATGTATCCACCTCCACGAATCAAGTTCTAACACATTTGGAACAAAAAAATTAATTAACTCCGTCAATTCCTCAAGTTCACCCGCCCCCTACCTCTTAGATTTCTAGCCCAATCCCAATGCCAACCCCAAGACCCCCCTTCCCATATTCTTTTTTCACCAACCGTGATTCGTTGATTCATTTCTAGTCTATAAAGTCTAGGAAATTTGTCACTAAGAATAATTTCGTTTCCCACCCAACTATCTAACCAAAAAAGAGTACCATTTCCACTACCCACTTTTTTAACAAAAGAGTTGGAAAAATTTACCCCTGTTTTATCTATCATCCGACCCACCTTCACAATTTCCCCCCATTTCCCACCCATTAACCTATTACTTCCATCTTCCTCTTTAAAGCCCCCATCATCACCATATATACTTTTTATTATTCTAACCCATAATCTATCCCCCTCTACTCTAAACCTCCACCACCATTTACCAACTAGAGCCCAATTGGATGATTTTAAGCTACCAATATTTAAGCCACCAAAAGCAAGCTTGTTTAAAGCTACATCCCATTTAACCCACGCCATTTTCCTCTTTTCATCATCTCCCACCCAAAAAAAATTATTTCTCAAACTTTCTAGGTTCTTAAGGACACTCATCGGGGCACGGAACAAAGAAAATAAGTAAAGAGCCAAGCTACCAAGTACCGACTTTACTAACGTTAATCTCCCACCAAACGATATCATTTTTGTTTTCCAATTCCCCAATCTTTTTTTGAACTTTTCAACAACTATATTCCAACTTTCGACTCTTTTCATGTTTACCCCAATCGGAATTCCAAGATACGTAAATGGCATCTTCCCTGACGAAATCCCCATACGGTTGGCAAAAGCTTCGATCTCCCCGTTTTGAACTCCAATACCATATACCTTTGTCTTGTTCGAGTTTATTTTCAACCCGGATGCCTGCTTAACACACTCCATAATCCTCATGAGATTCTTGCATTAGATTCTTTCAATTCCCCAAAAATCAGCGTATCATCTGCGTATTGAAGGTGCGAAATTGGTATTGCACTACTACCAATTTTAACACCTTTAAAATAGCCACATGAAACTGCCTCTTTAATAGTCACGTTAAGCCCTTCCGCTGCCACAAGATATAAAAAAGGTGATAAAGGGTCACCTTGTCTAACCCCCCTTTCCATCTTAAACTCCGTGGTCCGAGACCCGTTTACAAGAACAGAAACCGAAGTCGAGGTTTGACAAGCTTCGAACCATTTGCACCACTTTTCCCCGAACCCCATTTGAAACAAAGTATGTTGAATAAACTTCCAATTGACACTATCGTATGCTTTTTCAAAATCGATCTTTAAATGGAACGCTTTCTTTTTTTCTTTCTTCAGATAATCATACGCTTCGTTTGCAATCAATGCACCATCAAGTATATATCTACCTTGTATGAAGGCATTTTGTTCCTCCCCTACCACTTTATGGATCACATTTTTCATTCTTTCAGCAAGTATCTTTGCAATAATCTTATAATAACAACCTATTAGACTTATTGGACGAAAATCACTTAATGTAATCGGGTCTTGTACTTTAGGAATCAAGGTGAGAAAAGAAGCGTTACACCCACCTGATATAGTACCCGTGTTCCAGAACCACTTAATTGCTTTCACCAAATCCGTTCTAATGATACTCCAATATCTCTTCAAAAAGCCAAAAATGAAACCATCAGGACCCGGAGCTTTTTTGCTACCACAAAGTTTAATAGCATTCCATACCTCCTCTTCTTCGACATCCTGTTCTAACTCCTCTTTCTCCTCATTTGAAATCTTTTTAAAATTATTGTTAACCATAACTGGTCTTGAGCTCTCATTTTCTGTGAAAATATTTTTGCAGAACTCAAATACTTTTCTTTTTATTGCTACTGGATCCTCACACCACATACCATCTATCATCAACCCATTTAACCTTGTCTTCCTATTGTTACGGTTTATACAAGCATGAAAGAAACTAGAATTTTCTTCCCCTTCTAAAACCCACTTTGATCTCGCTTTTTGTCTTATCATCTCATTTTTACATTTGTCTTTTTCAATCCACTCTCTACGTGCCTCTTTCCATCTTTCCAGTTCCACGTCATCTAGATCTCTCGATTCGGCTACAATTTCCCATTTGGTAGCTTCATTCTTAAGAGATTCAATATCACGATCATTCCCGCCAAATTTTACTTTACTCCATGCTTTTAAACCTTCTTTAACATTTTTTAGCTTATCTCTAAATATAGAATCCGGATTTATGGAATACACCATTTTTCTCCAACACTCTGCCACAATTCTTTCACACTCCACATCTTCCATCCAAATATCAAAACATCGAAACGGTTTGGGCCCAAAATCTAGAAGTTTATCATTAAGTACAAGTGGGCAGTGATCTGAAAGCTTCCTTTCTTTTGCCACAACTGTTAACGAGCTCCAATTTTCACAAAAACGACCATTTGTTAAAAAGCGATCAAGTTTGCTAAATTTTAACCCATCATCACTAATTCTAGTAAACTTTTTCCCTCCCATGGGAATATCAATCAAGCTGTTTCTCGATATGAAATTGTTGAAACTTGTCGCTCCCGTTCTATTAAGAAAGGTGTTTTTTCTTTCATTACAACTACTCACCTCGTTGAAATCTCCAAAAATACACCATGCCGCATCTATTGAATTGATTAGCCTTGATATTTTATCCCAAAGGTTTGCTTTTACTTCTATGTCTTGTGGTGCATATACATTAATGAACCCAACTTGCCCATGTCTTCCTTTCCACGACCCTACTACGGCAAGAAATCCCTCCTCCCCCATCGCCTTTGTGTCAAAAAACCAAGTGTTATCCCACACCGTTAGAATACCACCTGAACTCCCTACAGCATTAACAATAGAATAACCAAAAGCATCTGAACCCCACATATATCTAATTAAATTTTCATCCATAAGATCCATCTTTGACTCTTGTAATCCAATAATCAATGGCTTCTCTGTACTAATTAGCTCATTAACCCACTTAGCTTTACCATCCGTCCCTAACCCCCTAATATTTAAAGATAGCATCTTCATAAAAACCACATCTTCGGGCATGGTGGTTTGAATGGTTTCCGGGTTTTATCTTTATTGTGGTTTTAGTGATGTTCTAACAACAGATCTTCGGGCATGGTGGTTTCGGCTAAAGTTCCATTCCGACCATTAAAAACCGTCGTCCCGGCTGTTAACAATCGCCCACGAAGAGGCGGTGATGGTTGAAAAGTTATTTTAATCTAAATCATCATTCATTTGTACAGTTATTGTTAAAGAAAATGTGTAACCGAATAACATTTGTTCGCCGCAAAATATAGTCACAGAGTACCCGCCGCCGCATTGCGCGGGGTACCCTGCTAGTTATGATGAAGAGTGAATAATGCTGGTAGACTTTAATGAAATCAGTTGGAGTTGTAGACTGTTAGATAGGATTCTATCTTTTGTGATATAAGGTGAGTCGTGAAAGATGAGACTACCTTGATTTATCAAAAGGTTTAGAAACTCTATTTGATAGTGGTTGAATATACTTTATGTGATCTTGAAACTTTGGATGAGGCATGTTTGTGATAGGATCCTAAATCTTTATGTGAGGGTGTAGCTGCATACAGATTTTAGGATAATCTTGAAAATGGGAAATGTAATTCAAGTTTTATAGATATCCATAGATATATTACTGTTTTGGTAGAGCTTAGATTAGTGATGATGCTTTCTTATTCAGTTAAGTAATGTTGCCGTTCAGGTTCTTGTACATATTGAGTAAGGAAATGTAGTTGCTAATAGGTTGAGATAGCTTTAAGTGATATCATTCTTATGATGATGCCCCTTTGTGATAGGACTTTGATACATTATGTGAGGATGTGGCTGCTTAATTGCTTTCAAAGTAATCTTGCAAGAGGAAATATAGTCATAGTCTTGGTATATCCTTAGTTGCGTGGTGAATTAAGGTGAATTTGAATCATGCAGTGATGTTCAATTCTGATGTATAGACAAGGAATTTGTTTACATTAGCCGTTAGCTTCATAAGTCTGTATTCATGATCTGTGGCTCTTTCTGGGATGTTTGGGACATGTCCAAATCCCATGGAAGTTGCTTTGTATTTGTATATATTTTTTTGAGTAATATATATAATTCACCTTTTTCACACACACACACACACACACAAAAAAACTATATAAGGTGGTGTTTCTTTTGCACTTATTATGCCCTTTAGTAACAGATTCAGATGGGCCCACATATTTTTTGTTGTTTCTTTTTCTTTCTATTTGGTCTACATGTCTAATTGGGGAGGGAGTTTAAAATGAGGGTCTCTCAAACCAGACGCTCATATGGTCATAATATCTACAACCCTTTCCTAAAATACCCTTTACCTCTTTCTTTTTTCTCTCTCTATTTTCACCAGATCCCCATTTTTTTTTCTCAAACCCAAAATTAAGATCAAGAACATTACAACCCTTTCCTCATAACAACAAAATAAAGATCAAGAACATTACTAATACCGTGAGCTTCAACTCGACACACAAACCCACTAACGATACCATTTTCGTTATCTAATCATTTTTATTTAGCAAAAATCATTAAAACCCGTTTCTTCTTCGATCTACACGTTGTGGTGCCGAGAGGTGATGAGGAAAGGTTCTTGGTGGCGCGTGGTGATAACGAGGGTGGCAGTGGGGTGTTGATCGAGCGCTTGGAGTGGTGTAGGTGGTAAAGGAGATGATGTAAAGTGGTTTGGTGGTGGCGGTGTGTCACGGTAGTCGGCGGTGGAGGTGGTGTTGAGGCGACAGGGATGGCCGACTGGAAGTGAGAGAGAAAGAAGTGGGAGGTGATGAAAAGAGAGTTTAGGCAAATGGGTAAAATTGTCATTTGTTGTTTATAAAAAGGTCAATGGTAAGTGAAAAAGAAACAATATTTCCAAGTGTACACTAGTTCTGCACAACCTTGCCATATCTGGAAGGCCACTTTGTTTGGACAGTGAAAAAAAAAAAAGAAACAGCGCCTAAGTCTTGGTATATTTTTATAGAAAAATTTTAGACTTTAAAAGACTATGGATTTATAAATTATCACAATATTTAACTTCAAAACAAAGTTATTGAGATATTATTACTCGTTATGATATCTGCCCAAATACTACGCGTGCACGAGTTCTAAAACTAGTTACAGACATAGACATTTATTCCCAGAAACATTCGATTAACGGATCAAATGTAACATTTCCATAATGGTTGATGGTTCAAAGTTTCAAACATATTAACGTCGTAAAAAAAACTTAAAAGAGTTAGGCTTGGACTCAATTGGCCTGCATGATTATTGTGGTTGCCCCTAACAGAGTAAGGTATCGTGGCTCAAACGTACGCCAAGTCCGATGTGGACAGTTTTTTGGCGTAGCCAACATCTCACCACCATAACCCCCCCCCCCCCCGGACCATCTCATCCGCCAGTTATCTGGCGTGCATGAAAACGGAAGGAGCAAAAGAAAAACGTTTGGCTTTCACATAAAATGAATAAACGTTTGGACTACTTTTTTAAAATTCATTTTTTGTATAAACGTTTGGACTACTTTTTTAAAATTCATTTTTTGGTTTTTTTTTTTTTAATAATTAAAATTAAACCTTACTTTTTACACTATATATATCTCTATACACTCTCATTTTTAGACACATTACTTTCAATATCACTTTCATTTACATACAAACTAAAACGAAAAAATGTCTTGTTAATATTTTAGTATCCATATTAGTCTATAGTTTATAGTATAGGGGCTTAGTGAAACATTGGTTCATGTGTAGTCAAATAGGAATGACTATATGTCGGTTTCATGCATTATACAATGCATAGCCGACTATAACTATTATATATAGGGTGTCAAACGATAGGCTTATTCCGAGCATTCGAGAGTCTAGGTTTTCTCCTTTGTTGCAGCTGGTTTCAACTCTTTTAAGAGTTGGTTTACTTCCCCCCTCATCTCTATAATAAAGAGGTGAGGGGGGAGGGGTCATTGTAATCATTCTTTTCCTTTAATCAATAAACGTACGTTTGATTAAGTGTTAACTTGTGCAGGGTTTACTTTTCTGTCGATATAACAAACTGTTGGTGTGTGTTCGTCTTCGAGTATCGGGTAATCCGCTCTCTAGATTTCCAGGTTTGTTGTAGGTTTATACAACAAGTGGTATCAGAGCCAGGTTCGTGGGTTCTCTGGTTATCTAGGATCGATCTCGAAGGTTTCTTTGGTGTTCTTGTTCTCTGGAAGGAGCAGAAGGGTGTCTTCTGTTTGGGCTACCAACAAAGGTTTTGGTGTTTAGGTTTCTTGAACATCATGGAGAAGCAGGATATCGACAGTAAAGGTTCTTGGTACTTCGGGTTTTCTTGTCGGTGTTATCGACTACGAAGGCATAGAAGTATTCAAGGTTCTTGGGTTTTTTCGAGTTGTCGAGGTTATCGACACGGTTAAAGAAAGCTCAAGGTTGTGTTCGGTTTTTTGATTTATCAAATATCGACGGTCTTGTTGGTTCGGGTTTTGTCACGTATTGACAAAGAAGAAGAAGACCAAGTTCTTGTTTTTGGATTTTGATATACAAAACAAGGAAGACTTCAAAAGGGTGTTGTGATTAATCGATTTTTTTGTGGGAAAAAAAAATAAAATCCACAGGTTCTAATATCGATTTTTAATTACAAGTGTTTTACTTTTCTTTTTGGTTAAAATAAGGAAAAGAAAACAAATTTACTTTGAAGGATATTGCACAAGGTACTTTGTTTAATTCGGTGTTGTGAGGTCCACATCACAAGGTTATCAGAATAAACAAAGGGTTGGAGAAAAGAAAGTTGAAGACTTGTCGAGGTTGCAAGGTTTCTTAGGTTACAAGAAATCTGTTTTGCAAAAATAAAGTACGACAAGGGTTACTTCAAAAATCGTTAGGTACTTTCTTGATTCAAGGGTTGTCGATTTGTTGGATGGCTTGATTCCGAGGTTCAATCGATATTTGAGTAAGAAAGGTTTTCGTTTTTGAAGGGTTTCTTGCTTTGATCGATTTCTAAGAAGGTTTATTCTTAGGGTTATATCGATAAAGCAAGAGTTTTTCACACACTAGTAACTTTGCTAGATTGTGGTTTTTGTGTAAGAAAATTCACAAAAGGGATCTTGTGTTTGGGTGATCGGGTCTTACGGGAGATCACCAAGGAGATGACTGCAGCGGGAATTTGGAAAAAGTTAGAGACTTTATACATGACAAAGTCTTTAGCTAATCGTTTGTACTTGAAGAAGAATCTATATACTTTTCACATGCATCCGGGTAAGAGTCGGTCTGAACATATTGATGAAGTTTCATAAGCTGGTAGGTGACTTAGCGGCTATAGATGCTGCTATATCGGATGAGGATCAGGCATTATTATTACTCACATCTTTACCATCGTCTTACGATAATTTCGTGGATACTTTGCTATATGGTCGGGATACTTTGAAGCTAGAAGACGTGCTCGCGACACTTCATTCTAGGGAACTTCAGAAGATGACGGGAGCAAAGGTTGATGGTGGTGAAGGGTTGTTTGTGAGGGGGAAGTCTGATCAAAGTGATATGCAGCAGGGTAAAGGTAGTGCGTGGTCAAAGTCACAAGGAAGAAGCAGCAGACTCAAGTGTTATATATGTCGGTCTGAGGAGCATTTGAAGAGGGGTTGTCCCAGGTATAATCACAAGAAATCTCAAGGTTTTGTCAGGAATAAAGATCAAGTATCCGGTTATGGAGTTGATGGGTTTGACAATGCTGATGTTATGATGGCTATGAGTGTTGAAAAGTAATTAGACTGGATCATGGATTCAGGGGGCTCATACCATATGACATACAGGAGAGATTACTTGTTTGATTTTAAGGAGTATGACGGTGGCAATGTACTGCTGGGTGATGGCAGGGAATGCCGTGTACGTAGGATGGGTAAGGTTCAAGTACAGATGAAAGATGGGTCAAGTTTTGTGTTACACAATGTCAGGTATATTCCTGAATTGAAAAGAAACTTGATATCGCTGGGAACTCTTGAAAAAGAGGGATATACCGTAAAAATGCAGTCGGGCAAAATCAAGGTGATTAATGGTTCCAGGGTTATTTTATCTGGAACCCGAAGGGATAATTGCGTATACTCTTTGGATGGCCATGCAGTGGCGAGTGAGCTTAATGCTAGTGTTGAAGAAAAAGACAGTCTTGCGCAGGTTTGGCACAAAAGACTGGGACATATCAGTGAGGCGGGACTTCAGGTGCTAGAAAAGCAGGAGCTGTTTGGAAAGAAGAGTCTAGGTAAGCTCGATTTTTGTGAGAATTGTGTTCTGGGAAAGTCACATCGAGTCAGTTTCGGTGTAGGAAGGCACACTACTCAGGGAGTGATAAACTATGTTCATTCAGACTTATGGGGTCCGTCTCAGGTGGAATCATTGGGAGGTAAGAGGTATTTCTTATCTATTGTTGATGATTATTCCAGGAGGGTATGGGTTTATATTCTCAGGTTCAAACACGAAGCATTTGGAAAGTTCAAAGAGTGGAAGCAGTTAGTAGAATCTCAGACTGGAAGGAAGATCAGGAAGGTAATTTTCTTGTGTCTTGTAATCAGAGGTCTACACAACAATGTATGAAGAGTGGGGTCGCCAAACATTTGGGTGTTGCAGGGATACAGCAGCAGACTGGATTGGTTGTGAAGACGAATATGACACTCTTGGCTAAGGTACATTGTTTTCTGATTCAGTCTGGTCTGTCCAAGGTTTTTTGGGCAGAGGATACAACCATGTCTACATATCTCATGAATAGGTCACCATCATCAGCGATTGGATTCAAGACGCCTATAGATATGTTAGGGTTTTTTGGTTGGCTTGCTAGTAATAAGCAAGGGATGCTTGAACCGGTTAAGGTCAAGTGCATATTCCTGGGATACCATAAAGGTATAGTGGGTAATAAGCTTTGGAGGTTTGATGACGTTACTTCAAAGGTAGTGCTTTACAGGAATATGGATTTCAATGAGAGTAAGGAATACAAGAAAACTCTCATTGGTTCTGGTGTAGGTACGGGTTCAGTGCAGGTGTTGCAGGGAGTTGAGTTTGAGGTGGAACCGCTTGGGGATCATACATTTGAGGTGGAATCTCAAGGGAATGTCTGTCAGCTAGCTGGTTCACAGGAAGTACAAACTCAGGATTTAATAGACTATCATTCAGCACGTGATAGGGAGCAACACTCAGCATGGGAACTAGACAGGTATAGAGAAGACAGTAATGAGGCTGCTTTTGCAGTTGCTGCAGTGGAGAAGATATACACACATGAGTCATTGAATTTCAATGATACAGTTGCTTGTGAGGTGATATCCAAGTGGAAGGCTGGATTGAAAGAAGATATGGATACTCGGTCAGATGTGTATGTGCTCAGCAACGGTTGCAGGAAAAGCAGTGACGACAGCAACGACTATTACTGTGAGTATACACCAGGTATGTTCATACATCTATTTCTCTATATAGATGGTATGGTTTTTTCTTGCAGATGCAAGGCTGAGATCTGGGATACCAAGGGATTGCTGGATAAAGCAAAAGGAAATATACTTGGTATTGAGATCATCAGGGATCAGAGTGGTAATACTCTGAGGGGGTCATAGTCCAGGTTTCACAACGGTAAGTTGGTACAGACTTTGTTGGAGGGACACTCCATACTGTCATTGGAGGGTAGTCTATCAGGGGACTGTGATGTGGAAAAGAATGGTAAGTGATCATATACATATGCGGTTGGAAGCCGGGAATATCAGATGGTCTGCACGAGACCTGACATAGCATCTGTAGATGTGGGTATGTTGGATAGGTCTGATCGTGGATTACAGACATACGTACAGGTTTTTGTGGATTTTGACTACGCTATGGGTAGATCGATCACTGTCATGGGTAGATCAATCACAAGGTACGGGTTTATGATACAAGGATGTGCAGGAAGCTCTGAAGCTATGATGCTGCACATGGAGGCTTTGTCAACAACTGAAGCGGCGTATATGACACTTACGGAGGCTGCAAAGGGGGCTATTTGGCTAAAGGGACTCTCGATAGAGTCAGGAGCTAAACTAATGTTAGTAGCGGTTATCGCTACTACTATGTGGATGAAGGCACACCCCTATCCGAGGTTCCAGTGCTGGTTGAAGCTACTGCGTATCGGAGTAGGCTAATATGGTACTAAGGTGGAAATTGTTAATATTTTAGTATCCATATTAGTCTATAGTTTATAGTATAGGGGCTTTAGTGAAACATTGGTTCATGTGTAGTCAAATAGGAATGACTATATGTCGGTTTCATGCATTATACAATGCATAGCCGACTATAACTATTATATATAGGGTGTCAAACGATAGGCTTATTCCGAGCATTCGAGAGTCTAGGTTTTCTCCTTTGTTGCAGCTGGTTTCAACTCTTTTAAGAGTTGGTTTACTTCCCCCCTCATCTCTATAATAAAGAGGTGAGGGGGGAGGGGTCATTGTAATCATTCTTTTCCTTTAATCAATAAACGTACGTTTGGTTAAGTGTTAACTTGTGCAGGGTTTACTTTTCTGTCGATATAACAAACTGTTGGTGTGTGTTCGTTTTCGAGTATCGGGTAATCCGCTCTCTAGATTTCCAGGTTTGTTGTAGGTTTATACAACATGTCTCAACAACCAAATGATCCGTTTTTTAATTCTTTTCTCGGTATGTCGCAGCAATCGTCTTCTTCAAACCCTCCTACACCTTTGCCACAAAACTCGATATCTTCTCGCAACAACTTTATTTTCCTCCGCATGGTACCCAATATAATATGCCTACAATGATGAGTGAACCTTCTAACCAAATAGTATTAGCATAGAGTATTCATCTTACGATGAGTATTTAGCTTTCTGTTAATACTCGTCTTATATAAGCTACACTAGAAACTTTTTTTTTTTTTTAAAGATTTTTAATGCCTTTTGGCCAAAAGAAATAAATTTGATTGATGGTTACGGTATACAGATAGCCCAGGATTGTTACGGTCTTTTGTCATTTCATATGCCAAACCCGAGCAAAATTTTGGGCTCGTGAGACAAAGAGTGTAGGTTCTTAATATTTCCCAATTTCTCTGTATCTTTTTTTTTTTTTTTTTGTCGTTATAGAGAGGTGCATCCTCAAGGATATACCACACTTACTGTGTTGCGTAGCTAATAAAATAAACATCTATTCTTAACGATTAACACCAAACAGT
This sequence comes from Artemisia tridentata subsp. tridentata, assembly GCA_021014915.2. Classification (NCBI taxonomy): domain Eukaryota; kingdom Viridiplantae; phylum Streptophyta; class Magnoliopsida; order Asterales; family Asteraceae; genus Artemisia; species Artemisia tridentata. The sequence goes on along the minus strand of CP139508.1, from coordinate 95,946,869 downwards.
TTATAACGTTGTTTGCATAATCGGGCAAGTGAATCAAGAGACAATGTATATAGATTGATATAAGAACTTAACTTACTTTCTTTCATAGGAATCCGATACAACACCCCACAAGTATGCTCCAACCAACATATACCGAAAAACGCCACAGTTGATATCAAATTCTGTTCACTTTAAGAAAGTCTCCACTCGGGTTGTATAGCTGATCCAACAAATGACAAAAGCATCATTTCCATTGCTTTTGCTACCCAACCAAGTCCAGCATATGCAAGTACAATAAGTTGGAAGTTTCCAAATCCAATAGTAGATATTGCTTCATCTAATGTATATGTATATCCTTGATCACCCATCTAACCATCAAATGTAAATGAGACAAAAGTTACACATATATCAACATACTAAACTTTTTGGAGCATACTAAATGCCAAGCTTCATGGTAACAACTAAAGTCAAAAACAATATTTGAAACTTCAAAAACATGAAATTAAGTGTTGATTCCCGAAAATATCCGTTATCTTCTTGCAAATATTTTGCTAACCAGCAACACTAAATGACCACCTGTTTTAAAGACAATATGTGGAAGACGATTAATGTCCAAGCTAACTCACTGGCATGCGCGTTTAGAAGAGTGCGTGTCTGCTCTCTCGGGAGAACTTTTGAGAATTTTCTCAGTAGAATCAAAGCATGGTTTTTTATAATCATAAACCAGATTGAAATCTTAAAAATGATATGGTTGATGAATTATTGAATCAAATTTAGTAGGAACAGAAAAGTTGGTTCCATAAATGAAAAATATATAAAAATCTGTTGATATAAAAAACAAAAGAAAAGTAACTTTTTTACATAATTGTGTACGTATTTTAAAAAATATTAAAAATCATCTTTCAATATTTTTATGCCCATCCTAAGATCACATCCTAACCATTGAAATTTGATTATATCCCTAAAATTTCTACTTTCAATATGGTATAAATAATCAACTTTGATTAATAATCCCATGCATAACTTGATATTGCTATTACTTCTTTCGAGTTCATGTTTTCTTGAAAAATAGCATCTCAAATAGAATTAATTGCTCGACGCTGATACCAGCATACATATATGTATGTTTTTAGTTGCAGCTTAAATCATGCAGCATAGAACCAACGCAATGGAAAAGTACCAACTATTGGAAAATCTTGGACATGGATCGTTTGGGGTTGTTTTTAAAGCGTTCAATAAGCAAACGCATGAAGTGGTTGCGATCAAGAAACTGATGACAAAGTATTACTCAAAAGAAGACTGCATGAACCTAACGGAAGTTAAGTCACCCATCAAGATGCACAACAATCATCCTAACATCATCCGCCTTAAAGAAGTCATCAACGAAAACGAAACACTGTTCTTGGTATTCGAATACATGGAATGCAATCTCTACCAACGTATGATACAATATGAGAAGCCCTTTTCAGAAACCGAGATTAGAAACATGTGCTTCCAAGTATTTCAAGGTCTTGCATACATGCATCACCGCTGCTGCCCAGGTATGTAATCAAACACAAAGAACACAATTTGTATAAAGAATCTCTCTTTATTAATCACGAATAGATATATACAATCACTGTATGTTTTGTTACAAAAGATGGATATAGTAACTGAAAGAAATCAATCCTATTTATACTAGTATCTATTGGCGGTTATTTATACTAGTATCTATTGGCGGTTATTTCTGAAGTGTTGTGTTGCTTCAAAACATCACGTCGGTTGGCTGTGAGAAACCCAAACCGTTGACCCCTTTTCTGAACAGACACAATGCCTTGTAACGGTTATCTCCAATTCTTTTTTTATCCTTGTACACTTTACACCCCTCAAGTCTTAAACTAACAATGCCTTGTAACGGTTATCTCCAATTCTTTTTTTATCCTTGTACACTTTACACCCCTCAAGTCTTAAACTAATTATAAATTCCAACAGTCTCCCCCCCTAATTGTTTAAGACTTGCTCTTCTAATCTTCAGACATCATCATCTGTCTTTGCATCACGCCTATTCTTTTGCTTGATCCAAATCTTCTCGACTTGTAACACAGACTTTGTTTTCAATAAATCTTTAATGACTTCGCACCATCTTTTGCTCCTCACGAACTTTGCTTGACACAAACTTGCTTCACACGAATTTGCTTCACACAACTTGCTTTGTAATCTATCACAGATTATCTTCACTTGTTTGTTTCACACAACTTGGCTTCACACCGTCTTCACTTTGACCAGTCACTGATCTTGTTCTTCACGAACCATCCTTCACGGCAAACTTGGTTATTTCACTTAACCTTTAATTCTTTCACATAATTTTGATCCTTCACGGATTGAAACCGCATCACACGTGTTTCCTTTTAACTTGACCCATTCACTACATCTTCTCATTGCACCCTTCACAGGTTACTCGTCCGCATCACACGGTCTTTGTCTTGATCGCGTCACACGATCAAGTTTTTTTAAACTTTCTAATTTTCATCAATAAGGCACATCAGAAGTGCCGGTTCATCATCATCATTCTCTATTAATAGTGCCGCATCTTCCTTCTCTTTCTTGCTTGAACATTCATAAGCATAGTGCCCAAGTTTTCCACACTTGTAGCAATTTATTTGCGACTTATCACCATACCTTCGCGGTTTGTTGTTGTTTTCTTCCGACTCATTTGAGGTGTGTCCTTCACCTTTATATCTCCCTCTGCCTTGTCCTCTCGAAAAATCTTGTCCACATTTTCCAAAACGCCTTCCTTGAGTAAAGTTATTGTTGTGACGTGTCAACAATAATTTGTTTTGATCGTCACTCTCCTTATTCTTCTTAAACTTTATTCTCTCTTCGAAAGCCTTCAATCTTCCAATCGCATCATCTAAAGTCATTTTGTCTAGATCGCAGTGTTGCTCTATGGATGCAACAATTTGTATAAACCTATCTGGTACGGCATTCAGAAGTTTTTGTACTAGACTTGGTTGATCAAATGTTGAACCCAAATTCGCTGCCCTAGTCACAATCCCATTTATCTTCACGGTAAATGCATCAATTGTGTCTTCCTCATTCATTTGCAACATCTCAAACTCCGATTTGAGTGTTTGCAATCGTGCCTTTTGCACTCGATCTTCTCTTACATATCTTGTCTTAAGTGCATCCCACACTTCTTTTGCGGTCTTATAACTTGCAACTTGTAACACTAGATCCTCTGGCAATGCTTGAAATAAATACGCCATCGCGGCTTTGTTTTTCTTCACATCAGTTTTAGTGCCTGGTTCTATAATTTCCTATATACCATTTGCTTCTAAAATCGTTTTGAATCGAATAGCCCAAACAGGGTAATTTGTAGAATTTAAAACCGAACATTGAAAATGTGCCAATGATCCCCCAAGTGCATTATTGTTGTTGTTATCGCTTGAATCCGACATGTTTTCTAAGTTTTCTTCCTAAAACTTAAAAAAACTCTAATATGGATTCCTTCTAAACCAATATGATTCCAACAATTCCAACAATAGTCGAACTTAATTCTTTTGTCTAACCACAATAATTTCCAAATGATTCTAACGTTTTCCTAACGCGAATCGAAATAGGCAAAAGTCTAATCTTCCAAACTATTCTTTGTTCTAATAAATGTAATAAAACCAACAGGTATTTAAGAAAATAAAACCTGTACACTTGAACTTCTTTGTAGAATATCTCAAAAGAAAAGTAAGTATCTTTTCTTTTCTTTTTTCTGTCCACGTGAGTCACCAAATCAAAAGACCAAAAATTTGACTTTTGTTCCCTTCACTTTTTCTGCAAAGGCTGCAGCAAAACACTAGGAACCGCTGGTGTTTTTCTTTTCTTTTTCGTCCCACCAATCACGCACGAAAAATTCTGGATCCTCTTGATCTGCTTCTCTACAGCGTTTCTCTTGTTGTTGTTTATCACAAACAAGCAGCCTCTTCAAACGATTTCCTTCCCAGAAATCACCGACTCTGTTTTTCCGGTTCTTCTTGAACGGAAAAAAAAAATCCCGATCAGTGAGTGATCGGAAAAAAAATCCCGATCACTCACTGATCTTTTTTATGCAATCTGCAACGATTCTTCAACCTGCTCTGATGCCACTGCTGCCCAGGTATGTAATCAAACACAAAGAACACAATTTGTATAAAGAATCTCTCTTTATTAATCACGAATAGATATATACAATCACTGTATGTTTTGTTACAAAAGATGGATATAGTAACTGAAAGAAATCAATCCTATTTATACTAGTATCTATTGGCGGTTATTTCTGAAGCGTTGTGTTGCTTCAAAACATCACGTCGGTTGGCTGTGAGAAGCCCAAACCGTTGACCCCTTTTCTGAACAGACACAATGCCTTGTAACGGTTATCTCTAATTCTTTTTTTATCCTTGTACACTTTACACCCCTCAAGTCTTAAACTAATTATAAATTCCAACAACCGCGGCTACTTTCATCGTGACCTCAAACCTGAGAACCTTCTTATAAACAAGGATATAGTTAAGATTGCTGATCTTGGTCAAGCTCGCGAGATGAATGCTCAACGGCCATTCACCTATAATGTTTCAACAATTTGCTATCGTGCCCCTGAGGTTCTTCTACATTCGCCAGTGTACAATTCTGCAGTTGATATGTGGGCAATGGGTGCAATAATAGTTGAATTATTCACCGTCACACAAATATTTGAAGGTTCTTCTGAAGCTGATGTGATGTATAAGATTTGCAGTGTTTTAGGCACCCCAACAGATAGTACATGGCCCGGAGGACTTGATCTTGCAAAGAATATGTGCTATCGATTTCCAGATCTTCCTAGTGTGCGGTTTTCTGATTTATTACCGAATGCAAGCCCGGAGTTGGTGAATCTTGTTGCTACACTCCTTTCATGGGAACCCAGCTATAGGCCAACAGCCATTCAGGCGCTTCAGCATCCTTTCTTTCATAGCTGCTATTTTATTCCACCAACTGTCCAGCTTCAAGACACAAGTTTTACTCTCCTTGATTCTGTGCCACTCGTGTTCAAAATGGCGATGCAGCGTGAGTTGATGAAGAAGACACCAAGTTTTAAAAGTTGCGCGAGTTCTTTGGAAAGAGTTGATTTTAACAAAGATCTGAGTCATTTTCTCCCTAAAGATCTATTTGTTTAAGGAAGTACAAGAAGTAGTAGTTTGTTTTAGCTATTGAAAATCTACAGTTAATGTGGTTAATTTGAGTTTTAGTTTGTCATAAACCTAACCTATATATGATTTTGCTTATGTTGGATTTGGTTTGGTGAATCAACAGTAATGAAATGTCAAATATGTTGAATGATTAGTTACTATTTACTCCATGTTTAATTAGTATCCAAATTTTCAAGTTCAAATTTCCATGTTTAATTGAAGACCAACTAAGTCTTGAAGAAAGTTTGACAACTTCCTCACTGCCTCCCCATGCACATCATCCCCCCCATTTTTAGAGTATTGTTCTTAAAGACTAAGGGGGGTTAAGGGGGGTTGGAGCGCCTGCGGTTTGGGCCATCGGTTTGGATCACACCGGCGGTAACACCGCCGCCGGTGTTGATTTTATGCCAAAATTTTGTGAAACACGGTATGGATCCCCGCTAGCCATAAAATCATTTTGATCATAAAGTGGGCAAAAAAAGAGACGTTGGAAGGACAAAAAGAGACGTTGAGGTCTAAAACTCAGTCCGAGTCTGACTCGGTTGGTTGTGTTGGAGTCTTCTGCTTCATGTGGGATGTTTGTCATATGATGATCTTGGTCAGCAAAGGTTAAGTTGAGATCCAACATGTTTTTTTTATGATGTTTTTGGTTAAGAAGATAAAGAGTTGGTCGGAGGGTGGCTGGGGTGAATCATTGGTGAGAGTTTGAGGCTGCCATCGGAGAAAGAGTGAGATAGAGAGAAAATGAGATGAGACATGTGAAGAGGGGAACATGCAAGTGCCTTTTTATCAAGAAAATTAAATAAAACAAGTTGCGAGTTTAAATATTAAAAAGAAAAAAAAATGGGAGGTATGAGATTTTATGGCCGCCAGTGATTTAGGTTGGGAGATATGAGATTTTATGGGTATGAGTTGGCTGAAGCTTATTGGTGAAATTTGGGAGGTATCCATACATCAGAGGCATGCCTCCTAACGCTCTAAGGTAGTGGTATTAGTTTCTTTCAACTATTTATATGCATGTCACGAGAGTATCGTAACCCGTGCGTAGCTACGATAAACTTCAATATAAAATTTTACGCAAGAGTGAGTTTAATTTTTGAAATATAAGTTTAATGGGTTTAGTAGATAGTTTGTTAGAAAGTTAAACATAGGGAGAATTGCAAATATACCCACTAAAACTCAAAAACTTGCATATTTTCTTAAAATACAAGTTTTCAATGCATGATTTACAATGCAAGTTAAGCATGTTTTGGGTATATATGCAAATATGCAAGTTTTAGTGGGTACTAGACGAGTACCCGTGCATAGCAACGGAATTTTCTAGCGGCAAACAACTATTGATGCGATAAAACGTGAAATAATCAAAATGCATAGCAATGACTTATCTAGCGGCAAACAAGAATAAGTGTTTCGTGTAACATTATACATAAGCGTGTAGTTGAGTACATATGAAATGAAGCTTATCTCAACTTTATCAGTACACAAAAACTTCAAAGCAAGGAAAGAAATTTAACGTGAGTTCGTCGGCATTGACCAGTGACCACCCACAAACCATCCTTCCTCTTCATAACCTGTTATAAATTTAATCCAAGCACAATTAGAATGATTGTTATATAAATTGAATCCAAGTACAATTAGAATGATTGTATATAAATTGAATCCGCACAACACATCAATTATAAAAACTAATTCATGAATGTGATTTCCCCTAATTTTTTCAAGGGTTTAACAACACAGCCAAGTATAGGATTTAAATTCAAAAATTATAACTTATTTTGGAATGATTTTTGAATGCGTCGCAATTAATGGTGAAGTTGAAACTGCCGTTTTTGATTCAATGATAATTAGAAAATTAATGGTAGATGTAACCGATTATATTTGATTGAAAGAGTATTGAAGAAGCTTTGACTTCGTTTGTGTTTTTGAAAGAGTAAAGTATTAAAAATTCTGTGTTTGCAAGAGATTAAAGAAGAAGCGTATGAAGGAAGAATCGTATTCAAGAAGCTTTCCATTCATTGAGAAGGATAGTTTAGGTAATACATTAATTTAAGTTTTTTCACTTTTCATTTCTTTACTTATTGACCATTTTTCCATTATAATTAGTTAAGAAAGATTAAGATAAGATAAGTAGTTTAGATACTTAAAAATAACTGTGTTTTACGTATATATTTTTTTTATTGCTTTTATTCAGGTATGAATATATTCTCTCTGCACCATGGCCATTACTCAAGGATTAATTTGTTCAACTTTTAACCTTAAGTATCCGTGATAATTAGAAAAGATAATCCGACATTAACCTTGCAATCATAACCAAATTTTGATAATTAATTACAGTAATAAATAACTATTGTACGTAGTTTGCTTCAAGACTATGCTCGATCATTTGCTATATAAAATAATCATCTCACGATAAACCATCAACAAAAGCAAAAGAAATACAACAAATATACAAAGATTACGTTATCAAAAAATCAGACGTCTAAGCAAACCTAACATTATCCCAAGATAATCTATAGTAGCCCATATTTGTTCTTCAAAAAGAAAAAAAAAAAATCTATCAAGCTACTATTATTTACTTATCTTATATAAATTTCAACCACTGATCTAAAATTCTTCCGCTTCCTTCTACCTCTTGCGAAAGCGTTCTCACTACCTCCATCTCAGGTGTTGCGAACAAGGATTGTTCTTTTAGCTTTAAGGATACGTCAGATGTACGTACATTTAAATCCAGAAAAAAAATCTCGGTTGATGACACCCGAGATGAAGGCGGCGTTCCAACTGATTCAACTAAGCACCGAGTTAGATACAAATTCCGGCGGCGGCTACACAGATTCCCGCGGGATCTACAAAAAAACACATAGAAATACAAAAAACACATACATCTATAGAAAAACATTCATAACGAAAAAAAAAATGAGACAAACCTAAGATTCCGGCGGCAGCTACACAAATTCCGGCGAGATCTACAAAAATAGAAATAAATCTATTAAAAACCTTCAATACTAAAAACAAAAAACCTTTTTGTGATATAGATCCGGCGGCGGGGTTTGGTGGGTGTTGGTCTCGGGCGTGGTGGGTCTCGGTGGAGAGGGGAGTTTCGATGGTGGTGGCGGCGATCTAAGTGAGCCTTTGGGAGTGTGTGTGCTAGAAAGAGAGAAAGGAAAAGAATTAGAGTTTGTGTGTGTTTCGGGTGTGTGTTTATATTTGGTGTGAGGAATGACAGTTTCGACTTGCATTTTAATGTTCTGTGCATTAATGTCCAGCCTATCATTGCACAATATACTGTCATTTAAGTGTAGTCAACTTATAAACTATATTTGGAATACCGTGTCATATAAATGAGAAATGGTTATATACTGTCATTTATGTGTATATTTGGAATATACTGTACGCATGGTTATATACTGTGAATGAAAGTCAACTTATAAATATTAAGTGAGATTGTTCGCATGGCTATTTCACAAAGCATATTTTCAAGCTTTCAAGGGTAGAATAGGCAAAACATATTTTCAACATTTCACAAAGGTTGACTTGTTCACTTTTCCCCTTTGACCATACACCCATTATATGTAGTTAAGATATATGCAATTGCCCCTTAAACATAAAAAGGGCAAAATATAAAGTTTAGTGAGCATAATGGGTAATTTCTAACTTTAATAAAGTTCAAAGGGTAGTTCGACATTTACCAACCAATAATTACGAGTAAATTTAAAGTTGATAAATGTTATATATATAGTTAATTATTTGATAAAAGAGATAAACCAAGTAAGGGTGAACATCGGTCCAAAACCGAACCGGCCGACCAAAACCGGACCAGACCGAGACCGAATTCAACCAAAACCCTAGACGGAGGACCGGACTGAATGTGTTCGGTCCGGTCCAGGTTGGTCCGGTCCGGTCTGGTCCTTCAGTCGGTCCGGTCCAAGAAGGCATAATGGTCGGTTTTACGTAAGACCGGTCCGGACCGAGACCGAAATAAGAAAAATGTTGGGATCGAGACCGGACGGGGTCTTTCGGTTTGGTCGGTCCGGTTGGTTTTCTCGATCTTGGGTTTGCGATGCTCAGCCCTAAAGCCAAGTTAAAGATCATGGTCGCACACCACACACAGAAGATTTTATTGGGTTCTAAACCTTTTTTTTTTCTCATGTTCGTGCTAAAATAAACACTTACAGTATAATAACAAGGTTTGAGGATCAAGTAAAAATGATCGTAAAATATAGTTTAAGGTATGAAGGAAGGTCATTTTTCGAGTTAAACAAATATGTAATGATTCTTTTTCTAGTATTTTTATTTTTTCGGAATAATTTTTTACGTAGGTTTGTGATGCACCAATCTTTTTTCCCTTAATGCACTTTCTTATATTGTAATGTACGCATCCTAACATTGATACATCTATTTTGTACTATATAATACACGAAAATGTTACGAGTGTATAACAAAACATTAGCATACTAGCATGTGATTGTGTATGCAACGGAAAAGTAGATCACAAACCTGCACTTAATGATATGGCAACCGCCAATTTACCGAATGCAATGCCTACACTTAGGACACCTCTTCCAATTCCACCCATTATTCATGCAAATAAAATCAAAATCGACATTGTTTCCATCGCTAGTCTCCCTTCGCATGTATAACCATCTTGCCATGTAACCTTACACTTATAACAAAACTGTTTCAGGCAAAAAGGACACACACATCTCTTTGCATCACCTTCACCAAACTCAGTTATCATTAACTCCGAACAATCGTTGCTAGGACAGTAGACCCTATCAAACCCTATAAACACGTTGATTCACATAATGCATCGCGCCATATCTTGAACATTGTATGTGAAATTTTGGTGCTTCATGACAGGGTTCAAAAGAGTGATTGCAAAAGTTATAAGGGCATTTGATGTCCGATATGTTGTCTTCGAGCTTGGCTTGGACGTATTTGATCATCATACAAGCAGTGCAAAACGAGTGGACGCATGGGCTGCTATTAATGAAATTTTTGTTGGGTAATGTTACGAACGAGGTTTTAAGCCCGCGCGTTGTCGCGGGATGTTTATGGACGTAAGTATAACATGAAGGACCAATTATGTAAATTATGTGAGGACTAAATTTGCAACGAACCTCTAAGATGAAGGACCAAGTGCGTATGGATTTTTTTAAAAATGTTAAAGATAATGGTTGTTAGCTACTTAACGTCAAGTTAGTGACCAAGGACTGACTTTGCAATGGATGTATAACATGAAGGACCAATTATGTAAATTATATGAGGACTAAATTTGCAACGAACCTCTGAGATGAAGGACCAATTTCATACAGATTTTTTTTAAATGTTGAAAATAATGGCCGTTAGTTAACGATCGTTAAGTAACTAACGATCGTTAGTTACTGTAGCGCTACACACATTTTTCAGTATAGTTGACCGAAAACACTGTAAATGCCCGAAAGGATGCCCGAAATTCACAATAAATGCACTATAGTATAATTCAAAGCAAATCTCGCATGTAAATGTGTCTTCTTCATCATCATCATCATCATCATCATCATATCATCATCATACTATTTTGATCAAGGTTTCCTGAGGGTATTATTCAATTTAGATCCCCCATTGAATGAAAGTTAATTTGATGATTTGTTTGTTGCTTTGAATACATTTTATTGGTATACATCTCTCCTACTAATGTGTAGAGTGGTTTAAGTACGACTCGCTAAATGTTTAGTGACCAAAGTTCAATTCGAAGAGTAAATATTTTTAAATGTGTATCACATTAATTATAAGAGATAATAAGTATCACTACAAACATTCTCATTTATAACATACAATTACAGTTATCAAAAGCTTTTACTTTACACGTTTTGAAAATATAATGGTTTGATGAGTAGTGCATTAAATGATTCCACTTTTAATAAGATGTATGTATATATAAGATGATTTTAGCTTATGCATGTTATTGGCTTTCAAGTTGATTATTGTTAAATAATAAATACAAACAAGTAAACTAGAAATGAATTTACTCCAGACTTCACTAAAATATAAGGATTGAATTTGAACAAAAGTTTTATAGCTTTATTTATTGAGAAAATTCTCAAAAGAGGCCAAAAAGTTAAGCCTTTTCCCAAAAGAAGCAAAAAATAACATGCTTTCCCATAACGGTCATGTGCGAACGTGCGATTCCACTAATTTTTTGACACGTGTCCAGACAAATAGTACAATACCAATCATTTGTTCCCAAGCAGATGTGCGAACGACGGTTGTGCGAATTCCGGCTAATGTGCGAACATTAAAAAAATCTTTTTTTTCCAGTTACCATCAACACCAATCAACACCACCATCACCACCACAGATCCGCCATCACCACCACAGATCAACACCACCATCACCACAACAGATCCGCCATCACCACCACCACCACCATGTAGCGTTGTTTTCTAGCCGCCACCGTACCATCATGCTACCGTTGTTGTACCACGATTATTTTATCATCACAACAATCGCCATCGTCATCGCTTTCAACCACCACAAGTACAATCACCAACTAGATCTAAAAACATAAATCTACAAAACCCACTCCCCATACTCGATTTTCTTCCAAACCCATAAAACTGAATCTGAAACTTGCAGCCAGCCACTTGTTAGACTCGCTTTTTTATAAAGATATCGTCACTCACGTGAATTGGACTAGGTTGACAGTAAGTAGTACACGCAGGGACTACTTATGTTCAAATGGCAAACATGTAGTGTGTTAGGGCTATAAATACCCCTCATGACTCTCCATGAGGGGTGTGGGAATTCTTTGTATTGTTTGTTTTATTCATTTAAGCTAATAGACTAAAAGTATTTCTCCACCCTCTCTCTACTCTCTCTCTCTCTAAAAGGATGAAGATATTGATCTTCTTCCACCAATCCCGACCTCCCGAACCACATAAATCATTGTTTATTTCGGTCCTACAATTGGTATCAGAGCCAGGTTGTGTCATTAACTGATTTTCGTGGTTCGTACATCATGTTTTAGGCTGTTTTTATCACACTTTTTGGTCGCCAGAAAAAAAATTTCGGTCATCGGAATTTTTTTTTCCGTTTCATTCGCTAAAAACAGATCTAGTACATGTTTCCTGTATCCAGTCAAAGCAACTCTTACAACTCACTTTCTGTATCAAACAATCTGTTCACTTTGTATTTCTATTAATTCCTGTTTATCAGGTTGGTTGTTACTATTGATTTATGGAGATTGTTTTGCACTACAAACCGTGAATCTGTGGTCAGCATACTGGTCAAATCTGGGTTGCAAAAGGTGGTCAGAAAAGATGGTCGGAAATTTTTGGCCAGAATCTCGCCGGAATTTTTGGTCAAACAGTCAAAACACCTTTTTATCGCAATTGCTTGTAAAGCAAATTGCGATAAACCCTCTTCTATCGAAATTCGATTTCTTGTAAAGAAATTCGATAACCTATCGCATTTGTCAGTTTTATCGCAAATGCGTTTTATCGCAAATGGGATTTTTATCGCAAATGGGGTATTTTTATCGCAAATGTGGAGGTTATCGTAATTGTGACATAAGGTCAAACCTATCGCAAACTGGGTCAACGATCTCTTATCGCAAATTGAAAAAACAGAATGGAGATGAAGAATTGACCAGTTGACCACTAAACCAAAATACCATCGACCCAAACTTCAGTTATCACATCATCAGCCAAAGTTCTAAAATTTAAAAACAAACAAAAATAAACAAACAATCTACTGCCTAACCCATATCATATCCATATCATCTAATTGAAAACTAATCTACATCTCATCTACAATCTACGGCTACACTCTAAACAAAATGAAATCATTATAGCAAGATCTCAGCTTTATTTCTTTCGTACCATTCGATGATACATCAAGACCTTCGAAAGTCAAGCAAATTGAAAGATAAGCAACATCATTGATCTATAAGAAGTTTATCTTCTAATTTTTTTTTTCGAACATAAAGAAAGAAGTACAACAAGTATGTTGCCTTCTTTTCTTGGTTCGTTTATGACCAACAACAAATCGAATCCAAAATCATCAGTCGACCCTACCTGAGATCCTTTAAAGGATCTTGAAGCCGAAGTCTTTGTGGCCGCGGTCTTCTTGTCTCCTCGTACCTAATTGACTATAAGTGGTTTGATGGTGGTGATTGTTGCTCGATTGAAGTTGATGATGTCGATTGTGATGATGGAGACTTAGAATGATAACATTTTTTTGGAATGAGAGGCGTTAGAAGAGAAGAGAGAGTGTGGTAGGCGGACACTTTTCTGTGTTTGTGTTTTAGCGTTAGTGATATGATAAGATTAGGGTTTGTGTTATATACCAGTTTGGGTTTAATGACTTGTGCATTGGGCTGAATTAGTTTTTTTTTGTTGGGGATCCAGAATGGGCTATGATTGTCATTGGGCTGATTGAAATTAAAAAGTTTTATCCGAATTTTTTCTTAAAAAATTGGATACGATTTCTTAATTTTGGTTATAAGTGGTATTTTTTTTGGTTATACAATTTCACGGGGATACAAAGTTCACGGCTAAAAATATTATGGTTACGAAAAATGACTACGGGGAAGAACGGTATTATTGATTTGACTTTGAAGTGACATTTCTCGGGCATGTGTACTTATTTATCTCAAAGTCTAGAGGTTGGTTGGATGCATGACTTTCAGAGATACTTGTTTGGGCACTCATGGGTATAGTGATTAAGTCTTGGATTATATAGTTTTCATAGGTCAAGGGGTGGATGGACGAAGACCTAGTTAACTATCACTTAAAGGAGATACGTTGTAGTACTCAGTGTCACACAAAGATGTGGATAATTCAAGAGAGGTTCATATACAGTTAAGGAATGATGGATGGGTATATAAAACGACCTATGCTTTAAGGAGTTATGTTGTAGTGCTCAGTATAGGTTCTTAATCACACCTTCGTACAAGATTAAGTCACATATCTAAGGGGTGTTTACTTCCTTTTCAAGTTGGTCATATCAGGTTGTCTCCATATGTGGTCATTTACTAACAGCCGGGTAATTTTAAGGAGGTTCGTTTAAAGGTTGGTTTGAGAGAAGTATTGAGAGTATTTTTTTAACATATTCTCACGAAATTATGCTTCGACGGGCTGTTATGGCTTTAACATTGCATCAAGTTAAAGGTAATCAAAGGCACGTGCACTAAAGTATGATGTTTCCGATGACTCGCAACCATCAGGAGGGAGAAGTGCACGAAGAAAAAGTAGTGTTTCGTCTTCAGCAATTCGGTTGAGGGTACATCGAGGCTTATTACCAACTTGGATGCAAATACTTTGTGAGATATGTTGAAGCTCTTGAACGACAACCATTGTGCTTCCTTTAGTATCTACAGTCTCCGCTGCGTGTTTGAAGACTAAAGAGAGTTGTCGTTTCAGGAGGGAGCAGAGAAGAAGAAAAGGGCTCACTAGTTAGGAGGGAGTAATAACCTAACTAGTACATTACAGTTGAAGTTCAGAGCTACAAGGATGTGTGCCGTCAGCACAAAGATCGATGCTGCGATCTTCGGAATAGAGAACTTCAAGTCTGCCTCAGGATCTAGACTACAGAGACTCTGCGCTTCAACAACGTCAACAAAAGTTTATTATTTTTGTAATTTACTTTGTTTATAGGTCTCATTGTAACCATTCACGTGTGACGATATCTTGGAGGGAGATTGTTAGACTCGCTTTTTTATAAAGATATCGTCGCTCACGTGAATTGGACTAGGTTGACAGTAAGTAGTACACGCAGGGACTACTTATGTTCAAATGGCAAACATGTAGTGTGTTAGGGCTATAAATACCCCTCATGACTCTCCATGAGGGGTGTGGGAATTCTTTGTATTGTTTGTTTTATTCATTTAAGCTAATAGACTAAAAGTATTTCTCCACCCTCTCTCTACTCTCTCTCTCTAAAAGGATGAAGATATTGATCTTCTTCCAACAATCCCGACCTCCCGAACCACATAAATCATTGTTTATTTCGGTCCTACAATTGAAATGATTCAAAAGTAGGAAAGATGATAATTACCTTTCTCAAGCATGGGAGGACGGTTTTCTGCACCGGCTGCATGGATATCTTGTTGAGTAGATTATGTTGTTGTATGATAAGGTTGATTGCTTCAGGATCGTTGCAAAGAAATAGGTGTTGTGATTGTTGAAGGTAAAACTTTGATGTTGTTGTGAAGTCTTGGTTTGTTGATGATGATCGTTGAATTTTCAATTTAGATAAACGAAACAATTTAAATAAAGTTACTAAATTTGACTAGAATATAATTTAGACAAAATCAAAAGTTTACAATTTCGACAAAAGATATGTAAATTATAATTTAGATAAAATTTCAATTTCTATAAAAAATTTCAATTTGACCAAAATTTATACAAATTATGGTAAAATTTCAATTTAGATAGAAATATCTAATTTATATAAATTGATAATTTATATAAAAAATCTAACACTCTCATACAAGAGGGTAGATA
This sequence comes from Artemisia tridentata subsp. tridentata, assembly GCA_021014915.2. Lineage (NCBI taxonomy): Eukaryota > Viridiplantae > Streptophyta > Magnoliopsida > Asterales > Asteraceae > Artemisia > Artemisia tridentata. The sequence goes on along the minus strand of CP139508.1, from coordinate 95,931,235 downwards.
TCCGATTGTCGAAGTATTTTATACACTCCTACAAGCGCAAAAATACCGAGTTCACTTTTGGTGTTGAAGAAATCACGATCAAATCAAATTTATAAAAGTTATTTAACTTGAACAATGTTTATGTAAAGTGCAAGGGTTGAAACTGCCGAATCTGAAAGTTACACAAAGCTGCTGAAAAAGCGAGGGACCAATTCTGACAATTTCTGAAAGTGCAGTTCTGTCCGATATTTGATTGCGATAAGCCTTTGTTGTCTGATATTTGGTTTGCGATAAACTTGTCGGATGGCACTGGCTTTGAATTGCGATAAGTACCTTAATCTGAATTGCGATAAAAATCAAATGGCTGAATTGCGATAAAACCCCAAGATCTCAATTGCGATAAAACAGACAAGATCCAATTTCGATAAACCCCTTTTTATCGCAATTTAAATTGTGATAAACCCTAACTTATCGCAAATCCTTATACAAGGATTGGATATTTTTCGATGTCGAGAAATACTTTTTATTGTTTTTCTTATACAAGAAAAGCAATAAAACTCCAAATCGTAGCCAATAAGAATCGAACGAGGACCTTTGAAGCGTATTTTCACCCACGAACTCAACTTTTTCTCGTCAAAATCACAAAAAGCTCACAATTTTTTGACTTTAAACGCACGTAAACCACAAAAGCTACCAACTTTTTCTCAAAATCGCTAATAGAAACACAAAAGCTTGAGGTTTTTTGCTTACAACACACTAGATGATGCGAAAATGTTAAAAAGCTATAACCTTTTTGATAGAAAAAACCCACGTTAAGCATAAACACAAACACAACGAGTACCTAAATCCTTGTGAGGCGAATGATACCACTTGTAATACTTAGATAACCTTTATCAATAAAGATATTACTAACTACTTACAATATAACGTGACACTCTTAAATATTAAAAAAGTTGTAAAAGTGAGATGAGAATATGAAGTTGTAAAGATGAGATTGTATGATACGTGTTTATTAAATCATAGCCGAATGTTTATTATACCATAAGTGAACAAATACAAAGTAATAAAACACACACACGCTCTCTCTCACCTTTACAAGACTAAGAGGCACACAAAATGAGTGTGAGAGTGTGGTATTTATAGGAGGTGGAGTGGCCTTTGTTGCCCTAAAAGGCCTTGGGTGGGCTTGTGTTGGACTTGGGCTTTTATTATATTTCTTGAACTTTACTAATCAAAGTCCAACACAAGCCTTACAATATTTGCCTTATACCTACACGACACATAATTTAAAACACATACAAATGACCATCACTTTCTAAAAATATAAAAGCTAACACCACTACCATCTTTATATCAAAACCCATCATCTAATTTGGTCATCCATCTTTAAACAAAAGTCAACACCCACCCATCAGTTCAACCCAACAACCACGAACCACCATCTTTTCTTCCTAATTCTATTTAGTATATTTATTTCTGTTGAAGATTTCAAATTTTATGTTTTTTTTTTTTGTTTTTTTTTTTTTTTTTTTTTTATTATTTTTTTTTTATGTAGTTATGGTGGTGGCAATTTTTGTTTTATGGAGATTTGGAAATTTAGAAATAAAATGGGTTTGGATAATAATGATAATGGGTTATATAGAATCTGTTGTGGTGATGGTGGTGTTGATTGGTGTTGATGGTGATCTGAGAAAAAAGATTTTTTTAAGGTTCGCACATTAGCCGAAATTCGTACAACCGTCGTTTGCACATCTGCTTGGTTGGGGAGTGTACTAATGGTCGGGGATGTGGGCCAACAAATGATTGGTATTGTACTATTTGTCAGGACACGTGTCTGACCGTTTTAGAAAAGCATATTATTTTTGGCTTCTTTTGGAAAAAAGCTTAACTTTTTTTTTTTGCCTCTTTTGGGAATTTACTCTTATTTATTTATTTTTATTTTTTCATATGCACTTCATTGTAAAATAAGCTATTATATCGCCTTGGTTGACAAGAGCACTGTGAGTGATTTGTCGGCTTCGCTAATTTCGTTGGTAAGTTATTGATGTTATGGTAAAACCAAATAGTTGGACTTGTACTATGAGCAATCATGGAGAGATTATTATTGTCCTTTTGTTTTACTTAATCCATTACATTTAGAAAAACTATTGTATATTACAGCATTTGATAAATCCTTGCCTTACATATCTTGTGATTTCTTATAGTAAGATTTAACTAGGCATTAAAGAATTTGCGATATTTGGCATAGATTTGTGACAAATATACAATGCTGCTACATGTAACAAAGTCAAATGTAAACGTTGGTATATCATACTTACATTTGTCATTTTATGTTTTACTTTAGATGAATGCGACATAAAAAGTGAAAATGGCATGATTGATGAAATGGGGCTTCAGAATTACGACTATATGTGACCACGTGATGTTTTCTATAATGATAATCCAAAAAAAAAAAAAAAAGAATATATAAAACATTTTATTAGTAGTTAGATTTTGGGCAAACTGAAATATTTCTAAGTGCATGCGGAGTGGTAACTTGAGTTATCACATAACTCAGCGGCACGTCAGCGCCACATCATCTCCACACCAAATAACATAACACCAAAAAACACCAGGAAATCATAACACCCAATAACACCACTTTTTGAGACCCACCTAATATTTCTAAGTGCATGCGGAGTGGTAACTTGAGTTATCACATAACTCAGCGGCACGTCAGCGCCACATCATCTCCACACCAAATAACATAACACCAAAAAACACCAGGAAATCATAACACCAAATAACACCACTTTTTGAGACCCACATTTTTTTAAAATTACAATTTACAAATTCTACCCTCAACAATTTCATTTATTAAACATTCAAACATTTCATTAATAAAACTAAACATTACAATACGAAATAAAAAACATTACAATTAAAAAAAAATGACATAAAAGAAATTACGAAAGAAACTACGAAATGAAACATACGAAATAAAATACGATAAGCAGATAAATTAAACTAATCGGTTGGCGGATCTGGCAACTTATATTTTTCTTTGATTCTCTGTTTTTCCATTTCGATCCAATACGCCGCGCCCGGATCTATGTCACTCATTTTCATATCGAGAAATTTAAATTCCTCCAAACGCGTAGTCGTCTCGTCTTTCACTCTAGCCGCATCGTACGCCATTTGGGCCGCTTCTCGTCTAAGTCGAAGCTCGGTTGACATAGCTTCCAAGTTGCTTGACGCACTTCCCCTGGTGCTAGTCGATGTATCGGACTTCTGTTTTTTGGAATTTCTTGGTTTCCCGGCAGGACGTGGCCGTACATCATCACCGAATAGCTCTTGGTTGCTTTGACCGGGGACGTCTCCGGTTAAGTCAATAGGTGCCGGCGCGTCCCATTTTGGACACTTCTTCTAAATTAGCCACGCTTCCTCTTGAGCAAACGCAACACCTTTATGCTCGTCACGATACATTTGTCTAGCATGCCTCATATCATCTAATTCACTTTCACCACTTTTTCTCAAACGTATAGCACGTTTGTAAACCGCTAGAAACTTTTGGCAATTTGCATTCAACGTATGCCACTTACTTGTTAGCATATCTTTGTTATGAACTTGAAAATTTTTCCGGTTGAACTCGTTCATAACCCGATACCAAAAAGTGATGCCCTTTTGAGAAGCTCCAACATTCTTATCCTCGGAAACGGCCAACCAACACATGGCAAGTAAAACTTCCTCTTCCGGTGTCCAACGTAACGTAGTCTCGCTCACGTCGGGATTTTTTTCATCATACACCTCGTTGTCTCGTTGTTTGCCTTTTTTTTGCCATACGTTTACCTCCACGTTTGGATTTTCGTGGAGACGTTGCTTCGGGTTCCACAGACGCCGCTTGTGAGGATTGGGTTTGTGGTGTTGGCGGTGTTTGTTGCTCGTTTTGATTTTGTTGCCACATAATCATCAATTGTTGTTGTTGTTCGAGTGTCAAATTATTAAGTGGGTTATTGATGAGGCGAAAAGTGTACCGCTTTTAAGGGGTTATTTAAGCCCGAAATCGTATTTATTTGATCAAATATTGCCCTAAATCGTTCCTTTTGTCATTTTAGGTACTTTTGAGGAGAAATCTGGAAAAGGAGGCATTTTGGACGTTTTTGGAGCATTAAAGTGAAGAATACGACAAAGTCTCAAAATCGGCTGAAATTTACCTTTGACGGCGTCAGAATCATCTCTTGACGGCGTCATGCCTTGGCAAGAAAAGTGGGATGTGAAATTTACTCATGACGGGCCAGTGAGTTAGCATGAGAATTCTGACGGCGTCACGCTTTAACTAAATCAAGGGCGTCACGGCTTAAATCATAAGGGGACGGCGTCACGTTCAATGTTCGACGGCGTCAAGCCTTGATAAGCCAGAATGGATTTTTGAAGAGCTAAAGAGGGACGGCGTCAAGAAGGTCACCCGGGAACCCTAAAAGCGGCGAGGTGACGGCGTCACAATCCATAAGGTGACGCCGTCAGATCCAAAAATCTATATATAGTTTTCTAATCTTTTTTCATTAGAGAGAGCTTAGTGTGTGGAATTTTGGGATAAAACCCTAAGACGATTTTAGCTACTTTTTCAGGGCTTTTTGCCTTGAGATCTTCCATGTTTCATTGAAAGATAAGTTATCAATTAATCATTCAATATGTCTATGTGTTGTTTGATTCTATCTTATGCTTGTCTTTTGTTTAACATGTTAGGCTAATTTTATCTTGTGTTTGCTTAGATCTAATGAAACTTAGCTATTGATTATTGGTTGTTAGTGTGTTGTTAGTTGTATTGGATGATTGTTTATCTATGTTAGGCTTAAGAAAACTGGCTAACTTCCTATTCGGTAACTTGCTTGAACGTCTTAAGAAACATGAACCAAACGCGTACTAAAGGTTTTTATGGTTGTATTTAATGCACAAGCGAATTCTAGTGATCCCATGTTAGGAGCTTCCTAGCCGGCTCGACATAGGAGTGAAGTAGGAGCTTGTAGAGTTTGGGGAAGTAAGTACGCCACCCCACGAATGGTATTAAGGAATACACCCGTCATCCACGCGACTAATACACACTAATTAACCGGTAAAAGATAGTTAGGGAGTAAGGAAATCTAAGTAAACACATTTCTCTACACATAAGTTTCTCACCACATTTTCATTTTTGTTATTTTATTTTATTGCATTTGTAGTAATTTGGGTTAGTTGACTAGCAACTAATTCCGCCCACTCCTTCAAAACCGAGATTTTACTTGCTTTCATAAAAATATAAAAACATAAAAAGAATCTTCCTCAACCCTTAGACCTAATTAGAGTAGCCTTTCATACCTAACGAACACTATTCCCTGTGGAGAACGATCAATCCCCCCCGTACTTACCACTACACTATACTACATCGGTCAGGTACACTGCCTGGTGGGGTTGTAAGCCTCTTGGGATCCCTCGAGAGGTAAAACCTGTTGTAAGGTTACAAAACCACGCACATCAAGTTTTTGGCGCCGCTGCCGGGGAATAGTTATTGTTTAGGTTGAATTTTTATTTCTATTAGGTCTACTCACTAGATTCCTTTCTAGTGAGATTTTTATTTTTCTAGGTTTTCTTTAGTCTATCTATTTTCTTCGTGTCTTTGTTCGTAACCATACCATCCGACATCATGGAAGATGGTAATATCCTTAACCCACACAACCCACCACCACAACAACCACCACCACCTCCTAGAGCCCGTACTTTAGGAGAGTATTCCCGTCCTAGCCACCATGGCTATCGAAACACCATTGAGCTCACTCAAGGAGCCAATATCACACCCTTGCGATCCGACACCATCCGGTTGGTGCAAAGCGGATGCGCATTCCATGGACTTCGTTCTGAAGATCCTAATCAACATCTCAAGGACTTTCTTAAAATCGTTGATTCTATAGACCTTGATGTTGCCACTCGAGAGACGACCCGATTGCGTCTCTTCCAATTCTCTTTGCGGGACCAAGCTAGTCAGTGGCTAGAACGTCAACCCGCAGGATCCATTACCTCTTGGGATGATCTCACCACTCGTTTCCTTGCTCAGTTTTTCCCATCGGGAAGAACTACCAAGCTAAGGAATGATATCTTGATGTTCCAACAACGTCAAGGCGAAACTCTCTACGAGGCATGGACTCGATTCAAGGACTTACTCCAAAAAGTCCCTCACCATGGCATAGAACTTTGGCTCCAAGTCCAAATCTTCTATGACCATATCAATCTCTCCACGAGGCAAACCATTGACCAAGCGGCCGGTGGCAAGCTACGTGATCTAAGTGCGGAACAATCATGGGCTCTCCTAGAGGATCTTGCTCTTTATGACAACGAAAGTTGGAGTGATCCCCGTGATTTGAATAAAACGGTCAAGGCAATATCTTTGCCTTCTAACAATTCAAGCACTTCTGACCGTAGGATCATAGAACTTGAAGACCAAGTCAAGTTTCTCATGAAATCCTACGAGGCTCCTAAACCTTCAAGCCAAGTGAACAAAATCACTTCTTCATGTGAATTATGTAGTGGTCCCCACGACACTCGTGATTGCATGGAACTCCCCGAACAAGCTTTTGTGGACTACGCATCCTCGCGTACCGACGGAGCGGGAGACAAGTGGTACACTTTCAAACCCGAGCCAAACCATTATGGTGATTCATACAACCCCTCATGGAAAAATCACCCGAACCTTAGGTGGAGACAAAACCAAAACTCACAACAAACCAATTCTTCCAACCCACCTAATCGTTTCCAATCAAGCGGTTCCAACTCGAACCGTACTTTCAACAACAATCCTTCCGGCAATGGTGGTACCAATAACTTTGAAGGATTGATGTCTCAATTTATGGCATCTCAAGAAGCTCGTTTAGCCAAGTTTGAAGCCGATTTCAAACAAAAACAAAGCGAGATGACCGATAAGATTGACACCTTGTTGAAAGCCCTCAATGACCGAGAAATGGGAGCACTCCCTAGCAACACGGTCAAGAACCCGAAACTAAATGTCAACGCTATTTCATCGGTTTCGTCCCCTAGTTCTTGTCCACAATATTATTCGGTCAATTCCATGAGCACGTGTTTCAAACAAACCCAAGTCGTTCCAAATGACCAAGAAGTTATGACATCCAAATTGGTCAACAACATAGTTGAAACACCTCCCACTCAAAACCTTGACGAAGAATTCAAGGAGCTCCACCTTGAAAGTCCGGTTGTTGATGAGTTGGATGAAAAGAAGCTCAAGTTAGGCGAAAGAGGGACCGCCTTTGTTCAAAACAAGCTACCTAAGAAATTAGATGATCCGGGCTTATTTGTTCTACCTTGCAAGATCGGTAATTCGGAGGCTTATGACACATTAGCCGATCTTGGATCAAGCCTTAACTTACTTCCGTTACCTCTCTACACCTCTCTAAAACTTGGAAAACTTGAAGAAACCGAGGTAATAATAGGCTTAGCGGATGAAAGTGTTGCTTACCCGGTTGGAGTAGTTAAGGACGTGTTAGTGCACATTGGAAAACTAACCATTTTAGCCGATTTCCACGTCCTTGATATGGTTAGCGACCCTACATGCCCCTTGTAGATAGGTAGAGGATTTTTGGCGACCGCTAGTGCTATGATTGATTGTAAGGAATCTAAGATATCGGTAGGAGAAGGAGATACTTGGTCAATCTATGATGTTAAGAAACACGCCTATGATACTAGTGAGGAACCAACACCACATTGGCTAGAATCAAATAGGAGACCATCTAGATATGGACCTTGGATTGATAGAGACTTCATAGGACCCCAACGCCCATTTTACCTAGAAGAGGACTTTGTTAACCGAACGCATTCGGTGGAGCAACTCTTGGCTAGGGACACCGAATTGGATCCATTTGAAGACCCTCTAGTTTTTAGAAAGATGATTGATTTCCTAGGAGTTCTGCCAATTAACCTAGGAATGAATAAGTGGATTTGTGAGGAAGATGATCATAAGTGGAATTGGGATAAACCACCCAAAGATGGAGATGGGTCATGGCATATTAAGATGACGTTGTATGACCCGGATGGAGAGAAGTTTGAAAAGATATATCGTACTAAGCGAACCAATAGGAAACTTCAATCCAAGCTTAACCCTAAAGACGTCCTCGATGACGAGCTTACTTACATAGGGTAGCGTGACTTGGAGTCTAACTGCAAGACTCGTTAATAAAGAAAAGCGCTTCTTGGGAGGCAACCCAAGCTTTATTTGCTTTATTTGCTTTGTGTTTTCATTTATTTGTTTGTTTGATTTTATTTGTTTCCGTATGTATGTTTAATTTTTATTATTATTGATTCATGTTCAAAACTAAATTGTGAAAATGCTTTATTTTGTTTTTAACTTCGTCTTAACTACATATAAAGGTATTTTGCAAAAGATAAGTGTAAGGGAAATCTAAATCGGTTTATTAGAACACAAATTAACATGAATCGTAATAATAATAAATTAGCATACATATTAGTATTTGTTTGAGTCAAATGCTTGTATCGAGTCATAATGAAGTTTTGCAGGAATTCCAGGAAGTAAGGTAAAGGTTTTTCGAGAAATTTTCCGGAAACTTAAAATGAAAATTTTTGTCAGGTCATTTCTGACGGCGTCAGGGGTTATAACCTGACGGCGTCAGATTTAATTTCCAGAAATTTTTGAAAGTTTTGTTTTCATAAAAAGTTTTTATTAAATCTCCAACTTATAATCTCCAGGAATCTGCAAAATTTTCATTCCACAAGCATTATATCCTTATACATAGATTTTTCCCGCCGATGTTATGCAGGTTTTCGTGTTTGTTTTCTCAGGTTTAACAGGTTATTTTGGACAAGGAGATGTTTTTGGAATCAAGCTTATGGCGATACATTAGTCATGGAGCTTCAACATTACCTTGGAAGAAGATTTAACCGTGTAATTTCATTATCCAACGAGCGAATCAGGGGAGTATTTGATTTCATTCTTTTACTTTATGCTTTTACATCTTGTTATTTGAACATTGGGGACAATGTTCATCTTAAGTGTAAGGGGAGGGTAAAAGTACGATTTTAGAGAATACAATTACGCTTGATTTTTGTTTGTTTGATAGTAGATGTGTAATAAAACTGAGATAAATACTTGTTAAGGTAATTTTAGTGCCAAATTTAAAATTTTTTACAACATATAGGAGTGAAACTTTGATCTTAATGAGCGTCTCACGGATAGGAGTTATATGACTAGCACAAAAACCGTACCACTAAAAAAATTTTCCACCCCAAATATGTGAGGTTCGCCCCTAGAATTGGTAGGAAAAGCATTTATGCTATGATGTGTGTACCGGTAGCACTTAGATTCTAGAACTTGCGTTAGGACCATTCCGAGGCCACAAGTGAGACTACATTCGTGTAGTTAGATTTACTACATGATAAGAGGCATTATGATTAACCCATTGTTTTACACCTGTGTTTTTTGTTATAATTACATTGGCTACATTGGTCAAGTAATTCCCCCACACCCCTTTGCGTTGTACTCATTTTTAGTACACGATACCCCTAGTACACCCCTCAGAGCCTATCTTTTCGTTTCGACCTTTAAGCATTTTACTTAAAGGAAGAATTTGTTACACCCCACTAAAATGTACACCCAAATCGCCTTAGCCTACCTTGTATGCACTCATCTTTAGTGCATTATTGTTACAACATTTGTTTAAACCCAAGTTAATTATCTAATTGATTACATGGTTGCTAAGTCGAGTCATATCCTTGTACATATTGTTTTGGGACGATTGGGACTCATGGGTAAAGTACTAGTGTAATGGAGTAATGGGGAAGAACATCATTTATTACCCCCATATGTGCTAAATATTTTAAAAGTACTCCAAGTTTTTCAATTATCTTGATCCGAGTCATTAGAATAGTTATTTGTAAAGTTATGTAAAAGTTCAAGTGTAAGGGGGATGCAATGCCCCTATGATATATTATTTTGGATGGTAGGGTAAAAGTGTATGTAAAAAAAAAAAAAAAAAAAAAAAAAAAAAAAAAAAAAAAAAAAAAATCAAGAAAAACACAAAAAAAAAAAAAAAAAAAAAAAAAAAAAAAAATGAGAAAATGAAAAATAGAAAAAACATACGGACTACCATCCCGTTCCATTTTATGTTTGTTTTATATTTTTGTTATTTTGTTATTTTGTTTCTAGCATAAGATCGAGTCGAGTCTTGGCTTAGCAACATTGTATAGTACATGTAATTGATCAAGATCTTTAACTAGCCACCAGTAAAATATCCCGTATCCAACAAAACCGTGTTTTCCTTTTCCCTACACCTAACGTTATAACCCATTTAAAAGCCCTCTTTGATAGTTTATCTTAGGTGCTTACGCCTAGTGGAGGAGGTTTTCGATCCTTTCCCAAGCCTATGGTAATCTATTTGCTATGACAGGTAGTGAGAGATATTTTCCGTTTTCATTTATGAGATTTATTTTGATGACACTTGAGAGATGTGAGTATCTAAACACTACTTGTGAGGTGCTAGTTTATAATCTCCGTGCTTATTATGATTGAAGTGGAACGATTATTTGTTGTAATTACTTTTATGTTAGCATTAAATGGCCCCTAACTTGTATTTTGATTAGAATAAAAGCGCATTTGCTTGAGGACAAGCAAATCTCAAGTGTAAGGGTATTTGATGAGGCGAAAAGTGTACCGCTTTTAAGGGGTCATTTAAGCCCGAAATCGTATTTATTTGATCAAATATTGCCCTAAATCGTTCCTTTTGTCATTTTAGGTACTTTTGAGGAGAAATCTGGAAAAGGAGGCATTTTGGACGTTTTTGGAGCATTAAAGTGAAGAATACGACAAAGTCTCAAAATCGGCTGAAATTTACCTTTGACGGCGTCAGAATCATCTCTTGACGGCGTCATGCCTTGGCAAGAAAAGTGGGATGTGAAATTTACTCATGACGGGCCAGTGAGTTAGCATGAGAATTCTGACGGCGTCACGCTTTAACTAAATCAAGGGCGTCACGGCTTAAATCATAAGGGGACGGCGTCACGTTCAATGTTCGACGGCGTCAAGCCTTGATAAGCCAGAATGGATTTTTGAAGAGCTAAAGAGGGACGGCGTCAAGAAGGTCACCCGGGAACCCTAAAAGCGGCGAGGTGACGGCGTCACAATCCATAAGGTGACGCCGTCAGATCCAAAAATCTATATATAGTTTTCTAATCTTTTGTCATTAGAGAGAGCTTAGTGTGTGGAATTTTGGGATAAAACCCTAAGACGATTTTAGCTACTTTTTCAGGGCTTTTTGCCTTGAGATCTTCCATGTTTCATTGAAAGATAAGTTATCAATTAATCATTCAATATGTCTATGTGTTGTTTGATTCTATCTTATGCTTGTCTTTTGTTTAACATGTTAGGCTAATTTTATCTTGTGTTTGCTTAGATCTAATGAAACTTAGCTATTGATTATTGGTTGTTAGTGTGTTGTTAGTTGTATTGGATGATTGTTTATCTATGTTAGGCTTAAGAAAACTGGCTAACTTCCTATTCGGTAACTTGCTTGAACGTCTTAAGAAACATGAACCAAACGCGTACTAAAGGTTTTTATGGTTGTATTTAATGCACAAGCGAATTCTAGTGATCCCATGTTAGGAGCTTCCTAGCCGGCTCGACATAGGAGTGAAGTAGGAGCTTGTAGAGTTTGGGGAAGTAAGTACGCCACCCCACGAATGGTATTAAGGAATACACCCGTCATCCACGCGACTAATACACACTAATTAACCGGTAAAAGATAGTTAGGGAGTAAGGAAATCTAAGTAAACACATTTCTCTACACATAAGTTTCTCACCACATTTTCATTTTTGTTATTTTATTTTATTGCATTTGTAGTAATTTGGGTTAGTTGACTAGCAACTAATTCCGCCCACTCCTTCAAAACCGAGATTTTACTTGCTTTCATAAAAATATAAAAACATAAAAAGAATCTTCCTCAACCCTTAGACCTAATTAGAGTAGCCTTTCATACCTAACGAACACTATTCCCTGTGGAGAACGATCAATCCCCCCCGTACTTACCACTACACTATACTACATCGGTCAGGTACACTGCCTGGTGGGGTTGTAAGCCTCTTGGGATCCCTCGAGAGGTAAAACCTGTTGTAAGGTTACAAAACCACGCACATCAGTTATTGTTGTTCGGGTTAGGATTTGAAGAAGACCCGGCGTTCGGGTTACCGTAAGCATTTACAAAACCCATTAAGTTTAAAAAACTTGGATCGTCACGTCCCGACATGGTTTTGCTTTTGTGCGAATATGAGTATATGAGTTGTTGGTTTTTTTTTTTTTTTTTTTTTTTTTTTTTTTTTTTTTTTTTTTTTTTTGGAGAGAATATGTTGTATATGAGTTCTAGTTGTTGTTGATTTATAAAGGTTAAAATTTTTTTATTTGAAAAAAACTAGCCGTTTGATTACAAAGGGTAACTTTTTTTTTAAAACAAAACTAGCCGTTTGAACTTTGAATACAAGGGGGTTTGTTTTTAAAAATGTGAATGGCTACCTTGTGCTTTACAACGCAAGTTGCTTCACCAACGTCCTTTGAAACGCGTTACCAACGTCGGGGCCGAGGAAATGGTTATAACGCCGTTTTTACGTTAATTGTGTGCCACATCGACAATAACGCCGGGTCCAAGTTACCACTCCCCATGCTCTAAGACTAAAGAAAGTAGTATGAATATGATGGTTAACATTTATACTATTCTAAAATCACGTGTCACAATTAGAAAGGGCACATTTTTTATGACATATGAAGTAATTAGTTAAAAGAGAAATACTAAACTCACAAAAAGTTTATGAGATTATATCAACTTAATAATTTGACAAATGTGAAGGGTAAAATAAAAGAAAAAGAGATTATGATGCAAAATTATTGAACCACTACACATGTCAAGTCATTTTGTGATTGTAACTTTGTAAACTCTTAGCACTGCTCTTAATTAACTAAAAAAGTTATCAATCTTGTTGAGACTAGAAATCACTCTTTATCACACTTATATGAGGCGTTAATGCACAAGAGATGATGGGACAAAGTGTATATGGATCGTATATGGTTTTGAGAGAATGAATGGAAGTTAAAGCTTTATATATTAAACACACACATACACACTGTGAACCACCTCACAAATGAGGATTTATGTGCTTTATATAGCACAAGCCAAGATGCCCTAAAGGCTTTTGTTAGGCTTGGTAGGCTTTTGTCGAATGGGTTGAACATTTACATATAACACTAAGACTAAGACTAGCCCACATTATACAAAGATCTAATTTAATTGAATGACCATCACTTTAATCTAAAATTAAAGCTAACAATCTCCCCTTAAGGGATGGTCATTCAAAATATGCACTACGTGACTAGATCTTTAGACTTCAGGGTCTTGAACTTTGTGATTCTTTGTTCCTTCATGCATTGTGATCTTCATCGTATCGTCTTTTGGATTGATCTTTGCCTTGATCAACATCTTCATGTATTAACAGCGTCGTTTCTTTCAATGTAGATGTTGAGACATACGATGATCGATGGACTTTCTTTAGTACCTGCATAAAACAGTTAGCAATAAATAGTCCAGCTTTTCCAGGTTCAGATCTCATTATGACACTTACAACTTATGTCCTTTTTGGCGAACACAAGTGTATTTTTTTTGGAAGTGTTCCTAAGAGATCTTTGATGAATCTCATGGCTCTAGACTCAATTATGTGCGTTTTGGTTTTAGATGTTGGAGGCGTGGAGCAGAGTGCCACCTTTTCAATATCAACACATCTCGGAGTGAGAGGTCGATTGTCCCTAGCAATCATTTATGAAGATTTAATGGATTTTATCTCTTTACCAAAAGCCATTACTTCTGGAGTAGCCAATTGTTTCAGTTCAAGTAAGAACTTTGGTACAATGATAACCAAGTGATTTTGAGCAAACCACAAGCTGTCAACGGTTTTGATTTGTCTTTACCAAAAGCCGTTTGCTTCTGGACTAGCCAACTCTTCACTTATGAAGATATGGTGAGTCGAATACCATACAATTTTCGGCAAATTGCAAGCCATCAACGGATTTGAGATATCTTTACCAAGAGCCGTTTGCTCTCGGATTAGCCAATCCTTATGTGGGTTAGACATGGCGGACTGATAACCATTTATTGTGTTCTAAGTGAGAAATTTTTTTTTAAAATTTTGGCTAAAATGGGGGTACTAGATGGTACATTTGATAAAATTCGCCAGAATTCCCCCCCACACTTAGAACTGAATATTGCCCTCAATATTCAAAGTACCGGCTGTTATGCCGACACTTAGAACGAGAAAGGGAAATACTAATAACCATTATTTCATATAGTTATTTATTTTATTTTTATTTAATTTGCATTTAAGCCGTTAAGGCATGCAAATTCCCTTTTTTTTTTTTTTTTTTTTTTTTTTTTTTTTTTTGAGAAAAGATATATACAACATGTGGGGTATCTCCCCCACACTAGGGTGAGACATGGGTTGTAGCAACCGTGAATTTTCTAGGTTCTTGCGTGACAATTTATTTAGGCACTACTCCGACTCTGGCACTAGAAAACCTAATAAGTCGAGTTTAAACGAGAAACGATCACGTTTTATTTTATAAACGTATTTATTATCAAACTCGATGGAAAAACATTTTTAAGACAAACGGTGACGATTAAAAATTTAATCGGTGATGTTTAACATTTTTCGGGAATAAAAACTAGTAACCTCGGGAAAGAATAATAAAAATTATTCCGCTAGTCCTTGCACCGACTCCTCAAGTGAAATAAAATATTACAACAAGGGCTCATTTGCAATACCCGGTTTTATTTAATCCTAAACCCTAACCCTATTTCTCAATATACCACTCCATCTCATATTCTCATCTTCTACCTCACTCTCTCCTCTCTTTACTGCCGCCGCCGGCCACATCCACAACACCACCACCGCCACCTCCACAGCTGTACCACCACCATCAAAACACTCACAATCACTCCCTCTCTCTGTTACTGTGACTCACGCGCCCAAACGACACCCTCACCACCTCGTTATCATCACGCCGCCGCCAATACCCTCACCATCATCACGTTTTATCACCTCACACGAGTAGATCTATAAGAGAAAAGGTAAGAAACGAGACAAAACTCGTGGGTTGACTCGGATACGAGTCAACTCGTGGTTAAACTTGTGATTTTTTTTGGATTAAAAACTAATGGGTTTTATTTTTTTTATAAATAAAAATGAATATAACAAAGTTTGGTATCGAGTTGTGTGTCGTGTGAGTCGAGTCGAGTCCCACCGTGAGTTTAAGCTCACGGTATTCTTGATGTTTATTGTTGTTGTTCTTGTTTTGTGATTGGTTTGAGATTTGGACTTGGATTGTGGTCGCCGGTTTTGAAGCCGAGTAGATAGGATTAGGATTAGATGGGTTTTGATTGAGTTCTTGATGTTGAAGTGGTTATTGCTATTGTTGGTTGTTGAAGTGGTTGCCGTGAAGAAAAGCCGAGACCACTAGGGTCTCGACCGAGTTGTTGTTGTGATTATTATTGATTAGTTGTTGCTGGATAATTGTTGTTGTTGTTGCATAATTAGGGTCAGCCGAGGGAGAGGCCGAGACCGACGAAGTCTCGGTATGGTTTTGTTATTTTGGTTGTTGAGATATGGGAATCGATTGTGTGTGACGATTATTAGTTGACGGAGATTAGGTTAGACGTGTGTCGTAGACGACCACGAGTGGTTGAAGTGGATTGCGGTGATGATATTTAAATTGTTGTATATGTATTGATTTGATATGGATTGATAAAATAAGTCGAGAGGTCATGACTCGGACTTGTGACTCGAAACAAATAATAACTCAAAATAAATATAAAAATAAGCTCGAAACATATGTATAAATATATACATATGCAACAACAAGAATAACATGCGGGTTTTCATATAAGGAAATAAATAATAACAAGTATTACACTTGTTGGTTTATTAAAACAAAACTAAAGTTTTTATAATAAAGAGTTATTAAATGTTTCGAGGGCACGCAAGACAAGAGGTATTATTAGAGTAGTATTGAGGATATTATAGGATTAATGTCGAGTTGACGAAGCGGATAAGTATCCGACCATCCGTTCAAGTAACATATTAAGTCTTAAGGTTTTATCATTTAATTTTCAGGTTGTCGTAGAGATTATTTTGGAGTATTGCTTCAAATTGTCGTGTTGCTATATGAAGTTTACTTTGAGTCGTTTACGTCTTGGTCGTTTTGCTTGGCGTGTGTTCACTTGAGTCATGTCGTGTCACCACTACACACCCGTCGATACCAAACGCTAGTAGCTAATATGAGAAATAGATTTTGGAATTTAAAATGGAATCTACTCGGGGTAGTTAACTTTTGGAACTTTTACATTTGGAGATTATGTTAAGGCGAATTTACATTATTAGGTTGTGCCGAGTCCGTGAGTGCCGATACTTGAGAGCTGCCGAGTACTTTACTTCTGTAGATCCTGTTGTGCTTTACTTGTTTGAGGTGAGTTCTCGTAGCCCCTTTTTCATTATGTTTTTCCTTGGGGGAAAATGGTACTCAAATGATACTTTAAATGTTTTCATGCTGTGATCTACTGTTTTCATGTTTTTGGACAATATGTGCGTTTGATTGCAATATGTGCCCTTTTTGTGTGAATCAATTTGTGTGGACAATATCTAGGTGATTAGCATGGTGTGGATTTATTTTGTTGTTTATCACTTAAGACATTAAGTTTGTGTAACAACTTCTGACTTAATTTCATGACAGTTCTTGTCTGATGAGTTGTGAAATCAAGTTAGATCAAAGTTGTTACATAGCTTAATGTTTTGGATGATAGAACTAAATTTGTGCGGTTTCTATATTGCGTGGAGATTATGTGTGTTGATGCGATTACATGCTGTGACGTGTTTTGTTTTGTGTAACCCGTGTTTAACAACCTTGTGCAACAGTATTTAACAACCTTGATGTATAACTTTGGGGAAGTGACACCCAGTATATAACTTTGGGAAAGTGACACCCAGTATATCATTTTGGGAATATGGCACCCAGATTATGTGTGGATCAATTATGCGTATTTGCCGTCAGTGATAGGTTGTGGTCTTTACTATGTGCTCATATTCGTATATCTTGCTCACTATTGTCCTAAGCTATTATTCACAGCATCGTGGGTCAACTTTTAAACCTACGAGCTCACCAACTTTGTGTTGACGTTTTCTAGTACCATTTTCAGGTGTTACTGAAGTTGCTTAGAAGGTTGAGTATTGGCTGGCTTAGCAAGACTTAAGACAAGACCCTCCCGGGTTATATCTCGTGGAGTTGCATTTGATATTTCATAATGACGTTGTTTAACTTTGAGACTTATGTTCATCTTGGATCTTTATACTCATCCCTGTTGTGGGAGTTTACGACTATTATTGGTCTTATGTTATACATTTAGTTTTCTCTATTGTGACACCTTGTGTTTTCTTGACTATGAGGTCATACCCTGTGAAATGCCATTCCGCTGCGCCATTTTTGGGGTGTGACAGATTGGTATCAGAGACCAAGGTTATAGAGAATTAGGTGGTTTAACCTAGACTATAACCTAAGAATCCTCATATAGTTTGCATTATAGGAACTACGTGTGCGATTATAGTATGACATGAAGTGATGATGATAAGTAAATGCAGCATGTTGCTATATTAAAAACGCCTGGCCAACGTTTTTACGATAACATGATGCGGCATGGACTTATCAAATTCATGGACTGTTAGATAGGAAGTTGAGTGTAGTAGTACGACACGTATACCGACCTATCCTACCTATCTCCTATCTAACGTCTATCAATGTCCTACCTTGTAGAATCATGCCTCCAAGAAGGTCGGCTCGAATTAACCGAGGTGTTCCACCACCGAGGGGTGGAAGGACTGGTGGACGAGGAGGTAGGGCAGGAGGTCGCGGCACGAGAAGCGACGATGCCAGCAATGAGACTCATGATGTTGCTACCATTGTCGCCCAACAGCTAATGGAGCTGCTACCCACTATCATCATCCAAGTTGGCGACCATATCAGCAACCAAGGGAACAACGTGAGTGGGAATGATCAAGCGAACAACGACGGTGGAAGTGATCACGTCAATGATGGGAACCATAACAACGGTAACAAGGGATGTACTTACAAGGAATTTACCGCGTGCAAACCGTTGGACTTTGATGGCAATGGAGGTGCGATAGCTTATACTCGATGGGTCGAGAAGATGGAGTCAGTGATTGACATCAGTGAGTGTGCGAGCCAACAGAAGGTGAAGTATGCTGCCTGTTCATTGATTGGGAAAGCATTGACTTGGTGGAATACACAAATTCAGGCTAAGGGCAGAGAAGCTGCCATAGGGATGAGTTGGAATGAATTTAAGGCGTTGTTAAAAGAAGAGTATTGTCCAGACAATGAGATGCAGAAACTGGAACACGAGTTCTACCACCATACCATGGTAGGAGCTGACCATACGGCTTATACGGATCGATTCCATGAGCTTGCTAGACTGGTACCTCACATGGTCACTCCTGAATCAAAGAGAATTGAGAGGTACATCTATGGTTTGGTCCCTGAGATTCGTGGGATGGTGAAAGCGACTGAGCCCCCTACCCTTCAGAGCGCGATACTGAAATCTGCAACCTTGACGGATGAAATGGTTAGGAATGGGACATGGTCCAAGAGTGGTGATAAGAGGAAGACCGTAAGTGAGCCAAGTAAGCAAGGAGATGCAAATGGTGACGATAAGAAGGCGAAATGGGGAAAAGGATTTGTGGCAACGAGCTCGGGCCGTAAGGGATATGAAGGTCCTCACCCTAAGTGTGCCAAATGTAACTACCACCACCTGGAGACTAAACCCTGCCTAGTGTGTTTCAACTGCAATCAGATTGGTCACATTTCAAGGGATTGTCGGGCAGTAGCCATGCAAGCGACTCCGATTAAGGTCATTTACCCAAGGACATGTTATGAGTGCGGGAGCCTGGATCATTTTCGAAACACGTGTCCTAAGTTGAATAGGGCACAGGAACAAGTGCAGAATAACCAGAATCAGGCCTTATTGACTAATGGGAACACTGGAAACAATGGCAACCCAGCTCGTGGGCGGGTATTCGTGATGAACGCTGAAGAAGGACGCCAGAACCCGAACCTCGTGACGGGTATGTTCTCTTTAGATGAATGTTAGACTATCATACTGTTTGATTCTGACGTCGATTATAGATTTGCTTCCACTTAGTTCATGCCTCTGTTAAAGGCGAAGCCTAGTGTCCTAGCTCTTAGATATGAGATTGATATAGTGTATAACCAAAAAGGTAGAAACCGATATGATGGTTCAAATCTTCACCACCTGGTAGTAGGATCTTGGAGTGCTGAAATGCCACCCGTACATTTTTGAGCAACCCCAAACTTTAACTAAAAATTTTCTTTTTCTTCGATAAAAAAAAAAGAAAAAAAGAAAAAAAAAAAAAAGCTTTTTAACAACTTTTAACTTAATTTCATGTCAGTTCTTGTTTGATGAGATGTGAGATTAAGTTTAAAGTTGCTACTTAGCTTAAAATTTTTAAATGATTTTTGCTCAAGAATGGGCGAGGCATTTCATGAAGCCTAATCACTCGATAGTTACTATAAAACCGCCTATTTCAGTGCACTTAGTAGGGCGAGCAGAAACCCAAAGATACCTCGCGTGCTTAAGACTCCCTGGAGTACTTCGAGAAGACCTAACGGGAATTACCCCTCCTTGAAGAATTGAGATACGCATCAACTTAACTCCCGGAGAGACACAAATTTCATGATACACGTTACTTCTCGAAGAAAGATTCCGAACCTGAATATCATTAGTTGAGAGTGCACAAGACTGACAACTCTAAAACCGCGTTAAGAACGATATACAGGCAATTCGAGTTTTTAAGTTAAGTCCTTTGGTTTGACCAATGCCCCCGCAATATTCAAAGATAAGAAATCCAGTTAGAGCGACACACAAGAGGAACGCATGCATCTATTATACCGAATTGTGACATTGGTTTGCAACACGATTTCGTCAGACACTATAGGATGCATTAGAAGCACAGTTAGATTTGAGTACGACCTACCATTCCTAGACCGATGATCAGGGTAAGCATACTATTCGACTTTAGGAGATATACTTAGAGCATGCACTGTTGATTTTGGAGGAAACAGGAATACCCATCTCTCTCGGTTGAAGCTTCTCAACCTTCTAAATCTAAGCTTTGTGGGTTTATTGATTTGTTTATTTGAAAGCGATCCAATAATTGAGCCAATACTTCAAAAATGTTGAGTTCTTTTCTTACAACTTGATATTTAACTTAATCCCATGACAGTTCTTGTTTGATGAGTTATGGAGTTAAGTTAGGTTCAAGTTGTTCTGTAGTTTAAGGTTAGGTCCAACTTGATTTTAGCCTAATCTCATGACAGTTCTTGTTTGATGAGTTGTGAGATTAAGCTGAAATCAAGTTGTTACTGGGCTTAAATTTGTGATTTAGCTTAACCTTATGACAGTTCTTGTTTGATGAGTTGTGGAGTTAAGCTAGATTTCAGTTGAGGCTCAACTCAAACAACCGAAAAGATGCCTAAGGTTTTTGACGGCTTTGCTCAAGGACGGGAAAGCTTGCCTTACTATGTGATTATTATGTGGTTTTATATGTGTGACTTTTAGAGGTTAGGAAGTATTGATAGTACCAATTGGGAAGTAGCACCCGGTACTATTTGGATTGACACCCACACCCTTACCTTCCTGTGTGCAACCAAATCGAAGGGTGAATACTATCCGAGCAAGTTCAGACCCTTAGTCAACTGAATTTTGAGGACAAAATTCTATTAACGGGGGTAGACTGTAGCAACCATGAATTTTCTAGGTTCTTGCGTGACAATTTATTTAGGCACTACTCCGACTCTGGCACTAGGAAACCTAATAAGTCGAGTTTAAACGAGAAACGATCACGTTTTATTTTATAAACGTATTTATTATCAAACTCGATGGAAAAACATTTTTAAGACAAACGGTGACGATTAAAAATTTAATCGGTGATGTTTAACATTTTTCGGGAATAAAAACTAGTAACCTCGGGAAAGAATAATAAAAATTATTCCGCTAGTCCTTGCACCGACTCCTCAAGTGAAATAAAATATTACAACAAGGGCTCATTTGCAATACCCGGTTTTATTTAATCCTAAACCCTAACCCTATTTCTCAATATACCACTCCATCTCATATTCTCATCTTCTACCTCACTCTCTCCTCTCTTTACTGCCGCCGCCGGCCACATCCACAACACCACCACCACCACCTCCACAGCTGTACCACCACCATCAAAACACTCACAATCACTCCCTCTCTCTGTTACTGTGACTCACGCGCCCAAACGACACCCTCACCACCTCGTTATCATCACGCCGCCGCCAATACCCTCACCATCATCACGTTTTATCACCTCACACGAGTAGATCTATAAGAGAAAAGGTAAGAAACGAGACAAAACTCGTGGGTTGACTCGGATACGAGTCAACTCGTGGTTAAACTTGTGATTTTTTTTGGATTAAAACTAATGGGTTTTATTTTTTTTATAAATAAAAATGAATATAACAAAGTTTGGTATCGAGTTGTGTGTCGTGTGAGTCGAGTCGAGTCCCACCGTGAGTTTAAGCTTACGGTATTCTTGATGTTTATTGTTGTTGTTCTTGTTTTGTGATTGGTTTGAGATTTGGACTTGGATTGTGGTCGCCGGTTTTGAAGCCGAGTAGATAGGATTAGGATTAGATGGGTTTTGATTGAGTTCTTGATGTTGAAGTGGTTATTGCTATTGTTGGTTGTTGAAGTGGTTGCCGTGAAGACAAGCCGAGACCACTAGGGTCTCGACCGAGTTGTTGTTGTGATTATTATTGATTAGTTGTTGCTGGATAATTGTTGTTGTTGTTGCATTATTAGGGTCAGCCGAGGGAGAGGCCGAGACCGACGAAGTCTCGGTATGGTTTTGTTATTTTGGTTGTTGAGATATGGGAATCGATTGTGTGACGATTATTAGTTGACGGAGATTAGGTTAGACGTGTGTCGTAGACGACCACGAGTGGTTGAAGTGGATTGCGGTGATGATATTTAAATTGTTGTATATGTATTGATTTGATATGGATTGATAAAATAAGTCGAGAGGTCATGACTCGGACTTGTGACTCGAAACAAATAATAACTCAAAATAAATATAAAAATAAGCTCGAAACATATGTATAAATATATACATATGCAACAACAAGAATAACATGCGGGTTTTCATATAAGGAAATAAATAATAACAAGTATTACACTTGTTGGTTTATTAAAACAAAACTAAAGTTTTTATAATAAAGAGTTATTAAATGTTTCGAGGGCACGCAAGACAAGAGGTATTATTAGAGTAGTATTGAGGATATTATAGGATTAATGTCGAGTTGACGAAGCGGATAAGTATCCGACCATCCGTTCAAGTAACACATTAAGTCTTAAGGTTTTATCATTTAATTTTCAGGTTGTCGTAGAGATTATTTTGGAGTATTGCTTCAAATTGTCGTGTTGCTATATGAAGTTTACTTTGAGTCGTTTACGTCTTGGTCGTTTTGCTTGGCGTGTGTTCACTTGAGTCATGTCGTGTCACCACTACACACCCGTCGATACCAAACGCTAGTAGCTAATATGAGAAATAGATTTTGGAATTTAAAATGGAATCTACTCGGGGTAGTTAACTTTTGGAACTTTTACATTTGGAGATTATGTTAAGGCGAATTTACATTATTAGGTTGTGCCGAGTCCGTGAGTGCCGATACTTGAGAGCTGCCGAGTACTTTACTTCTGTAGATCCTGTTGTGCTTTACTTGTTTGAGGTGAGTTCTCGTAGCCCCTTTTTCATTATGTTTTTCCTTGGGGGAAAATGGTACTCAAATGATACTTTAAATGTTTTCATGCTGTGATCTACTGTTTTCATGTTTTTGGACAATATGTGCGTTTGATTGCAATATGTGCCCTTTTTGTGTGAATCAATTTGTGTGGACAATATCTAGGTGATTAGCATGGTGTGGATTTATTTTGTTGTTTATCACTTAAGACATTAAGTTTGTGTAACAACTTCTGACTTAATTTCATGACAGTTCTTGTCTGATGAGTTGTGAAATCAAGTTAGATCAAAGTTGTTACATAGCTTAATGTTTTGGATGATAGAACTAAATTTGTGCGGTTTCTATATTGCGTGGAGATTATGTGTGTTGATGCGATTACATGCTGTGACGTGTTTTGTTTTGTGTAACCCGTGTTTAACAACCTTGTGCAACAGTATTTAACAACCTTGATGTATAACTTTGGGGAAGTGACACCCAGTATATAACTTTGGGAAAGTGACACCCAGTATATCATTTTGGGAATATGGCACCCAGATTATGTGTGGATCAATTATGCGTATTTGCCGTCAGTGATAGGTTGTGGTCTTTACTATGTGCTCATATTCGTATATCTTGCTCACTATTGTCCTAAGCTATTATTCACAGCATCGTGGGTCAACTTTTAAACCTACGAGCTCACCAACTTTGTGTTGACGTTTTCTAGTACCATTTTCAGGTGTTACTGAAGTTGCTTAGAAGGTTGAGTATTGGCTGGCTTAGCAAGACTTAAGACAAGACCCTCCCGGGTTATATCTCGTGGAGTTGCATTTGATATTTCATAATGACGTTGTTTAACTTTGAGACTTATGTTCATCTTGGATCTTTATACTCATCCCTGTTGTGGGAGTTTACGACTATTATTGGTCTTATGTTATACATTTAGTTTTCTCTATTGTGACACCTTGTGTTTTCTTGACTATGAGGTCATACCCTGTGAAATGCCATTCCGCTGCGCCATTTTTGGGGTGTGACATGGGTGAAAACCCATATTTTGCTACTGTTTTTATTAACCGAGTCGCTAGCTTGACTCGACCCCGAATTCATTGGTTCATGGGGAAGTAAGTGGAAGAAATCATCTCCATCGGACTTACATTAAAAATGTTTGGATAAACACTGAAGTACTTGAAAGTTCCACTCCGATGAGATATACACAGAGATACCCGGCTTACAAATGAAAAATGAAAATGCCGGGGTCAAAAACTTTGTTCTCATTCCCAAACGAGTGAAGAATAGGAGAAGTCACCTTATAGGTGAAGAAAAGAAAGAAAGTCATGATAAAAATTATGACTAACTCATCATCATTAGAAGGAGAATTCATGATTTCAGGATCATGAACCTCATCATTTAAGCTCAGCTGATCAAGACAATTCAAGGGTGGGGGGAATGGGATTGTGATATCAATCAAATTCTCAGTGTTGAGAATATTTCCCTCCGAGACATAAAGATTTTCATTGTCAAGATCAAGGTAAAAGTTATCATACTCCGGCGGAGATATGATATGAGTGAGTTCACTGGAGAACTCCTCAAAGGTAAATGAATCAATATCGAGGAGAGAATTATGAGAATGAGAAGTGGTATTGCCACTAATTTTCTCTCCCATCTGATCAAAACAGAAGGCTTCCATTTCCGGAATAGAATCATCGGAAAACAGGTCACTATCCTTTATGGGGATAGGAGATGAAATGGGTTTTTTATTGAAAGCCTCGATTTTAGAAATGAGAAGATTGACAGTCAATAATGTTGCTCGAAGAGCTTCATCTTTGATTTCAGTGTCAATTTCTTCATCATTCTCTTCTTCTAAGCTGACAGGCTCAGAAGGCAATTCTTCAACATAATCGATGTCCTCACAAAATAAAGAATCATCATTACTTGAAGTATAATCATCGTCAGAATTGGAAAACATCTCAACATGATCATGTGAAATGTCAAGAGAAGGCAAATCACACATATTATCAGAGATACCCTCGGACTTACTTGGGATTGGGACAAGGATTCCAGCACTAGACTTTATGAATTCGTCCGATTCCTTTTCAGGAATAGTGCTAATATGCTCACCCCCCATAATAAGAGAGTCTTTGGGGTCCAAAGCTGGAAAGAACGATAGGATTGTAATAGACTGAGGGAGTTGAGAAATGATGCCACCCAAAGGAACAATACTCTCCTCGTCTTCCTCCTCATCACTATTGCTAGCATAAATGGCTTTTATTTGCTCGTCGGCTAGCAATTCTGCAATAGTCTTGTCTTCCTGCCTTTTCTGGACAGGTGTAATTGCAGCTGATAAATTCTCGCAACCTTCGCACAAAGAATCATCATCATCGTCATCGTAGATGAAAGTTTGACGATATTTGGATCTCATTCTAGCTGTTTGTTCTTCTTCAGCTAGAAGCTCTCCAATAGTTTTCTGATGATGATCTTCTTGGCTATTTTTAACAGCCAAATCATTAAGTGTATCCATCATATTTTGAAGTTTTTGGATAACATTATCAATAGATTTTTCACGAGGAGATGGCTGAGGTTGAATCATTTGATTCTGTGGAGGTTGGTCATGAGAAGAATAGTCATAATTGTCATAAGGGCCATGCTCATAGACAAGCGGGGTCCTCGTTTGACAATCGGATTCATAATGTGGACCACCACAGAATTCACAACAGTAAAACTGTTGTGACTGATTTGGTGAATCATATGGATATTGGTCATACCCGAAATTTTGATTATTACAAGAAACCTGCTCATAGACAAGCGGGTCATTTGTTTGACAATCAAAACTTGGGTGTGGACCTCCACAATGTTCACAAGGATCATTTGGCATATTTTGAAATGATGTATCATCGAAGTTTTGATAACACGGCTCTTGCCAAAATGGATCCTGAGAAGGGGTACTGAAATCGTTGTGAAAATCTGGATAATCAAGTGTGAATGGCTGATAAGTGCAAAAACATTGCTTACACTGTGAATCATCCCCCAACGGATTTTCACACATACAACAATTAAGCTGAGTGAGTGAAGATGGCTGGGGTTGTGGAGAGTGTTTGGAAAAAGAATCCAGAGGTGGGACAAGTAGTGTGCTCTGAGAGCTAGGAATTTCCACCACTTCCGTTATGGTCTCTGGTTCTTGCTCTTGATAAACGTAAAGAGTAGGCAAGTCGTTCTTTTTAGTCACCGTTTTAAGCTCTGCACGTTTTCTTGACAAACTTTTGACCGTAAATTGTGACAGGTCTGGATTAATTCTTGATTGTTTGCCATTAATAACATGTATCTTGGGCTGTGAAGGGCAGTTGGGAAAACTTTTGATGGAATTAATGATGCAATTACGCTCTCTTTCACGGGCTACTTCACACCAATGACAAAATCCTTCTGGTGCATACTCTCCACACTTCTCACACTTACACTTGGAACAACGATTATTATCATCCAGCGGACCTTTACAATTACAACAGTGATGGTCTCGCGACGACATGAGAATTAAATATTAAGGAGGGTTTAAGAAGATAGAATCAAACGGATAGAGGGTAAAGGGATAAAGAATCAAAAAGGGTAAGAGGGTAAAGATGAATATTTTTGGGTTTTTGGTTTTTTTCAATTTTTTTCAACAAGATCAAAGCACAACACAAGGAACTTAAACCTTAAATCAACCAGCGTACGGTAGCTCTCTGACTAAAAAACGCACAGAGTGGCGGAGAAGCAAAGGTGGGCAATGAATGCTCCTTAAAAACCCGCTTCTTTCAGTCCGACAATTTAATGTCAGACTATCCTAGAACCTCCGTTAGAGTTTGTTTATCAATCAAAGGTGAGCCGAATTCGCAAGCGACACAAAGGCAAGTTTTAATCTTTGGTTTGGGAACTTATTATGGTCGTACCCCCAGTTAGGTAGTACTCAGTCTTGATTTTCGATGGTTAATTTTTATTGTTTATTATTAAAGAAAACGGAAAATGTTTTTGGGTTTTTAATTTTTATATGATAATTATAATAATATATATATATATAGAAAAGAAAAGAAAAATATTTTTGTATTTTATATTGTTTTCGGGAAATAGGAACTTCTGATAGAAGGATCTCGAATCACTAATCGCTAAAATTCTTCACAATAGTCGCAACACACCTCCCCGGCAGCGGCGCCAAAATTTGATCCGTCCCGAAACAACACTTATATTTAAACAAATGCAGACTCAGAACAGGATGCTCGTGTGTAGTGTGTAAAACCAGGCAAGTGATCACCTGGGTCGTTTCCCAACGAGGTGTGAATGGAAAACTGTGCAAAGCTAGGATTAAAGTGATTGATGAATCAGATATTTGATTTTGCTTTTGATTAACAATTCTAAAAGACAAATATGCACAATAAAATTAAACGCGAATAAATAAATTACAAACGCGTAACGAAAAAGCTTAAAATGGGACAAAAACTAAAATTTTAGAAAATTAAAACCTAAAAATGTAAAATTACTAAAAACTTATTTAAAAACTTAAATTATATTTTTAACACTTTTTATTTAATTATTATTAATTATTAATTATTTAATTATTAATTAAACTAATTTAAATTTATAAAAAATACTAAATGGACAAAGAAAAATATGAAACTTTTTCTAAAAATATTACTAAGTAAATAAAAGCTAAGAAAATTATAAAAATGAAAATTACTTAATTAAAATTTAAAAAGATAAATTCTATTAAATAGAAGCTATCACTTTATTTCTATTTTTTATTTTCTTAAGGCCTAAAAATATTTTTATATTTTTCCTAGATTACAAATGACAAAATAAAATTATGAAAATTGGATTTGTATTTTTCTGATTCTTTTGCTATTTATTATGATTTAATTACTATTTTAAACTAATTAAAATGATTAAAAATACTAAAACTGTTCAAAAAATTATGGAAATTTACAGATAATTCTAAATTAATATTAGGAAGATTAGAAAAATAAAATTAAAAGTTTGCTAAGCCTGATAAGCAGATTTGGGCTAATAAGCAATAAGCTAATAAGCCAAAAATAAGCAAATAAGCACTAAACTTAACCAAATGATCAGGACAGGCTTAATATACTTAAATAAGCTTAAAACAACTGAAAAATACAAATAAGAACAAGGGATTAAGCTAGTTAAACCCTTGACTGTTGCAAAACTTGAAACAGAAAACTCAGAAACAGCCCAAATTGCAGACAAGATTAAGCTAGGTAATAAGCTATTGAGATGCAATTTTATGGGGGAAAAACCAAGGTGATACTACTGGCTATCTAAAAACCTAAAAAGCCCTATCAAAAACATCCCAATTGGAGTCCAATTGAGGCCTAGATCAGCATCAAGAAAACAGGTAGGCTGCTGTGGTTTTTGACTTTTTATGTAAACTTGAAATTTTGACTTTCTTGAGATTTGGATGATCACTACTGATTGAATAAGTTGTATTAAGCTATAATAAGACTGAATAAAGCTATTTTAACAACTTGTGACAAGATTTGAATGATTATGGTTCCTGAAATCCTAACAGTGAACCAAGATATGAGATTGAAAGAAGGTTTTGACTTTTTAACTCTTGACTACTGATTTTTATACTAGAACTGAGCTAATAGAACCTAGTGAACTATGTTTCAATGATAAACAACAACAAAAACAACCTTAAACCTAGTTAACTCAGCAAATCCAAACAACCCTTTAAATCATTGAAACTGAGATTTTCAAAGGATTCCACTGAGTTAAGCTAGGATACTGGTTCATGAGTACTCAATATGATGTTGTAAGCCAAATGGACCATAAAAACAGTAACATTAACAACAAATACTCATTGATCTCTTTTATGCTAAAAAGGTAGTAGGATTTGAAAACTAAGCAACCATGAATCCTAATGAACAAACAGGTGATATTAAGCAATAATTTGACTAACATACATCAAATAAACATGAAATAGCAAAGATGAGCAGTGATAAGCAATTGTACAGTACTTTGTCAAAGAATGAGAAATTGCTTACAACTTGATCCAATGCACAGAACTAATGAACCAAGGCCCACAAACCACACCTAAAGCTTCCCAAGAAACACTAATACCAGGGCAATCCAAATTACACCCTGCTCCATTGCTTCTTCTTTCATCTAAACTGATTTTTTGATTTTCTTGCTATTTATTTAGTATTTTTGATATGTTTGGTTTTTAAAGCTAAAGAGGTTTAAATACTTCCTAAACTGTAAATAACTTATAAATGAGCTTATGTGAGTCTATTGGAATAGGAAACCACACATTTAACAAGATTCAAGTAAAAGTGTCAATTTCACTTGAAAATGCAAAATCTGAATTAAGATAGCAAGACTTGAAATTAAGGTTAAATAAGGTTCTCATTACACTAAAAGACTGATTACAACATTTTTTTAACTAAGAAATACAATTAAAACTTGAAATTACACTACTTCGACATGTTTACACTAAGCTACTCTACTTACTTTCTTCTCTTTGCTTCTCTTCTTCTTTATAGAGATATTTTGGGGTCCTAGCAGTCTTCTGAGACTTTCCCACCAATTTCCATCCATTGGATGCCTGTAATTCATCTTAGCCATTGATTTAACTTTTTGGCGCCAAAATATCCAAAGCCAGCTGTGGTTGCGTGTGAGGAAATTAAGGGTTATAAATGGGGTAGGGTGATGTGTAGGAGAGTGGTGATAGGTGGGGGGTGAGGTGGTGGTGAAACCACTGAGGTGGAGGATGGTATTGATGGTGGTTTTGGTTGTGTGTCAGTGAGAGTGGGAGGGAAGACGGGTCAAACCTTCCTTTGACCCTGGGATATTATTTAAGAAAAAGGTGGGCCGGGTTTTATTCTTTTGGGATTGGGCCATGTGGTTTATTGGACTGGGTTGGGATAAGCAGCTGGGTTTAGTATTTAGGCTTTGGAATTTGGATATTTGTTTTAGAAATCACAAGGACCATTATTGTACAATGCTGAATTTTAAGGACCTTTTCTGCCAAAATCCTAAAGTTGTCACAAAGATTAATCTCACCACTTTATAAACTCCCAAGGACCATAGTTGAATATTTCTCAAAATTAATCACCAGGGACCATTTCTGCCAATTCGTGAAACTTCAGGGACTAAACATGTAATTTTCCAAAACTTTTGAGATTTTTCACCAAAGGACTAATTATGATAAATTATGATTTAAAAAGGACCTTTGATGACTTTTCCTATTTTTAGAATAACCAGGGACTAGTTTTGACAACTTTTGAAAGTTGAGGGACTGAAACTGCCAATTATGCAAACTTTGTTCGTTTTTCAACTGTTTTTAAACATTTTGCATCTGAAACATATAAAACACAATTTTGTGATAATTTCAGTATTATGATGCATTTCTGAGTGTTTTTGGATGTTTTGGCAGCTTAGATTTGGTAAAAATGATGAGTATTTAGACACTCATCAATCTCCGTGAGAAATTAAACAAATATCTTTTAAGATATATCTAAGTGGCTAGGAGGGGTTTGTGCACCGCGTCACTGGGTCCATGACGTCTTGTCTTCAATATCAGTATCACCTTAGTGAGTACCGATAGCATATGTATTGACCCGGTTTCTTTCCTAAGTTTTCATGGAGGGCTATTTCTTTTCACCCTATCATTAAACTTTTCTTTTTCATTCTTCAACCCCTTCTTTCTCCTTTCTCATTTGCTCCGTTTTTCAATCTTACCTAAGGACTTCTAATTCTAGACTATTGGAATTGTCCTTGGGTAGATCCCTCCGGTTCTGGCAGATCATTAGACATTACCTAACCATAATCACCTTATTACTCCATGATTATCCTAGATTTGTTGATCGCATGCCATAAAACCTTTTGTGAAAATCTCTCAAAGCGTTTATGTATAAAACACATTTTTGGTTAACACTTCAAGAGTTTAGCATTTTCTGAAATACTCCCCCTTCACATGTGCTCATGCATTTTTGAAATAAATTGCACATGTTGGGTAGAGTTCGCACATTTTGAAATGATCAATTTTCAATGAACATGACCTTCGCGAGACACGCTTACATCACTAGTTACACTAGCTTGAAATTATTACCCGTCCCGGTCATATTCAATGATCATCTCTCGAATCGGTACATTCTACTCAGACAAGTCCTTTGCGAGACACGCTTACATCACTCGTCCAGGACATGTCTTTTCGATAACTGACATTTAGTTTCGTTAATTCGAGGGTTAAAACTGAGTCTGTCTTTGAGATTCGAACCATGATCACATTTTAATCACATTTCTCCCCCTCAAAAATAGCATTTCGATGGTATTTTTGATACCGTTTGATTAAAATCATTGTTTTTTGAAAGCTAATAGGGAGAAACTGATATGCATGAACTTTTTGGAACAAAATTTGTTTCTGAAATACTCCCCCTCAGAACTTGCATTGGTTGTGACATGTTTGTAAACTTTGAAGCAAGTGGGGAGTAACAATTTGAAAATCTTAAGCAAAATTTTGTGAAAAGATTTGAAAGACCTTTTGATGAAATTTGAATAAAATTTTGCTTAAGATTAAGAAGTTTAGATTGAAAAGCTTTGCATGAAAACTTCTTATCGTTCAGGATTGTTGCAATAAAGTGTACAACAGGGTCCTTTATTTGAAAAACGGGTTATGCACTGTTATGTGTACATAAGCCAAAACGTTGAAGCTCGGGTTGTAAGCTGAAATACTTACAAGCCATTGATTTTTAGGATAAGCGCTCGAAATTTTTTGATGAAGCACTTTCCTTTCTTTGAAGATCGGGTCCTGAACTGATGTGTCCAGAAGCCATTAAGTTAAGCTCGGGTTTCGTACTGAAGTATACGAAAGCCATTAAATTAAGCGCGGGTTCCGTACTGAAATGCACGAAAGCCATTAAGAGATTAGATTAGACAACAACATTTGGAACCCATTTAAGCACTGCGCCAACGGGTTTAGCAAATTTTGAAAACCATTTGTAAGTTGTGTCAATCTGATTCAAAGAAGTTGAATTCCAACGAGGACTAAAAACCGGTGTTTCATTTGTAAATAACACTCGTGGAATCAACGGTGATTTAAAACTCTTTTTCTTTTGAAAATGGTTTGAGAAACTCGTTGTCTCTTTTGGAGTTTTAAAACTTGAAGCAGAGTCATTCTTGTTTTGTAACGGAAGCATTTCAGAGTTTGAATGACTTTGCTTTGGTTTCCACACTTGCCTTACCCGTGTAAAGCGAGATTGTGGAGTTTGAAAAAACTGTATTCTCTTCATGAGAATGATTTGATCTTGAAAGCTTTTGAGGAGTAAGTGTTTCATAAACTCTTGGTTTCTTCGAAAACTTCCTTCCTTTTT
This sequence comes from Artemisia tridentata subsp. tridentata, assembly GCA_021014915.2. Lineage (NCBI taxonomy): Eukaryota > Viridiplantae > Streptophyta > Magnoliopsida > Asterales > Asteraceae > Artemisia > Artemisia tridentata. Next base: position 95,899,014 of record CP139508.1, on the reverse strand, counting down.
GCAAAGAATAGGTTGTAAATTGAGAAACCTTTTTCAAAAATGGTTTTGAAGATTCACCCGTGTAAACCTTCTTTGAAACACTACCCTCTTTGGGAAACTTGTTTGAAACAGGAGATTTGCCTTTTGATCGATTGAGAGCATCAAACTTTCCTTTTAAGGCATTGTATGACATTCGCAAATCATTGTATTCTTTTTGAAGAAGATCTTGGGATGCTAATTTAGATTCCAAAGAAGCAATTTGTTTCAAAAAATGATCTTTTTCGGCTTTTGAATCATCCGTTTTACGGGCCAATTTCCGTTCGAAAACAATATTTTCTTTTTCAAGATCAGTTTTTGCATCCTCAAGATCGTTTGTTCGTTGAGCTAAAAGTGTTTCAAGCTCAAGTACTTTTGTTTGAAGCACATGATTTGCATTTTCCGTTTCAAAATCTGAAGAATTAGAATCAAACAGAGGATTTGGATAGGAAACTTTTTGTAACTTGAGGCTTCAATACTTCAGACTCCTTTTGTTTCGTGTTTGATTTTTGATTCAGAACACGTGAACGTTTGATTGAATCAAACAGGTTTTTGTAAGTCTGTTTCAAATGCTCATTTTCTTTTTGTAATGATGCCACAGCCTGTTCCAATTCAGTATTTTTTGTATCAAGTTCATCCAAATCAAACTTGATATTGGCATCATCACAATTTTCTTCAAAAATCTTTTCTTTTTCTTTAAGCACTGATGTCAAAGTGTTTTTAGAAGAAGCAATTCTTTTTGACAATTTTGAAAGTTCAGTGATTTTCCTTTTGAAACAAAGATTTTCAGATTTCAAAATATCCACATTCTCATGCTCATGGCAGACAGATACCGACTTAAGTGACTCAATTTGATTTGTGAAAAATTCTTTTTGGATATCAAGATTTAAGCATTTTACATCAAATTCATCTTCAAGAGAATGGATGTACTTTAAATCTTCTCTCATTTCAGTGACAAGAAATTTTTCAAAGTATTCAAAACTTAAGTTGATATTTTTCACAAGAGGTTCAATCTCATCTTTTAGTAACTTACAGACTTCCCTTTTTAGCCAAGAGTCTGATAACATGAGACGACTGTAGTCACTCTCGATGTATTGTTGTTTCGACCAAATGACCTTTAACGTGTGCTCAATGTGATTTTTAAGATTACAAAACTGTTTCCTTGCTTTATTTTGCCATAATTTAGCATCATAAGTAGCAAGTTGAACTTCTTTAAAAAATCTTTTCACATTTGTGTCTTTTCTTTTCAAAGGTGTTTTTGGTATTTCTGACAATTGTATACAACCATACACAAAGCCTTGGTACGAGAGTGGGCTTTTTCTTTGTTTGACTTTTAAGCGTTTTTCCTTTTCCAAATTTTCATCTTCTTCTGACATGAACAGAGCATCAGTCGGCAAAAATTTATGTTCCACCTGATCTGTATTTTCAAAACCAATTCCTGATTTTCCCTTATGAACTTTCTCAGATTTAGGAATCATCATTTGAAGAGTTTGAACACTTTGGTTTGTTTTTCGAAGTTTTTCTTCAAGATTGTTTGCACGTTTTAAAACCTCTTGATTTTCATTCTCAAGTTTTGTATTAACAATCTTAAAATTTGAAGTGGTTTCCTGAAGCATTGAGTATCACATTTTTAATTCAACGTTCTTTTTTAAAGCGTTTCGATCTTTCTGTTGGCGGGGCCCATATTTGCATCCAGTTTTTTAATGGAAAGTTTTTCACGTGAAAGGGCCTCGCGACACTCAACTTCAAGTTCTTTATTTCGTTTGAGAACATCTTCATTTAATTTCTGAGCTTGAGATTTAAGTTCTGAGATTTGAACGTCTTTGTAATGTGTTATTTTCTCAAAATCTTTTTTCATTTCTTTAAATCCCTCAAGCTCTTTGGACAATGAGGCATTCGTTTGCTTAGCTTTACGATTGTCCTCTTTGCATTTTTCAAGTTCACGTTTGAAATTATCGATTAAAGAAGCAAATATGGCATGATCTTGATCATGAGAAGATCCATCCTGGGCAGGCTCACCTCCATTAGGATCCATATCTGGGGTTGTAGGAGTGATATTACTATCAAACCGTTTCACCGCATATGTGTCACTGATGGACTCAGGATGCGCAGGATGTGTCTTGTCATGAACAAACATATTCTCGAACAAATCAACATTATCATTATCATGTGAATGTTGTACCGTAGCCAATATTGTTATGTCAGATGAAGATCTGATATGGTCAGTGTGGAACGTTTTGGTTATATGTTCTTGAAGTTCAAACACTTGGGATATGAATCTTAGTAATGTGTTTGAGAGATATTTATGTATTGAATGTGTTTAGCATGCGGAATCTACTACAACACACTTTAAAAGAACACAAGGTGGTGAGTTTGAGTAAATGAGTGAATGCAATGAACAAATAACACAACTTAGGTTAATACAAAACGATTCAATATTATTGATGAAATAATACGGATGATCTAAGTATCACCGGGATTACAAAGTAATCTTGAATCTATGATTGTCAAAAGGATTTGTGATTCGAAGTAACTAAGTTACTTGAGAGATAGTTTGGTTCGTGGTTATTGTTGTAAAAGATGCATGCATGAAGAAGTGACTAAGATATCCTTTTATAAGATAATGATATCTTATTACATGTTGTCAAGTAGATGAATATAATACTATACTTTGACTATATTGGCGCCTACAATTAAATACAACTACCCATGTACACTCTGATATATTCTTCTGTCACCACAGAAGACTATTCTACTTCTACATAACGTATAACAATGTACAAAGACTAATAATTCAACTAAATATCTATTACAAAATATCTAATCGATTTGACATAAGCTTGGCAGGCTCTTCATTAGCTAGCAGTACCTTCTACCCAGAAGGTACTGGTAGAACATCTTCGTACATAACAAAATCAACTAGCAGGCTCTTCATCGACTTGGCAGGCTCTTTGACTTTGATCATTTTATTCCCAACAATCCTCCCCTAAACTTGTTATTTCCATTAAAATACACAAGTTTCTGATGAATAAAATACATACCTTGAGGATTTGAGAACTCTTCCAAAAACCCTTACTTTCTATCCTTCCTTTTTCTTTCACATTGTTCAAATATGCTCCTTAGCAAACTTTGAACAATTTCTGAGTTTTCATCATCTTTGTCACACCTTAACCTCTTGGAGATCATAGTTGAGAGCACTTCATAACTAAGTGGATACTCTTTCTCAGCCAGCATAAAGAGTTCAATCCCACTTGATGTGTACAAATGATGAACACTGCAATGACTTAGGAATTCCCAGGTTGTAGATGGATCATAATATGGAAACTTCCAATAATCATCTTTGGGATCAGGATCAAACATCCTATTGAATTCAACCCATAATTCCTGTTCCTTAACATCATTGCTAGAATTTGTGGCTAGCCTAATCTGCACTAGATTCCACAATTCTTCCAAATCTGCTCTATCAGATGCTCTAACTAAATTTTCAAAATTCTTGAAGATAGCAGACTGTCCCCCAACCCTTGATACTTTCCATGACTTACCAAATCTATCATGGTGTATTTCCCAATCAATTATAGGGTGTCTAGACCTAATTGGATCAGCATGTATGATAGTAGGTAAAGTTATCAACATTTTACTTACTTGCTCTGTGTCCAATTTTGCTACTTCTTTCATCTGAGCATCTTCCTTCTTCTTTGAAGACCTTTCTTGTGTGTGTTCAGGAGGAGTGCAGTGGTTCTTTTTGTATGCTTCAATGTATAGATGCTGCAACTCTTCAAATGATTTTCTTTTGAGTTGATGATCCTTCCAATTTGCTGACCTTTTCAGATATAACTTGAAGAACTTCATCTGCTCTTTCTGATCATGTGGCAATTTAAACCCTTTCTCCTTATACTGCATGATCTGCTGAAATACATCATTTAAGGCTTCTTCTCTATACTTTTTGGTGATGAATTCTTCAAGCTTGGCTGTCTTTTCTTCTACACTGAGAGACTCATCATCCATATACACAGAGGCTTGACCTCTTACAATTGGATCAATAGAGATAATCCATTGTAGTTGTGCATCAAATATTTGTGCAGCTTGAGAATCAATAAGAGCTTGAGCAGCATCTTCAGCATCTTTCTGCTCTTTCATTTCTTCAAGCATTCTTGAAGCTTCAAGTGCTTTTAGCTCTTCTTCATGAACCCTCTTGGCCTCTTCTTCTCCTAAAGCCATCTGAATTTGCTGAGTTCTTTTCAACTTCTTGGACTTTGGCTCATCTTCAACCAGAATACCTTTGCCCTTATCCTTTGGAGGTGAATCTTGTGATGGAGCAGAAGATTGCTCATCAGCAATTAAAACCCTCTTTCTCTTGTACACTTTCTCAGCAGACCCTTTATACCCATAGCCAATAGCCTTTCTCTCCTAGCAGACTCTTCTTCTGGCCTAGCAGGCTCTTGCCCTGCTCCAACAGGCTCTTGCCCTGCTCCAACAGGCTCTTCATCATAAACTTGAGTTCCATCATGGAATTCAAATTGAGCCTGTTCCTCCTCTTCTTCCTCATCTTCAGACCTATCCTTCCTCCCCTTTTTGGAAGAGTGATCTATCCTATCAGCATCTGTCTGTGAAGAACTAGATAAAACAACCTTTGCAGACTTTTTACCTTTTAACTTCTTCACTTCACCCTCCAATCTCTTAACCCTCTTGACCAATTTGATGTTGATCTGAGAAAACCTTTCATTTTGACTTTTAAGAGCATTCTCTAAGAACTTCACCTTGTCTTTCAACTCCTGCATTGTCTGAGGTGATTGGGTTTGTGATATATGATGTGGGGATGGTGGTGGTGTTGCTGATGGTACTGGAGATGGTGTTGGTGATTTTTGATGTGTTTGTGAAATGAAACCATGTGAAGAACTAGATGATGGTGTATCAGCAGATGGTGTGGGTTCTTCTGGATGTTGTGGTACCATTTCATCAAAAAGTGGAACTTCCTCTCCTCTAAAACCAATTCTCATATTTGAAAATACTTTGTGAGAAAGTTTTGGTGTTTCATAAACCGAGTCTGTGGGAAGCAACACATGTTGTAATTTTCCAATGATGCAACCAATAAATCTTGGATACATCAAAAACTTTGTTTTACTTTTCACATTGTTTATCAATCCTTCAAAAATATATTTAGAAAAGTTGTATTTTCTGTTTGTTGCTAAGCAAATGAGAGCAGAGGCCATGTTGCCACTAAATTGCTCCCAAGAGGTTTTCTTCTGGCTCAAACAGTGAAGGATTGTGTGAATCAAAAATCTCCATTGTGGAGTAAGATGCTTTTTCAGAAAAGTGAGTTTGTTGGACTCAGCATGATACCCCATTCTTGTTAAATTTTCAAAAATTTCAGTATCTGGTAACTGACTAATACCATCAGAATCATCCAAATGAAGATGTCTTCTTAAGGATGACTCAGTAAGAGTCAAATGTTTACCATCCACTTTGGCTTTTATTCTTTGTTCCCCATTTTCAGAAGTTTTAATTTTAGCAGATTGCCAAAATTGCAAAATTTGATTTTCATAAATAGTGGGATTGACTAGCAAAGCAAACCTGATGTAGGAGTTGTTTAAAAAGTCCACTACTTGATGAAATGAGGCATTATCCTCTGACTTTTCCAAAAATGCTAACTGATTGTGACGTTGGACAAAATCTAGAACAACTGTGGAAGCCATAATGAAAATTTTGAATATGTTGGTGGGATTTGTTGGTAATACTGGTAGAAGATGAAAGGTGTATGTGAATTATGATAGTGACTGATGAAAGAAGATATGAGAGAATTACTTTTAACCGACAATAAGAAAGATTAAAATAAGTAAATGAAAAGGCGGTTAAAAAGATCTTTTATATGTAAAATATAATATAATATAATCATCAGTGAATTACATAACTACCCCAACGGCTAATTTTAACTACCAGGCCTAATGGCTAAAACTTTTTCTGACAGGCTCAACGGCTATTTAGCAGTACCTTTTTATACTAGCAGTACCAATTTTGAACTACCAGTACCTTTGAAAGTTTTATAAAAATCCCTTATAGTTTTTAGCAAACTACCAGCTATCAACGGATTTGAGTTGTCTTTACCAAAAGCCGTTTGCTTAAGGACTAGCTAACTATTTACAATTAAGTATGGTTAGTTAACAACCATATAGTTTTTGGTAAACTATCAACCATCAACGGATTTGATTTGTCTTTACCAAAAGCCGTTTGCTTAAGGACTAGCCAACTCTTAAGTTTGTGAAAACTTGGTGAGCTGAATACCAAAAGCCATGATGGCCCAAAGATGGTGCAATTTCCTTGGATGGAGGAAATTTAGAAAGGCAATGATGCTGTGTATCTTGGATGATTAGTTCAACAAGTGAAATCATCTAATGTCATGCCTTTGAGTTGAAACCTTTCTTAGTTTGATCTAGATAGAACTTTCTCCTTTGAGAAATGCTTCATCCCTTCTAGATATATGAGCTAACTCTCTCTATTTCAACTCTGCATCATCTTGTATGCTCTTGTCTTATCTTTCATAAATTGGTCTTTCTTCCATTTTGGGCTATTAATTCCTCCCCTGAGATTGTTATTTCTCCTGAGATGAATATAACTTTTGTTGCCCCTTTTGTTTGAAAGAACTCTTGTTTTGTCATCAACCTGAAATATGTTAGTTGCAAACCAAAAGAACAAAGTGTAGAACACTTGATCTATATAATTGTAAACATTCAAGCATTTATATGAACAAAACATAGCAATTTTGTATCAGCAGGACCAATTATGAACTAACAGGACCTTTTGACTAACTAGCAGTACCATGTTAAAAATTCAATATCAGTTAATTTTATGAACAAAAACATATGATTTTCAAAGATTTATCATTCCAATACCTCCTACAAGATATTTGAATCTACCTAAATCAAAAGCTTTGGTGAGAAGGTCTGCATAATTCTTTTCAGAATCAATTTTAACTACTTGAATTAACCTCTTCTCATTGCAATCCCTTATGAAATGGTGTCTGATTTCAATATGTTTTGTTTTTGAGTGTTGAACTGGGTTTTTAATGATACAAATAGTACTGCTATTGTCAATATAAATAATGGTGTTAAGAAAATTGTACCCATAGTCAAGTAATTGATTTTGGATCCAAAGAACTTGCCCACAACAACTTGCACCAGCAACATATTCTGCTTCAGTTGTAGAATTGGCCACCATTGTTTGTTTCTTGCATTGCCAAGAGATTAGTCTGCAACCAAGAAATTGACATCCACCAGTTGTGGATTTTCTGTCTAGTGTTGCACCAGCATAGTCACTATCCGAATAAGCCATCAATTCAAAAGATGATTCCCTTGGATACCAAAGACCCAACCTAGGTTGACCCTTAAGATATCTAAAGATTCTTTTGACTGCTGTGAGATGAGAGATCTTGGGATGTATTTGAAACCTTGCACATACACATACTGAGAACATGATATCTGGTCTTGATGATGTAAGATACATCAAGGACCTAATCATAGATCTATAATTGTGCAAATCCATATCTTCTCCTTCAGCATCCTTGAGTAGCCCTTTGTCTGGATCCATTGGTGTACTTGCAACCTTAGAATCAGCAAAATTAAATTTCCTTAAGATCTCAGCTACATATTTATCTTGGCTGATAAATATGCCTTCATTTGTTTGTTTCACTTGGAGACCTAAAAAGAAAGTAAGTTCCCCCATGGAACTCATTTCAAACTTACTGTGCATAAGTTTTTCAAATTCTACACACAAGTCTTGGTTTGTTGATCCAAAGATTATGTCATCAACATAAATCTGCACTAACAAGATGTCTTTCTTTGTCCTTTTGATGAACAAAGTTGGATCAATCCTGCCTCTTTGGAATCCACTTTCTAGTAGAAAACAAGCCAATGTTTCATACCATGCCCTTGGAGCTTGGTGTAGACCATACAAAGCCTTGGTAACTTTGTAAACTTTATCTGGATACTCAGCATCAATGAAGCCTGGAGGTTGAGATACATAAACTGGTTCTTCAATTTCACCATACAAAAATGCACTCTTAACATCCATTTGATAGACAGTGAAGCCTATGAATGAAGCATAGGCTAAGAAAAGCCTAATTGCTTCAAGTCTTGCAACTGGAGCAAACACTTCTTCATAATCTACCCCTTCCTCTTGAGTATATCCTTGTGCTACCAATCTAGCCTTGTTTCTGATCACTATACCCCTTTCATCTTTCTTGTTTCTGAACACCCATTTGGTTCCAATTGCCCTATGACCTCTTGGCAAATCAACCAATATCCAAACCTTCTAAATCTTGAATTGGAGAAGCTCTTCTTGCATAGCTTCCACCCAACTTGCATCATCTAAAGCTTTGTTTATGTTTTTGGGTTCAGCCTGAGATAGAAAACATGAAAACAGGCATATATTGGAATTATCATTATTCTTTTCTTCATACATAGAGGAGATTAACCCTTCTTCATTTGAGGATAAGACTTGAGATAAACCAACTTGAGATCTTGTTCTAACACCAGAAGTCATGCCACCAATCACATCATCAGTTGAGTGATCTTTGAGAATTCTAGTGTTTGGTGTTTTAGGAACTTCATATGTAGTTGGAAGATTGCTAATCCCAACCTCTTCTTGAAAAGAATCATCTATTTGAACATTCAATGGCTCAGCAGTACCAATACTTGTACTAGCAGGACCATCTGAAGAACTGGCAGTACCATTGTCATTAGCACCACTTTCTTGATTCTCTTGATTCTGAGTTCCTTGATCTTCTTCATTGCCTTCAATTGTTGTGTCTGAAGGTCCTTCTTCACTTGAAGATAGATCCATACTTTTCCAAATTGGCATCCAGATGTAATCTTGATTTTTAGGAGAGTCAACATTGTCTTCAGAACCTGCATTTTCATTAGCATTTGTACCTGTAAAAGGCACATAATTCATAGATTCTGAAAGCCTATCAACATCAAACATCCAATCTGGTCCAACTCCTTTCACATTTGCTAGTTTCTCTTGAAACTCTATGTGAAGATTTTCTTCTACTAGCCTAGTGCAAGTGTTAAACACTCTATAGGCCTTACTCTGCAAGGAATACCCTATCAAAAAGCCAACATCTGCTTTTCCATCAAATTTGCCTAAATGATCTTTGGTATTGAGAATAGTGACTTGACAACCAAAAGGTCTCATAAAACTTAAAGATGGTTTTCTACCAAAGAAAAGTTCATAAGGTGTTTTTCTATGTGGTTTTGTCACAAGAACCCTGTTTTGTACATAACAAGCAGTACCAACTGCTTCAGCCCAAAATGAAATAGGCAACTTAGAGTCTACTAACATAGTTCTAGCAGCCTCTATAAGTGTTCTATTCTTTCTTTCTGCTACTCCATTTTGTTGAGGTGTTCTAGCTACACTAAACTCTCTTTTTATGCCTTTTTCCTTGCAAAAGTCATCCATAACTCTATTCTTGAACTCTATCCCATTGTCACACCTGATGATTTTGACTTTCTTATCAGATTGGTTTTCTACCTCAGTGATATAGGTTTTAAGTATCTCACTAGTTTCATGTTTAGATCTTAAGAAGAAAACCCATGAAAATCTGCTATAGTCATCAGTAACAACCAGACAATATTTCTTTCCATTCAAGCTGCACACATTAGTAGGACCAAAGAGATCCATATGAAGCATATGTAAAGCCTGAGTAATAGAGTTTTGGGTCTTGGGCTTACAAGAAGCTCTATGTTGTTTGCCTTTTAGACAGTCAACACAAGTTTGGTCGTTTTGGAAAATCTTTTTGGGTAAACCTCTTACTAAATCATATTTTGCAATAGTGTTGATTGTTTTAAAGTTTACATGACCAAGCCTTCTATGCCAAAACATAGATTCATCCAATGAGGTTTTTGCTACCAAACAAGTTAAACCTTCCTTGGGATCAATGTTCTTTAAATTGACACTATACATATTGTTCCTTTTTGGAATTTTAAGAAGTATCTGACTCTCATCAGGCATCTTAAAATCAGAAGAAAGAACCATACATCCATTGTCAGTAAATAGAACATTGTTCTTTTTGTCACACATTTGTGAGACACTAAGAAGATTAAACTGAAGTTCTTTCACAAAATACACATTTTCAAAATCTATTTTACTGGTTTTGATAGTACCTTTACCAGTGATCTTTCCTTTTATTCCACCCCCAAAGGTAACATATCCTCCATCAAATGTTTTGAAATCTGAGAGGAATGACATGTTGCCTGTCATGTGCCTTGAACACCCACTATCAACATATCCTTGATCTTCAAAATCAGTTGAATGTTCCTGCACATAAATAAACATATTAGTTTCCTTGGGGTACCCAAGCCATGACAGACTTGGGTTTGCCTCTTGCATCAATGAAGTCAAACCTTTTCAGGATTGTTGATGCACCTTTAGATTGGATTGGTTTCCAAATCCAACATGCTGAGGACTTAACAGCACTTTCCCTTTTAATCCATTGTGTGGTCTTTGGTCTATCAGTACCAATTTTGGCAATACCAACTTTGGCAGTACCATGTGGTCTAGCAGGACCTTTTGGTCTAGCAGGACCTTTGGTTTTTGGACTCCAAACTTTTGTTTTGACCACATTTATCTTTTGAATAGGATTCTTCTCAACTTTTGGTACACTTTTGAAAGTGTTTCTTGTACCCTTTTCAGTTGGTTTTGTAATAACAGGCTTATGTTGTCTAACAGTATGTTTGACATTTGTGGTGTTAGACTTAACAAAACTTTTTCTGGGGTGAGTAACATTTGTTTTAGCTTTTGATTTACTCCCAGAAACCCATTTATTACAATAAGCATGAAGATGATTAAAGCTACCACAATAATAACAAGCCTTATTAAACATAACAAAGTCATCACCTAGTTGTTGTGACTTTAGGTTGTTCCAATTTCTTTGGCTTCCCCTAGGTTTGTTATTACAATTTTTACAACTTTCAACTGTCTTCAAAACAGTTTTGGCCTTAGCTTTAACTTCTACTTTCTTAGGACTGGTTGGTCCTACTTTGATTCCTTTGATAGGAATAGTCTGATCTTCATCATCATCAGATACCCAATCCTCAATAATTAGGACATCTGGTCTCTTATCAGTGAGCACCTTAGAGAGTGGAACATTCTTAGCACTCTCAGAAGGTTCACTTATCACTACAGGTTTATCCAATGGTTTGTTAACAAATTCATGTAAACCTGATACAGCAAGATCACTACCCTGAGGACATGGAATTCCTCTATAAGGAGGTGGACATTCATTATATCCTATCCCTGATTTTATTTTCTTATTCAACTGATTCTCTACTATGTTCTTAGTACACTCAGAAGCATTTTCTAATTTAGTAACAGTCAGTTGAATATTGTCTCTGGCTAATGTCACTTTAGTGCATTCAGTCCTTAACATTTCTATTTCAGTATCTTTCAAATATATTTGTCTATTAAGAGCACCTTTAGCATCAGAAAATGTGAGTTCATTTTCTCTATAGTGAATGATTTGTTTTTCTAGCTTGGACATACCACACTGATGGTTAAATAAGGTTTGTTGGGTTTTTCTGTGTTCTAATACTTCTGTATCATAAGCTTTACTTATGATTTCTAATTCTTTAAGAGATTCACAATTATTAGGACATTTGATAATTTGTACCTCAGGGGTGGAGAATGCCATCAAAGCCAATTCATCAGAAGTTGACTCATCTTCACCCATGAAACTCCAATCAAAACCCATGCCATCAATAGCAACCATTGCTTTTGGCTCTGCAACTTCAACAACCTTACTCTTGCTTTCAAAGCTTCCTTTCCTCTCAAAGCTTCCTTTATTTCTGTTGTCAAACCCTCTACCCTTGTCATCCTGCTTCTTAGGTCTTCTACACTCTCTAGAGTAGTGACCTTTCATGTGGCAGTTGTAACACTCCACCTTTGACTTATCATAGCCAGCAGGCTCATTTCCATCTATCAGAATCTTCTTGCCAGTCCTCATCATCAACTTCTTGGCTCTAATGCTTAAAAGTGAAAGTTGCCACTTTATGTCCATTTCTTCAAGATCATCAGGATGAATCTCTTGAAGGTCTTCAAATGATAATACAGACCCATTGTGCTGAGATGTAAGAAAAGCACACCCAATTGTTTCATCTAATATGGATTTGGTACTACCAGAAGTACTAGCAGTACCAAAGGTTGTATTAGCAGTACCTTCTTCTCTGCTACCTTGTTCTTCATTATCAACCTTTGACATGCTTGGGGATGAAACAAAAGCCATATTTCCAGAACTTGACCCAGTAGTCTTCTTTACTTCATGCTCTACTATTTTGAAATTGTTGTAGAGATCATTGAGACTCATCTGGTCAATATCTGACTTGTTCTTCCATACAATGACATGCATAGACCATTCTGAAGGTAAACTTCTAAGAAATTTAGAGTTTAGGTCTTCTTGAGTTATCATCACTTCATGGATGGCTAACTGACTTGCAAGCTTCTGAAGTCTATTGAACATACTGTCCAAAGACTCATTGGTTGTGGCTGTGAAGTTCTCAAATTGTTGTTTGAGAAGGGTTTTCTGTGTTTTCTTGGTAGCATCATTACCACCAAACCTAGCCACAATTGCTTCAAAAAGGGTTTTGGCATCTTTGTATTTGTTGAAGATCAGAAGTTGATCATTTGGAATAGTCATCAGTAACATACTCCTTGCCTTTAGATCATTCCTCTTCTGAACTTTTTCATCTGCATTTGATGGTTGATCTTGTATTCTTGTTACAAGAGCATCATTTACTGTTGTAGTGGTGATTTGGGGTTTGAAGGAATTGCCTTGTTCAATGATCTCCCAAAGTGCATAGTCCTGCACTTGAAAGTATTGTTCAACCCTTAGTCTCCACATTTCAAACTCGTTTTGCTTGAGTAATGGAAGTTTAGCTGCAACATTGGTTTGAATATGTTCAACATCCATTTTTCTTTTAAATTAGTAAATATCAAGCCTAGCTCTGATACCACTTGTGGAACGTTTTGGTTATATGTTCTTGAAGTTCAAACACTTGGGATATGAATCTTAGTAATGTGTTTGAGAGATATTTATGTATTGAATGTGTTTAGCATGCGGAATCTACTACAACACACTTTAAAAGAACACAAGGTGGTGAGTTTGAGTAAATGAGTGAATGCAATGAACAAATAACACAACTTAGGTTAATACAAAACGATTCAATATTATTGATGAAATAATACGGATGATCTAAGTATCACCGGGATTACAAAGTAATCTTGAATCTATGATTGTCAAAAGGATTTGTGATTCGAAGTAACTAAGTTACTTGAGAGATAGTTTGGTTCGTGGTTATTGTTGTAAAAGATGCATGCATGAAGAAGTGACTAAGATATCCTTTTATAAGATAAGGATATCTTATTACATGTTGTCAAGTAGATGAATATAATACTATACTTTGACTATATTGGCGCCTACAATTAAATACAACTACCCATGTACACTCTGATATATTCTTCTGTCACCACAGAAGACTATTCTACTTCTACATAACGTATAACAATGTACAAAGACTAATAATTCAACTAAATATCTATTACAAAATATCTAATCGACTTGACATAAGCTTGGCAGGCTCTTCATTAGCTAGCAGTACCTTCTACCCAGAAGGTACTGGTAGAACATCTTCGTACATAACAAAATCAACTAGCAGGCTCTTCATCGACTTGGCAGGCTCTTTGACTTTGATCATTTTATTCCCAACAGTCAGCTTCAGTATCCCAAACAGCTTCATTCCTGTGTGTACCATCAGCATCCGAATCGTATCTTGGAGTGCTGCTTTCAACATGCTGTTCTGAAGATGTGTCTGTTTCTGTTAGGAATATAAATATTCAGATGAATGCTCGGTCACCCCGAGCATCTAATTAGCATTTATATAGCTCGTAGGATTATTTATATTAGCTTAGTATTATTAGTATTAGTATTAATAGTATTAGTCGTATCTATATTTGTGGAGTGGGTCGGGGCTTTCCCCACTGTCAGCTCACTCCACAGCCCACTAGGGGCACCAATATTAGTTAGTATAAATACCCCTTCCCACACTTGGGAAGGGTTGGAACTCTTGTCACATTTCACCTACAATCTAATATTATCAGATTTTCTCTCAACAAGAGTCTCCCTCTCTCTATCTCTCTCTAACATCTCACTAACTCACCATGGGATTCTTGATCTTTCATGAATCAAGACCACCCGAATCATACACACAATCAAGATGGGTATTTCCTACAATTGGTATCAAGAGCCATGGTTTCATCTTGGTCAGATCTGTGGTCCATGGTTAGGTTCGGTTTGATTGTGTGTAGGTTTTAAGTTTTGGTTCGAACACTTCTGCTTATACTGTGTCGCACATGTTGTTGAACGAACCTATATTTTGACAATCTGCTCTCACCACTTTTACTGTTTTTGTTAAATCCATTTTTTTTCTCAATTCATGTGGGCCTCCAAACTGGTTTAAAATCTTGATGCGCTTTAAACAATCAAAAGTGGGCCTCAAACCATATTTTTTACAAGTTGCTTATACTGCTTAATCTATATCTCATCTTTGTGGGCCTCACTTGTTGTTAGAATATCAAGTTGTGTGTTCGAATACAATGGATCAAATGTGTCTTGCTGTCTATTTGGCTTTCTAAATGTTCGAATAGTGGTAATATAGTGTGGATTTATTTTCGGTGCTTGCTCTATATTTTTCGAATCCACAAGTAAATCAATGGTCTGTGTTCGAATATCTTGTTCACTTGTGTCCGTTGGTGGTTTTCAAGATGTGGAGTTGGTTGGATTTAAATGTTCACCATTAGCATATAAGTGTGGGTTATTCGAATGGTTTGTTCTTGGTTCATGATGTGATGTTCATAGTGGCTTATTTGTGGATTAACGATTCGGTTTATGAGCTATGTGTTGGATTCGGTTTGTGTCATGGAAGGATGTTTTCTTGAATGCTGCTTGTGTCAAAGAATATTGTTCTTGAATGCGGTTTGTCATGAAAGAGAAAAACACAGATCTGGTTTTTAAGGAAAGTACGAAAGTGACAGGTTTGACTGGTCAAAGACGCGGTTTGTCTATTGGCTCACAGACTCGGTTTGTCTGTTTAACCCTGGACTCGGTTTGTCCATACAGTCACGTACTCGGTTTGTCTGTTTGTCATGAACTCGGTTTGTGTGTTTCTTGCAAGCATGCGGTTTGTGGGTGTTTGTAGATGCTGTTTGTCTATTTTTCACGAACTCGGTTTGTCATGGACTCGGTTTGTGTATATAAGACGACGCGGTTTGTCTGTGTGGTTGTCTACCATCTCATCGACTCGGTTTGTCACTCGGTCAAACGTTCAAACGGTTAACTCGGTTTGTCTACCATATAAAGCAACAATTGAATTGACGTTAACGAGTTATCAAATAACAAACCGAATAACAAACCGAATCATAGATAAAGAAGAAGATGAAGCAAATTAACAAACTATGACCACTAAACCAAACTTAACCACAGACTATTTGAACCTCAGCCACAACCAATCCAACACAAAACCAACTTCAAAAAACCTCACGACAACGATGATATACAACTGCTCTCACCAAGACTCAAATGAAATGTAAAAACATCAATTGATCTCAGTTATCTCTTTTTGTGTGTTACCAAAGCTTATTAGACTTTGAAGGTCATATAAGCAAAAGAGAAAATCATCATAGATCCGTTAATGAGATTTAATTCATTTCTTTTTATCCGAATATAAAGAAAGATTAATAACAATACTGTTATAATCAATCTTTGATTCGATTCAATGGAACACAACAAGCATACAACAATCTACCTGAGACCGCGTTGTTTGAAGAATCTTAGCCGACACTTGTTCTTTTGTCAAAATACCTTGTTTCGTTCGAACAAAACAAGAAATGGGTACCTTATTCGGGCATTTGTTCGTGTTCGGTTAATATCAAGGAAAGAAATCATGGGACGATTTCTGTTGTATCTGATCAACAGGTTCAAGGTGGGAGAAGCTTGGTTTATGTGATTTCATTGGGTGTTGAGAGAGAGGTGTGATAGCAGTTAGATGAGCGAAGGGGGCGGAGTCTTTTTTTTTAAGTGTGATTAGGGTTGTGTTGAGGTGTTAAGTGGGATTTAAATACCCGAAATATTAGGGTAAAGGATGATTTGGATTAGCTATTATTTCATGACAAGGGCCGGATTTAGTATCAATGGGCTAATCCGAATTTTTAATGAAGTTGGATTGGGCTTGATCTAGTATTAGTTTTGGGCCAAGTTTACTTGGATTGATTGTGGACTGTCATCCAAGGACGATTTTGTTAATGTTGGTTGGGCTGGATTTGAATTTCTCAATTTATCACTTGCTTGTTGTTGATAAATTTGGTATGTTGTTGAATATCTTCGGGCACAACTTTTGGGCAACGAGTTTGATCGAGCTTCATGTTTCCTAGATTGATGAGTAGTGATATATTTGGGTATATGATGGTCAATGTGAGTTCAGCGTTGTGGATTTGTCAGCATTGTTCTATTAGTACCTACGACTTGAGTGAGCCTGCAATTTGATGTTTACGATTTGAGTTATAGTTGTCGAATTACAATTTGTTTAATTGCTATTTGTCAAGTTGCGCTTTGACTTGTTGCGACTTGACGGATTGCGATTTGACCAGTTACGATATGACGTTGCGAGTTGACACTTGCGATTTGACTTATTGTGACTTGGTTGATTGCAATCTGACTTGTTGCAATTTGACAATCTGTGACTCGACTTGTTGCGATTTGATCAAGTTGTGATTTGACTCTGTGACTTGAATTTCAAAGATTAATATTGCACTTCACCCTTAACTGGTCGTGTTGATTTCACAGTTTCTCTTGTAGATTTTAGAAAATCCCGCGAAAGATTCGATTTCTCGGTTTAAATCTCAAGAGCTGTAAAATCCCGTGAAATTAATATTGGACAAGTAGGCTAGACTTGGATGTAGACATAATGAAACTTACGGGGTTTGACTGCTTTTTCGGGATAAGTTTGTGCTTCAAGATCAGCAGGAATTGGGAAATTATGGTAACTTGGTTGGTTTGTTAATTCACGGGTTGGTGTACTTAGTGTCACAAACATCTCGGGGTAGATGGATGCACGATGTTTGTTGACCCTTGCTCAAGCGTATTTAAGGTGATTAGACCTGGATGTTCAAGAAGTGGATATATACAATAAAGGATGGAAGGTTGGGTATATATCACTACCTATGTTTAAAGGAGTTACGTTGTTGTGCTCAATATAGGTTCTAAATCACAATTTGCAATTTAAGGTGATTAGACTTGGATGTTCACGAAGTGGATATATACAATTAAGGATGGAAGGTT
This sequence comes from Artemisia tridentata subsp. tridentata, assembly GCA_021014915.2. Lineage (NCBI taxonomy): Eukaryota > Viridiplantae > Streptophyta > Magnoliopsida > Asterales > Asteraceae > Artemisia > Artemisia tridentata. The sequence goes on along the minus strand of CP139508.1, from coordinate 95,881,619 downwards.
GGGTATATATCACTACCTATATTTAAAGGAGTTACGTTGTTGGGCTCAATATAGGTTCTAATCATAATTTAGTGCAAGTTTAAGTCGCGGACTTGTTCTTTATCAAGCTTCATCAAGTGATTGTTGTTTCTCAAGCTTCTAATGAGATTGTTGTTCAAGATCTTCTCAAGAGGTAGTCAGGCTTTCAGACAAGAGGTGATTTGTTTGGAGACATGTTTTAACCTTTTACTCACTTTAAGGTCATATGCATTTCATCAAGCGGTTTTGGCATATTACGAGCTTCAATGAATTGTTAATCTACTAAACCATTGATGATGAGGAAAGCAAGGGGTTACTACAAGAGAGTCTGAATCATCTTCTTCGTTGCAGTTGTTTCGTTTGTCTCTTTCCATGTCTTGTGCCTGTCAAATTCACAAACATCACGGACTCTTAACTTTGGCAAAAAGGTCATTTCATACCCTTTTTTAGGGGGAGAATTAGCGCGAGTTTCCTAGTGGTTCCGTCTCCAGCGATGTGAATTTTAGCGGTTCATGTTTCAGTGGTTAAGGTCTTAGCTATTTGCCTAAGATTTCAGCAGTTTGATACTTACTGTTATGCAGTTTGTTTTTGAATTTATTTCTCAGATAAATCTCAAGAACTGTAAAATCCTGTACACAGTACGACAACTATTCCATGCACTGAATTGGACAACATCCAAGTAGCTGGGTCAGACAGCTTTGTTTGATAGGACTGACTATGAGTCATGGGCACTGTTAAGAATTGGCGCTTGTTTCTTTTCCTTTGACTAGTCAACAGCACAAGATGATCACGAAGTTCATTTGGTATTCCTTATTTGAGATTGAAGCTGAATTTCACAGAGGCGTCTACTTATTTTATCTTGAAGTCGGGGTTGGTTGGATGCATGACTTTCAATGATAACTTGCTCGTGCTTAAAATTTAAGTTGAAGACTTGGGTTATCTAGTTACCAGCAGTCGGGGTAACTATCACTTAAGAGTTATTGGAGTACTCAGTGTCACACGTCAATGACGATGTCGATAATCGCAAGAGGTGTTAATGTCTCATACTTTGGTTGGGTATTGAGCACTTAGAGATCTGCTTGGAGCATTAATTCTCTACACCGTTCTTCCAACATTAGTGCAAGCTTAAGTAACAAATTTGGGGATTTATTCTTCAGTTTTCAGTACTGGTATATCGGGTTTCCTTCATCAAGTGGTCACTAATCTGTGTTCAAGGTTGGTTAATTGGCCAAAGGTTTTATAAGTTGTGATGTGATCTGTAATCTTCACAAGATATTCTTTACCCAAACTGATGTTCACCATAATCAAAATCAGTCATGCCACATTCAATCTGTTACGGCCTCACGGTTTCTTCTTGATTTTGTAAAAACCCGAGAAAGAACTTATTTCTCGGTTTAAATCAAAGATTTGTAAAATCCCGTGATGATGGACTATGCGCTCTTAACCATGATCGGGTTAAAACCATTATCAAAGTTCAGTTAAAGCATCATAAAGGGCTAGATTTGGGCATTAATCACAAGAAGTAACTACGGCGTTAATTCATTATTATTTATTTGAGGCTGAAGTGAAATTTCATGGGTGCGTGTACTTAGTATCTGAAGATATCGGGGAGGTTGGATGAAGATTCTTCGAGATCCTTGTTCGAGCTTTCAATACAATGACAAGGACTTGGATATCTAGTTATTTTTTCTTTCTCCCTATTACAAAATAACTATCACTTTAAGGGGTCACATTGTAGTGCTCAGTGTCACACGAAGTTGTGGATATCCAAGAGGTGATGTATGTCTTATACTTGATGGTTGGTTGGTTGAAGAGTATAGAGTACTTAGGGATTCGATGTTGCACGAAGTCTCTGCACCGCTCTTTGTCTCGCATTAGCACAAGTTTAAGTCACAAGTTCGGGTTATGTTACTTCAGGCTCAAGTTCATCATATTGGGTTTTTCTCCATCAGTGGTCACGATTTCAAGCCGACAAAATGATAATGGGGTTGGTAACGAGTTAGATGAGAGAAGTTGTAAAGAGAGAGATAATGACGTTTGAACACAGCAGTTCAAGCCTCGTTCTTCATTAAATGATGTTTGAACACAGCAGTTCAAGCCTCGTTCTTCATCATAATGACGTCTGTACACATCAGTTCAGGCCTCGTTCATCAAAGAAAAGAAAAGTGTACGCTTGAGTGCACTTTATCTTCAAAAGAAGAGGAGTCTTCTTATTTATGGCCATTCTCATCAACAAGATTCATGCTCTTTCCGTGCTTAGTCAGTCTTCAAGTGGATCGGCGCACATTGGAGTATATTCTTATTCACTTGTTCAACCAAAAATTGCAGTTGACAGGCATATGCAATTTTTGAAGGGGGGAAAGAGTGAATAAACAACATGTCAGTCTTCAAGAATCGTCAAGCAGAGCCACTTATCGTTGATGGTATTCATATTCACAAGGTCAATCATCAAAAGGTTGCAGTTGCCAGGCATATGCATTTTTTGAGGGGGGGAAAGGGTGAATATTAAGCTACATGTTGGTTGATGATTGAGAAATGGTCATACGACTCCTGAATACGTCAGTTCAGGAGTCGTGCAAACCATGTTTCTCCAACACTACTTCTTCCGTCTATCAAGGTGTTGAAGAACATGGTCATGGAATGCTAATCTACATCGTCTCACGGGCTGGTATAATCAGCAACAATGGGTTTCTAGTCAATGCTTCAAGTACACGTCATCAGGCTACATGTACACATCATGATGATGATTCCGATTAATCGTAAACATCATGGGGGAGAGAAATGTGTACACCAAGGACGCACAACAGGTTCACGTGATCGGGCTTAATCATATATTCCGGTATTGATAACCGCAGAGATGATCAGTGGTTCAACTTGTTACCTTCGTATTTACGTTTCACTGTTACGTCATGGGCTGATTAATCGTAACCATCAGGGGAGAGAGAATGTGTACATCAAGGACGCTCAACAGGTTCACGTGATCAGGGCTTAATATCCAAGGATGGATACATACTATAGATGGTCAGTGGTTCAACTTGTTACTTTGGTGTTATACTCAAGACTGAAGAAGGTCGAGTCGTCAGTCTACTCTTCATTCTCTGTTGGGTGTTATCATCTCATGTGTATGCTGCGGGCTGATGGTTATATGTAAGGTTACTGGAAGACATTTGGTGAGATGAAAATGATTGGTATTCTATTCCTCCACATTGGGCAATCTTGAAGAAGGTCGAGTCTTCAGTCTTCTCTACATTCAAGAATGTTGAGCTCTTTTCTTACAACTTGATATTTAACTTAATCCCATGACAGTTCTTGTTTGATGAGTTGTGGAGTTAAGTTAGGTTCAAGTTGTTCCGTAGTGTAAGGTTAAGTCCAACTTGATGTTAACTTAACCTCATGACAGTTCTTGTTTGATGAGTTGTGAGGTTAAGCTAGATTTCAGTTGAGGCTCAACTTAAACTACCGAAAAGTTGCCTAAGGTTTTTGACGGAGTCAATCTAGGACGGGAGTGTTAGAAGATTAAAGACGGCATGCATTTGGTTATCAAAAGACTTCTTCATATTTCGGGCGTTCATCCTAAGTCTTCTTCCAATTATGGGTGTTCGTCAGAGGTTGTCAGATTGGGGGAGAGCACTAATTAGGGGAGAGTGTTGAGCCAGAATCATTCCCTGATTGAAAGTGCTCACATTGCTCTTCAGCAAGTCAAGTGATGAATGCGGAGAAGATTCAGAATGCTGAGGAGTAATGGTTTCTGGTTCGTATCCTTGTATATATATACTTGTTCATATCTTATACCATCTTGTAAATAGATATATAGAAAATCTTGCTAATTGTAAATAGAGAAACGTAAAATCAGAAAAACCATAAAAATTAGAAAATAGAAAATACCAAAAATAGTTTCACCTAGGCATGTCTTCTGTTTATCGATAACATTTACGGACTTAGAAATGTCATTCAATAATGGCACGGGTCTTTAAATGAAGCTCGAGCAGAAGTTAAAATGGATTGTTAAAACATGTCTTAATGGCTTGCTATTACTTTAGATAGCAACCCGCGCTTCATATTGGGGAAAGCACGTCGCCAAAAAGACGGCTGTTCCTCCAACTGGGTGATGTTCACCTGGGTATGGATTACTTCATATCCATGTTTCCTGATTTGATGTACGTTTCAGTGCATCATTTCTTGTAAAAGAAGAGAAATCTTCTTAGTATAACAAATAGTTTTCATTCTATGATTCTTCTGAAAATTATTTGTGAGACACTTGGTGAATATGTGCTGTATGAAATTTGTTTATACTTGGATTATGCATAAAATTTGTCACTCAATCAACGACTACAAAACCTCACGACAGTTCTTGTTTGATGAGTTGTGGGGTTAAGCGTGATTTTAGTTGAGGTTCAACTAGAATACGGGTCATTGATTGAGGGGGAGAGTGAATTCAAATTTTATATCATCAAACGGATTTATTGGTTAAATCATACTTGTTAGAAATGGTTTTGTAGTTAATGGGGAATTAGTTGAAGAGGATCTTGCTTAATTATATCAAATGACCAAGTGTGTTAGTTGCTAGAAAGTTTAGGACATTATGTGCAATTTGCTTATAGTTTCCTAGCTTTATGTATCTAGAAGGTTCATTTGTGTTTCTTTGGAATCCTCGTATAATCCCCAAAATGCATTAAGACTCAAAACCTAAAAGAAGTTAGAAAACCAGTTGTGTTTGATGTTTTTGAATACTCCACTGACATTTGTATGAACTAAGTGAATGAGTTTCAAATGTTGTTTGTCTCTGCTGCTTAATTGTTGTTGATATTGTGCATATGTTCTCAGGATTCGCTTAGGTAGATTGCTATTATGTTAGAATCATGTTCCTAAGATCCTGAATTAAATATTGAAATCTGTGTGAATTGCCATGTTCATGATTGCTAATTGCTCTTCATGCTAGATAGTGGTTTGACGTAGTTCCTGATTGGGGTTTGATTATAAGATGAACTTGGTATTATACTGTGGCAAGCTGCTGAAGGGTAGCTATTTAGGAATAGTGTATCTGCATGTATGTATATCTGTGTTGATACTCTTATGCAGATTCCATAGCCAAAATGAATGTACCAGTTCCCATTCTAACCATTTGATCAGACGATCAAACTCTATTGATTGGCTCGAAATTCACCTCAACAACAACTTCAACAACAACAACAACACCTTCACCTCCACCACCATCATTTAAACAAAGAAGTACTTACTCAGATCTCGCCTAGTGGGGATCGACAATACTTGAGAAGATTTGTTGGTGGATGGATAATCGATGTTGACCACTGACTCACTCAGAAAAGTGGGTGATTACATCATTTGAGCAAAAAGGTCAATATCATTTGTGTCATAATAGTTAACTTGTGCAAAATGAGCAGTGAATCTCCCTCTTAGATTAAGGGGGAGCAAAGTATGTTTCATCATCATAACATGTTAAACCTGACCACATTTTCTCCCATGTTTTTCTAAATTATTTAAATCAATTGGGATCACAAATCTCAAAAGGTTTGAAATTTTTGATCGGGGGAGAGAATGTGATTTAAATATGAAACCTGATGAAAATGTGATGTTTTGGATTTAAGTGTAAGCTCTCCCATATGTGCTAAACTCTTTTGTATACCAAGGTACATATTGAGGGGGAGCAAAATGTTTTGGACATAAAAGTAAGCTCTCCCATGTGTGCTAAACTACTTTATATATCGATGCACACATTGAGGGGGAGCAAATGTTTTGTGGAAACTAAAAGGATTTGGCATAACATGAGATCGTGACTCAGACTTAACAAATGAATTGACGAAACATATACTGTCATGAATCGAAAGGACATATCCTGGCCGGGTAATAATTTCAAGCTAGTCTAACTAGTGATGTAAGCGTGTCTCGAAAAGGATGTGTCTGAGTAGAGTGTACCGTTTCGAGAAACTTTCTATGGACTTGACCAGGACGGGTAATAATTTCAAGCTGGTCTAACCAGTGATGTAAGCGTGTCTCGAATCGGTCATGTTCACTGAAAGTGGATCAATTCATAAAGTGCGAGCTCTACCTAACATGTGCAAATTTATAAAACAATCAACCGAGCACATGTTGAGGGGGAGCATTTGAAAAAATATAAAACTCTCAAGTGTTTGCAAAAATGTGTTTCAGAATCATGAACACTTTGAGAGATTTTTCAAAGATTTGGTTTGGCAATCGTGGATGAATACCAAAGACCGACCATTTTAATTAATGTATGGAGTTATAAGGATGGTTAGGTTAGGCTCAAGTTCCCATGATCCCGCCAGAGCCGGAGGGATCTACCCAGGAACAATCCACTAGTTAGTGTAGAAGTCCTTAGGTATGATTTAAAAGGAGAAAAGTGTGATTAAGGGAAGAGTGCCGACTGAGATGGAGCTAGTACTGGAACAAACCCAACAAGGTACTAGTTATGAAGTCTCGGTAAGCACTGAAGGGGTTGAAGAATGAAAAAGAATTGTAAAGAGAAAGGGTGAAAAGAAATAGCCCTCCGTACAACTTAGGCAGAAACCGGGTCAATACATATGCTGTCAGAATCACTTAGTTGATTGCTGGCATTGAAGACAAAGTATCATGGACCCAGTGATACGCTGCACAACCCTCCTAGCCACTCAAGGTCCCTCAAAGGATTCTTGTTTCAATTGTCACGGAGTTTAATACATTCCTATCGTCTTTCTCACTCCGAGTTAGATGATATTGAAAAGGTGGCAGTCCTCTCCAGCCTCCGCTCACTAAATCAAAACGCACTATAGAGTCTAGAGCCACGAGATGCATAATAAGATCTCATAGGGACACGAATTATTTCTACACTGGGTGTTCAACATTAAGGACACCAGTTGTAAACTTAAGAGTCCTACGCAGATCTTAGCAATCTGCCAGAACATTTATGAGAGAATTTACAAATGTAATTCTCAATGATTGAATGGAAATTCCTGCCAGGGTCAACATCAAGCAGCCCTGAAAGCAGGTCACTTCGGTAGTTCTTTATGGATTACGCCTAGTGATCGCGGCGGTTTCAAACGGTCTACAGTCGTGGAGTGATCTCCAGCGACTCACCTAATCGTTGATGTGCTACGGTTCGATCTTAAAAAGCCCTCTGTGGGTTTTCGATTAGGAACGGTCTTGGTAAGGATTAGAGAGAGTTTTCACACTATGCTGTTAACAATCTCGAAGTCCGAACCTGTAAGTACCGGACGTTTTATTGCTAACTGTCGTATGCAGGAACTTCTGGCGATTGTAGCTGATTGCTGTTGCAGCTGTTTGCGGTTGTAGCTGTGGAATGCAGTAGCTGGTTGCTGTTGTAGCTGGTTGCAGAAAAGATGCCAATCCTCTAACACATGTTCACACTACATTATCATTGTAACTCAAGAATGTCATGATCAACCTAAAAGACCTTTAACACGGCTTCTGCAAACTCTGATGCTAAAGATCATGACACCAAATAGTGTGAGCATGTCGGCTCAAAGATTTACACATCACGTGGAGACATACTACTGAAAGATGGCTTGAAGACACATGCTGGATGATATTTTTCGAAGAATACACAAAATCATCCAAGACAAAGGAAAAGCCATCAAAAGTTCACTGCTGAAGGCACAAAGATACAAGCCGTTGAAGAATCAAAGACTACGAGCTATAAAGACAAGTTCAGAAGAAAGAATGCTAGAAGTCGAATTATTATTTCCGGGGTGACCTCCCTTAGGGGGAGATTGTTAGGAATATAAATATTCAGATGAAGGCTCGGTCACCCCGAGCATCTAATTAGCATTTATATAGCTCGTAGGATTATTTATATTAGCTTAATATTATTAGTATTAGTATTAATAGTATTAGTCGTATCTATATTTGTGGAGTGGGTCGGGGCTTTCCCCACTGTCAGCTCACTCCACAGCCCACTAGGGGCACCAATATTAGTTAGTATAAATACCCCTTCCCACACTTGGGAAGGGTTGGAACTCTTGTCACATTTCACCTACAATCTAATATTATCAGATTTTCTCTCAACAAGAGTCTCCCTCTCTCTATCTCTCTCTAACATCTCACTAACTCACCATGGGATTCTTGATCTTTCATGAATCAAGACCACCCCAATCATACACACAATCAAGATGGGTATTTCCTACAGTTTCCGTTAAGACCAAGCTAGCATCAGATGTTGTACCCTCATCGACCTTTTCTTCTTTGTTTACCTCTTTCTCATTTCCCACTGATTCCTTTAAGAGCCGTTCTCTTTCAATTTGCTCTCTTTCCCGTTTCTGCTTCTCCATTTCAATTCTTTCCCGTTCAATCACTTGCTTTTCTTCCCGCATTTCTCTCAGATGAATTGATCTTCTATGAAGCTCCAATTCCAGCGTGTCTATTCTCCAACGCAATTTAGCTCTGAACGGTTCAACTTTCAGGTCTTTTGTGACGCATTCACTCCATGTTTCGCTTGTTGACTCATAACTTGGATGTCTTTCGACCATTCTAAAATCTAAGTCGAGAAACCATTTAAAGTGCGTCTTGAGTGCTTGATATGTTTCAGTGCAGTCAAATCCTTGTTCAATTGCGTGCTCTATTCGAAATATGTAATGCAGTAGTTTCTCTCTAAATGTGCGATAATCCATTTCAGGTTCGAGGAGTCTAGCAAACATTCGATCAAAAGCACATGATTCCACTATTGACATTTTTGCGTTTGTGAGTCTCTCACATAGACTTTTGATTGCTTTAAAGTGTATGAGACATCGTTCCTTTGAATGGATAAGTTTTTGCATAACTGGAGACATTTGTCCCTCCTGAGAACTCGATTCCATTTTTCTTGTGATGTGCGATAAAGTTGATTCAGGATCTTTGCAACGAAATAGGAGATGTTGTTGTTGAAGGTTAAGATTGGTTGTTGTTGTGAAGTCTTGTTGTGTTGTTGATGATGGTTGAAGTTGCACTTTATATAAACGAAACAAATTTAAATAAAGTTACAAAATCTGATTAGAGTATAATTAAGACAAAGTCAAAAGTTTACAATTTCGACAAAGGTTATGTAAATTACAATTTAGATAAAATGATAATTTCTATAGAAATTTCAATTTGACCAAAATTTATATAAATTATGGCAAAATGTCAATTTAGATAGAAATATATCCAATTTATATAAATTGGCAATTTATATAAAATCTAACACTCTTATACAAGAGGGTAGATATCCGTTTGTCGAAGTATTTTACACTCTTATACAAGGTAAAAATACCGAGTTCACTTTTGAGTTGTCGAAATTACGTTCGAATCAAATCCTTAAAAGTTATTTAACTTTGAAATCGTTTCACAGAAGTACGAGGACCAAAACTGCCAAATCTGAAAGTTCTCTAAGGCTGCTGGAAAGGACAGGGACTGAAAATGTCAATTCTGAAAATTAAGCTTTGTCCGATATCGCAATTCCCTTTTTGTCCGATATCGGAATTGCTACAGCATGTCGGACAGAACTGAGCAGACTTGAATTGCGATAATTCTGACAAGGGGTGAATTGCGATAAAACTATCTGAGTTGAATTGCGATAAAATTATCGCGAATCGAATTGCGATAAAAATTCCAGTTATGAATTGCGATAGACCTTTTAAGCTGGAATTGCGATAACACAACCGAATTCCGATAGATCGCAGATTTTCTCTGAATTGCGATAAAACGCGCTGATGAGGCCAATTCCGATAAATTGCACTTTTCAACCACTTTTTGACCTTATCCTTACTTGCCCACTTGTCCAATAATTCACCCACAGACTTGCACATGCAGCCTGACACCTTTTACCAACTTGAAGGACTTTCTTCCACCTACTCTGACTAACTTTTCACTTACTCAAATCAAGTCAATAATTCACACAAACAACCAAAAACACAAATCTTATACAAGATTTATGATTCTAGTCGATCCAATAAATGAAGAACAAGCCAAAATCCAATCCACAAAAACTGAGTTTGATTGAAATAATAACAAACCTTGACTAACCAAGTCGAAATAGCATGAACAAACACAACTTTTCTTGATTTTTTTTGGATCGAATGAACCTTTTGTGCCTTGATGTCGAACTAAAGTGGCTTAGAACAAACACCAATCCAACACATGAGCACAAAAATACTACCTTTGTTCTTATATCATGCGTACAGTAGCCACAGAAAAACACAAGGCCACGTTTTTCTTAAAACAAAGCGCAAGAAAATGTGTTTTTCAACAAGAACCGAATACAAGAACTCCTACCTCGAAGCTAGGCTGTTGATACCACTTGTTGAGACTAGAAATCACTCTTTATCACACTTATATGAGGCGTTAATGCACAAGAGATGATGGGACAAAGTGTATATGGATCGTATATGGTTTTGAGAGAATGAATGGAAGTTAAAGCTTTATATATTAAACACACACATACACACTGTGAACCACCTCACAAATGAGGATTTATGTGCTTTATATAGCACAAGCCAAGATGCCCTAAAGGCTTTTGTTGGGCTTGGTGGGCTTTTGTCCAATGGGTTGAACATCCCCACCTATATAAAACAAGGTTTTTCCAAGGAAACAACCCACCAAAATTCCAGGATAATGACACCTGTTATTATTTTTGATCCAATGGACCATATTCATTTTACTTCATAGCATTTAATTTAAACAAAAAAACACACACTAGAATACCCATTCGGTAGATCAAACAACATAACTATCACAAGAACAATGAACCCCCGATTTTCTTACCCAATCAAAATTCATACTTCCAGAAATCATTCCACCGAATTATTGTTACAAACAAAATCAAACCATAAAATCGGACCAACATAATCATCGTTACAAACAATGAACCCCCGAATGAAATCATCCCCCTTAAATTTTTGTTGAAACGAACCCTAAAAAGTAACCTCCAATCAATAATCGGTCAAAATCAGTTTTCCCCCAAATTAATTATCCCACGAATCAAATTAACCATTCGATATTCTCATTTTGTTTTTGTTTTTGTGTTTACTCTAGGTTGTTTAATCATGAATCCCATGAATGAGCTTCTGCACAATCGATTTATCGGGTTTGTTTGTAATTTTTATAGCTTTTTTTTGTTTGAATCTTTTATCTTATACTAATTCATTCTACAATTTACTTAATTTTGTCTATATTATATGATGGTAGTTTAATATTCGGAGGGAAAAAATGGACAAATGTGGAGGTGACGATGTTCTTGGATTTGCAAATAAAAAAATCAAGGCAAGTCCTCCTTTACCATTTCGGATTTTATTCCAAACAGCTAAAGATGGTGGTTTGGAACAATAAACTTGGCAACTTTACTATAACCCATTCTTTATAGTAAAGTTGACAAGTTTATTGTTTTTGACAAGTTTATTGCTCAAATGTGTTATGTTTAAGATGGTTTGCTGGTTGAGTATAGTATGTTCGTATGTCTGAATGTTTTAAAAGTGTGGGAAAAAGTGTTCTCGCTTACTGATTCTGCTGGCACATTGGCTTGCTGATGCTTCTGGTGCTTTTCCTTGCTGATGCTGCTGGCGCATTGGTTTGCTGATTCTGCTGGCACATCGGCTTGCTGATGCTTTGCTTATTGTCTTCTTTTCTTAATATTAAAAGTTAAAACTTGATGTTCTTATATCACAAGAGCCATGTTAATTTCTTATATTCATACCAAAAAAAAAAATAAAGGTGTTGTAATAACTTCTGTTTGTTGTTCAACTTTTAGTTAAGTTCGGGTTATAGGTTCCTTTGTTTTGCTCTAAAAACCTTATGGAGCCGATCCGATAACTGTTGTACAGGCCACTTACGAATCACATTCTTAATGCAGTGTTATAAATAATTAAGTATACTACTGTTATAATCATATCGTACAAGGATAAAGTTTGGCGGCTATGCTTTACATTATACATAATAATATTTCTTTCGCCTGAAACAGCAGGTTGGTCTTTTTGAATTTGTTCGACTGAGACTTTAGTTTCTTACCATGTTAGGAATATTTTTTGTGAAAATGTCAATGCAACTCAGAAAATGAAGGTTTAGTAAGGTAAGGCAACATTGTCTCAACTATACTGTGTTATCATTTGATGTGTGTTTTCTCACAGTTATGTATATATGTTTAAAACAAATTATTGTGCTAATCATGATTGTACGTCATTGTTCCTATTTATTGATCATAGCCATAACTTTGTTAACCTTGGGGTACAAAATGGTTGACAGTGTATTTGTAAGGCAACATTGTCTCAACTATACTGTGTTATCATTTGATGTGTGTTTTCTCACAGTTATGTATATATGTTTAAAACAAATTATTGTGCTAATCATGATTGTACGTCATTGTTCCTATTTATTGATCATAGCCATAACTTTGTTAACCTTGGGGTACAAAATGGTTGACAGTGTATTTGTTAGTATAAGCAATCCTGAATGCTCATGTTATCAAAATTTTCCGAGCACTAAAACAAATTCTATCTGATTATTACAGTAACATATCTGATTATTAAACTGGTTTTTTGTATATGTTGTAGGAGACTATTATGGTTGTTGGACCTTCAAAGCCTACTGCGGTTGCTAATAAAGATGGATATTTCAACGTGGAAAGTCAAATGATGGTGAGTTCTTTTTAATAATCTTGAAAGATTTTTAAACGCTTATCATCTTTATTACTATGGCCTTTGGAAGAAAATACTATATAGAAATACATTGTCTTGTGTGTGTGTGTTAGCTGATGTATAAAAATAACTATTGGTAATATGCATTAGAATGCTTAAGATCAACCTTCCCTATGCACAAAGTTTATAGAGGAAAACAAATTTATATGGCATCATTTTGTAAAGATCTTTTTATGTCATGGTATATTGAAAGGCTTGATCTGTAGTGTTTTGCTAAGCCCCTGTTTGTATTCGACCCATATGCCATATGGCTGTATATATAGATTCCACTTTTCTACGAGTAACTGTCAATGGATTGGTCATTTTGGTTTCAAATCTTAAGGTTCACAATAAAAAACTGTCAATAGAATGGCTCCACCTTTTTTGGGTAACAGGAGAACGTCTCCACTTAGATTCATTTGTCTAGCCAAATCCTCACTAGGTCTTACATAATACTTCACTCTTTTCTATGATCAAATGGAAAAGAAATTAATGTTTTTGTTGAAGCATTTGCACTTATTTGTAGACTCATATGCTCTTAATATTGCAATTTGCAATCCAACAACAATGAAAAACTTACAGATTTCTCCTATTTTACTTTTAAGTTTTATTTTTAATCTTGATTTTAGTTCAGGTTACTTCATAGGTTATTTTTAGAGAAAAGTCCAAAATACATCCCTGTGCTTTCCCCAAAAATCGATTTACATCCCTAAACTTTTTTTTGGAACAAAATCATCCCTCCGTTAGTAAAATTGGCATAAATACATCCCTCTGGACTAACGATGCAAAATTTTGCCCGTTAAGTGCCTCACGTGTTAGTCACGTGAGGGGTATTTAGGTCTTTTTAATGTAAACTGAGTACTACTTTTGTATACTTATTAGTCCAAGATTCAGTTTTAATGTAAACTGAGTACTACTTTTGTGACTTGTTTTGCACCATTCTCGTGAAGTATATTTGTGGTCAATAAAAACGTGGTCGGAATTTATGGTCGGAATATGGTCGGAAAAGACGCCGAAACAGATGGTCAACAAGTCAAAACCCTTAAGTTTCGAATTTCTTGTAAAGAAATTTTTGACCAAGACCACTAACCAAATACCAACAACTCTGACCTCAGATCTTACTACACCATCATCAGTCGACAACTAAACCGAATCAAAAACAAAAATGACTGCTAGACTGTTTCGATGAGTCGAAGTAAACCACAGCCAAGTCCAACACAAATCCTAAACTATCCTAACCCATCTACTCCTAACTATCATCAGAAACTACTCCTATTCCATCTCCAATCAAACACAAGACTTGAAACAATAAGATAATTACAAGATCTCATATCTATTCTTTCGTGCTATTCAATATAACATCAAGACTTTGATGGTCTACAATCGAAAGAAAATATTCATCATTGATCAAGACTTGAGCATAAATGATAACAAATCAAGATCTCAGTTTGTTCAAACTTTTTCGTAAATCTGTTAAAGATTTATTTTCGTTTGAACATGAAACCATCATCGATCCTTATTGAAGTCTTAAACTTCATTTCATATCCGATTCAAAAAAATCTGTTACTATGTATCTCAAATAAAGAAAATCCAACACACTCTTGGAACAAAAAGACTCGCAACAAAAACATCAAAGATTCACCAAAAATCTATAAATTCCATCACACCGAGAACACCAAACAAAGCCGTTCTTTTTTTTTCATCCGCAAGAACTTGACTTCGTTGGTCGATCTGGGTTTTGATTTTAGAACAAGAGTTTGTGTTTTTGATTTTTCCGATGATGTTTTGTTGACCGGATTTGGTGGGTTTGATGTTTCCGGTGATGTATTGTTGACCGGATTTGGTGGGTTTGATTTTTCCGGTGATGTTTTGTTGACCGGATTTGGGTTTATTTTGTTGAGAGTTTAGGTTTATAGATCGAGGTTTGGTGGTGGTGGTGTAATAAAATATACGGCGGTGAGGGCTTGTGGAGTTGGCCGGATTTTCGCCGGAGGTGGTGAGGGGGTGAGAGAAGATAAAGGTGTGGCTGGTGAGTGAAAAAGAAAGGGGATAACCCTAAATGATCTACAGAGTATAACTTATCATTGAAAGGGGACCAATAAAATGACCAAAATACCCCTCACGTGACTAGCACGTGAGGCACTTAACGGGCAAAATTTTGCATCGTTAGTCCAGAGGGATGTATTTGTGCCAACTTTACTAACGGAGGGATGATTTTGTTCCAAAAAAAAGTTTAGGGATGTAAATCGGTTTTTGGGGAAAGCACAGGGATGTATTTTGGACTTTTCTCTTATTTTTAAATGTAGGCAATTCATATTATGTGTTGTTGACATTGCTTCGAAGTTGCAATTTAAAGAGTGACTTTACTTCTTCAAAACGTATGTTTAGTTGCACTAAACAATGTGATGTGAGGCTTCATGGGAAGACCTTTCATTTTGATGATTATTGTTTTATTGCAGGTGTAATTAACAACATAGGTGGAATAAATCGAGTTGAGTCTTTTTTCTACAACAATCAAGTAATTAGTGTTATGTTGTGATAAAGACGACAACTATTGCAATTACACAACAAACGTTGTGTATAAAGAAGTCCTTCATAGACTATAATTTTTTCTCTTATTTAATTTTTGTCTTTTATTTTTGTAAACAATACACTCAATGTTATTTACCTTGATTCATGATATTTTGTACAAAGTATCATTTTATGTTAACTTTTTTTTTTCTGTAAACATTATGCATTTTACGGATTTTAGATTTTTTTACAGAATTCATGTAATATATTTTTATATTTAATAATATGACTTAAGGCTAGCCGCCCATCGGGCGGGCCTAAGGCTAGTTTACATATAACACTAAGACTAAGACTAGCCCACATTATACAAATATCTAATTTAATTGAATGACCATCACTTTAATCTAAAATTAAAGCTAACATATTGTATATAAAAAGGGCAAAATGGTAACTTATCTTTGGTTACAACACCACACCACTACCATTTTGTCCTTTTTATTATGTTGCGTACAATTTCTCAACATTAGCAATGCTCCCACAATATTGATGCATCATTTTTTTTTTCGAATAAAATTACTTCGATAAAATTAAATATACATGTTTTATAATGTATGTTGATCACCAATATTTGTGTAATATTACATACTTCGCCAAAAGACAATGTTTTAACTCATGTGTCCGCTCAGAAGAGTGTCCGTTTAGTTTTAAAAAACATGATTTGTGTTGGTTTAGGCCTCTCCACTGCATTATCCTTAATTTATTTTATTTTATTATTATTTATTTTTTTTGCACATCATATCATTTTACCGTGTTACTAACATTTAATGGTAACTTTAGAATGTATTTAGAAAGGACAAAATGATAAGTTAAGACCATGGTGAAGGCCGTTCCACTATTTCACATAGTGGTGCAACAACAACAAATATCACACACATTCAAAATCATTTTTTGTTTGTTACACTCTCAAAACAGAACGGTATAACACTATAACTACCTACTTTTTTTTCTTTTTTTTTTTTTTTTTTTTTTTTTTTTTTTTAATAAAATTTAAGCTTGACATAATAACAAATTTGATGATAATGATGAGTTTATTTACTTAAAGTAATGATTTTTATCACTCTGTTTTAACATAACTTGATAGTAATATCATTTTTGATGTTATATCTGCATTTTTAAACTTAAAGTAATCAACTTTATCACTCTCTTTGACGTTAACTTGTTACGAAATGATGATTGAACATGTAGACGTGGTTGTTTACTTGATATACGTCTTTTGCGGCTTACGTTAAGTGTTCGGATTTCACGAAAATAAGCGAGTAATAGATTGTTGCGCTTTTACGTTCGCATAGGTGTAATTTAGATGATGTTGTTTAGTTGATATACGTCATTTGCGCGTTTTCGGCTTACGTTAAGTTCGGATATTATGAAAATAAGCAGTTGTATTAAGCCATGAGTGATAGATTGTCTCGTTTTTACGTTTGAATAGGCGTAGATGATGTTGTTTGGTGGATAATAGAGCGCGTTTTCGGTTTAGGTTGAAGTTAGGTTATTATCAAAAGAAGTTGTCCTATTGAGTCTAGGGCATAGATTATCGCGTTTTTTACGTTCATAAAACGAAAAAGTGAAAGAATAGTTTTAGATGTGATTATTTGTTACAGAGTAGGAGTGGAAGTTGTATTAATAAGTTTAGCACAATAAATGACATATTTAGTTATTTACGTTAAAAAGTTGTTTAAATCGCAGAACTGGTTAGTTAGTTGCAGGTTTCAGATGCTACTCATTTGATAGTCCTGTTTTCGTTTGACGTTAAAACTGATTAAATCAACTGTTAGTTATGTGATTGTATGGATTGAATAATAATTAGGTTAAGTTATGGAAGTTCTTGTAGAGAATTCGCTATGGAGAATTCGAGATTCTCTAGGATCGTATTAACACAAGATTGAACAAGGATCAGATTCTATTATAACCATGCAAACCATTGTTTACATTGAAAAACAACACTGAAATGTTACATTGTACTACATATATATAGACTTCTAACCGGTACAACCAACCATTGTGTCCCTTGGTTTTGTAACCGTTTTTAACTACTAATAACTAACTAACCGACTTTAACTACCATTCGGTTATAAACTACTAATCTAACATGTTCATCCCTTCGGCTTTCGTTTGTTACAAATGTACCACAAGACTTATGCAATTATCGTGCAACATTTCCCCCCTAATTGTTTAAGTCTTTTTCTTCGACTCTTCATGTTCTTCTCCGCGTTCTTCAAGCCGCGAATGTTTTGATATTGTTGTTCCTCTTTCCTGTCGAACACTATCTACAACAACGTTGTTGTTCCTTTTCCATTATACCTTGAAATGTCCTTTTTCTTCTCTTCCTTTGTGTCGTTTTACTGCAGCAAACATCCACAAAGTTCCTACGTTTCTTTCGTTAATCTACTTCTTATCACGAAGTGTTGTTTTCTTCCTTCTGTGTCGCTGTTTTCCAGCAATCCACAAAAGTTCTTTTGTTCCATCCTTTATGTGTCGCTGTTTTCAGTAGTCCCACAAAAAGCCTCGTCCACCACAAGTTGGTGTGTATCTCTCGGCCGTATATCCTTCACCAAACAAACGATATGTTTGTTTTGTTTCCTTATCGTTGTTGTCGTAACCTTGTGTCGCCTTGATGCGTTTTCCACAATAATCCTTGAGTACTCTTTCTTTCTCGGTTATACTTTCAAACCTTTCCACAACAACGTTCACTGCTCGCGTTTTAACCCCGCGTGCTTCCTTCCCTTTGTGTCTTGTTTAACCCGGTTTCACAAAGTTTCTTTCCCACTCGTTTTGTAACCAAACGATGTGTTTGTTCCTTCCTTTCCTGTGTCGCGTTAACAGCAAACACAAAAGAATCCTAGCGCTTTTCTACTCTTGTTCCACGTTCACTTGTCTACGTCAAGAGTTTCCTTCCTTTCCCTTCGATGTGACCAACGAAGTTTTATCCCACTTGTCTTTCTTCACAAGACGTCGTGTCTTTTCCTTGTTGCGTTAACAACAACTCCTCTTGTTCCCACGCTATCCTTTCAAGCGTCAAGAGTTTCTCTTCTTCCTTGTTGCAGCGTTTATGCAGTTACCAACCTTTACAATATTGTATTCGTTCCTCCCTTTGTTGTCTCGTTCCAGTCCCAACAAAGTTTTCTCCCACCAATACGTTTGGTGTCAACGTTTGCAACTCCACACAAGTTTGATCGTGCACTATCTCCCTTGCGTCTCCTATTCAGGCGATGTTTCCTTTTGAAACACCACTAATCCCACTGAAAACAGAAAGTTTCCAGCGTACATTTGGTGTCGTTTCCTTCATGTTGAATCAAATCCTTGCAATCTTTCTTTCTCTCTTTCTTTCTTTCTTTCACAGGTTCTATTCTTCCAGGATCTTTAACCATGGGCTCTGATACCACTGTAGAGAATTCGCTATGGAGAATTCGAGATTCTCTAGGATCGTATTAACACAAGATTGAACAAGGATCAGATTCTATTATAACCATGTAAACCATTGTTTACATTGAAAACAACACTGAAATATTACATTGTACTACATATATATAGACTTCTAACCGGTACAACCAACCATTGTGTCCCTTGGTTTTGTAACCGTTTTTAACTACTAATAACTAACTAACCGACTTTAACTACCATCCGGTTATAAACTACTAATCTAACATGTTCAGCCCTTCGGCTTTCGTTTGTTACAAATGTACCACAAGACTTATGCAATTATCGTGCAATAGTTCTATCATGCAATGAGCTAAAAAAGGAAACATAAGTTCAGCCTGTGGAATGTGATTATTCATTTTAGATTTTTGTGCGTAAATTAGTTGTGGTTGATGGATTCTGTTAGCATAGCATCGCTTTGGTTTTACGTTGAACTTCTGATTTCTTAGATCAAAGCGTTGTCGCTTTTCACATTTTAAAACTGATTTCAGATGTGGAAAGTATGATTGAGCTTAGAAACACTCTGTGTGATGAAAGTGTAACCGTACTAAAGCGTAATTTACAATGGTGGTTTGCAGATGGATAATAGAAGATTGCGTTATACAGTGGATAAAGGAATATCTGCCGTTGGGATGGGAAAATTCCAGTATTTGGGGCGGTTGGAGAAGCAATGGAACTAATGCTTCTCTCTTATGTTGGACTAGCAGCTCAACATGATTTGAAGCTCTCTGTTACTGAACAGAATCTTATTTCTATCTTCACTTACGTAGCAATGCATCTTGGAGCAATCGGTTGGGGTTATGTTGCGGATACTTATGGAAGAAATTAAAGTCCTCAACGAATTTTCATATAGCCGTATAAATTTTATTATGCAACATGCTTTACAATGTGGCATCATGGATGAGATGGAAATCCATGGGATAACTGAAAGTTTCACAGTGGTTAATTAAACCAAAAATTTTATATAAATTGAAGTCTCCTTAGACCTTATCCGACGTATGCAACATCAGAAGCATTAAGTTTAAAAGCCAATGACCAAAGATTTTCATCAGTAGCATTTAAAGGATGGTAAATTTGCTATAAATGTTCATAAAGTTATCAAGCAACTAATTCAAGTCGGCAGGAGTTTGCCACTCTAGACCAGGAATAGTTTTTACCATACTAATGATAGATTATAGCCTATCATATTCTTACCAAACCAGTATAGATAGATTATAGCCTATTGTCTTACATGATACTTATTCTGTCACAGGACTTTATTGGTTCATCATCTTACTGGCCCTTTGCTTTTGCCTTTCAGGAAGGCTATTTTAGGATTATCTGTGTTAACAAGCTTCATTGGGCTAGCAAGTACATTCTCACAGAACAACAGACAACTATTGATTTCACGTATCCTTATTGGATTTGGGATTGGTGGCTCTCAAGTGTATACAACCTGGTACATGGAATTTGTTCCGAGAGCTCATCGAGGGATTTCAATGATTCAGTTTTTCGCTTTTGGTGCAGTCGGAACAGTTTTGGAAGCCTTTCTAGCTTGGGTACGTCAATTCATATTTATAATGCATGCCACCTATCTAACTCTTCTAATCATCATTTAACTTTTTGTAGGCTTATTTAGGTCATTACATTTAACTTTTTGTAGGCTTATTTAGGTCATTAATTATGTATAAATAAATTCAGTAAGAAAAAAAAAATTGCTGGTCAACAAACCCCATTTTGACCCATATTGAAAAAAAATTAAAACTTTTTAAACATATTAGTATAAAGCCAGAGAAGACAATCTTCTTATTGGTATATCAGTTAGTTAAATGCCCCTTAGTAACTATATTGCTACAATAAGTGATTTGTGTTTTTCTTCCATTCTTATGCTTCTAGATCTTTTCAGTAACTCAATTTGCGATTTCTCTTTGTTCCTGTAAAGTTAAAACATTTCGTATTTCTTTTTTTGTTTTCGTACTCCTTGTTACTTTGAGATAAATCTTGATGGGATGTATCAGTCAAGGTCAAAAGTTCTTATTTGATTTAATTGCAGATTTTAATGGAGGTGATCGTTCCAGAACATGGTTGGAGGTGGTTGATAGGATTAACTTCATTTCCATCTATTGTGGCTCTACTAATTAACTATTATTTACCTGAATCGCCAAGTTTTTTATGCACACAAAGGAGATTCGAAGAAGCATTTAGGATCCTAGAGATGGGAGCGAGAATCAACCAAAATGATCTCCCAGAAGGGGAACTTCTAAATGCACACAGAGATCAGAGTGCTCAAGTGGATGCCCCCACTGAAAGAAATCCTAATACAGAA
Source organism: Artemisia tridentata subsp. tridentata (assembly GCA_021014915.2). Taxonomy (NCBI): domain Eukaryota; kingdom Viridiplantae; phylum Streptophyta; class Magnoliopsida; order Asterales; family Asteraceae; genus Artemisia; species Artemisia tridentata. The sequence goes on along the minus strand of CP139508.1, from coordinate 95,860,658 downwards.
GAGGTGACGGTAAATCAAAATGATCAAGCAGTTTTGGATCTGACTGCTGGCAAGGAGCGCTCAACCAAATCCCAGGTTGGCAATTCCGTAGCTTCTGGAAGTGAGCAACAACCAATACTAGCACCGGTTGACCAAGAAATAGTAGATAAGCTAGTCAGCGAGATAAACTCTATAGTTGATCCTGTTCAAAGCAATCGTATTGAGATTAAGGATCAGTCAGCACTAAGGATTCCTTTACTAGATAAAAACACCGAAAATGGTACAGAAAGCAGCTACCCAGCCATACGCATGCTCTTTTCAAGAGGGTGGAGGCGAACAACCAGTTTAATATGGCTCTTATATTTTACAAACACGTTTTCATACAGTAGCCTCGTCTCATTGCTTTCACCATCATTCGTTGTGTTATCCATTTGGCGACACGAAGTTCACAAGAATCCTAGCTTCTACTTTGATGCATTAATTGTTAGCATGGCAGGTACGCAAAATAGAGTTTTCCTCTAATTTGTACTTACTTTTACCTGCTATTTTCGTCAATAGTATTACTAGTAACTTTTTTGCATTTGCTAGTAACTATTTTGGACAACCATGAGGTGGGGATGCATTGGGGTTCATGGGTTCAAACTTCAAACTAAAGGTGTCAATTTTGGCCCATTTACTTTTTGATTGGCCAACTTGGGTTATCTTATTCTTAAACGGGTCGAAAGCGCACCAGAGTGTATTTTTTATGACTGCAATTTCTTAATTCTTTTACACTTTCACTTAAAAAACTATATTAAAACGCTAGTTATGTATGAAAATCTTTATACTCTGCGCATAAAAAGTGATTCAGGTCTTCCTAGGCGTGTAACTAAAAGTTAGCATTTTTGACCCATTACCGAACCCACACGACCCACACATTTTTCCACCTAGGATTCAAACTCTATTCAAATATAAAAATAGAAATATTTTTTTTCTTGCCTTCTGTTGTCATCAAGAATACGAATGTTATAGTATTTCACTATTTGGACGATTCAAGAGGTGCAATACTGGATCATCAGTCATGTTAGGAACTTTTTGACCATTTGTTTTACGGGCCAAATATAACATATTAACAAATAATGAAATGGGTTAACAGGTCAAACGAAATAACCTATTGAATAATGAAACGGGATAATGGGTCGTAACCTCATCAAGTGTACTTTTTTATGCTTACAGTTTCTTATCTGTTTTATCCAAATGAAGAAAACGGAACATTTCAGAATAGTAATTTAACACATAACTTTGAAATAAAAACCATTAAAATATCGGCAAGAAATGTTTCAGGTCAAGTAATTACCCGTAGCAAAAAAATATCATTTTGACCCGTTCCCCAAACCCGTCCTCCTAACACACAACAATAATAAAAATACTATTTACCTGTTGTGAGTTGCATCTGTCAAGTCTAATTAGATAATTTGGGCAAATTTTGTAGAGCTTCCAGGGCTGGGTTTAGCACATTGGACATTGGACCAGATAGGTGGTAGGTATACCATGGCTGTCATGTCCGGTGGAGGATTCATTCTATCCGTGCTACAAATTTATGGCTGGAATACAATAGTTGCCACGTCTTTGGTGTTTTGTAGTCGTATGTTCATGTCAGCAACTTTTGTTGCGCTCGAGATCTATGTGGAAGAGGTATGCCTTTCTTTTTGTTATCCGCATTCCATGAATGAGAAATTTTCAATTATTTTCATATAAAAAAATCGCATGTTTGGGATGTGTACATAGAATTATCTGCACTCATTCTTAGTTTATGACTGCAAAAGCTAAAAGTCGTTTATATGGTGTGTTAATATAGGTTTATCCTACAAACTTAAGAGCAACAGGAGTTGGATTAGCAACAATAGCGGGATGGATTGGAGGAATAGTATGGCCTGCGTTAGGAGATCAGTTGGAAACTAGTCATCACCAAATATTTCTCATGAGTCTATATGCTTTCAAAATTATGATATCCGGAGTGAGTGCTTTGTTGCTTCCTACTGAAACCCTAGGGAGGGAATTGGAAGACAACGAGGATTGAGAATAACTTACACATCACTTTTTCGGCCTATTATGAGTTTATCAATATTAGTCCATAAAACTTAAATTAACCAAAAATTCAAGCTGATAAAGCTTATAATTTTATTTATTTATTTATTTATTTTTTAATTCAAGCTGATAAATGTGGTAAGCTAACAAAATAAGCTAATTCAAACATTCTCTTATTTTTGTCGCAACATGCAAACAATAATATTTTTTTAAATTCATATTTCAGAATACAAAAGCTGAATAAAGTTTCATATGTTTAGAGCATCTTCAATGCTGGATTGAAAAAATGTTAAACTTAATGCGTGGAATGACTTATTGGGTGAAGAGGTTGAGCATTAATCTCGACTATTGAATTTTTTTTTTTTTGAAAGGTGAGTTTCTTTGAAAACTTCGTGTCGCATTCGACAGCGGAGATCTAGCTTACTTTGTCTTAACCGGGCCCGCGCTAGAGAGCTCCTCGAAGTGGAAAGCCTTATTCAAATACCGATGGGGGAGAACCCCTACTAATCCGCCCGAAGGCACGACGATTAATAGGGAAAACCCTGCCCCCTCAGACTGACCTGAGAAACCCAAGCCAACCCTCATAAGGACTTCCTAATATCTCAAAGATGACCACATGGATTTGAACTTGAGACCTCTCGGTCAACAAGCCAAGTCCAGCCACTGACCAACTCATCATTGATTAATCTCGACTATTGAATATTGAAATTTGTATTGTGTGAATGGCTTTGGCTCAATTTAGTGTTGCATGGTCCACGTTGAATTATTGACTGTACACGTTACTCAATTAGATATTCTCCTAGTACAATACTACAATTAGATATCCTCTAAGATATATAATTTCCTTAGTAAATTATATATCCCGCGAGATACATATAAATGCAAATTTCTCTTCATATTAGCACGAGATATGTATTACCAATAAAACGTATTCTCAAATCAACAACAAACTTTCAAAATAACTTTTATGCGATGGGGGATCTAATACCTCAAGAAAACCCTAATCATGATGATGAAGATACATTCACATGCGATATCTGCTTTGAACTCGTAACATCCCCCAACAAAAGATTCATTAATAGCAACCGATGCGTCCACTCGTTTTGCACGGCTTGTATGATCAATTAAATACATCCAAGCAAAGCTCGAAGACAACATATCGAACATCAAATGCCCTCATAACTCTTGCAATCACTCTCTTGAACCCTTATCATGCATCACCAAAATTTCACACAAACTCTTCAACAGATGGTGTGATGCACTATGTGAGTCGACGGTGTTAGGGTTTGATTTGGTTTACTGCCCGAACAACGAGTGTTCTGAATTGATTATGAACGAGTTTAGTGATGGTGATTTGAAGAGATGTGTGTGTCCTTCTTGCTTGAAACCCTTTTGTTACAAGTGTAAGGTTCCGTGGCATGATGGTTATACATGTGAAGAGACTAGGGATGGAAACAATGTCGATTTTGATGTTGTTTGCAAGAATAACGGGTGGAATTGGAAGAGGTGTCCTAAATGTAGGCATTGTATTCAGTATATTGGTGGTTGCCATATCATTAAGTGCAGGTTTGTTCTATTCCTCCGGTGCACACACAATCACATGCTTACTATGCTAATGTTTTGTTAATTATCCGCGTCTATTATAGGATACGTTGTTTTGTCATAACATTTGTGTATTTCACTAATACCTTAGATGCATCAATATTAAGAGTTATGTACATTACAATATAAAAAGTGCATAAAAATCGGTGCATCACAAATTGATGTAAAAATGAAAAACTTCCAAAAAAATTTGTGAAATATAATATTTTTTCGATAAATGACTTTCCTTCAATTCTAACCTTTTGTTATTAATACTACATGTGTCAATTTTAGCAAAGATGAAAAAAAAGTTATAATTCCCATTATAAATCAAACAGTCTACAGGGTTTGATCACATCTTTTAACTTGGTCTATCTCTTTTATCCAATAATTTTATGTTAAATTACGTATTGAGCAAGGTGTGACTGATCTTAGTTCTGAGTTTTAACGGGAACAATTCATATATTACATGTTTACATTTAACTTCAAGTGAACTTTCAGCATATATATTGTTTTTGCACGGTTGTTTTGGCTATCAATCTTAATTTAATATTGTTGCAGGTGTGGAACTAAATTTTGCTACCAGTGCGGACAAAAAGTACCATTTTTGCATACGTTCGAGTTTATCTATATGTGTTGCACAACCAAAGAAAATGTCTATGATCTCCGAAATTCTTTAAAGAAAGAAAAGGTTTAACTAATATGTCGAAAACTCAATTTCTCGATCTTCCTTTTAGACACTTGGTTAGATATATACATCATGACTTCAGTTTCCGAGTTGTTATCGTTAAGCTTAATTTGGTCTATCAATAAGACGATATTTATTTGTGTGCTCTTTTCTTTTTCTTTTTCTTTTTTTAATCTTTTGTCATTTAATTATTATTTTGCACTTTCTTTGTTACTCTAATAACTATACTTAGATGGTGATAATCATTGAATGCAAATATTCTTTTACATGTTATAAATAGTACATATGCCACAACATATATGTTATTTTATTTTTTTATTTTTTAAATCCGGTAAACACTACACCAAAATAAAGGTTTTGGGACCGGCCAAAAATTTGAGTCGACATTCTCGTCTCAAATTTTGGCCATGGCTCACACTTTTTTCAACAAAAATGGCAATTAAACAATTTTTCCACATTCTCAATATGGGATGACAATGTCGTCCAAAATCTTTATATATATTTTTTTCGGCATTTCAATAATTTCTAAATGAAATTTCCCAAAAAAAAAAACAAAAAAAAAAAATCCCGTCATTAGATTTAATCCCGCCAAACAAAATGGGACGACAATGTCGTCCCATTCTGTGAGTATTTGTTTTTTCATTACTATTTAAAAACTTTGTAAATCAATTTTTATTTTTAAATTAATATAAAACTTTTTTAAAAACGAATGGGACGACAATGTCGTCCAATTTTTACTAAATATTTAAAATAGCATTTTCAATCCAATAATCTATTTAAAAATACTTGTATATAAATTAATTTTAGAAAATTATTTGCTTTAAAATTATATGTTAGTGTATAAATTAATTTTAAAAATTAAATAAATTAAAAAAATTTAAAAATCAATACTTTACTATTTATCAAAAATATTTTTGTTGTTAACATTATTAATTATAATGGGGTTTTGTGGAATCTGATAAACCACAGGGTTCGGATTGGAGTAAAAAAGTTAAAGAATACACGTGAAATATTAATTAACAAAACTTGTCTTGTTATTTAATATCTAACGGGAACTTTTTAATTAAAACAAGACGTTGTAAATAGAAACTTTGAAATAAATTAGAGTTATTAAATGTTTTAAGGGCACGTTTATCAAGACACATTACATTATTATTATAATATTGGGATTATATATATTGTTTGGATCATATTAGAAGTTACGGATCGGTTTAACATTAATATAGACTACCGATACGATTATCGGACTTATTGAACTGACGAGCCCAATAAGTGCCCGAAAAGTGTGTCGAAGGACTTTATTAGTAAAAGACTTATCCTTATGACTTACCCTTTTATCACTTGGTTCTTGTTTGGTTGCTGTGAGTTTTAGTAGTAGAGTTTGTTTGGGATATTGTAACAACTTGGTGTATTCGTTTTTGGAATATTGTTTCATGAGACATGTTCGCTTTGGTCATTTGTTTTGGCGTGTGTACACTTGAGTCAACGTTATGTCACCACTTCACCAACGATGATACCAAACACTAGTAAATGGACTTAACGAAGATATTTTGGAATTTAAAGTGGAATATATTTGGGAATAGTAACTTTTGGAAACTGTTATACTTTTGGATATACGTTAAGATAAGTTCATTATTAATAGGTTGTGCCAAGTCCGTCGTGTTGTGATACTAGTTTTTGTTGTGCCGTACTACTCGTGTTTGTGCTGTATTGTGCTTTGCTTTTGAGGTGAGTTCTCATAGCCCCACTTTTTAACGCGTTTTACCTTAGGGTGGAAATGGTACTCAATGCTTTCGAATGTTTTCATGCTTTGATCTATTATTTTCATGATTTTGGACAATATGTGTGTTTTGATTGCAATATGTGCCTTACTGTGTGAATTCAAATTGTGTGACTTAGCTTGAACGTGCGCAACTGTTTAGTGATGCATTGTTAGTATAATTTTGAGAAGTGGCATTCAGTAAATCATTTGGGAAGTGGCACCCAGACTATGTGTGGACCAATTATGTGTGTTTGCAGTCTGAGATAGTTTGCGATCTTTACTATATGCTCACATTTGTATATCTTGCTCACTGTTTTCCTACAATACATTATTCACAGCTTCGTGGTTTAACTTCTAAACCTAAGAGCTCACCAACTTTATGTTGATATTTTCGAGTATCCATTTTCAGGTGCTAAGACTGAAGTTGCACTAGAAGGTTGAGTATTGGCCTAGCTTAGCAAGACTTAAGACAAGACCCTCCCGGGTTATATCTCGTGGAGTTGCATTTTGATATTTCCTAGCGATGTTGTTTAACTTTGAGACTTATGTTTATTTTGGATCTTTGTACTTATCCCAGTTGTGGGAGTTTGCGACTATTATCTATCTTATGTTATGCATTTAGTATTTCTCTATTATCACACCTTGTGTTCTTGACTGTAAATGTAAGACACTGCAAAAATCCATTGTGATAAGCTTCGTTAACTAATAATAACCTCGAGTTACTGTTTAATAAATCCCATTTTTACGGAAAAATTTAAACTTTTCTTATTATCTTATTCCAACAATATCATGTCGTCACAAAAATCACCAAATAACGATACTAGTTCACAACGTGTATTTCGGGACATACTTATTTCACAAAAACTAACATTTCACAAATTCCCATCTTCATTAAATGCAAATTTCACTAATTATTACTAATATTAATAAAGGTACACACAAATCACATTTTTAACCTAATTCAATACACTAATTACATTTAACTAATTAGATTTCACAAACACAACACAACCGGATCCACAATTTCGTTCAACCCATCATCACCACCTTACACGTTCAAGGCCCAACTCCAAAGCCACATCTCCTTTTATTATTTCATGTGGTACTCGATCCCACACCACCTACAAAACCGCTTGCGTTCTCTCAAATATTAAACGCGACATACCCAAGTTTTTGTACCACCTCACTCATCACCCACTAGGCTATTAGAACGATGAAGCTCAGTACTAGATGTCGAGGCTTGATAAGATTACGAAGGGCAAAGCTTTCACTCGAAACTGACCCAAACTCGCATATGCAAAACTCCCAAAACTCAACCATTTTGAATCCCGGTTTTTCCTACGTTCCACTAATGATATTTTTAGCATAATGTAACGTTTAGAAAAAGGATTAGACAGCAAGAGCCAAGTAAGGCTCGTTAGCTTCCTTTGTTGAACTTGAATAAAAGAAAACGTGTACAAATACATTCCAACAACAAAAGATAAGATTTACCAAGTTCCATATCTATCATAAAATCTTGTATTGTCAGAAAACTAGCTTATGTGTCCTCCCATCTACAGTAGCCCTCAATGATTGGGTTAAAGTCAAATAGTCAACAAATGAGGATAGTATCATGTCTATATAATGCCATCACCTAACTCACTTATCCTCCACTAATTTCCAGCTCTCTATACGCCATAATCACATAGAAAATATCTCTGGTCTCGTTGTGAAGATAAGCAGTAGAGAAAATCAATACGTAAAAACATATCCTAGCTCGATAATCCTACTGCCTTCCCTCTTGCGCTATCATTCGAACTTCATAACTCATCACCACCTTTCTAAGGTGTGGTACGTGTCTATATACCCTTCTATCTCAGTCACACGTTAACATTTTGATTCATGCATGACATAGATGTAAAGTCGAACATATCATATTTTCTTTCTTTGCAACCTTACCATGTTAATATTAATAAAAGAAGGGACTTCATGTAATGATTAAATCTTACTTAGAACCACATTAAATCACTTATACTCACGTTAGTATTACATGCATTGCATCATTCACACTAGCTTTCTTTTGAACGCGTCTATATTTAAGAAAAGGTTTTGAGCCACGAACAAACTAAATGGGTTCGTATGGAACCTTAACAATGACGACCCACGCACCCCTTGACTTCACAAGTCCTCAAACACGTTAACATAACCCACACATGTCAAAAACGAAGATATAGAAACAATTGTCAAACCGGGTTATATTATTAACTCAGACATTATAATCGTATATATGTATAAAATCTCTCGAAATAGTTCTATTCATGACATGTTACTTCGAAACACTTTTTAAAACTTGGTATACACGTACAAAACATATGACACACTAAAAATTATTCTAAATCTGTTGACATATAAAAACGTCCCAACTCACTCTATAAATGGTCTTGTATTTTCAGATTCACACAAATAACCCATGAATATTTTTACTCAATTCGATTCTCAACATAACAAGCTAGTATTTTCATGTTTAGAGTTTTGTAAGACAAGCCCTTAAAGGCTCTTAACTGCTTTCAACTACTTAGTAAAAATATTGTGTTTTTCAGTTTCAAAACTGTCCCGATCAGCCTATAAACCACACGGTTAACTTCGTATTCGTACATGTAACATATATATATTTTTGCATGAAATGATTAACGACCCAACAAGCTACACTTTTCACTTAGACAACTCGTAATGATAACCACGTTTTGACCTTTAAAAATAGTCAAAGTAAACGGCAAAAATTTGTTTTACAAATAACTAAAAACTACGACTTGGACTAAAGCCCATTAAGCCTTGGCGTTAGAACAGTCCACTAGGCCCATATAATATATTTTTGGAATCACAAAAACAGCCCAAGTCCAGGCCCGAAACATTTTTCATACCCTCGCCTCTAAATTTCTTAACGGGCCTTAAGTTGATTCGATAATTGGCCCATTAACACAAAAATAAGCTCTTTTCTGGAATAAGCAGTTAAAATAAGTTATAATGAACTTGATAAAGTTATAGAAATTTTTAGAATAATTTTCCCGTAGTTTTTATGCGAAAAGGACTAAACATGTAACGCAATTTGACTAGAAGGACTAAAACTGCCAAACCGAGATTTATATGGACTGAGGCTGTGAAAACAGAACATATAGAGTCTAATTTGACATATCATTGAACTCCAAGCCTTATATGCACATATGGACAAGCTTTGGACTATATTTGGACTTTGGACTTAACGAAGGATTAATGGTGTAACGCAAACACAGTTTGGGTAAAAAGTGTAACAATTGAAAAAGGACAAGGACCGACTGATTTTACTTGACATTCTTATTTATTTTTCCTTTTTCACCCCATCACTTCATATGCATTCTCATACTTTTAGTTACACATTATTTAACGTTTGTTATTTATTATAAGTATCAACATTTCGAGTTAACGTTGCATAACATTTCAACTCTTTTGAAGAAATAACATTATAAGCACTTTAGGCATAACACTTTCTCACTCAACGATCAGATCATTATTCATCATTCATCATTCACTACTCATTTCACATCCACCACAAGTATTTGGTTAGATTCTCAGACATTTGTATTTATCAGGTTTTGTATTGAAGTCAATACCATAATCACCCCTGAGTTTACTTTCACCATCACCAGTAACGCTTAAGGTGAGTCGTGGCCCCTACTCTTTTAATGATTGTTTTAATAACTCTTTTGGGGGAGATACATGCTTCAACTGTTTTAAGTTTACTTTTGTACTTTGAAAACTTTCATGATTTACTCAAAATCATCAACTATGCTTTACATGTTTTGAATCACCATTTGGAAGGGATATATGCTCATTATACTTGCAATTTGTTTGCTTAGCTGAAACACTGTGTTTGAGAGATAACATTTTCAAGCTACTTGTTGTAACATGATACTAAAACTCATTATATGCATTCATATAGCAATTGAATGTACTGTTAACTTTACTATGATATTTCTACATTTTCACTGGAAAAAATTGCCAAGAATAAAGTACGCATATTCTATGAACCCCTGAAACCTATATTGCCTAAGTTTACTTTATTGCCATAAAGTCCCTCGATCATGAGCCATTAATCACTGCGGTGAGCGCGAATATAGTGAACAGCTTCGAAACCTGTTAGAGGCTGACGATCTATCCCACTAAATACTTTGACGGAATGCCTTATGGTTAGTCGTATTTAGTCGCGATACACTATATTTGAGAAAAATAGGAATTGGCAAAATCACTTATTACATGAGGGCTAACACCCATCAGTAACCTGATGTGGACACCGCCGTTTTACGGTACATTGTTAACGTTTTTCGTGTCATGAGACTTAGGGCACTATAATTATATGAATGTTTCATATATATATTAGGATACAGCTGTATTTAGTTAAACACCACTCCACACTGATAGATTTCAGACACTTTATTATTGATTTCACTATGTGTTAGAATTATGAATCCTGTACTTGAAACTTAATTGTTATCATATGTGACTTAGTTGTGACTTCTAATAGAGACAGCCCAATTGTTTGGTATATCGTTACTTTTAAAAGTTGACTCAGCACTTCATTTCGAGCGTATAGCAACGTAGCTCATTTTCAATTAAAACTTGAAACTTATGATCATCTGAGTTCATAAATGATTTACTTGTGGATTTTTACCCAATGAAACTTGTTATTTACTTCATGAAGTACTAGTATTTATTTCGACTACCATTGTACACCTCTTGAATTTATTGAAAGAAAGTTATTTTCTATTAAACTCCACGAACTCACCAACCATTGTGTTGACGTTTTAAGCATGTTTACCTCAGGTAATTAACGGAGCAGGACAAGGCACGGAGCGGGCATCTTATACTCTGATAAATAAAATGGTGTAAAATCAAATATGTCATTCTTTCCAAATTACCACATTTTGTGGGATTTTCAAATCAGATATTTCACCTTTGAACCAAAACTATTATTGTGAATGACACATAACTTTCAAAACATCTTTTCCAAGCCGTTTTCTGAAATTTTAACTTCGATCCTCACCGTAACACCCTAATTACTTTTCCACTGCCACATAACAAATTAGGGGGTGTTACAGTAAAGTCATACCCCGTAAATGCCATTCCGCTGCGCCATTTTTGGGGTGTGACACATTAGTATCTTTGTTTACTTATATGCATGGACTTATATTGTTCAATAGATTAAGTTAGGCGTGTAAGGTAGTATAAATACCCTCCTAGTCACAACTTTCCTTCTTTCTCTCACTGCTCTTTCTCTCTATAATAACCATGTCTATACTTTATTTTGAGCTTCCCCCATCACCCGAATTCATTTAGGATCACGTTTACAATGTTGTGTTCTCGTGTGTAGCGAAAAGAGAATTAGGGTTCTTGTGGGTTGGTTTTGGGGATTTAATTTTGGGTTAGTTCGGTTTTAATACGGGTTTCAGGGAATTTGGGGGTGCGTTGGTTTTAAATGCGGGTTTTATCCGAATTGTTTCACGCCAAAATTAGGGAAACAAATGATTCAAGTACTTGTTCGGTTTGAAAAAGATCCACAATAACCAGAGATGGGTCGGAATGCATGAAATTACATTTATGACCTCACGTGAAACACATGACATCCTATTTAACTGAGAATGACTAACGGGGGTTAGTTATAAGGACCTCAGGGTATGCAAAAAAGCAAGATTGCTAATATCGTGAATTGGTAGTCGGGTAGTCGACCCCCTTGTAGCTTGTAATTGGTCTAGGCGGGATTAATCGGTTTGGCATTTCCGACAAGTTTTGGGTATTTCCGGTGAGTTTTGGGTATTTTCAGCAAGATTTTCCCTAATAAACATCTTGTAATAGATATAAACAGAGACTATAGTGATTAAAACTAGTTTACGGCGAGTTTTCGGTATTTCCGACAACATTTGGAAGGTTCCGGCAAGTTTGACCATCGTTGACAGTCGTTGACTGCCATTGACCACAATTGACCGATTTACACAAATCGAAAATGTTGATGGCCCAGTAGCGCCTAAACGGCGAATAATCAGCCTTGTAGGTCCTCTTTTTTGCAACACTGGCAAAAAGTGTACAGTAGAGACCTTGGGGGTATTTATTTTAAAATAGAACTCCCCGCGTATATTGGGTACAAATAAAAGGACGAATGGTGTATTTTACTCGTATTTTTGTTATGAATGAGAAAATTTGTTGGTTTGAAAAAATGGAAAAGAAAATAAAATGGTAGCACCCAAAAGTGATGTTTTAGCTTGAGTTATGAGTGAAGGACCGAAGGGTATTTTGGTGTGTGAGTGATAGGGGAAGTAAAAAAAAGCTTGAAAAGCTAAGATGGCAGTGAACTGCTCTTTGGCTTTGAGCCACCACACATGGCTCTCTAACACCTTTATTTAACCCAATAATCTCATGAATTTGGGAAATATATAAGATGTTATATCGTTAATATCAAAAAAAATTATTTCCATTGTTTTGTCTTTTAATTCTTTTTTTATATCTATGTAATTGTATTAGTTAGTTATGGGCTTATATTGACTCGTTGCAATGACATTATTGATCAAATGGGGATTCATAAATTCGTCTATGTAACACCCCCTGATAGTTGTGCGATGGCCTAGTCTATGTTACAATATTTTCAGCATGTTTGTTTTTCGTTACTTTTTTGTTGTTCTTCAAACGATCATATTTTTTGGATAAAACCTTGGCTATCCTTTTTGTGCTACCGTGGCCTCTTAAACATGACCATTTTTGTTACAAGGCATTTCGTTAACCCGAAAAAGGAGTCCCTTGAGTTTAGCTGTTCACTTAGTCCATTAAAGGTGAATAAAACAAAAAGAAGGTGGGAGGAAAAAAATGACATGCAGCATAACACAACAGAATTACAGAAAGATATGTGGCAGAGGGGACAATATCAGCCACCTTGGCACTAAAGATGTGGACTGTTAAGGATACCCCCAACTAGGGGTGTCATTCGGATCGGGTTGACCTGACCCGAACCCGATAAGGCTAATCGGGTCGGGTCTAATCGGGTCCAAAAATTTAGTCGGGTTGTTTTGACCCGACCCGATAACCCGATAGTGTTATCGGGTCGGGTTCGGGTTAAATAAAAAATGTTATCGGGTTATCGGGTCAACCCGATAAGACCCGACATCTCCTATGACCAATTATGACTGCATACTTATGTCAAAGTTTACCTGCATCTCCTATGACCAATTATGACTGCCATATAGCTATTGGCTTTTTACAACCCCTACTGTATAACTGCATTTTCATATCTTTATAAGGGTCATAGACGAAACTGAGCATAAATCTCGTTAGTAATTTGCAGAAGAAGATAGACACTTTAGTTTACAAATACAAATGTTCCAAGTCTCGCTTTTATTGTCACTTCTTGTGCATTGTGCATGAGCTGTGAAAAAGACATCCCACCTCACCCCCACATCCCAGTTGGTAACAAGTAGTTGCATGTGTGTGCACATGCCAATGAATGCAACCAAATTCCAATCAAACATATATTCTATCTATAAAATAAAAAATTAAGGCAACAAGTGGACAAATTCTGTTTTATAGTATATACATTATACAGGAGTTGCTTAATTATAAGCTTGCTTGCTTCCCTAATTTGTCTGCATAACCACTTAATAATTCATAGATACAACTATTATACCACTTAATGCAGAAGTTAATCGGGTCACCCGATAACCCGAATCACCCGACCCGACATAACCCGACCCGACTACCACCCGAACCCGATAACCCGATTCCTTATCGGGTCGGGTGTCGGGTGAGTTTTTAAAAAATCCAAACCCGACTCAACCCGACCCGACTAACCCGATAACCCGACCCGATAACACCCCTACCCCCAACGATGCTTTATTTTACACAACAGAAATATGATAAAATACTTTCATTAAGACCAAGAGTAGTGGTAAGGTATTTGGGTTGGGGCAAATGTCGACAAGTGACGGTGAGAGAATTTGGGTGTTGAAGCTAAATAGGGGTAATGGTTCAACGCCTGTTTTATATATATTGATTTATTGACTTTGAAAGTTAACTTGTCAGGAGAGAGAGAGAGAGAAATAAATGACTTTAACCAATGAGAGAGTTAACTTGTCAGGAGAGAGAGAGAGAAATAAATGACTTTAACTCTTGGTAGCAGTGCACTTGTCAGGAGGAAATAAAGAAACGCCCGTTGTTCAATCAACGGGCGTTGATTTTCTTTTAGTTTTCAACGGGCTTCAACGGTTGATGGGGGTGATTCAACGGGCGTTGAAAGGGCAACTGAGGGGATTCAACGCTCCACTACTCTTGGTCTAACCAAGAGTTTAATAAAACACATTTTATTTCTTGATATGGTTTGTTATAATCATTAATGCCCTCACTAAACGAGATTAATTAAATACGAGATATTACGTAGAATGTTCTCTCTTTTGAAAATCGAATTTTAAACATAATATTTTACATGTGTTTTAAGCGAAACTTAAACCCACTATATTTCAGGTAATGAACAACACACGTATCGATATATTAAATATTTTTTTTGCGCAAGTCTCATTCGCAACTGGACTCCTCAAATGTGTCTTTTTGGTCATGTTTTAGAGTGGGAGGTACGGTGGTGCCAAAGGGTGGCGCCATTCTACCAGCCTAACCTTTCACGGCTCACTGTACCGTGGTTGATGCCATTGGTAAGCGGCTAGTAAATACCAGCCACAGCGGTTGAGGGTTTTATTTATTTATTTATTTGTTGTATTTGTGTATTTAGTGGGGTATGTGTTGACCTAACGACACCACATTTTATGATGCAAACGGTAACGAAACAAAATGTCACTACAACAAAATGGGGCTAATGCAACATTTTATAAGCAACACTTTATAAAATTGTTGCATTTTAGAGGACATTAAACTTTAAGCGACATTTGCAAAATAAGTGTTGCGTTTGTAGATGTAAGGCAACAGTTTTGTCAAAAGTGTTGCGATCTTAATATTGTCTACACAAGACTAATAGTAATATTTTTAAATAGTTTTCCCCGAAATTTAGTCTTCCCCGATTTTCATTATATCCCGCCCCAAATTTCCCCCAAAATCAAAATCACTTTTTTAGATCCCTCAATTTTTTTTCCCTCCAACCTCTCACTAATTCAGTCACACCCATCCTTTTCTCCCAAAATCAAAATCATAGAAAGACTATGGTGTGGTTTCCCAGCTTCACCACACACTAGTCTTCGAAGTCCCGAACCCATCCTTACGATCCAAAAGCCAACGCCATTCAACATCATTGCTACCTGTATTAAGGCTATTAATATTGAAATCAGGTAATATAATATGTTATATATTCAATTTAGAAATCAATTTAAGGTGTTCATGGGTCAATTTAAGGTTCTGTTGAAATGAATTGGGTGTTGTGTTAGTCACTTGATGAATGTTTTATGAGGCTTTTTTTTTTTTTTTTTTTTTTGAAAATGAATTCTTGGTCAGTAGCATGATTTAGTTGGTTTTATGTATCTTAATGGCTATTGAAATAGGGGTATTTTTAGTTGGTTTTATGTATCTTAATGGCTGCGCATAGTTCTCATTACATGATGATTTTTTTTTTTTTTTTTTTTTTTTTTTTTAATGTTTGTTCATGGCTATATATAGTTGTCATTAGATGCTGAATTTTTGGGCGTTTTTATGTTTGTTAATGGCTATAAATAGTTCTCATTACATGCCGAATTTTTAGATGTTTTTATGTTTGTTCATGGCTATAAATAGTTCTCATTACATGCTGATTTTTTTGGCATGTTTATATGTATGTGACTAGTTCAAGTTGGTAATTTGTGTTTAGTGTGCATCTTCTGGATATGTAAAACAAATGGCCAACATGACCTGAATTCTCGTGTTTTATAGATGATCTTTTGATTGTTTAAGTACTTTAGTTAGTCAACCAATTTAAGGTGATAATTTTTTTGATTGTTTAACTAATATTGGTTTCCAGTCAAACTAACAATTAAATTCATGTGACCATAAGGATTAGATTAACTATGCTATATTATCCTTTCATGCGGGGGCGGAGGGGATGGGGTGGCTAGCGGGTGCTAGCCCCCACCCCACCCCCCCAAAACTAGCCCAAGAAGTCCAATGTTATATAGTCCAAAAGCCCACTTGTTTTAAGAAGGATAGTCTCGGCCCTTCTCAATCCCAATGATAGGTTCAATTTTCTTTGTTATCCTAAAGAGCAAAGTGAGCAAACTAACCGTCAATGTCATTCTTTCAATAACTCAACCAGTCGATCAAAAAATTCCAATCATCTAATATAAGGTATTCAATGCTCTTTATTATTTAGCTTATCAAAATTAGTTATTTGTGTTTGGAATCTTTCGGATAAATGAATTGAACGAGTGTTTTTCTTTTTGCACATTAATGATCCATTGAATACTTGATAAATGATAACTATTAATTGCTTCATTGCTATTTTCTTGTATGCTTATTAGTTATTACTTGTTACTTATCAAGTTTTAGTTTTTACCAATTGTCAAAATTCTAATAAAGAACTACTGAACTAGTATCACTAGTATGTATCTATATACCACACAAAAGAGAATAAATTATGAGGCTTTAGGGGCTGATTGAACCCTCCGCGGCTCCGCCCCTGCTAATAAAGAAGTAAATAACTAATATCAGTAGTATGTATCATGTATATCATTGATCACAGACTCAGTAAGTCAGTAGTAATGTAACATGTATGTATGATCATTGATCAAGAACTAGTATCAGTATGTATCATGTATGTATAACAGTATATGTATGATCATTTTACCAATTGCCATATGCCATTTTGCCAACAAAGTATGTCACATAGAGAATGTGATGGATAAGCAAACGGAACAAGATATGAACCTTTTATAGTTTATGTGACAGTATACAATGGCCAGGTTCGAAAAACTTGCCAAGTATTCAGAAGTATCTTAATTTATGCGTCATAAGACATATTTTATAACTTATTTTGACAGATTGATCTAATATGTGCAACCAAGGGAACCGAGGCATGGATTAATAAACTAAAGTAATCATAAACTATATCTCATGTTCAAGTTAATGATATGCAAGTATTCATTTAGTCCTAGCTACAATGCTTGTTCATTTTATCTTTCAGGTGGGATGGATTGTCGACATACTTGAACCTAGGCCGCACTCCACTATATTGTGGCAAAGATAGGAGCACCACAAAAGCATCCGTAAAGTCATATAAGAACTTTACTTTCTACTGGATTCTTGGAGCTGGCCATTTTGTAAGTATTGTTTCCCCTATGTTCCCTGTGATATCATGTATGATTAAAAAGCATCATCACGTTCCATACTGCTGCCAAAATCACTTTTATATTAAGAATGAGTGCCATGTTTTCGCTTCTTCTTTTCTTTACTATATTGGTTTTCTCTATTTTAGGTTCCATTGGATCAGCCTTGTGTTTCCTTAGATTATCATGTTTTGCTATATTTCTTCGAACTATGATATGAGAATTTTTTTTTGGCCCCCGCTAACTTGAAATCCTGGCTCCGCCCCTGCTTTCATGTCATATAGTCATTGAGCTTGAGTACTTGACCAAAACACAAAATAGCTTATTCCAAATTATGTGTGCACACCACGAGAGTATAAATGAGCTTGTACTGAACGGTTCCTTTCATGACCTGTTAAGAATGAAATCGGCTTTGAAGAGTGACCCCACTGGTTCCTTTCATTACTCTAGCTTGTAGTAGTAATATATAGCAATTTGCATTTGGTATATAGGACCATCCATTATTATGAAATTGAAAAGTAAACCAAAGAAGTTGGTTGACAAACTGAACCACCACACCCAAAACTATTTGAATCAATTTCTAAAATGATGTTTATGGCTCAACCCAATTTGACCCGGATATGCTCCAACCTGTAAAACATGACCAAACCTAACCTACCCATTATCTTTAGTTTTACCAACAAAAAGGCGTCGCGTTTGATATTGAACAAGAACATATATATCTTGATTTTAGTACACATATCGCATGTCTTAAAAAAACATGCACACAGCTGGTCCAAAGAGTTTTGCTAGGATTCGTTAGGGCCTGGTAATGTGCACACATAATTTGATAAAAAATAAAATGGGTCATTTTGATATGTATTATTTGCCTTTACATGATCCAAAGTCGAACAAGTAGGGTTGGATCAGTTGGAAAATCCCTTGCTTTTCAACCTTTGGTAGAACTGGAAGCAGCCTCTCTACCTTAGGTGAGGGTAAGGCTGTCTACATCTCAACCTCCCCGATACACCGTGGAAGACGGTATTGGGACCCATAACCCATGGAAGACGGTATTGGGAGCTACTTTACTTTACTTTACTTTTTTATGATCCAAAGTCGTCGAATAAGAAGAATTTTGATGAAACAGACATGTATGCAGAACTTAGTATTGTCTCAGTATGGAAGCAAGTAGCAACAATCCGTGGATGCTCTTAGAGATCGATGGACACTGAGACTCAAGGTGAGTAACAGGCTTTTCAAATCATGTTGAGCCGCTAGTCCTACATAGGATAGAAGCATGAGTTCCATTGCTTCTTCTAGCGCACCTACTCCAGAATATGCGATGAGCTTCAGATGGAATTTCCCCATCCCAATGGCAGTAAGTGCGTCATCTACTGTTGGTATGTGTGAAAAACACACCTTTTCTTGACCAAAAATAGATCTAAAAGACCAAAAACTAACCAAATATGCCAAAGATATGTGTGTTTTTGTGTTTGTGATTGTGCAGGTACGGATATGTGAGAAATGGACAAAAATCAAGAGAAAACGACAAAAACGGGCACAAGATCTGGAAAGAGCACGAAACTACGGGTCTATCGTTAATTTTATTTGGAGCATCGAGGCAAAAGACGAAAAATTAAAAGACTAAACAAAGCCCGAACGAAAATTATTACTTAATATGTTGGTCTTGTTATGTTGATTATAGCAGCCCAAGTTCAGTTCGTGGCCCATGATTAAATAGAAATGAAAAAGAAGAAGTTAGAAGCCCAATGTGGCCCACGAAATGAAAATGAAGCCAGGTCCACAACTAAATGAAAAGTTAAGACATTGAGTAAATGAAGCCAGGTCCCAACTAGAGATGCAAATACAAATCGGTTTTTTTTTTAACCGGCTCAAAAAATCATAATCGGTTTTTTAAAAAATCGGTTTTTTTTTAACCAGACTGGTTTTTTTAACCGAACCAGTTAGACCGGTTTTCGATTTTATGAGTGAACCGGTTTTAACCGATTTTTTCAAATAACCAGTTTTATTTATTTTTTTATTATTTTTTTTTCCCGCCCAACCTTTTCAATTGATGGATTTGCAGTTTTGATAGTGACTTTTCGTTGTCAGTAGTATCACATGCACATTTATTAGAGAACGTTTGCAGCTTTGACAATTGAAATGTCATTTTCAAATTTAAAATATTGGTACGGATAAATTTAATATAGCACGCTTAATTTATATCCAATGGCACTTAAATTTATATCCCATGGCACTTAAATTTGCAGCTTTCTCTATTTATGATACGGATAATATGTTTTTGGGTGATGGTCATGTCGCAACTCAAAATGTATTAGTATTTATATATTTTTAGTTGTATAATTGTATTGTTTAAATAAAAGTTATGATTGTATTTTTTTAGTATGTTTCCGGTGCAAATAAAAAGTTATGATTGTATTTGTTTAGTATGTTTCCGGTGTATTGTTTAATTAAATGTTTGATAATTAACAAGTTTATTAAATAAATGTTCGAACATGTATGTAAAATTCAAAAAAAAAAAAAAAAAAAAAAAAAAAAAAAAACGAACCGGTAAATAACCGATAAAAAAACCGAATCCGAACATTTATAACCGAAAAGAACCGAACCGAAAATTTATAACCGAAAAAAACCGATTCTGAACATTTATAAACGAAAAAAACCGATTTCGGAAAAACCAAAAAAACTGAAACCGGTTTTTTTATAACCGGCTTTCCCAAAATCGAAAACCGGTTTTAATTGATTTATTTGCACCTCTAGTCCCAACGTGGCATTGTTAGACTACATAATTCCCCGTAGGTATTACTTTATTATCGACCACTATAAATAGAGCACAAAAGAGAAACCCTAATGAACCCAACCCACAAGTCGGGCTTGGGCCAACTAACTTATTCTCTAATACTCCCCCGCAGTCCGAGCAGAGAAATCGCAAAAACTCGGACTGGAGTAGTAAACTAGAAAAGAAAAAGAAAACATTAACATAAGAACAACATAACTTTAGTCGACTCGTAACAAACCGTACCAACGGTCGACTTTAGTTGACTGGTACCAACGGTCGGCTAAGTCGACTGGTAACAAAATCATACCAACGGTCGACTTTAGGGACTGGTAACAACGGTCAACTTTAGTCGACTGGTAACAAAGTCGTACGAACAATCGACTAACAAACAATAAAACAACTATAACCTCTTCTTCTTTTTTTCTTCTTTTTTTCTCTTTTTTTTTTTTTTTTTTTCAATAATACTAGTTGAGTAATAAAGAAATCAAGAAAACCACCAGTTGACTTGATGAATTCGCCTAAAAAGAAAGAAACCAAAACACCATGCAGTCGAACAAAAAGGAACCACCAGTCCGAATCATTTGAGCATGAGTTAAATTATGAGGGTTTGGTGTAGTAGATCCTGTCATGACTAATTGAATAGTAATAGTATAGCAAACAAAGAAGTTGTGAATTGACATAGAGAAAACAAAGAATAGCACTTGTTTTCGTTGTGGGGACAAATGAAAAAGAATGAAGAATTGGGACACAGCAGCTATAGAATTTGATTGTGAATTTTGGGGATATTTTGGTGACGGCTAGGGTTTGACGGGTGATATAAAAAAGGCGGCTCAACTTAGTTACCTAGCTCTAATACTATGTTAGACTACATAATTCCCCGTAAATATTACTTTATTATCGACCACTATAAATAGAGTATAAAAAAAAAATCCTAATAGACCCAACCCACAAGTCGGGCTTGAGCCAACTAACTTATTCTCTAATAGGCATGTGAAAATTAAAAAAAAATGATTGATCTATTCCATTTTGCTAGAGCTTGATATATTTTTTAAAGGTTGTGATATACTGACCCTCCCATGTAGGGAGGGTGTGTTGACTTCCCGCTGCCGCCGCTTGTACTGTCTGCTTTGTCAGCTTGTACATTCTTTAAAAATGGATTGGGGCCCATGTGTAAGGAGGGTCGGGTTAGTATGACCCATTTTATAAAAAGAAAAATGGAGATATCAATTTCACATGGCACGTGGTACCACTGTGCCCTGCTTGGCTGCCTGAAAAGACCAAATTGCCCCTGTGCGTGGACTTATTGTTTGCTGCCAAGTGGTGCAAAGTTGGCCACCTCTTTTGGCTTGGAGAACACTCTAATTTGTGTTATAAAAAGAACAACAATAGCTACGATTAGGGGGAGCAGCAGCCCAAAAACACACCCCATGGGTGTCGGTTAACACTGATTCCACCAGATTAACCCTTGTCATTAATTCTTTTTTTTTTTTTTTTTTTTGTGAACTACACTGCCAACAATAATCTTTATTATTTAGATACTACTAGTATCAATTTTAAGTTGCTTTAATATTTAAATTAAGTTAAAAGTTTATTCATCATTTTTCTTTTATTAAATCTCAAGGTAGTATTGTTTCATTTTTGTTAAATCTTTGTCACACGTTTAATTGAGGTTCGGTTCACATCACAGTTAGAGAGTTAGTGTCATACTCATCTTTCTTTAGATATTAATTATCATAGTTATTGTCTTAAAGTTAGTAAAATTAGTTCTTTATAGTTTTTGAAATATTTGTTTCCTTTCTTTTTGCGTCAAAATGAAGCCATCAACAAAGTTCAATTGTTTGTGGTTGGATCTTCTTTTCACTTTTAATATGTATACTAGATTAGTAGTATCTTTAATTTCCAACTTAGTTTTGTTAAAGCTTAATTTTTTATTTATTTATTTTTTTTTTTCAATTTATTACTCTTTAGTTACAGCTATTGTCATTTTGCTTAAAGTCTTAATTAAAATTTAGAAATTAGTGGGGTTGTTTAGTGATTAGTTGAGATCAAGAGGTGATTAATGAGTTTAATCAATGGAGCTTATGGATGGGGTTTGAAGCTTATGGAACAGGTCTCATCTCGCCATCTTTATATTTTTCGTCACATTTGGTTATCTCTAACCTTTTCATCTCTTTATTTTTAATATGATCGTTATAATTTTTAGTTTTAGGATTAGTTTAGTTTTATTTTGCATTATGGAGTAGATTTTTTATATACTTGTTGAGTAGATTATTCTGTGAATTAAGTGTGGTTTTATAAAAGTTAGAAAATATATTGATTAGTAATTTCTAAGTTACTTAGATTGAAATTTTAGTTGTTTGAGCAGGCAAAAGCCGCGAAAATAATTGGGTTTTAATTTAGATATTGATATCTCTTTTATGAAAAATTGTTTTAAAAAAAAAACAATGTTGTGAGAAAATAATTATTTGTAAAAGATATTAATTCATCAATAAAGGACTTAATTGAAATAATAAACCACATTTAATGATCTTGATAATTTGCTTAACAAGTATATATTTTTATCATATATTTCTTATTTGCTTGCTTAGTATAATCTAGTTTATTATTTTTAGTTGTTATCGTTAACTTTAGATTATTTACTTACTACTAGTTTTATTATTTTCTTTGTTTAGCATAATTTAGTTGTTATCATATATTTCTAGGATTAGTTTTCTTCGTTTCGACTTTTTAGGCTCAGTTATTTTCCGTAATTGCGCGTTTTTAGGCTTAAATTCGTTTTTGCTTATTTAAGCTTTATATATTTGTTTTATATGCTTGTTAAGTTGTTTTTAGTTTATAATTTATAATTTTAGTTTTAAAATCCAAAAATTCCCTTTTTCTATTCATCACACACAATCACGACTCAAACAGAAAATTCCATTCATTCCTTCGTTGGGAAAACGACTTGGGTTTACATAATTTCCTTTGTAAATCCTTGGAAATATTTATATATCGATTTGAATAAATCAACTGTATAACTCAATCTTTCATTATCCATCTACAAACCACCATTGTAAAATTTTTTTTAAAACTTTTTTTTTAGTAAAACGGTGAACGTATATAAAACACAAAACAATTACATCAATGTCAAAGAGAATATGGAAATGCCCCATATCTCAGATACTACTAATAAATAGTAACTGAACAACAGCAATCTGATACTACTATCTCAGATACTACTAATGACAAAATCTGATACAACCATCCAAGATACACAAATCTTAAACATAAACAGAGGTAAACAGAGTCAATATACAAAAATCTTCTAACACATAGGTTAAAAAAAATATTTATAGAACAAACATCATTTTAAACCTACGACTAGTTTATCATGTTTACTATTAATATAATATGAATGTCATACAAAAACACTACTAGCTACTCTGTAACAAATAAGCACATCTACAAGTATTGCTTTTAGCTTTTCGATATATGAACTTAAAAACGCAACAATATATTGTTTGAGACTCAAAACGACAGCTTATTTTGATAATCTCCGAACGTTAACGTATCATTTTCAAAGCTAAATAATACATAATACACATCTCAAACAACTTATTTCCGCCAAACAAACACATCTATAACTGCGCGACCAGATTTCGGCTGCGAAACAAAAAAACACTAAAATCTATTTCTAGAGGCTTAATACGACACCTTCGTTTAAGGATATCCGAACCTCAAAACGCGTAGTGTTATCACTTATTCTAAGCTAAACAATAACATGTACATCTTCAACAACAACAACAGATATTCCTCATTTTTTTGTAACAAACAAACACAGATTTAACGTTATTCATCATTTCATAAAAACCTAACTTCAAATATAGTAATAAAAATCATTACTTTAAGTTAAAAAACAATATTATTAGGAAGTTAAGCTTACATAGTGATAAAAATCACTACTTTAACTTAAAAAAACACATAACGTTATTCATTATATGAAAACGGTATTATTATGATGTTATGTTCAAACAGAGTGATCAAAAATCGTTACTTTAAGTAAGAAAACACACATATAAGATCAAAAATTTGTGTATGTATAATGATCATGAAATTGTATGTCATGTGCATGTATGTATGTGATGCTTTTGTTGATACACCACTACATGAAAAAGGACAGCAGGGATTGTGTGTGTCCTTCACCATGGTGTACAATTACTAATCTGTCCTTGCTAAATACTACATTCTAAAGTAACAACAATGTAGTATTTAGCAAGGATTTAACGTTATTCACCATTGATGTTAATTTAGAATGTAGTATTTAGCAAGGACAGATTAGTAATTGTACACCATGGTGAAGGACACACAATCCCTGCTGTCCTTTTTCATGTAGTGGTGCATCAACAAAAGCATCACATACATACATGCACATGACATACAATTTCATGATCATTATACATACACAAAATTTTGATCTTATATGTGTGTTTTCTTACTTAAAGTAACGATTTTTGATCACTCTGTTTGAACATAACATCATAATAATGCCGTTTTCTTATAATGAATAACGGTATATGTGTTTTTTTTAAGTTAAAGTAGTGATTTTTATCACTATGTAAGCTTAACTTCCTAATAATATTGTTTTTTAACTTAAAGTAATGATTTTTATTACTATATTTGAAGTTAGGTTTTTATGAAATGATGAATAACGTTAAATCTGTGTTTGTTTGTTACAAAAAATGAGGAATATCTGTTGTTGTTGTTGAAGATGTACATGTTATTGTTTAGCTTAGAATAAGTGATAACACTGCGCGTTTTGCGGTTCGGATACCCTTAAAACGAAGGTGTCGTATTAAGCCTCTAGAAATAGATTTTAGTGTTTTTTTGTTTCGCAGCCGAAATCTGGTCGCGCAGTTATAGATGTGTTTGTTTGGCGCAAATAAGTGGTTTGAGATGTGTATTGTATTATTTAGCTTTGAAAATGATACGTTAACGTTCAGAGATTATCAAAATAAGCTGTCGTTTTGAGTCTCAAACAATATATTGTTGCGTTTTTAAGTTCATATATCGAAAAGCTAAAAGCAATACTTGTAGATGTGCTTATTTGTTAGAGAGTAGCTATAGTAGTGT
This sequence comes from Artemisia tridentata subsp. tridentata, assembly GCA_021014915.2. Classification (NCBI taxonomy): domain Eukaryota; kingdom Viridiplantae; phylum Streptophyta; class Magnoliopsida; order Asterales; family Asteraceae; genus Artemisia; species Artemisia tridentata. Next base: position 95,835,408 of record CP139508.1, on the reverse strand, counting down.
TTTTGTATGACATTCATATTATATTAATAGTAAACATGATAAACTAGTTGTAGGTTTAAAATGATGTTTGTTCTATAAATATTTTTTTTAACCTATGTGTTAGAAGATTTTTGCATATTGACTCTGTTTATATTTAAGATTTGTGTATCTTGGATGGTTGTATCAGATTTTGTCATTAGTAGTATCAGATTGCTGTTGTTCAGTTACTATTTATTAGTAGTATCTGAGATATGGGGCATTTCCATATTCTCTTTGACATTGATGTAATTGTTTTGTGTTTTATATATGTTCACCGTTTCACTAAAAAAAAGTTTTAAAAAAAGTTTACAATGGTGGTTTGTAGATGGATAATGAAAGATTGAGTTATACAAGTAGATGACACACTTTCTGCCATTGGGATGGGGAAATTCCAGCTGAAGCTCATCGCATATGCTGGAGTAGGTGCGGTAGGAGAAGCAATGGAACTCATGCTTCTATCCTATGTAGGACTAGTGGCTCAACATGATTTGAAGCTTTCTGTCACTTAACAGAATCTCATATCCATCTTAACTTACGTAGCAATGCTTTTTGGAGCATTCGGTTGGGGTATTGTCGTGGATACTTATGGAAGAAGGTAAAATCCTCAACGAATTTTCATATAGTCCTATAAATTTTCTATGTAACCATGGGATAAATGAAATGAAACGAAAGTTTGACGGTGGTTAAACCAAAATTTCAATATAAACTGAATCTCCTTAGACCATTTTGGTTTAACGCTAATTATTTACACAAACATTTTGAAGTATAAATCAGCTCTTTTGACAAAATAAAGTAGATATAAATTATTTTCAAGCAAGATCAGGAATGGTTGTTACCTTACTCATGACTTATCATATTCTTACCAAATTAAACCACTTAGATAGTTATAGGCGGCAATTCTTTACTACATGATACTTCATTCTGTCATGGACATTAGTGGTTGACATTTATGTCTCTTTCCTTTTGCCTTTCAGGAAGGTATTTGGGCTTGTCTGTGTTAACAAGTTCACTGTGGTGCAAGTGCGTTCTCACAGAACCAGATACAATACTGATTTCATGGCCTTATGGGTTGTGGGATAGGATGGAGGCTCAAGTGTACCACTTCTGTTATGGAATTTGTTCGCAAGAGCTATCGAGGTCTCGAATGATCTGTTTTCCTATGTGCAATCGGGTAACATTTCTGGAAGCTTACTGCTTGTACATTAATCTCATATTTTAAATGCAACTCGCTCCTATAGATTCTTGTAATCTATCATAGTATAACTTTATTAGCTGCATAATTTTGTTTAAAATATTTGATAATTTACTGTAAAAAATATTTGCGGATTCAACAAACCACCATTTTGACCCATATTAAAATAATTTAATAACACTTTTTTTAAATATTAGCATTTAAGCTTAATAGAAGACCATCATCTTTCTTGTTGGTAATATCAGTCTTTGATTATGTACCAATTCATGCCATGTCTCATAGTCAACAGTTAGGTACTGTAGTATTACTAAGTAAATAGCTTATGGCTTTTGTAGAAGTGTTGTGATTATGGAACTCATTAAACGGTTTCTCTTTGCTCCTCCTGTAAAGTTGAACCATTTGTACCAGCTGCTCTTATTAGTTTTAGTAAATCTTGAAGGATGGTCAAAAGTGTAATTCGATTAAAATGCATGCAGACTTTAATGAGGTGGTCATTCCAGAAGATAGTTGGCGGTGGTTGATAGAGGAAAGTGAAGGAACTTCTGTTATTGAAGAAGTGATGCGAAACCAAACTGAAGTTAGAGAACCTGCTCAGACAAATGAAAGTGCCGAAGCTGATGAAGAAGTGATGCGAAACCAATATGAAGTTACTGAAAATGAGGCTACTGACAACGACGACTCAACGGATGAAGACTATGAAGATTCAGACACTGAAATAAAATTAGAACCTGATGTTGGTCATGATGCACCTGGAATGGACATAGATGATGATGATGATGGGTCAACACTAGAAGGTCCTGCTACAGAAGAAGTGATAAATGAGAATGTTAACGATGACTCAACAGTGCCAGGATGAAGATTCAGACAGTGAAATAAAAGCAGAACCTCATCCTGGTCATCCTGCTGCTACAGAAGAAGTGATAAATGAGAATGCTAACGATGACTCAAAAGTGACCCGGGATGAAGATTCAGACAGTGAAATAAAAGCAGAACCTCATCCTGGTCATGAACATCGAATGAACATAGAGGATCGATCAACACTAGCAGATCCTTTGCTTGGAAACAACGCCAATGGCGATTCAAAAAGCAAACTAGCCATACTTGTATCAGGAGAGTGGTGGAGAATAACAGTTTTAATATGGCTGTTATATTTTGCCAATTCATATTCATATAGTAGCCTGATTTCGTTGCTTTCATCATCGTTCACTGAGTCGCCCATTTGGCAATATGGAGCTCACAAGAAGAAACCAAGCTACTATAAAGATACACTTATAACCAGCTTTGCAGGTATCACCCTCCCTCTTATTAACTACTACGAGTATTTTGGACCATTAATTAGGAGGTACGGAAACATATTGGGTGGGGTTCAAGCGCTAGAGGTCTCAGTTTACTTTCAAATGGGTCGATTAATTGAGTTAACTTGTTCTTTAGCGGGTCAAATAACTAGGAAAGGGGCTGAAACCAACAAACTGTTTTTTTTTTTTTTATACTTACAGTTTTTTTTTGATACTTACAGTTTAGGGGTCAAATAACTAGGAAAGGGGCTGAAACCAACAAACTGTATTTTTTTTTTGTTTTTTTTGATACTTACAGTTTCTTCTTGATTGTTTAATTTAAGGACAACCTATGTATGATATAACACTATGAGATTGATTTTGTAATTGTATTTACTACTTATATTGGTTATCTTTAATAAGCCTGGGTTTGGTCATGTAAACTCAGTCCCGTACAGAAAAGTTATCATTTTGACCCGTTAGTCGACCCTTATGACCCCACCCATTTGCAATCCAGAATCATATATGAGCTTATCCTAGTTTGCTATTTTGGACCGTTCATGAGGTGCAATACATCTGGGATCATCAATCACGGGTTGCCATTTTTCAAATAAAAAAAAGATTTAGTGAATAGTGAAAGGGGTTAACGAGTAGTAAACCAAAGTGCATTTTTAATGCTTACAGCTTCTATCAGGAAGAAGCTAACGTTCTTATAACTGATTTAATACACTAATTATTTGTTAAAAAAAACTTTATAAATTGGACAAGGTGTTGTCAAGACATTCACAGTACCAAATATATATCATTTTGACCCCTGACCCAAGTGTAATCCTCCTTAACTTGTAACAAAAACAGATTTTTTTTTTACCTATCATTGAGTAATGCCTGTACTGAAGTCTGATTAGATTCTTTGGCCATTTTTTGTAGAATTTCCAGGGCTTCTTTTAGCATATTTTACACTGGACTGGATAGGTCGTAGGTATACTATGGCTATCATGTCCGGTGGAGGAATCATTGTCATATTGGCACAAATATACAATTGGCATGACATGGTTAGGAAGTCACTGGTGTTTTGTGCTCGTATGCTCACATCTGCAAGCTTTGTTATGCTCCAGATCTTTGCTGAGGAGGTAATTGCTTCTATCCATTATCAGCATCTCATGAAACAAATTTTCATTTCAGTATATCTAATGTTTAGGATGTTTTCATGCTAAAGTTGACTACATGAATTTGTTTATCGCTGAAAAAATAATGACACTTATTTGGTTGGTTGTATAGGTTTATCCTACCCACTTAAGAACAAGGAGTTGGAGTTGCAGCGGTAATGGGATGGATTGGAGGAATGGTATGGCCCGCATTGGGAGATAAGCTGGGAGGTAGTCACAAAATACTCCCGATGAGTCTCTATGCTTTCAAGTTCATAATGTTGGGAGCATGTGCTTTGTTGCTTCCAACTGACTAGGGAGGGAATTGGAAGACAAGAAGGATTCAGAATAAATTTCTTTTAAATGTTAATTCCAGATTATGTTTGATCATAGACCTTATATTTGATCACTGAGCCTTTGTATTACATTTCATATACGGAACTTATGTTTGATCCTTTCTATACATTGGTTTGACTTTCCTTGAAAACAGAATGATGTAACCGAGTTTTGGTTTGCTGACCTTTAATGAAAAGTTCTGGTAGTAGAGATGGTTCTGTCAACCTATTTACTTACGAGTTATTGATGAGTCTAGGAATACATATCTATATCAAATGGGTCAAACTGTACTTTATGACTTTTTCGAAATTTAGATCATTCGTGTAATCATATACTAGTATTTTATAATCATTAGTAAAATGTTTAGTTGCATAGTTATAAACATGTCAGTGTTCAGGTTGAGTTGTGGATAAAGGGGTTCATACGCCAACCTGTTTGTGACCCAATTACAACTCATATAGCCCAACCTACTTAACCCGCCAACCAATTAGATAAACGGTTATATGGGTCATAATACGGTTAGTGGGTTAACCGTAATCGGGTTAGATTTAAATCTGCTGACATGATTAGTTACACGGATGGTATAGTCTAAGACAAGGTTTGGCATTCGTAGGCGCACGATAAAGCAACCAATTGGCGTTTGACTAATTGCTTTGATCCAATCTTACTCTCTGTCATGGATGTCTAATAGTTGTTCAAAGGTGAAGATGGATTGGAATTCTTGGGTATAATGTTGTGTTTAAAATAGACTTTTTTTGGGTTTGGCCTCTCTGTCAGAGGTTTTGTGATGTATCTCTATTACTCTAAACCAGTGTAAGAATGAAAATATAGGTTTGTGAATGAATGTGTGTTGATATGAGAGGAGAGTTGATAAAGAGGTGTGATTGGAATTAAGCTGAGATATAGTATGTAACTAGCCGTTGGCCAGCTAGCTAAAAGTTTTATTATTAAACATAAAAATGTAGTACAAACATGATGTAAAAAATCAATACGCTAAAATGTATAATGTTGAAAGATAAATAATGTAACATAAATAACCTTGAATGTATTGTTTAAAAGATAAAATGATAATATAAAATAAAAATGGAAAAAATAAAGTCTCTGAAGGACTTCTTTGTACACGACGTTAGTTGTGTGATTGCAATAGTTGTCATCTTTGTCACAACATAAGAGTTAAACATGCACAATAATCCAAAATGCAACCAAATTAAAGTTGACAAACGTCTAAACTGTACAAATCAAGGGAATACTGAAAAACTATATATAATCAAATTCAACAAACAATGAAGAGTACAATACAATAAATAGAGAATAAACTTAAACAAAACCTAACCCTAAACTAGACGGGCCTAAACCTAACCCTAAACTAGACGGGCCTAAAGGCCTTATTAGCTAACATTCCCTCTCAAACTCACAATGCTACATTGAGAGTTTGACAAGAAAACTCTGAAATCAGACGACAGACAGACAGATACAGATTCAGCGGCAGAGAGATCCGAACAGAGGTAAACGAAGAGCAGACAGCAGCAAACATATACAGATTCAGTGGCAGAGAGATCCGAACAGAGGTAAACGAAGAGCAGCAGCACAAATTCAGCGGCAGAGAGACGAAGAGCAGAAGATTCAGCAGCAAACAAACAGATTCAGATAAAACCAGGCAGAACCAGATGCAAAAGACAGATGCGGAACCAAACAAAACCAATTCAAATACCAATACTAACAGATTTTCAATATCACGAACCATCAAACATCAAAACTAGTTTACCAAACTCGGGATCAAATCCTATAGAACCAATTGCCAATTCAACACCGACATCGATACCGATACCAACAATGAACTAAACTATTAACCAAACAAATCGAAGCATACTATAGAAACCAAAGGCAGTTCACAAATTCAAAACCAATCACGAGAACCAATACATAATCAAACAAAAGTTGTGAAACTTTAATTTACTAATGCAAACAAACACGTACATTCCAATACGTGTATACCCTCCAATCAAAAGCAAGCATGAACCTTGATTTTTTAATGCAAACAGACATGTAAATTCCAATAGTGAAGAACCGACGGCAAGATGTGGACGACAAAAGGTGCAAGCAAGCGAACCATATTTTCTTATTTCTGATCAGTAAGCATGTAGCGGCAAACATTAATTCAAAGGTGTTGATAAGCTTATTATTATTCTTTTCATCCACGACGGCAGCGGGGTTAACAACAAATCAAACGCAACGAATGTTGCATACTTCAAACGAACTTTTTTTTTTCTTCATTTTTGACCTAGCTCTTGATATCATTTACAAATCAAGGGAATACTGAAAAACTATATATTATCTAATTCAACAAACAACGAAGAGTACAAGACAATAAATAGAGAATAAACCTAAACAAAACCTAACCCTAAACTAGACGGGCCTAAAGGCCTTATTAGCTAACATAAACAACCAAGTGATAAACAATCCAACATAAAAAGGAAAAAACAAATTGAAGATGATATATCAAGAAGGTAGATCACTCCTCAAGTTCTATTTTGACTTGAACCAACTCATTCTTTCCCCTTTTTGCTTCTTGATCCCCTACGCTTGCCCTATACCTAGAAGAGTGGGAAGTAATAATACCATCAAGACATCTAAAACAAATGATAGCATACCACGGAGTGGTTTCGGTTTGGGCAAGATTTTGTGAATACTTGAGAGGTAACACCACTGCCAACACTAATTTTATGGCTTAATTTTGTGGGAAACGGGGTATATCACCGCTGCCCATAAAATCAATTGTGCATTAATATTTTGAACGTTGGGAACTTTATCTGGAAAAGACAAAAGGAGCGTGGGAGTATTTGAACGTTGATAGTGACATTCAAACGTTGAAAGTGACATTAAAAAAAAAAGTGAACGTTATGATGTAAAAAAAAAAAAAAAAAAAAAAATTTTCTCTTATATATACTTTAACACAATCTAAACCAAAAACATTATATTCAACCTAAAACACACACAAAAACCATGGATTCAAGAAAACAAAAAAATGTTTCGTCCGGGTCTAAAGGTCGAGGCCGAAGTGTTCGAAGTCCCAATGCTTACTACCGGCAACAACCGACTCCCCAACCTTACTACCCGCAACAACCGACTCCTCAACTGTACTACCCGCAACCACCGGCTCCCCAACCTTACTACCCACAACCTCCAGCGATGCAACCAAGGGAGTACGTTATGGATCAAACTGCGGAGATCGAGTTTGATCCGATGTTAAACTACCGAGATGAAGTGGTTCCCGAAACACAAGAACTTCCTAACGGTAACTTTAGTTTTTTTTTTTTTTAATTCGAACCTTTTTTTTTTTTTTTAATTTGAACTTTTTTTTTTTTTTTTTTTTTTTAATTCGAACCGTATTTTTTTTTAGATGATGAGGATGTTCAAGAAGTACAAGATTTGGGAACAAACAAAGTGAAGACCAAAGCGGATAAAATGCAATGGACTCAAGACGAAGAAGAAGCTTTGGCGAAGGCATGGGTTCATGTCTCGACATGTAAAGTAGTCGGGAATGAACAATCTAGAGAGAAGTTTTGGAAACGGGTTTTAGACCATTTCGGATCTCTCTTGGGCGGAACAACTCGAACTCATCATAGTTTAAACACGAAGTGGCATACGATGAACCACAACATGGGTGTATTCAACGGCTTTTACCACCAATCGGTATTTTTTTTTACAATCGTTATATATTTTTTTTTTACAATCGTTATATATATTTTTTACAATCGTTATATATTTTTTTTACAATTGTAATTTTTTTTTCATTCGGTTATCTTTTTTTATTCGTTTTTTTTTTTCTTTTTAACGTTCGATTTTTTTTTTTTTAGGATCGTCTCCGGGCGAGCGGGTGTGATGATATGAATGTTATGAAAAACGCTATGACTGATTATAGCACAAAAACACGAAAAGTTTTTACTCATCAAGCGGCATGGTTGGTTGTGAAAAACGAAGCTAAATGGATGGAACAAAAATGTGTTATCGGGACATCTTCAACACAATCTGACAAACGAAGAAAGTCATCGGAGGGGGGGGGGGGGACTATGAGTCGGGTAGCAACGATCCAAATAATGTCATCCTAGATTTGAATGAGGACTCAACCCCCACACGTTCAAGAAAAGGGAAAAAAAAGGTTGATGAAGTGTCGTCACAGACGGATACTCTTATTGAGTCAGTCAACTTACATTTTAAAGAGAAGAACAAAATAATTTCGGATATGGCACAAAAGCACACGGAACTTTTGCAGATGCAAATGGAAGAAGCTAAAGAAAGGAAGGAGCATCGAGACTTGAATTTCTACATGAATTCGCATGACCATATCCAAGATCCTACCATGTTGGAGTTTATCAAGAACAAAAAACGTCAACTCGCAGCAAAATGGGGTTGGCCATGTAATTTCTAGATGGGTATTAGTTGTAGTTTTATGTCGTATTTTTTATGTCGTATTTTTTTCTTCATGTAATGGACTTTTATTTTCGTATTAATAAAATTGTATGTTTTTATTATAAATTGTTTAGTTTAAATATTAAAAAGAAAAAAAAATTGGGAGGTATGAGATTTTATGGCCGCTAGTGATTTTAGTTGGGAGGTATGAGATTTTATAGGTATGAGTTGGCTGAAGATTATTGGTGGAATTTGTGAGGTATGGATACCTCTGAACCATGACTCCTTGTAGCCATCTAAAACAAATGATAGCATACCACTGTTTATCCATTAAATGCCTTTCATATCAAACTAATAAACAAATTAAACCATAACAAATTAAAAAAATAATAATGAACACATATAAAGAGTAACTGATAAACAATTCACAATCATTATAAATCTTAAACAACATAAACAAGGGGATCTAATCACTAAGGGAAACAGTACCATGGGTATCATAGCAACTCAAAGAAATTACACTCAGGTATGTGTGTTATTTCGAGTTTGAATGAAGAAAGAAGAGAAAAAAAATAAATTGAATAAATAATTAAATCCGAGAAAATTTATCTTAGATTTGGTGTTCCTTCCCGAGACAATCCAAGAAAGATTTTCCCGTCGTCAGTCGAGCAATTGGAAAGTCGAGCAGCAGTCAGTCGAGCATGTGGTTCGGGTAAGACAAAAGACAAGTAGGCCAACAAATGATTAGAGAGGTAGTTAAAATGTACTTTTGGTCAGGACACGTATCGCACATTGGGTGGGGAAGCACAATCGCACATGACCAAATTAAGAATTTGATGCAATTCCTGACCTCGTTGTGGACCAACTCCAAATTAAGATTAAGGATGATGTTTAGAATAAGAACCATTTAAAAATAAACATGTGTTTCTTTTTCATACCAAATGACCATCATGAAAAACTTAAATGTCCAATCTACCATTGACAACAAAAATCAATGTCTACTTTTTGTTTTATACATGTGTGCCAAAATCAATAACATAAACTCAAACAATCAAATATGTTAAAAACTAAATTCAGTAATCTCATATTAAAGAAAAATAATAATAAAAAATAAATAATAAATAAAAATAAAAATAACACACGTGGAGATTTTCCTATCTAATGGTGAAAAGAAGAAGAAACGTCTTAACAAATATATATATATATATATATCCTGTAATATATCCTGTAATATATATATATATATATATATATATATATATATATATATATATATATATATATATATCCTGTAATCATATCAATTTCAACCAAACACATGCTCTTTGAGTAACAATTCAGAATCAAGAAGAAATAAAATTGAACTTAAATTACTACAAACTTTGAAAAACACGAGATGAACAACACACAGATCCATTGATATCAATTGATATGTTTTTGGGACCATCTATATTTTAAAAAAAAATAAAAAAAAATAAAAAAAATAATAAAAATAATATTAAGGGAGAAAAACTCAAATTTATTGTAATTTTATATACATACAATGCTGAAGTGATTAGGTCGAAATTAAGAAAAACTGTTAGTGGTGGAGACGGCAGAGTAAGTCGACAGATTGGAGTGGAGTTGACATTTACAGTGGGAGTTATGGTGTCATGAGAGGTAACCGTGTGATGCGGTGATTGAAGCCGGAAGTCCAAGTATCTAATTGATTGAACAAATAATTGCACCGATTGAACAAATAATTGCACAACCAAGCCTTCGATGGTGATCAAAGGAATAATGGGGTGTTGAGAATGCGTCAAGCTTGTTCTTAACCTGAAAATAAGAAATACCGAAACACTACGTTAAGTGATTGCGCAGGGGTTGGACCCTGCGAACCACCTCCGACGTGCGAGTAAGTATGTGTAATCGTTTGAGTAGGTTGTAAATGACAAGAGTGAAGTTAACTTTAGATAACATCAGTAAAACATACTATGGTTCTTGCCCGACTAAGCTATTTATATGAGAGAAATATGCCTTAGTGGGCGGTTGCACTTTTTTCGGAGATCATGGGGGCGTCCCATGATTTGTGGTAACCGCTAGGGCTTTGTAGCCCACGATCTCTACCTTGGCGGGAAAGCCTAAAGGAAGAGGAGACGTGGGTACGACCAGGTCAAAGTGATCCTCCGTTCTAGTTCTTTCGAGAGGGATACCCCGAAGGGCTTAAGGCTTCTATTCTTGTCGGAGGTAAGGCTCCAAACGTTGACGGAGGTAAGGCTCCAAACGTTGAAGGAGGCCAGGCTCCGAACGTTGACGAACGTAAGGCTCCAAACGTTGACGGAGGCCAGGCTCCGAACGTTGACGAATGTAAGGCTCCAAACGTTGACGGAGGCCAGGCTCCGAACGCTGACGGAGGCCAGGCTCCGAACGCTGACGGGGGCCAGGCTCCGAACGCTGACGGAGGCCAGGCTCCGAACGCTGACGGAGGCCAGGCTCCGAACGCTGACGGAGGCCAGGCTCCGAACTGTGACGGAGGCCAGGTTCCGAACGTTGACAGAGACCAGGCTCCGAACAGTGACGGAGGCCAGGCTCTGAACCGTAACGGAGGCCAGGTTCTGAACGTTGACGGAGGCCAGGCTCTGAACCGTAACGGAGGCCAGGTTCTGAACGTTGACGGAGGCCAGGCTCCGAACGTTGACAGAGACCAGGCTCCGAACAGTAACAGAGGCCAGGTTCTGAACCTCGACAAAGGTTAGACACTATGAGTGCTTTGGGTGAAGATTGACCTGGGCCTTCGAAGAGAAGGCTTCGTACAGGTTCGAAGGGGAGTCCTTCGACCCGTTAGGAGGGTACATCATCAAGCCCCCCAGTCGAAAGTGATATATACGTACGAGTTTATATTGCATTCGACTCAAAAAACATGCTACACGCTATCCCTTTCGTCACAAATTCGTCACTTGAGTATTCCAACTCCCTTCGCATCTCCGCATTCCTAACTTGCCTTTTGCGAGCCCTTAAGAGGGATTCCAATGCTTTGTGATTGGCTGATGTCGAAGCATGATGGTTGGGTGTTACTTCTGGGTGAGAACGTGTGGTGAACGTGAAAGCGGTTATTGGGGAGAAGTTGTTGGAGTCGTTGACTGGGATTGGTGTTAAGGTCGAGAAACCCGGTGGGGGAGTGTCTTCTCTTCCTTGATCCATGCCGGATGTATAGTGAAAGTAGTTCCAATTGGTTATAAGCTTGGAAATAACGAGACTTATTGTTGCGTGTCCCACGGATGGCGCCACTGATTGAACAAATAATTACACAACCAAGCCTTCGATGGTGATCAAAGGAATAATGGGGTGTTGAGAATGCGCCAAGCTTGTTCTTAACCTGAAAATAAGAAATACCGAAACACTACGTTAAGTGATTGCGCAGGGGTTGGACCCTGCGAACCACCTCCGGCGTGCGAGTAAGTATGTGTAATCGTTTGAGTAGGTTGTAAATGACAAGAGTGAAGTTAACTTTAGATAACATCAATAAAACATACCATGGTTCTTGCCCGACTAAGCTATTTATAGGAGAGAAATAGGCCTTAGTGGGCGGTTGCACCTTTTTCGGAGATCATGGGGGCGTCCCATGATTTGTGGTAACCGCTAGGGCTTTGTAGCCCACGATCTCTACCTTGGCGGGAAAGCCTAAAGGAAGAGGAGACGTGGGTACGACCAGGTCAAAGTGATCCTCCGTTCTAGTTCCTTCGAGAGGGATACCCCGAAGGGCTTAAGGCTTCTATTCTTGTCGGAGGTAAGGCTCCAAACGTTGACGGAGGTAAGGCTCCAAACGTTGAAGGAGGCCAGGCTCCGAACGTTGACGAACGTAAGGCTCCAAACGTTGACGGAGGCCAGGCTCCGAACGTTGACGAACGTACGTAAGGCTCCAAACGTTGACGGAGGCCAGGCTCCGAACGCTGACGGAGGCCAGGCTCTGAACGCTGACGGGGGCCAGGCTCCGAACGCTGACGGAGGCCAGGCTCCGAACGGTGACAGAGGCCAGGCTCCGAACGCTAACGGAGGCCAGGCTCCAAACGGTGACGGAGGCCAGGCTCCGAACTGTGACGGAGGCCAGGTTCCGAACGTTGACAGAGACCAGGCTCCGAACAGTGACGGAGGCCAGGCTCTGAACCGTAACGGAGGCCAGGTTCTGAACGTTGACAGAGGCCAGGCTCTGAACCGTAACGGAGGCCAGGTTCTGAACGTTGACGGAGGCCAGGCTCCGAATGTTGACAGAGACCAGGCTCCGAACAGTGATAGAGGCCACCTCGACAAAGGTTAGACACTATGAGTGCTTTGGGTGAAGATTGACTTGGGCCTTCGAAGAGAAGGCTTCGTACAGGTTCGAAGGGGAGTCCTTCGACCCGTTAGGAGGTACATCATCACTAATCAAGTTACTATCTCCTATCTGATGTTTCTTTTATTTAGAAAGTTTTATTTGTTTTGGAGTCTGTTTTGGATTATTCTTTCAGGTGGTTATTTGAGTTCTATCAGACTAGGACTAGGATATCTTAATTAGTCCACAAAAGGTGTAGATTGGCCGGGACACCCTGACCCCGGTTACCTTTTGGCACCCCCATTGTCCACCCCACAAGGAATAACTCAGGGCAACTCTCCTGGCCTAGTGGGGCACCAACTAGAGTGAGCTGAGACTCTCGGACTCTTGAGTTCTTATCCACAAAGTCTCTCTAGTGAGCCCATAGGTTTTGCGGAGGTGGGTACCTATCTGGGAGCAAAGTGCTAGGGATAAGATTCGAACCCGAGTCTATTGACTCAAGAATGAAAGCCTCATCCACTGGACCAATGCCCCTGGACCAATGCCCCAGTGGTGGATATCTTAATTAGTACTCCCTCCGTCCCTAAATAAATGTCCACTTGGACTTTTTGCGGTCTTTATTATTCAACTTTGACCTTAAATATTTTTGTTTGTGTTATATAATACTTGATGCAAAATATATGAATGGATTGGGTTTTAAAATTATTTTTCATTGGTATAATTTGCATCAAGTATTATATAACACAAACAAAAAATAATTTTAAAACCCAATCCATTCATATATTTTGCATCAAGTATTATATAACACAAACAAAAATATTTAAGGTCAAAGTTGAATAATAAAGACCGCAAAAAGTCCAAGTGGACATTTATTTAGGGACGGAGGGAGTATTCTATTAGGATTATTGTTTTTCCATTATAAATAGGGGTTAAGTTTATGAGTCTGTTACATTCTTTTCCAGATTTGATATTAATAAAAAAGAATCGGGAATTGTTTTCTCAAACCCTGTGGTCCAGTAAACCATATCACTCCCTACGTAAAGTTTAACAGTACTTAATTGTCTAAAACCTGTAGCATCACGTTACATCAATTGGTATTCAGAGCCAGGTTATCTCTTCTAGTTTCAATCCAGCAGTTGTGATCTCAATTGCAATAGCAGGTTGATTTTAAATTTAACCCTCAATAATGGCTGGTGACAATGTTAATAATGACCGAGTTGAGCAACTAGCAAATTCGTTTAAACCACTTGAGGAAACTATCGAGAATTCGTTGCAACAAATAACTCAAACCATAGCAACTTTAATGATACAGGAGAACGAAGATCAACCAATTCGTGGTGATCTACGACGACCGAACAAGGGTCGCGGGAACGGTCGACCTGAGAGACAACGTATTTAGTAACATAATTATGGTGGTAAAGATTCTGATCGATGTTGAGAACGAGTATGAAGATGGATGAGAAGTGAGGGGAATGCGTTTAGTCACAGGGTTGCTACTGATTTTTATTACCGTCAACGTGCAAAAGCTGTCCCAACTTTCATGGTTCAATGAATGTGGAATATTTCTTATATTGGATGAGTGAATTGGATACCTTGTTCAAGTTCTATGAAATTCCTATGGATAATCGAGTTAATCTCGTTGCATACAAGCTGAAGGGTGGTGCTCAATCTTGGTGGAAAAATTGCAACTCACTCGTAAACGACAAGGCAAACTAACTGTCACTAGTTCGGAGAGAATGGAGTGAGAGTTACGTAGAAGGTTTCTTCCACCCAATCATGATCATATTCTCTTTAATCTTCTCCAAAATTGTGTGCAAGGTAATCGTTTTGTTGAAGTATACACGGCTGGATTCCAGCGTTTGTCAACAAGGATAGTACGTGGTTCAGAGGACTTGATCTTGCATAGAATATGTGTAATCGGTTTCCAGATCTAGCTTCCTGGTGTGCGGTTTTCTGATTTATTACCAAATGCAAGGCCGGAGTTGGTGAATCTTGTTGCTACACTCCTTTTTGGGAACCCAGCTATAGGCCGACAGCCATTCACACTACACCAAAACCTTCTATCTGGACCAGCCAAAAATTTGGGTCGACATTGTCGTCCCAAATTTTGGCCATGGCCTACAGTTTTTCAACCAAAAAGGCAGTCAAAGGAAAGTTGAGATTTGAGCAAAATGGGACGACAATGTCGTCCCATATTTATATACATATGATTTTTGACATTTTAAATGAAATTTCCCAAAAAATAAAATGTCCCGCCAACAAATTCAGTCCCGCCAAGCAAAATGGGACGACAATGTCGTCCCATTATGCGAGTATTTGTTTTTGTTTTTTTTTTTATTTTTAAATCAATATTGAAACTTTTTTAAAAACAGAATGGGACGACTATGTCGTCCCATTTTTACTAAACATTTAAAATGGCTTTTTTAAACCAATAATCTATTTAAAAATACTTGTATATAAATTGATTTTAGAAAATTATTTGCTTTAAAATTATATGTTAGTGTAAAAATTAATTTTAAAAATTACAAAAATTAAAAAATTTACAAAATCAATACTTTACTATTTATCAAAAATATTTTTGATGTTAAAACGTAATCAATATGATACGTATTTAAAGCCTCGATATAAAGTTCAGAAAACAAAGTTCCAAGAAAGTCGTTGCTTTTTATTCCACCAACCGTCCGCCTTCAAGACACAAGTTTTACTCTCCTTGATTCCGTGCCACTTGTGTTCAAAATGGCGATGCAGCGGGAGTTGAGGAAGGAGACACCAAGTTTTAAAAGTTGTGCAAGTTCTTTGGAAAGGGTGGAGTTTAACGAAGATCTGAGTCATTTCTCCCGAAAGATCTATTTGTGTAAGGAAGTACAAGAAGTAGTAGTTTGTTTTAGCTATTGAAAATCTACAGTACGTTAATGTGGTTTGAGTTTTAGTTTGTAATGAATCTAACCTATATATGATTTTGCTTATGTTGGATCTGGTTTGGTGAATCAACGGGATTAGTTATTTACTCCATGTTTAATTAGTATCCAAATTTTCAAGTTCAAAATTGCATGCTTAATTGAAGACCAATTTTCACACGTTTACTCCCCATGCACACGTTTCCCCTTTTTTCATTCCATGTTTAGATTATTGTTCTTAAAGACTAAGCTAGTGGTATTTAGGCTCTTTCAAGTATTTATAGGCATGTAACGAGGGTGTTGTAATCCGCGCGTAGCTGCGGGAAACTTGGATATAAATTTTTTACGCAAGAGTGAGTTTATTTTTTGAAATATAAGTAAAAATAGAGTTCAATGGGTTTAGTAGGCAGTTTGTTATAAAGTTAAACTCAAAAAGGGGCAAAATAAAACATTTAGTGAGCATAATGGGCAATTTAAAACTTTAGTAAAGTTAAAGGGAGTAGTTTGACATTTACCAACCAAGAATTAGGGTGTGTTTGGTAAAAGTAGCAGTGAGCTGTGAGCAGTAGCCACAGCTCACAGCCCACCGCTCACAGCTTCTTAAAGAAGCATTGGAAAAATGAGCATTCCTAAAAAATCGCAAAGCTCACCGCTCCTTTTCCAAACGAACAATAAAAATCAAAAAGCTCATTGCTCACCACTCATCGCCTCAAAAAGCTCTGCGTCAAACATAGCCTTAATGTAGACGAACAATAAATTCAAAGTTGATAAATGTTATATTGTTAATTATCTATACTACCTATAATGGAAAAATGGTCAACAAGTCAATAAGTGAAAAACTGAAATTAATGTATTCCCCATTTTGCCCTTGTCAATCTTAACATTAAAACATTAATTAGACAGCCAGCCATGCGTATTAATTAAACCATTAATTAGACAGCCACGCTCAGAACCTTGTAAACATAAATCGGTTCACCTCAAACACAAAAAAACACACACACAACACTCTCATCTCTCAAAATACACTACCAAAAAAAAAAAAACACACACACACACACACACACCACCACACCACAACTACCGCCGCACTTCACCACCACAACACCACCGCCTCTCGAATCTGTTCATCCGCCGCACCTCACCACCATAGAAACACTATCACCACCGAGCCACACCACCACAGCAACACCACCACCACGAAATAAGTTTAATTCGTATAGATCTATTTTTTTTTTATAAATCTATATATTTTGTTTGTAGATCTATTGTTTTTTTATAGATCCATACATATTTTTTCTAGATCTATATATTTTGTTTGTAGATCTATTGTTTCTTTTATAGATCTAACGTTTTTTGTATTTTTTTGTTAGTGCCGCCTCTCGCCGGAAAAGTTTTTGGTCGCCGGAAAAAGTTACCGCCACCGGAAAAAATTTGAGGTATTTTTCGTTAATATTTTTCGTATTTGGTATTTTTTTTCGTTAAAATTTGAGGTATTTTTCGTTAATAGTTTCTGCCGGAAATATTTTATTTCTCGCCGGAAAATTTTTATTTTTTCGTTAATAGTTTCTGCCGGAAAAATTTTATTTCTCGCCGGAAATTTTTTTGTCGTTAATATTTCTCGCCGGTAAATTTTATTTGCGTTAATATTTTTTCGTTATTTATAGATCTATGTGTTTTTTTTTAGATTAGCCGCCCGGAAAATTTACTGACGCGCCGGAAAATTTGCTGCGTCGCCGGAAAATTTGCTGCCTCGTCGGGAAAACTTCTGCCGCGCCGGAATTTGTTGCTATCGCCGGAAATAGTATGCTTTATTTTCAAAATTGTTGTTAATATTTGATATGGTGGTTGTTAATATTTATTATGTGAATTGTTGTTAAAGTTTATGTTTTACATTTAATTATAAAGTTTATATTGTAGATTTTGTTATAAGTTTATATCGTAAACATTGTTATGAAGTTTATATTGTAAATCTATAGATTTATTTGTAAATCTATAGATTTATTTGTAGATCTATAGTTTTTTTTAAAGATCTATGTATATTAACATTGTTGGTAATTTTTTATGTTACAGCTGCCTTTATGGTGACATAGAAAGATTCCAAATGTTTTTGATATAACGGTGACATCCCTTTTTTTTGGAAGACTCAAAATATATGTATTTCACTTTAAAACAAAACATTTAGAATTCAAAAATCTGGTAATGAAATACTTTATAAAAGGTAGGTAATAGATGGAATTTTAATTCACGTATATTGACGCATACAAAAGGACACTAAACTTCATGGATTAATAATCTTGAAATATCTAAAAAAAAATTGATTTTTTTTTTTTTTTTTTTTTTTTTGAATTTGAATTTGAAAATTATGAAAAATTTGAAAGTTTTAAAAAGTTTGAAATTTTTTGAGAAACTTGAAATATCTAAAAAAACATTACATCTTTTGGTGACTTAAAGGATGAATTCAGATATTAACATTACATCTTTAAATAGTTGATAAGAAGATGCACGCACATAAATAGTGAACCGAGTGCTATACTTTTGATTGGGATGATATTTCCATTTAACCACTAAAAGAAAATGTTGAACCATGAAACAAGAAAAATAACTGTGGAAAACTAGAATTGGGGGAGGGGGGGGGGTTGAATAGTTTTACGTCTTTTTAATTTTATTATGAAAACTTTATTTACTTATAAAAACTTAGATTCGAATTTATGTGAACTCAACTCTTGAACAATATGAACAAATATAAATAAATCTAAATTAACAATGCAAATAAAGTAATGAAATGAAATGCAAGATAGAGATGGAAAGATCTAACCGAGAGACAAGAGATTTATAGTGGTTCGGCTACAAGGACACCTTCCTTGCCCTACTCCACTCCCCGAGCACCAAACTCGAGAGTTTTCATCACTATGTCAACAAGCTCCCTTATGGCGGAGAAAACCTTACACAACTTTCGCTTACACCGGTTTAACGACACAAAGCTAGATGTCAAGTTCTAATCGTAGCTAGAACCAATCTCACAACTTAAATCACAACTACTTCACAACTTCTTCTTCACAACTTCTTCACGACTTCTTCACAACTTCTTTACTACAACTACACACCTTCTTCACAACTTCTTCACGACTTCACACCTTCTTCACAATAGCTTCACACCTACTTCACTACCTAGCACTACTTGTATGTTCTTCTTCTTCTTCACACCTTCACTACTTACACACCTTCACTTCTTCACAACTTGACTACTTACACACTAATCTAGCCTAATCAATTATGTTCACACATATCTAACAAATATACACAACTTATACACAAATGAATGAATGATTACACAAACAACTTAGATAGCAAGATGATACTAAGTTGTAATACTTCTTCTCTAGTGGTTGAAGGAGTATTCTTCTTTTGCACTTGGGTGGTAGAAGCTTGGATCACTTGGAAACCAATGCTTAAGAGAATATGATCAAAGAATTTTAGAAAGGATTTACAAGGATTAGAGGAGATTTAGAACAGAAGGTTTGGGGTGCAAAAGGTGAGGAAAAAGTCCAGAGAAAATCCAGTATTTATAGGCAAATCTGGACAGTTGGAGGAGCGGGGCGGTCCCCTTAAATAGGGGGGCGGTCCCCTTAAAATTAAGGGGGTCGCCTTGTGATTGCGTGGTTTTGTAACCTTACAACAGGTTTTACCTCTCGAGGGATCTCAAGAGGCTTACAACCCCACCAGGCAGTGTACCTGACCGATGTAGTATAGTGTAGTGGTAAGTACGGGGGATTGATCGTTCTCCACAGGGAATAGTGTTCGTTAGGTGTGAAAGGCTACTCTAATTAGGTCTAAGGGTTGAGGAAGATTCTTTTTATGTTTTTATAATTTTTATGAAAGCAAGTAAAATCTCGGTTTTGATAGAGTGGGCGGAATTAGTTGCTAGTCAACTAACCCAAAATTACTACGGATGCAAATAAAATAAAATAAAAAAAATGAAATGTGGTGAGAAACTTATGTGTAGAGAAATGTGTTTACTTAGATTTCCTTACTCCCTAACTATCTTTTACCGGTTAATTAGTGTGTATTAGTCGCGTGGATGACGGGTGTATTCCTTAATACCATTCGTGGGGTGGCGTACTTACTTCCCCAACTCTACAAGCTCCTACTTCACTCCTATGTCGAGCCGGCTAGGAAGCTCCTAACATGGGATCACTAGAATTCGCTTGTGCATTAAATACAACCATAAAAACCTTTAGTACGCGTTTGGTTCATGTTTCTTAAGACGTTCAAGCAAGTTACCGAATAGGAAGTTAGCCAGTTTTCTTAAGCCTAACATAGATAAACAATCATCCAATACAACTAACAACACACTAACAACCAATAATCAATAGCTAAGTTTCATTAGATCTAAGCAAACACAAGATAAATTAGCCTAACATGTTAAACAAAAGACAAGCATAAGATAGAATCAAACAACACATAGACATATTGAATGATTAATTGATAACTTATCTTTCAATGAAACATGGAAGATCTCAAGGCAAAAAGCCCTGAAAAAGTAGCTAAAATCGTCTTAGGGTTTTATCCCAAAATTCCACACACTAAGCTCTCTCTAATGACAAAAGATTAGAAAACTATATATAGATTTTTGGATCTGACGGCGTCACCTTATGGAGTGTGACGCCGTCACCTCGCCGCTTTTAGGGTTCCCGGATGACCTTCTTGACGCCGTCCCTCTTTAGCTCTTCCAAAATCCATTCTGGCTTATCAAGGCTTGACGCCGTCAGCTCGTGAACGTGACGCCGTCCCCTTATGATTTAAGCCGTGACGCCCTTGATTAAGTTAAAGCATGACGCCGTCAGAATTCACATGCTATTTTCACTGGCTTATCATGAGTAAATTTCACGTCCAATCTTTTCTTGCCAAAGCATGACGCCGTCCAGAGTAAATTGTGACGCCGTCAAGAGTAACTTTCAGCCGATTTTTGAGACCTTGCCGTTTTCTTCACTTTAATGCTCCAAAAACGTCCAAAATGCCTCCTTTTCCAGATTTCTCCTCAAAAGTACCTAAAATGACAAAAGGAACGATTTAGGGCAATATTTGATCAAATAAATACGATTTAAGGCTTAAATGACCCCTTAAAAGCGGTACACTTTTCGCCTCATCAAATACCCTTACACTTGAGATTTGCTTGTCCTCAAGCAAATGCGCTTTTATTCTAATCAAAATACAAGCTAGGGGTCATTTAATGCTAACATAAAAGTAATTACAACAAATAATCGTTCCACTTCAATCATAATAAGCACGGAGATTATAAACTAGCACCTCACAAGTAGTGTTTAGATACTCACATCTCTCAAGTGTCATCAAAATAAATCTCATAAATGAAAACGGAAAATATCTCTCACTACCTGTCATAGCAAATAGATTACCATAGGCTTGGGAAAGGATCGAAAACCTCCTCCACTAGGCGTAAGCACCTAAGATAAACTATCAAAGAGGGCTTTTAAATGGGTTATAACGTTAGGTGTAGGGAAAAGGAAAACACGGTTTTGTTGGATAAAGGATATTTTACTAGTGGCGAGTTAAAAATCTTGATCAATTACATGTACTATACAACGTTGCTAAGCCAAGAATAGACTCGATCTTAAGCTAGAAACAAAATAACAAAATAACAAAAATATAAAACAAACATAAAATAAAACGGGATGGTAGTCCGTATGTTTTTTCTATTTTTCATTTTCTCATTTTTTTGTATTTTTCTTGATTTTTTTTTTTTTTTTTTTTTTTTTTTTTTTTTTTTTTTTTTTTTTTTTGACATACACTTTTGCCCTACCATCCAAAATAATACATCATAGGGGCATTGCATCCCCCTTACACTTGAACTTTTACATAACTTTACAATTACTAATCTAATGACTCGAATTAAGATAATCGAAAAACTTGGAGTACTTTTGAAATATTTAGCACATATGGGGGTAATAAATGATGTTCTTCCCCATTACTCCATTATACTAGTACTTTACCCATGAGTCCCAATCATCCCAAAACAATATGTACAAGGATATGACTCGACTTAGCAACCATGTAATCAACTAGATAATTAACTTGGGTTTAAACAAATGTTGTAACAATAATGCACTAAAGATGAGTGCATACAAGGTAGGCTAAGGCGATTTGGGTGTACATTTAAGTGGGGTGTAAACAAATTCTTCCTTTAAGTAAAATGCTTAAAGGTCGAAACGAAAAGATAGGCTCTGAGGGGTGTACTAGGGGTATCGTGTACTAAAAATGAGTACAACGCAAAGGGTGTGGGAGAATTACTTGACCAATGTAGCCAAAGTAATTATAACAAAAAACACAGGTGTAAAACAATGGGTTAATCCTAATGCCTCTTATCATGTAGTAAATCTTAACTACACGAATGTAGTCTCACTTGTGGCCTTGGAATGGTCCTAACGCAAGTTCTAGAATCTAAGTGCTACCGGTACACACATCATAGCATAAATGCTTTTCCTACCAATTCTAGGGGCGAACCTCACATATTTGGGGGTGGAAAATTTTTTAGTGGTACGGTTTTTGTGCTAGTCATATAACTCCTATCCGTGAGACGCTCATTAGAACTAAAGTTTCACTCCTATATGTTGTAAAAAGTTTTAAATTTGGCACTAAAATTACCTTAACAAGTATTCCTCTCAGTTTTATTACACATCTACTATTAAACAAACAAAAATCAAGCGCAATTGTATTCTCTAAAATCGTACTTTTACCCTCCCCTTACACTTAAGATGAACATTGTCCCCAATGTTCAAATAATAAGATGTAAAAGCAAAAAGTAAAAGAATGAAATCAAATACTCCCCTGATTCGCTCAGTGGATAATGAAATTACACAGTTAAATCTTCCTCCAAAGAGAATGTTGAAGCTCCATGACTAATGCATCGCCATAAGCTTGATTCCAAAAACATCTCCTTGTCCAAAATAACCTGTTAAACCTGAGAAAACAAACACGAAAACCTGCATAACATCGACGGGATAAAATCTATATATAAGGATATAATGCTTGTGGAATGATAATTTTGCAGATTCCTGGAGATTATAAGTTGGAGATTTTAATAAAAACTTTTTATGAAAACAAAACTTTCAAAAATTTCTGGAAATTAAATCTGACGCCGTCAGGTTATAACCCCTGACGCCGTCAGAAATGACCTGACAAAAATTTTCATTTTTAGTTTCCGGAAAATTTCTGGAAAAACCTTTACCTTACTTCCTGGAAATCCTGCAAAACATCATTATGACTCGATACAAGCATTTGACTCAAACAAATACGAATATGTATGCTAATTTATTATTATTACGATTCATGTTCATTTGTGTTCTAATAAACCGATTTAAATTTCCCTTACACTTATCTTTTGCAAAATACCTTTATATGTAGTTAAGACGAAGTTAAAAACAAAATAAAGCATTTTCACAAATTAGTTTTTAACATGAACCAATAATAATAAAAATTAAACACACATACGGAAACAAATAAAAACAAACAAACAAATAAATAAACACACAAAGCAAATAAAGCATGGGCTGCCTCCCAAGAGCGCTTGTTTTTGTTCGAGTCACGAGCCTGACTCTACCCTTATTTAACGGAAATAGGGGAGGTTTTCCCTACACTTAGGATTAAGTGCGGGTGAAAGTAGCGATACACACCAGCTCGGTAGGAGTATGCCACGTGAGGAAAGAGTGGTGGATGAATTATATGCTCAAAGGGGTGTGCTCCTTTCATCATAACCTTACCTAGTTCACTTTGGTCAATGGGTGAATTAAAGTTTTCTCCTAAAAAGGGATCATCTTCTATCAACTTCGAGAGGTTCCTAGTTGGGAATCCATCTTGACCTAATAAACCTGGTTTAAACCCATAATGTTTCTTGTGATCAATCATGAATGGGTGATGTAAGTATGTAAGGTCATGGTTCACTCCTATATTAGCTTCCTCACTACAAGGCTTAATGTCTACTACCTTAAACTTAAGACTACCCGGACTATATGTTTTGATGGGTGGATCGGGACCTAATTCAATTCCTAAATTTTCATCCAAGGATGGAGGATTAGGTAACGGTTTTGGTTGAGGCTCCGGCTCATCCAAACTAGGAACTTCCATAGGACTAAAAGAAAGGTTGTGATCACTAAAAGCATTCAAACCTATATCTTCTAGTTGTGTTTGGTCCAAGGGCTCTACCTCTATTGGGGTTCCTATAGTCTCTTCTACTTCTTCCGGGTAAGTCACGGGCGGTGTGGGTGCCTCAAATGATGGTAGGACTTGTGGGGTACTTGGTGGGCTTATGTTACTTACCTCATCATTCCTTGTGTCAAGATCACCTATATCCTCATCATAGGTTTTGGTAGAATTTAAACCTAACATTTTCCCAAGTATCTCAAGTGCTTCTCTAGGCATCTCAACTTCTATGTCCGAATCATAAGGATCATCCTCAATATTCTGACTGCTATATTCAAACTGCCTAAAAGATTCATCATGTGTTTCTTGAGATTCGACGTCATCAATCACAAAACCTAGGTCTTTTTGATCAATGTGATAATGTTCGGCTAAATCCTCCATCACATCAAGGTCACCTATGTGTTCGTTTTGTACTGTGGCATTACATGACAACCACTTAGGTATCTCAACACTAATGTATTCATCCCCAAACAAACTTGTTTCATGATCCAGGAAATTTATATTCAATTGACTTGTACTAACGTTTGTTTGGTTGTCTACCCTATAATAATATTGGGCACAATCTTCTATGACATCCCATGCTTCTTCAGCACTTAATTCCCTAAAGTCCCCATTGGCAAAATCCTCAATGCGCATTTGGTCATATTGGCCAACACGATAGTAAAAGGTTCGGGTTAGGGATGCTAAAGCGAAACTATGATGAGGGAATTTTCGGAGTAAATTTCTAAAACGAGTCCATGCATCATATATGGGTTCATCTCGATATTGTTTGAAATTCGAGATGTCAATAGGGTAGAATGGCCTTTGTGGTTGGTGGTATGGTGGATTCGCGTACTCCATAATGGTGAACGGAAGAGTCAATGGAAATTACGAACAAACACGCAAAGAAAAAGATAGACTAAAGAAAACCTAGAAAAATAAAATAAAAATCTCACTAGAAAGGAATCTAGTGAGTAGACCTAATAAAAATAAATTTCAACCTAAGCAATAACTACTCCCCGGCAGCGGCGCCAAAAACTTGATTGCGTGGTTTTGTAACCTTACAACAGGTTTTACCTCTCGAGGGATCTCAAGAGGCTTACAACCCCACCAGGCAGTGTACCTGACCGATGTAGTATAGTGTAGTGGTAAGTACGGGGGATTGATCGTTCTCCACAGGGAATAGTGTTCGTTAGGTGTGAAAGGCTACTCTAATTAGGTCTAAGGGTTGAGGAAGATTCTTTTTATGTTTTTATAATTTTTATGAAAGCAAGTAAAATCTCGGTTTTGATAGAGTGGGCGGAATTAGTTGCTAGTCAACTAACCCAAAATTACTACGGATGCAAATAAAATAAAATAACAAAAATGAAATGTGGTGAGAAACTTATGTGTAGAGAAATGTGTTTACTTAGATTTCCTTACTCCCTAACTATCTTTTACCGGTTAATTAGTGTGTATTAGTCGCGTGGATGACGGGTGTATTCCTTAATACCATTCGTGGGGTGGCGTACTTACTTCCCCAACTCTACAAGCTCCTACTTCACTCCTATGTCGAGCCGGCTAGGAAGCTCCTAACATGGGATCACTAGAATTCGCTTGTGCATTAAATACAACCATAAAAACCTTTAGTACGCGTTTGGTTCATGTTTCTTAAGACGTTCAAGCAAGTTACCGAATAGGAAGTTAGCCAGTTTTCTTAAGCCTAACATAGATAAACAATCATCCAATACAACTAACAACACACTAACAACCAATAATCAATAGCTAAGTTTCATTAGATCTAAGCAAACACAAGATAAATTAGCCTAACATGTTAAACAAAAGACAAGCATAAGATAGAATCAAACAACACATAGACATATTGAATGATTAATTGATAACTTATCTTTCAATGAAACATGGAAGATCTCAAGGCAAAAAGCCCTGAAAAAGTAGCTAAAATCGTCTTAGGGTTTTATCCCAAAATTCCACACACTAAGCTCTCTCTAATGACAAAAGATTAGAAAACTATATATAGATTTTTGGATCTGACGGCGTCACCTTATGGAGTGTGACGCCGTCACCTCGCCGCTTTTAGGGTTCCCGGATGACCTTCTTGACGCCGTCCCTCTTTAGCTCTTCCAAAATCCATTTTGGCTTATCAAGGCTTGACGCCGTCAGCTCGTGAACGTGACGCCGTCCCCTTATGATTTAAGCCGTGACGCCCTTGATTAAGTTAAAGCATGACGCCGTCAGAATTCACATGCTATTTTCACTGGCTTATCATGAGTAAATTTCACGTCCAATCTTTTCTTGCCAAAGCATGACGCCGTCCAGAGTAAATTGTGACGCCGTCAAGAATAACTTTCAGCCGATTTTTGAGACCTTGCCGTTTTCTTCACTTTAATGCTCCAAAAACGTCCAAAATGCCTCCTTTTCCAGATTTCTCCTCAAAAGTACCTAAAATGACAAAAGGAACGATTTAGGGCAATATTTGATCAAATAAATACGATTTAAGGCTTAAATGACCCCTTAAAAGCGGTACACTTTTCGCCTCATCACCTTGTATATTTAAGGGGGCCGCCCATCTGACCGTTGCCCAGATTTGTCTTTTTGTGGGGAAGGTTTTTCTGGAACATTTTTACCATTTTTGGTTGAAAATTTGAATTCATAATTTTATAAAAGATTAAACATTTTTGTGGAAAACTAGAAGGGGGGTTGAATAGTTTTTACCGTTTTTCGAGTTTTATTTGCTTTGTTACTATATGTTAAGTCAAAGGAAACAATCACAAACAAACAATCACACAATATAAACAAAAGATAAAGAGAGGAAAGATCAAACCACACAACACTGTTGTTTATAGTGGTTCGGCTACAAGGACTCTCTTCCTTGCCCTACTCCACTCCTCGAGCTTCCAACTCGAGAGTTTATCCTTCACTAAGAAACAAACTCCCTTTCTAGGTGGAGAAAACTTTTACACGTCGCTTACTTCTTTTTCCGGTACTAAGCTAAACACCGGGTTCTTTTACAAGGTAGAACCAACCTGACGTCGCCTATATACTTTACCGACACTAAGCTAGAAGTCGAGTTCTTTACAAGGGTACAACCACTCCCTACTCTCTTTGTGTTTTGAGGACTAAAACACTAACCACACTCACTGATTACAAATGATAGATAATGATGTGTGAAACAAATTACAATATCACACAGTAATGAAACTAAAGGATTACGGTTCTGTAGATCCTTGAAAGCTTGATCTCTTTTCTACAAAAAGAAAGATCAAAGTGAAATGCAAGTATGAATGATGTTAGTAAGATATATACTGAATGAATATGTGTGTTTAAGCTATATGAGTGATGAGAAAGCCAAATGATCAGCTTGCTATTTATAGGCAAGCTGATATCCAGCTCACGGATCCCACGGATCCCAAAATATGGATCCGTCCTTCATTGGACTTGGATCTGTGGGTCTTGACAGCTAAGAGATTTGGTGTATCATTCCATATCTTTCCAAATCTTCCAAGATCCACAAATGTCAACTATCTAACTTGTGAATCTAAACAAAATATTACACAATCTAACTAAGATATCACTTGTGATGTATGCCATGATGTCATGGTGTAACTTTAAAAATAAAGTTTCCTTTTAAGGAAATAAGTTTGTAAAAGTGTAAAATTGTAATTCTAAGTTATCTTTGCAAAATGTAAAATGTGTATTAATAAGACTTAAGCTAGTATTTATAATTTGCTAAAAGATATACCTTGTAATTGTAATTAACAAAACTAAGTAAAGATTGAAAAATATAAATAACGATTTTGGGACGATATTTGTATTAACAATTTTTATTTAATACCAAAAATAATTTTCTAAAAGATATAAAATGTTTTGGGTCATTTTATAAAAAAATCTAGTGATTAAGAAAATGTTCCTTTGATCATATAATGCATTAAGCATTTGTTCATTCATACATTAAGTGATTAAGTTGTAGAAATGAATATTTCCAACTAAATACTTGTTTACTTAATAAGTTTAGAGTAAACTACATTTTTGGTCCTCGTGGTTTACCGGGTATAACGGTTTTGGTCCAATAGTTTCAAACGTGTCGGGTTTAGTCCATTTTCGCTGACCCGTAACGGGTTTGGTCCAAATTTATGTTGACTGTTAGTTTGACTCGTTAAAAAACATGAAATGACTAGAATACCCCTCTGATGATGATATACATTGACTAAAATGCCCCTTTCCTTTATTATTATTATTATTATTATTATTATTATTATTATTATTATTATTATTATTAATATTATTATTATTATTATTATTATTATTATTATTATTATTATTATTATAAATAACTCACTTAGGGAGTTAGGGTTATTATTTTTTCTCTTCACCTTCACAGCCCCTTCTCTCTTCCCCCTCATCTCCTCCGGCGAAGTTCCGGCCAACACCACAGCCCCTTCTCTCTTCCCCATCACCACCTCCTCCACCATAAACCACCATCTTTTTCATATTCCTCACCACATTTGAGGTCAGATCGAGGGTCAACTCGACATGTTTGTCTCTTTAGAAAACGTGAATACGGTGGAAACACCTTTCCGGCTTTAAACGGGCCACGGGAATACAACTAGTGGTTATCGGATCACAAAGACCCACAGCCAAAAAGCCTGTCGCAAAATGATTTTTTACTTTTTTATTTTTCGTCCCACAAAAAGCATCAAATCATATCTTTTTCTTCTGGTTCTTTCTTACGGGATCGAGGTGGCTTCTAGGAGTGTCTCGTACACACTCAAAATTGACAAGCACAAAACAAATCGAGGTGGCTTCTAGGAGTGTCTCGACACCATCATCCAACACCCTCACTCACACCTCACCCACACCACCCTTGTGAAGACTTGAAGATTCACTCGCGGAGTTTGTACTCCACGCCCCATCTTCATCTCTCGTTTTATTTTATTTTTTTGTGTTGGTAAGTGTTTAGGAAATGAAAAATGAAGCTAAAGGTTGATTATATTTTTGTTGTTGTTTCGTTAAGGGTTTGAGATGTGGGCCGAGACCCACAAGTATAATGGTTTTGGATCTTGTTTTGATTGGTGTTGTTAGATTTGGTCTGATTGGTTTGAAGTGAGTTTGAGATGTAGATTTGGTGGATTTAGTGGTTGTTGTGGATGGGGTTTGCATTTTAATCATGGGTTAGTGATAAAGATTGAATCTTGATGTGGGTTTTAAAAATCTTGATTTGTGGTGGTTGTTATGGTGGTTATTATTGGTGGTTGGTTATGGTGATGATGGTGGTTGAGATGGTTAGTGATAAAGTTTGACCAATGTTTATCACTTTATCAGATTTCTTTCAAGAATGAAATGTTTTATTGTTGGGTTAGTGATAAAGTTTGACCACATGTAATTGGAAGAACATAAATGACGTGAAATGTGTTCCCACTGAACCCATGTTTGACCACATGCTATGTTTGAATGTTTCAGAATTGTTAACTTAAAATAATGTGAGTGATTGAGTGAAATGACTAAAATGCCCCCAGATTTAACGGTCAAAGTTAGTCTAACTAACAGTCAACATAAATTTGGACCAAACCCGTTACGGGTCAGCGAAAATGGACTAAATCCGACACGTTTGAAACTATTGGACCAAAACCGTTATACCCGGTAAACCACGAGGACCAAAAATGTAGTTTACTCATAAGTTTATGTTTGATGAGTTTACATTTTGTGATCATCAAAACATAGAGATATGAATAAGTATTGATAATGTTTTTAGGCATTATTTATATCAACAATAACCAACCACGTGTGCCTCACATACTTCATAGAATATGATAATGTCTCACTAATTTGCAATGCCAGCAATACATTCTGAATATTGCATAAGCTGTCGGAATCCAATTTGCATTCACATCATTTTCTTATAAAGCCAATATTCAAATACAAACTTAATTTTTGAAAAAATAAATAACAAGTATTGTATAACACGAAAAAATAAATAATTAAGATTAAAGTTGCAAAAAAATATCAAACTGGTTTTTATAGAAAAAATAAATAATTAAGATTAAATTTGCAAAAAAATATCAAACTGGTTTTTATATTTTGGTACGGAGGAAGTAATATCTTTTTATAGCTTGAAGTAAGAATGAACCAATAATGAAAATATGACAAGTATTAGAATATTGCCTGAATGAATGAGTTAGTTATTGTTTTTTCCTCTAAGAAATACGAGAGGACAACCAAGACATTGGCAGAACGGAATGGAAAAAACAAAATAAACAAACACACGAATTGACCTTGCAATATTTTGACAATTTATAAACCGCCGTCGCTTTGCGCGAATACTTGACTATAAAATTAAATGCACATAAACAAATACACAACACAAAGAAATCACCGCCACCATATTTTGTCGAAAACTATACAACGTTGCCGCTAGACCTGAGTACTCGGCTATACAAAGCTGCCGCTAAGCGCGGGTACTCGGCATTAATGATATGTTGAATGAAAGATTTACTGGCGAAGAGAAGGTTTACTATGGTTTTGATGAAGCAGAAGACACCCACAACTTCTATCCTTTGGAATTCTTAAACTCGCTCAACGTGAGCGGGTTGCCCCCTCATTGCCTGCGTTTGAAAATAGGATGCCCGATTATTCTTTTAAGGAATCTCGATCCGACAAATGGATTATGTAATGGCACGAGGTTGATATGTAAACGTTTTGACCCAAATGTCATCAATGCTGAGATTGCTGTCGGACAACACGCTGGAGTTAGAGTGCTCTTGCCAAGAATTCCTCTTGCTCCATCTGAAGAAGACATGTTCCCTTTTAAACTAAAGAGAACACAATTCCCTATTCGCCTTAGCTTTGCGATGACTATTAATAAAGCTCAAGGCCAAACAATTCCAAATGTGGGTGTCTATTTGCCCGACTCTGTTTTCTCGCATGGCCAGCTTTATGTGGCATTGTCTAGAGGGATTATCAAGAAGTTTTACGCGAAGAGTAATGTGTGTTGTTAGTTTTTATCTCATAACTAATGTAATGTTTTACTTTCAGTTTCATTAAATGTTTTTATATGTTGTTTGATAGATGTTAAGAATTTTTTCTAGACTTTAGTTATCGTGTAGTACAACCGTTTGCAATTACATTCTGATCGGTTCACGTTCTATTTTGAACGCTACACAAAACACTCACCACAATATCACAAATCGTTAATTATTTGCCGCTACGAATTCCGTTGCTATGCACGGGTACTCGCCTAGTTAGATAAAAGAGATAAACCAAGTTAAAGATCATGGTGGCACACCGTAGACTGTTGATTTTGTTGGGTTTTCAACTTTCTTTTTTGTCATTTAATGCTAAAATACACTTACACTATAATAACAAGGTTTGGGATCAAGTAAAACTGACCTTAAAATATAATTTAAGGTAAGAAGGAAGGTCATTTTTCGAGGTAAACAAGTATGTCACGATTCTTTTTCTAGTATTTTTATTTTTTCTGAATAACTTTTTACGTAGGTTGGTGATGCACCAATTTTTTTTACCGTGATCCACATTCTTATATTGTAATGTACGCATCCTAACATTGATACATCTATTTTGTACTATATAATACACGAAAATGTTACGGAGTGTAACAAAACAATGTATCGTAGTTATAATTAATTAAATCATTGTGTATAACAAAACATTAGCGTACTAGCATGTGCAATTGTGTATGCAACGGAAGAGTAGATCACAAACGTGCACTTAATGATATGGCAACTGCCAATTTAGCGAATTATGCAATGCCTACACTTAGGACACCTCTTCCAATTCCACCCATTATGCATGCATACAAAATCAAAATCGACATTATTTCCATCCCTAGCCTCTCTTCGCATGTATAACCATTGTGCCATGCAACCTTACACTTAGAGCACACGGTACCATAACATTTGGTGTGGCGTTATGGTGACATGGCGGATTTTGAGCTCAAGTTATCATACCCCATAATGTTGTGTTATTGATAATGTTATGCTGGGCGTTGCCACAGCAACGTGCGTCGAAACATGAATAAAGGCATGGTTTTTTGGTGTTAACCCGGCGTTATCATACCCCAAGTGGTGTTGAGGTGGTGTCGAGTTGGTTTTATGATAAGGGGTGTTTTTTTGGTGTTAATGTTGAAATGATAAAAGTGATGTGACGCTGATGTGGCAACATTTTTTTCCATAACTCAAGTTATGGTACCGTGGGCTATTACAACAAAATTGTTTCACGCAAAAAGGACACACACATCTCTTCGCATCACCATCACCAAACTCGTTCATAATTAACTCGGAACACTCGTTATCAAACCCTATAACACCGTTGATTCACATAATGCATCCGCCATTTCTTGAACATTGTATGTGAAATTTTGGTCCGCCATGACAAGGGTTCAAGAGAGTGATTGCAAAAGTTATAAGGGCATTTGATGTCCGATATGTTGTCTTCGAGCTTGGCTTGGACGTATTTGATCATCATACAAGCCGTGCAAAACGAGTGGACGCATATGGGTTGCTATTAATGAATTTTTTGTTGGGTAATGTTACGAGTTCAAAGCAAATCTCGCATGTAAATGTGTCTTCATCATCATCATATTATTGATCAGGGTTTCCTTAGGGTATTATTCTATTTAGATCCTCCATCGCATGAAAGTTACTTTGATGATTTGTTTGTTGCTTTAAATACGTTTTATTGGTATCTCTCCTACTAATATGTAGAGTGGTTTAAGTACAACTCGCTAAATGTTTAGTGACCTAAGTTCAATTCGAAAAGTAAATACTTTTGAATGATGTGTATCAGATTAATTATAAGAGATAATAATTACTTCACTACAAAAATTCTCTTTTATAACATAGTAACATACAATTAGTGTTTTCAAAAGCTTTTACTTTGCTCGTTGTTTAAGTATTTTTCTGCAGGTGAGGTGATTCTTCGAAATATCCTTCGGCCTTGAGTCCGTCAAGTCCTTCAGATAGCTGCTAAGAAAGTAGACGCGTTAGTCTCGCCCCGGGTGTGACCCCAGGACCAAACTCCGGCGTGAGAGTAAGTATATGATGGTAAGATAATAGTTATGTTTTGTAGATTAAGTACTGTGTGTAAAAGTGAGTTACCCTTACTGTAGAAACTGCCCCTTTATATAGTAGTTCCTTTTTTGTCTCCATCGGATGCGTCCAAATGTACTGACGACCGTTTCGGGCGTCACCTGGAACTTACTCTGTTTGGGTCTTTTTCCTGACCTGACATGGTTACTGCAATTCTGTCACACACTATTAATATCAAAGTTGACTTCCTGATCTGGAGATGACCGTTGGTCCGAACGGCTCAAACGGGTCGTTCGGACATGGAGTCCGTTCGGACAGATCCTTTCGGAATCACATGTTCTGAGTTTTGACTCGTTCTGGAATTATTCATTAATCCGAACGGCCTGTATGGTCGTTCGGCTAGGGCCAGTCGGCCATATACGCCGACATGTCCCCCCTAGTATCATAGTATCGTGTAGCGATAGTGTGATACTTTAGTTTTTCGTCTTCCGGATTGCCGACGTGTTCAGCCGGACGGGGCTTCTTTACCGCTGCTCATGTACAAAACGCCAAAAGCCATTATTGTGTTCGTTTAATTAAGCGCCGTCGTTTTTACCGTATTTTTGAGATCATGACACGTGGGATACGTGTCATCGTGTGGATGAGATGGTGCCACGTCAGCGTCTGACACGACGCGACGTTTCACGCCCTCTCTTTGTTGCCTATAAATAGCCGCATTTACTTTATTTCAACCACCGTAATTTATTTCTTACCTCTGACACATTACTCATTCGTCTTTTCCCAACATTTTTCATTTGTTCGTTTCGCCGTTCGTCCGAATCAAAGGTACGTTTCCCGCTATTCTTGTCTTATTATCGTTTGTTGTTCGGCTATACTCTACATATCCTTCGGTTAAGCGATGTCCCGCCGGTCCGTTTCCTCTCGGGAAGATGACTTTCCGGAAGCTAAGAGTTTCATTCCGAAGTTTGATATGCGAAAGTATACTAGCAAAATGGATGAGAAGAATCTGACCATGTTGTTAATGGAATATCATATTCCGGAGGATCTTAATCCGAGACTTCCACCAGCTGACATGACGATAGACCAACTACCTCCGGACGTCATAGGATTATATTTAGAGGATTTCGCCGAAGGTGGCATCACCGTGCCTTTCTCGGAATTTTTGCTGGACGTCATCAAGCATTGGCAAGTCCATATTTCCCAAATGGTTCCGCTGGGTTTACACCGGGCCACTTTATTTGAAGTATACTGTAGGAGTTTGCACATTGTCCCAACGACTCCCCTTTTCCGAGCGTTTTACAAGCTGAGTAAACAGGGTGAGTGGTTCTCGTTCGAGAAGAGGGGAGGGAAGGAAAAAAGAGTTTGTTTCAATGAGATTTTAACCGGATTAAAAGGATGGAAGAAAAAGTTCTTTTTGATAGACAAAAGAGCTATTCCCTTCGCCATGCCGTGGCGACATCATCATTCGGATATTTCTGACCCCTTTCCGAAGGGGGAGTTTTCAGAAGAGGATGCCGACAGGCTCGCTGAGCATGTGATTGACCTCATCCAAATTCCTAGGGGTTTTCATTACGCACTTGGATTGTCATCTCATTGGGAGTATCCCGGTTTTTGGGCGGCGCTTAGGGATGCCGAAGGAGAGGGTATAGCCCTCCTCTTTTTGTTTTTTATGTTACGGTATTTATTATTATTATTATTATTATTATTATTTCGAGTGATGTATATATTCTTGACTTGTTTACTTGCAGCTTTAACGATGTCCGAGTACTTACGCAAGCCGGAGCGTCGAAAGGGAGCTGGTATGGTTAAAGGGGATCAGCTCCGCGAGGGACAGGTTTTACCGTTGCATGTGGTTGAGCCCGCTCGGTCCAATGCGGAGATTCCGGAGAAGACCCCTGTGATAAAGGCCGTAGAGGTACCTAATGAAAAGGTTTTGGAAGCAAAAAGAAGGAAAGATGAAGCTGCAGCCCGCTTGGCGGAGAAGGCGAAAGGAAAAGGAGCCGGGGGAAGTAAAGGGGCTCAGGGTACTGGTAAACGTCCTTCCGATGAAGGCCTTTCTTCTCGCCCAGTTAAGAAGAACAAACCCGCTGCTGACGTATCCTTCATTGACTTGGATTCTTCCGGTCATGTTCCGGCACCCCATCCACTCCGCTCCTTCCCTCCGGACCCGTCCGCTAAAGATCCTGAGAGGGAGGAAGGGGCGAGTAGCCAATTTGCGTCCGGCCAAGATGGTGAGTTGTGCACCCTTCTTCTTACTCTTTTGTTTTTCCTTTTTATTATTACACATATACATATATATATTTTTTTTACGTGTTTTTGGTCTCTGTTTCTTTTTGCAGGGAGTCCCTTTGCCTCTCACAGACGAGGAAAAAGGATAGAGAACTTGGAAGGTCTGGATGAAATGGGTGAGATGGGTGACGATGAGTCTAGTTCCGGGGATATTTTCGTGCCCAACTGGTCCGTTAAGACAGATGCCCGTCTGACTAGGTCCTCCATCTGCCAGGAGATGATGGCGCACTTGGCGACTCCCCGTGAGGAACAATACTTGATGAATTTGAGTGATGATGACGCTTGCAGTCGCGCATGGATGCTGCTCGGGAAGGGCGCCGTTGCGCAAGCAGACATCCTTCTTCGGTTTGAGACTCTACTCGATCAGTTTAACACTCTTACTGCTGTCCACGAAAAGTGTGCCGAACAGGATCCGGCGGAGTTAGGGAGGTTGAAGGCTGAGAATGCTGACTGTCAGGTAACCATCCAGAGTCTAACCGGACGGGTTTCTGAGCTGGTAAAAGAGAAAGAGGGGCAGGGCGAAATGCTTAAGTCTTTGGAAGTTGAGTTAAATAGAATCAAGGAACAGTTGGCCGAAGAGCGGAGAGATAACAAAGAACTGAGGAAAGAGAGAGAGGACTTGGCGGTCCGGGTGGGTACCACTGATATGGAACGCATCCGAGTGATTAAAGAATTTCTGCCGAAAATGGTCCGCCGTCTTCTTGGCAGCCATGAGTACAAGCAATCCTTGGCTATCCCATTCAATCTTTCGTCCGATGCTGGGTTTATAGGTGGGATATCTGTTGACCGCACTCCGAAACAAGCCGCCGAGATTCTAGCTGACTTTGAGGGTCTAGATTTGGATGCTGAGACAAAATATAAGGCTTTGTTCGACCAACTTTTTGCCACTGAGTACCCGTATATCTGAAAGGTTAGTGGTGCTTGCTACAGGCCGATGGCTGAGATCCTGGAGCTCTATCCGGATCCTGCTCCTACCGAATCAACCAACCCTTCAACTGCCGACGAATCTGCCGATAAGAATGTTACATCCGAGAATGCAAACGTTGCTAGTTCAGGGTCGCTTGGTTAATATTTCTGAACATCCTGAAGAGAATATTGGGCATGCCGAAGAGAATGCCGTAAAGAATGCTGATGGAAGTGTTGAGGGGAATGTTCTATCCTGAGTTTGTTTTTTATGGGTCCGGAATGCCTCCATTTTGACCATGGATATAGGCTGTTCCGGACGCCTTGTGAAGCTTTGATCTGTTCTTGTACTGCATAGAAACAATGTTTGTTGATACGCCGCCTGTGGCTGCTTTTTATATTACTTTGTAATGAACATCTTTTATTAAGACTTTCTAGCTGTAGTACGCCTTGGCCGGAAGGTTATAACTCCGATCTTTTTGCTAATGCGAAATGTGTTGTGTGATTCTTCCTGTTTGCCGTATTGTTTACTGAATATGTTCAATTCTTCTTTATTATTTCTAGATTCTAATGTTACCGTTAGGAGCGCTTACGCCTCGGTATACTCCTTCTTTATTTCGACTTTATGTTGCCGTTAGGGGCGGATACGCCTCGGCATATGCCTTTTTACTTTAAGGACTTTATATTGCCATTAGGGGCGGATACGCCTTGGCATGTGCCTTTTTATGTTAAGGACTTTATATTGCCGTTAGGGGCGGATACGCCTCGGCATGTTCTTTATCGCTTTCATATTTGCCGTTAGGGGCGTATACGCCTCGGCATGTTCTTTATCGTTTTCATTTTGCCGTTAGGGGCGGATACGCCTCGGCTAAGTTTTTTATCGTTTTCATTTTGCCGTTAGGGGCGGATACGCCTCGGCTAAGTTTTGGCTGCGCGGGCCGAGTGAGGGTAGCTAATCCTCGCCGGAGCCGCGCGATTGCCTTGTCTTTGCTTGCAACAATATGTGGAAAATTTTCTCCTCTTCAACCCGGAGGAGAATATATAGTATTTCATAATGAATTTGTTTACAATGGCTCATAGCCTTACATATTTGTTCCTAAAGAAAGCATTTCCTTAGATTGATTGCGTGCCATTTCCTGGGCACTTCTTCCTCTTCCATAGTTTCCAACTTGTAGGAACCGCATTGATATGCTTCGGTTACCCGGTAGGGTCCTTCCCACTTTGGGCCTAGCTTGCCTTGGTCTTCTACTCGGCTTGCTTCATTTTTTCGGTAGACGAAATCTCCCGGTCTGAAAGATACCGGACGGACTTTCTTATTGTAGTACTGCTCCATCTTTTTTTTTTGTATCGTGCTTCCCTTATTGCTGCTTCTTCTCTTCTCTCTTGTAGTAGGTCTAAATTTAAACGCATATCCCTTTCGTTCAGTTCTTCAATCCGGCGCGTATCATCTTCGTCTATTCCCTCTCGTATGACCATTGTTCGGTGAGTTGGCATGCCAATCTCAGCCGGTATCACTGCCTCGCTACCGTACGTCAAGCTGAAAGGCGTTTCTCCATTGCTTTGTTTTAGCGATGTCCGGCAAGCCCACAAAACGTTTGGTAGCTCATCTACCCATCCAGCTCTTGTCCGACCCAACCTTGTCTTGATTCCCTCCAGTAAGCTTTTGTTTGCTCTTTCCACGAGACCGTTCGCTTGTGGATGTGCCACAGCGGTGTTTATTTGCCGGATGTTTAACTTCTCACACCACTGTTTGAAAGGGTTATCGACCAGCTGCTTTCCATTATCCGTTACGATTACACTTGGTAGGCCGAAACGGCAAACCACATTGTCCCATACAAATTTTATCACATCCTTTCCCGTCACCCTTGCCAGCGGTTTGGCTTCTATCCACTTGGTGAAGTAGTCGATAGCCACTATGACGAACTTTATCCTTCCGGCTGACTCTGGTAATGGACCTAGGATGTCCATACCCCATTGATAGAACGGCCAAGGAGCCATAATCGGTGTGAGTGTTGTCTTTGGGAGTTTCAGAATTGGGGCATGTATTTGGCACGAGTCACATTTCTGAATTTCATTACGAGCATCCCGGTGCATAGTTGGCCAGTAGTACCCTTGCCGCATGGCCTTTGCCACTACGGATCTTGGTTTCAGATGCATGCCGCACGCCCCCATGTGTATCTCTCGGATCACATAATTTGCTTGTAACGGACCCACACATCGCAACATGGGAACCAAGTAGCCTTTCTTGTATAGTACTCCCTCTTCCATTACATATTGGCTGATCTTCATTTTCAACGCTCGAGCGTCATTTTGATCTTCCGGTCATATTCCCTCTTCAAGGCATCGAATGATGGGAGTCATCCAGTTGTCTCCCTCCTCGGCTACTATGTTGTTAATTTCTTTTCCTTCGGTGGATCTTTCTCTCAACACTTCTACTAATACTTCCTTCGCCAGGTGATCAAATGCTACTGTAGCTAGCTTGCTTAGTATGTCAGCCTTTTGGTTCTGCCCTCTGGGAATGTTCCGGATGGAGAAGTGCTGGAACTTTGCTATACATCCTTTTGCCTTGGCCAAATATTTGATCATGCTTTCGTTGCTTGCTACGTAATCCCCATTTATTTGGTTCGACACAAGCTTGGAGTCCACCAGTACATCAATACTCTTTACGCGCATTCCTTCGGCTATCTGGAGCCCCGCCAGCAATGCCTCGTATTCTGCCTCATTGTTCGTGCTTTCAAAATCTAGCCGAAGGGCATAAGTGTATTCCACACCGTCCGGACTTATCAGAACCAATCCTGCACCGGAACCCTTACTATTGGAAGCTCCATCGGTATATAGTAACCACTTCCCCACTTTGTCTTTTTCAACCTTCACGTCCGGCTGGCTAAAATATCGCTCCGGACTTTCTCCAATGGAGGTTTCCGAGAGAAAGTCCGCTAAAACTTGACCCTTGATTGCACTCCGAGGCTCGTAGGTGATGTTATATGCTCCCAGCTCTACGGAATACTTAGCCAGCTTTCCGGAAGCTTCGGCCTTGTTAAGTATCTGCTTGATAGGTTGATCGGTGATAACCTTGATCGGGTGTGCCTCGAAATACCTTCTTAATCTTCTTGACATGTGCAGTAGAGATAATGCTAGCTTTTCCATCGGGGCATAGTTCCTTTCGGCTTCATTGAGTGTCCGGCTCACGTAATGCACCGGATGTTGTTTTCCCTTTCTTTCGGTTAAAAGAACTGCACTAACGGCTTCTTGAGCCGCCGCCAAGTATGCGTAGAGTGTTTCTTTAGGCATGGGTGTTATTAGAGACGGGAGAGCTGCTATCAGCTTCTTCATTTCTTGAAAGGCGTTCTCCGCTTCTTCCGTCCACCGGTACTGTTCCTTGTTTTCTTTGGTTATGTTCTTCAAAGTTTCGAAAAAAGGTAACGATCTTTCGGCTGACCGGGCCAAGAACCGATTCAAAGCTGCCAGCTTGCCACTTAGACTCTGCATTTCTTTCAACGTTCGGGGAGACTGCATGTCCATCAAAACTTTCGTTTTCTTCGGATTAGCCCTGATTCCTTCGGAAGTTACCATATATCCCAGGAATTTCCCTTCCTCCATTCCGAACGAGCACTTCTTGGGATTCAATTTCATGTTAATTCTCCTTAGGTTGTCAAACGTCTCGGCGATGTCGGCCAGCATTTCGTTTTCCTCCTTGCTCTTGATGACCATATCGTCTACATACGCCTCTAAGTTCTGTCCTATTTGTGATCGGAAGGCCGCGTCTACCATGCGCTGATATGTTGCCCCGACATTCTTCAATCCGAAGGGCATTTTAGTGTAGCAGTACGTCCCCTGATCCGTGTAAAAGGCTGTTTTCTCCTCATCTTCTTTTGACATTTGGACTTGATGGTACCCCTTGTA
Organism: Artemisia tridentata subsp. tridentata; assembly: GCA_021014915.2. NCBI lineage: Eukaryota > Viridiplantae > Streptophyta > Magnoliopsida > Asterales > Asteraceae > Artemisia > Artemisia tridentata. The sequence continues at coordinate 95,795,519 of CP139508.1, read as the reverse complement.
CGCGTCCAGAAAGCATTTATATTTGAATCCCATGACCGACTCTATCTTCAGATCAATTTCTGGTAGAGGATAGTAGTCCTTTGGGCAGGCTGAATTGATGTTCTTGAAATCGATGCACATGCGCCAGCTTCCGTCACATTTTTTGACAAGAACAGGGTTAGAGATGCATGTGGGATACTTGACCGGTCGGACAATTCCTGCTTTTAACCACTCTTCTACTTCCTTCGTTACGGCCAAGCTTCGATCGGGAGCTAGTACTCTGCGTTTCTGGCATACCGGTTCCACCGAGGGGTTAGCATTCAGTGTGTGCTCAACAATGCGCCTTGGAACTCCGGTCATGTCTGCCGGTGTACAGGCGAAAACGTCCATGTTTTTCTTGAGGAGGGATTTGAGCTTCTTCTTGCAATCGGACGATAAGCTACCTCTGATGGTCACCAACTGTTCGGGGTGAGCTGGATTTACCATGACTTCCTCTGGATCGCTCGTTTCGACCTCCTTCTCTGTTGTCTCTTCGCTTTGTTCATAAGAAACCTTCTGAGACTCCTCTAACCTTCGGCATTCCGAAATAGCTATCTGCCGAGCTTTCAGAGTAGCTATTCCTCTTGGGGTTGGAAACTTCTTCATAGCATGTATGGTGGATGGAATGGCTCTCAGCAATCTTAGCCCAGTCCTTCCCAGGATCACGTTATACGGCGAAGGCGCGCGTATGACGGTGAATTTCATGGTTGTTCTTCTATATAATCCCCCTTCTCCGAACGACACGTCCAGCTCTATTTTTCCCAACGGTTTTGTTACTTGTCCAGTGAAACCCAGCAGATCCGTCTGAGTCTGCTGAGGAACTCAAATAAGTACATTTTATTATTGTCATTTATCCTATTTATTTGACTTGTTTTATTATATTATCTGTGAGAATTGATACGTTAATGTTTACTTTTGTAATTCTCAGGTAAAAACAAGCATTTGGTGAAACTTGGCGATTTTGGACTAATTATGGAGCAAAACAAGCAAGAAGTTAAGAGTCTACTGAAATGTACAAGATCAAGACATTCTGCTCCAGATACGCCGCATCTTGCTTATTACATACGGCGCATCACTATCCAGATTTCACAAGATACGATCCAAGATACAAGAGGACATGCGCCGCATCTAATAATGGAGTTACGCCGCATCTTCTGGCAGTGTACGAATATTCCTGAATATATTAATCTTGGACCCCATGCGAAGTTAAGTCAATGCGCTGCATCTACTTATTAGATGAGCCGCATCTTACCCTCAGACAGAAACTATAAATACCCCAAGACCAGACGAATTTCGAGAGCATATATAATATATAAGAAGGAAGACCACAGAAACCCTAGGACGAATTCAGTCGAGGTAGCAGCACAAGACACACCTTGAACGAAGATACAAGAGCTGTAAGAAGGTCCTGCATGTATTTAATTCATTAAGTAGTTTTGTTTTATTGTGTTAGTAAACTTTAATTCATCAGGATTGGTGGCTTGTGTAACGTGACAACGGAAAGGTTGCACTCCCTTAAAACTGCTTTCCCATTAATTAAAGTTTATATGTTGATGTATTTGGTGACTTTTATTAGTGCATTGATAACCTCTGTGTCTAGCTGAGCGTTGATCGGGTCGCCATGCCTCTGCCCTCGCCTATTTATTAGATCGCCTATGCATTCTATCGTCTGTAGAAAAGTAGGAAGAAAGATAAATATGATAGTCATAAGTAATCATTAAGGGTTTACTCGCCGATAAGATTAGAACCAACGAGAAAGGACTTAATCTCGGTGCGTTGCATCGAACTATACACTTCATATAAAACTAGCAATAAAACAAGTGACAAGCTACTTAACTATCAGGACAGGTCTTCTTATTGTCTCGAGTATTTATCTGTGTACGTGTGTGCTATTCGCTGATTTGTGCCTATTAGTTTAGTTTATTATTTAATTGCAACCAAATCGTGCCAGTCTCTCAGGCTGAAACCCCCTTGCGTTAGAATAGGTTGTATAGCTAACGTAAGTTATTAAAATACTGATTAGGATAACTAGATAATACGTTCCACTCTTAGTGATCGACACTCTACTTACCATTATATTCATACTGACCGGGTACACTGCTCGTTAAAGTGTGTGTGTTATTGATAAGTCGGCTAAATATAAATTTAAAACTTGAATACTGCTTAAACCACAACGACATACCGTGGGTATAAATTAGAGCATACGCACACGCGCATCAAGTTTTTGGCGCCGTTGCCGGGGAGTGAATTGTTATTATCTGTTAATTTGATTAGTATTTTAATTAGGTTTTAATTTTAATCTAACCGCTAACTCTGTTGTATATTAGATTAATTTGCATTCATTGTATTATTTGCATATTTTCTGTTTTCGTGTGTTTTTATTTTCTTTTATTTGTGTTTATTTTGGTTTGTTTTTATTTGTTTTTATTTTTCGTATTTTCTGTGTTCTGCTATCGTTGTACTGAGCTAATATAAACGATACGGCGCATCTATTTTCTTAGATACGGCGTATTGCGTTTAATTTTTATAAAATACAACGCGTTTAATTAATTCGATACGACGCATCTTTCCCCAAGATACGGCGTATCTGTTTTTAATAAGAAATTTTTTCTAAGAAATAACGCGATACGACGCATCTGTTTTTACAGATACGGCGTATCTATTATTTTAATTAAAAACAGTTTTCGAATTATTAAACAGATACGACGCATCGATTTCTGTCGATACGGCGTATCTTCTGAATCAAAAATCTTGTATTTTGAAACGTAACGAAAATACGACGCATTAACTTTTGTTAATACAACGCATTTAATTTTGAATAAATATCGATTTTTGATAATTAAAACTGATACGGCGCATTCTAAATTTCTAAGCGGCGTATCTATTTTCTGAATAAAGTCTGATTAAATTTTAACGATTATAAGATACGGCGTATCCAACTTTTTGGATACGGCGCATCGTCTGCAGATATCAGTTATTTTTATTCTTATATCCATTTCTAAATTCATTAATCTCTCTTCTAGCGAACAAATCCTACTGAAGATTTTACCTATGATAACAGGTTTTGCTATGGAAGACATGTCAGCGAACGGATATCTTGCTAAGGAACTCTTGCTTTCGGATTCATTCGAAGTGAAAGTTTTTGATGACTTCAACTTCAATGTGCTCATGATTGATACCGATTTATTTTCTTGGGAAACCCCTCTTGAAGCTACTTATAAGGAATTTAAACGCTTATGCAATATTGAAGATGAGATATTCTCTTATGATTTACTAATGAGCTACACTGAAGATGAATTGCTACTCTTATGGCCCATCATTGAATCTAAATGATTGACTTGGACTACTATTGAAGTGAATGATGGGAAATTCCAAATTGAATACATGAACTCAAGCAATAAAAGCTGTGGTGGAGGCAATACCCAACCTATACAAATCTCTTACATGCCTTATTCCGAACAGTACTGGGGATTAAATGAGAACTATCTGGACGATGAAAGAATTTATGCTGTGTCGGAGTTACTATTTCATGGCAGGTTGGTAAGGTTGATGGACATCTCCCTCGAAGAATGGCTTGAACTTAAATATGGTAGTCCGAAATTTTCCCCTACGAATGAAGTCAAGCGGATTATGACTTCATGGTTGACACGGAGTTTTAGGGAACAATTTAACGAGTTCATGGAAATAAGGAGGAAAATGATTGGAAAAGTTTGCTTTGACGTTGACCACGATCCTAACAATGTTGATTTTTCTGATTGGTTGGCTAGTAAGTTCAATAACCATAAGAGTATGGATCGAGCTACTAAAGATGCGTTATGGGTATATTGGATGAGAGGAGAAGATGAAGAAGTAGAGAGCGATTATGGGTCGTCACTTAATGATTCAACAATAAATGAGGGCATTGAAGAATTATTCAGCATAGACATTGATCTGTTCAATTATGAGACACCTTTGTGCAAAAAATTCAAAGAGTTTAATTACCTTCTTCAAATCGACGATGATGTGCTAACTGGAGATCTACCAGGATTCAAAACTTATGATGATTTCAAAAACACCTGGTACTACGAATGGAATGACCAAATACCATGGGTTTGGGATAAACCATGGGAATTTGAGCATATTAATCACACTTGTACACCTTTCTGTTTCAAGGATGGGAGTAGTGTATGGCCGACCTGTGATTATAAGAATGATGGAACCTGTAATGGGGGAAGTATAATTGGAATGAAACGGGTTGGAAACGATGTAACCTTTGAAGACTATGAGTGGTATGATAATGTTGAAGATTGCCCACAAAAAGAGGAGGCTTTACAAGAAAAGGGTAGAATCGAATACTTAAAAGGACTTAAGGGAACATCGAACACTACTTTCTGGGAATGGGTGCATGAACAATTTGATGATTACACTAAGCTTAGTCGACGCTTACAATGGGAATTGGAAAGAGAGTGGTAGGCAATTCAAGATGATAATAACAATGAGTCACTAATTGATGAACTTGATGACTATTTGATTAAGGATCCTTATTTTAAATTTGTTGATAAAGACGAAGAAGAATTCATCAAAAGAAAGTGTCAACTACTTGGGATCCCTTATAATAAGCCACCCATGATTATTTCTGAAAAATTTAAAGTCATTAAGTACTCTTTGGGACCAGATGAGGAATATGTTGCGACGAAGACCAAGAGTTATACTAGATTAAGTCGAACGGAAGAAAATGTTGCGGAGCTATACGGGAACATCTTTCGGATGAAAGAAGAAGGATGGACCGTGACAAGAACTAAATGAAGAGCTGAACGTGAGTCTAACTTGAAGACTCTGGAATAAAGACAAGTGCTGACCGGGAGACAACCCGAAATTTTTTTACTATTCTGTTCTGTGTCGAGTCAGTCAGGCCCGCAGAGGATACGGCGCATCTCCATCCTGAGATGCGACGCATCTCCTGCACTGGTCATATCTTACTTTATTTTTCTGCATTTTTACTTTTGACTTTAAAACTTTTTATCAGTTTATTTTAATGCGGCGCATCCCTGGTTAAGGATGCGACGCATCTTCTATTCTGATTCGTAATTATTCCAGGCTCGATACGGCGTATCTTCTTCCATAAGATACGGCGCATCGACTGACCTGATGATTTTCATTTTAATTTTTACATTTTATTTTTACTAACTACTAATGTATTATGCAAGTTTGAACCTTCTTAACTTAGGTGTGTTAAAGCCTTGGTGGTATTATAGATTCCTGCATTTCCTGTGGATACATCAATTATGAAGCTTAAACGTTCTCATCCACAAGAAAGATGATTTTTGCTCTTATACTAATGGAGGATCATACCGAGCAAATCTCAGGGGAGTTTTTCTGTTCTAATTCTTTTATTTTCCAGTTTTTAACCTTTGATACAAACAACGAGGACGTTGTTTAACTTAAGTGGGGGGATTGGAGAATTAGAACACTTACTTGTCCTAAACTTTTCAAAAATTATGCTTAAAATGTGCTTGATATATCAAAATTAAAAATTTTTAGCATGTTTTTGTTTAAAGTCTAAGTTGCATAGCTGCACACATGTCGTTATTTTCAAAAATTGTGATTTTTCAAAATTCACAAATCTATGAGTGTGCCGGTGACTTGTAAACTTTAGAACTTGGCTTGTATACTATTCGAGACCACCATAATAAGTATTATTTTATATAATTGGAATGACTTGTCTAAATTGGTAAATTTCTAGGATTACACCCAAATAGCCTATTATATGTTATGTGTTATTAGCTAACTACACTGGTTAGTTAACCCCCGTATAAACCCTTTGTTACTCTCACTTTTAGAGTAAGATACCCCTAGAAAAACACTCAGATCCATTCCTTTCGTTTCTTACACCTTTGTTATAATGTTTAGTTACACCCTTACACCTTAGCCTACCCTGTAGATTAAAATCCGTGGTTGGTTAATTGCTTTAGGCAAAGTGTGTTTCCTTACATTACCTGTGTTCGCGTGCGTAATTCATTATCTTTGGTTAGGTCGGGAAATTGCATAATGCAATTGGAGTGAAAGTAAATATTGTATATCTTTGAGTTTATTTTCCGTGTGTTTACTACTTTCACTATTACCGTTATTTCTGAAGTCATGAAAAGTATGGAAAAATTATCCAGAGTTATCATTATAGTGATGTGGTGAAATTTTACACATCTATGTTTATGTTTCAAATAAAGTTTAAAAAAAAAAAAAAAAAAAAAAAAAAATCGAAAAAAAATAAGAAAAGAAAAAGAAAAAGGAAAAGTTGGATGTTTGTTTTTACCAACTTATGTAAAGTTTTGTATTAAATGGTCGATATCACCACTATTTGTTGTATATTGTATCTATGGATTGAATGGGAGTTGAACGTTTTGGGAACGCCAACTAAAGGATATTCTTTGATTGAGATCTTGTTGAGTATAATTCGTGTCTACCTAAAGCGTGTGTTTCAAGTGTTAAAGCGTGAGTTATTCTATGATATGAGTCTTATTCATGGGATGGTTGGGATAGTGATTAACCACACTTAGGATTTTAATTTATTTGTTTTGTTTATTTTTCATTTTACACCGATTTGTATCCCAAATATTATCCATACCCTATATTATTCTTTATCCAAACCTTTGATTTATTGAGATTAGGGATTTGAGCAATCTTAAGTATCGTAGTCGTGGATTCGGCTATGTATTTATGATTTTGTCGCCCTTTTTGATATAATATTATTGGTGAAGATTACTTGGTCCTATCTTTAGCCTATTCGAGTTAAGGATTTGAGCAATTGCAAGTATCGTGTTCGTGGATTCGATCATGAATTTGTGATTTTGTCGCCTTTTCTGGAATTTGAGATCGATAGAGATTAAGGAGAATGATTAACCTTTAAGCCTACAAACCTTTTTACCGCTTTAGACTTGTTATTCCTTGGCTTTAGTGGGGGAGATGTGTATACTTGCCAAGCTTATGATAGAATATTCGTCACGACTGGACAGTTAAACGATTAGATTTGCTTTTATCAAATTATTTTATTTTACTTCTAATTCGTTAAGTGTTTGGTTGTGTGATTATGACAAAAATGAATACATGCTTAAATATAAAAATAAATCCTAAATATCTTTTAGGATACATTTTCATAAGATTAATTCTAAGGTTTACTTGGGGACAAGTAAAGTTCAAGTGGGGGGATATTTGATGAACTCAAATAAGTGCATTTTATTACTGTCATTTATCCTATTTATTTGACTTGTTTTATTATATTATCTGTGAGAATTGATACGTTAATGTTTACTTTTGTAATTCTCAGGTAAAAACAAGCATTTGGTGAAACTTGGCGATTTTGGACTAATTATGGAGCAAAACAAGCAAGAAGTTAAGAGTCTACTGAAATGTACAAGATCAAGACATTCTGCTCCAGATACGCCGCATCTTGCTTATTACATACGGCGCATCACTATCCAGATTTCACAAGATACGATCCAAGATACAATAGGACATGCGCCGCATCTAATAATGGAGTTACGCCGCATCTTCTGGCGGTTTACGAATATTCCTGAATATATTAATCTTGGACCCCACGCGAAGTTAAGTCAATGCGCCGCATCTACTTATTAGATGCGCCGCATCTTACCCTCAGACAGAAACTATAAATACCCCAAGACCAGACGAATTTCGAGAGCATATATAATATATAAGAAGGAAGACCACAGAAACCCTAGGACGAATTCAGTCGAGGTAGCAGCACAAGACACACCTTGAACGAAGATACAAGAGCTGTAAGAAGGTCCTGCATGTATTTAATTCATTAAGTAGTTTTGTTTTATTGTGTTAGTAAACTTTAATTCATCAGGATTGGTGGCTTGTGTAACGTGACAACGAAAATGTTGCACTCCCTTAAAACTGCTTTCCCATTAATTAAAGTTTATATATTGATGTCTTTGGTGACTTTTATTAGTGCATTGATAACCTCTGTCTCTAGCTGAGCGTTGATCGGGTCGCCATGCCTCTGCCCTCGCCTATTTATTAGATCGCCTATGCATTCTATCGTCTGTAGAAAAGTAGGAAGAAAGATAAATAGGATAGTCATAAGTAATCATTAAGGGTTTACTCGCCGATAAGATTAGAACCAACGAGAAAGGACTTAATCTCGGTGCGTTGCATCGAACTATACACTTCATATAAAACTAGCAATAAAACAAGTGACAAGCTACTTAACTATCAGGACAGGTCTTCTTATTGTCTCGAGTATTTTATCTGTGTACGTGTGTGCTATTCGCTGATTCGTGCCTATTAGTTTAGTTTATTATTTAATTGCAACCAAATCGTGCCAGTCTCTCAGGCTGAAACCCCCTTGCGTTAGAATAGGTTGTATAGCTAACTTAAGTTATTAAAATACTGATTAGGATAACTAGATAATATGTTCCACTCTTAGTGATCGACACTCTACTTACCATTATATTCATACTGACCGGGTACACTGCTCGTTAAAGTGTGTGTGTTATTGATAAGTCAGCTAAATATAAATTTAAAACTTGAATACTGCTAAAACCACAACAACATACCGTGGGTATAAATTAGAGCTTACGCACACGCGCATCATCTGCCTTAGTCGAGACTTTATTTTCGGACTCAAATTATCAAAGCAGTGTTCAAACATGACTTCCACCGAAGCCCCTTCGTCCACGAACACTCTTCTTACCAAGTATCCTTCCATCATGGCTTCGACGATGAGCGGCTCATCGGACACGTCTCCGGCCGGTATGGGAGGGAAGGTGATGGGGACATTCATCCACTTTTCCTCACGTTCTCTGGACTTACGCTTCTTCTGCTGTGTTCTTGCACTGACCATGTTGATTATCTTGTCCTTGGCCGGGAGATCCTTCTTTGGAGTGCCTTTCCCTTTTTGACGAACATCTTTGACTAGGTGGTTCAACTTTCCCGATTCTAAAGCTAACTCTAGCTGTCTTTTTAATTGAAAACAGTCGTTCGTGTAATGTCCCCTTTCCCCATGGTAGTCACAGTATCTGTCCTGATGTTCTCTCTTGGGTGGATCCCTCATCGGCCTCGGAGGAGGCAATCGTAACTGCTGCTCGGTGGCTAGGATTTCCTTCGGCCGTTTTATGAGCGAGTCAAGCGTCAAACGGGGAGCATCACGATTCTAATAGTCATTACGCGCCGGAAGGTATGGCGCCGGACGGTCTCGGTACCGATATTGGTTCTGCCGATCCTTGGGGTGGTACCCGGATCGTCCCTTGTTCCTACTATCACTCCCCGAACCTCTATATCCTCTATCATCCTTCCGGAAAGGTCCAGCTGGCCTCTTCCGGTATTGGTCATGGCTTTCTCCTCGTGGTAGCTCGGTACTAGCGAATGCGGCCTCTGCTCTCATAAAGTCATCCACACGGATCATCATTTCCTCCACGGTTCTAGGGATTTTATCGGCGAACCTTTTGGCCAGTTCCGGACATTTACATCCGTCCATGAATGAAGAAATCCTCATAATTTCCGGGGCTCCTTGTATGAACCATGTTTCTGTAGTCCACCTTTCCTTGAATTCTGGCAAAGTCTCATTGGCTTTCCTCACGATCTTCGTTATCTCCGTAGGGTCTTTGGTACATGCTTTGTGTAGGGAGAAACGAGTTTCGAACTGAGCCCTCAGGTCTGCCCATTCGTCTATGCTGCCCGGAGGAAGGCGATCGAACCACCCTCTCGCCCTTCCGTCCAGGGTTTGCTGAAACATTCTGCACCAGACGGGCATGGGCCACTCCCCGTGACCTGCCGCTCCGGTAAACCGATTGAGGTGATCCTGGGGGTCTGTTGACCCGTCGTATAACTTGATGTGTGAAAGCATTTTGTGTTCCGGTGAAGAGAATTCGATAATCCTCCGAGTGAAGGGTGATTTCCTAACTTCATTGAAAGGTTTGCTCAAATCTGCATGTGGTACCTTGTCTCCGGTAACGATTCCTTTCTTTTCCTTTGGCACCTCGGCCCCCCTCGGAGCTTCCTCTTCACCCCAGTCTAGACGTATCGGCTGCATAGTGCTTTGTCTATTGTGTTCCTGGACCATGGACTTGAGAGCAGAGATGTATACTTGCCGCTGTTCTCGGGTGATTGCAGGAGACTCGGCGTCTCCGTTTCCAAAGGACGGGAGGCGGACAGGAGGGGTCTCGGCACCCTTTCCGCCCGACCCTTTCGGATGTTCGGAACCTGACATCCTAAAGCTTTGGTAGATTGAATGTCGTTCCCACGGATGGCGCCAATGTTTAAGTATTTTTCTGCAGGTGAGGTGATTCTTCGAAATATCCTTCGGCCTTGAGTCCGTCAAGTCCTTCGGATAGCTGCTAAGAAAGTAGACGCGTTAGTCTCGCCCCGGGTGTGACCCCAGGACCAAACTCCGACGTGAGAGTAAGTATATGATGGTAAGATAATAGTTATGTTTTGTAGATTAAGTACTGTGTGTAAAAGTGAGTTACCCTTACTGTAGAAACTGCCCCTTTATATAGTAGTCCATTTTTTTTCTCCATCGGATGCGTCCAAATGTACTGACGACCGTTTCGGGCGTCACCTGGAACTTACTCTGTTTGGGTCTTTTTCCTGACCTGACATGGTTACTGCAATTCTGTCACACACTATTAATATCAAAGTTGACTTCCTGATCTGGAGATGACCGTTGGTCCGAACGGCTCAAACGGGTCGTTCGGACATGGAGTCCGTTCGGACAGATCCGTTCGGAATCACATGTTCTGAGTTTTGACTCGTTCTGGAATTATTCATTAATCCGAACGGCCTGTATGGTCGTTCGGCTAGGGCCAGTCGGCCATATACGCCGACACTCGTGTTGAAAATTTAATTGTTTGATAAGTAGTGCATTAAATGATTCCAGTTTCAATAAAATGTATGTACATATAAGATGATTTTAGCTTATGCATGTTATTGGCTTTCAAGTTGATTATTGTTAAATAATTAATACAAACAAGTAAACTAGAAATGAATTTACTCCAGACTTCACTAAAATATATATATATATATATTATATATATATATATATATATATATATATATATATATATATATATTATATATATATATATATATATAGGATCCGGTTTCATTGAGAAGGTTTTTATTTTGAGAAGATTGAGAAATCTTCGTTTGAACAAACTGATTCATGTTTTTGATTTGATTCACAAGTAAAACATCATTTTATGGTGAATCGAATCTATAAATTACAAATTTGATTCACAAATCATTGTTAAAATCGAGTTATGATGATGATTCATTAAATTTGTACAGATGATTCAGTATTCTACATATATCGCAAAACCGAGAGATTTTTAACATTGATTCAAATTTTTTTTTTACACATTTTGAATTTTAATCACATTAAAATGAGTTTTACGCTTGAAAAACATGAATCAAAGTTAAAAATATATCGTTTTTGAAAACCTTCTCAATCTTCTCAAAATAAAAACCTTCTCAATCGATCCAGATTCTATATATATATATATATATATATATATATATATATATATATATATATATATATATATATATATATATATATATATATATATATATTTTTGGAAGGCGACTTTCAATTTTTTGGATTAGAGAGTCGTACCTGCCACAAAGGCAGGCCCTCATCCACCACATACCAGACTATGTTGTCTGAACCGGGCCCACGCTAGTGTAGTGGGCATTGAACGGCTTCCGCCCGGAAACCGTAATGCCTCCACACGAGATTACTCGCTGGAGTAACAGCCGGATGAAAACCGGGGCCGGCTCGGATTCGAATCTGTGACATTAATTGCTCACAGACTCTCCTCTTCATTGCCTCACCAATGGAACTTTGTGGCCCTCATGTGAGGACTTCCCGGCCGGTCTCCCAAGCCAGTACTATTCTCACACGAGCACGCTTAACCGAATGAACGATTAACCGCCGAGCCACAAAGCCATATAAGGATCATAAGTTAACTTTGAATTTGAACAAAAGTTTTATAGCTTTATTTATTTATTTTTGTTTCATATGCACTTCATTGTAAAATAAGCTATTATATCGTCTTGGTTGACAAGAGCATTGTGAGTGATTTGTCGGCTTCGCTAATTTCGTTGGTAAGTTCTTGATGTTATGGTAAAACCAAAGAAGAAATAGTTGGACTTGTACTATGAGCAATCATGGAGAGATTATTGTCCTTTTGTTTTACTTAATACATTACATTTGGAAAAACTATTATATATTTCAGCATTTGATAAATCCTTGCCTTACATATCTTGTGTTTTTCCTATAAGATTTTACTAGGCATTAAAGAATTTGCGATATTTGGCATAGATTTTGTGACAAATATACAATGCTGCTACATGTAACAAAGTCAAATGTAAACGTTGGTATATGATACTTACATTTGTTATTTTTGTTAGAGTTGTGGAAAAATATTAAAGTGTATATGGCTAGAATCGAACACGGGACCGAGGGATTGCACACTTTACGTATGAATGACCAAGTAAATAATTAATATGTATAATTATTTATGTATATTAATTATTTGGACACGAAATGATACATAACGGACGTTATGTAATTAACGGTGTTGACTAACGACCGTTAAGTAAATAGTGGAAGGACTATTAGTGAAAATAGAGGAATGGAAGGATCTAGAACACCTTGAGGAGGTGCAAGGCCAACCGGGCCATAGGGATTAAAACCCTAAAACGCACATCTTGTTTTACAAGTTATCCATTGCCTATAAATACAAACCTATGAGTTATTTGTTTTGTTACTTTGTGCATTGCTATAACCCTAAAGTTTGTATTTTCTCTTCCATTAGTCTAAAACCGGTCGACTTCTCTTTTAGAGGATCGGTCCATAAATATTTTGTGTAGCAAAATTATTTTGGTTTTACGTGTTCATTCACTAGCATCAATACTTGATCGGTTATAGTACGTGTGTACAAGAGTTCGGTAACAACTTACTTTAGTTGTTCATCTTGGATTGTGGTACAAAACGGTAAGGGGTTCCACGTTAATCCTATTTATTGATCAAGTGAAGTGAAGAGAAGATTGATCATTGTTCTTGCTAGGATCTTGAGGTAACTCTATTTATTATTCGGTAATTCATTATATGTGTTAAATAAAGATCCTGCTTCCACTACATGCTCTTTATGTGTTTTTTATTTAGATGTTGATCATGCTATTTAAATTCAACAGTGGTATCAGAGCCAGGTTAACATGTTAATGTAATTACCTAAACGCATAATAAAAATCAATTCTTGATTTATACATACATGTTATGTCGATTTTTTATTTTTTTCGGGTTTGTTTTTGTAGAAAACATACTAATAAAAATCGAATAGAATTTAGGATTAGGGTTTCGACCCTAGTTTAACTAATTAATTAGTTTGTAACCCTAAATTAAGAACATGTTGTGTTATGTGTTTATTTAAGTAATAAGGGTTACGTTCCTAATTGATCCATAATTCTTCATGCAAGGAATGCTGGATTAGGATTTGTTTATGTGCTACATGATTTTTATGATAAATCTAAAATTATGGAAGACCCTAATTAATTATATTAATGAATCTGTTATGTGCAATGTGGTATTTAATTATTAAAACTTACGCGGCCAAGTTATTTGGCGTCTGTGGTCCATTGGGCACAATGAGCTCGAAAACCAATGGGAGTTTTAGTAATTATATACATTAATTTTCACATAGAGATTATTAATAGGGTTTATCAAAAGGTTTGCATGTGGCTATATGATATATATCATATATGTGTTATTATGTGTTTGTTTTTTTTTTTTTTTTTTTTTTTTTTTTTTTTGGTTAAATTATTTTATCTTTTTTGTTTAAATTATGATGGATTGTAAGCAACAAAGAGGGTAATTTTTGTATAAAAAATAAATGAACCTAATAACTATGAAACCTTTGTGGTAAATTATTTATTCCAAGTCTTATGTGCCGATAGTGGTTCGCTTCGCACGATAATTTGCTCCCAGGCGAGACTAGCAATTTAATAATTTACTACATAAACGTTTTAAGCTTTAAAATCTTCAAGTTTTTAATTGATTGATGCAACTGTACATAATGGTCGAAGCGGCGGACCTAATGTTGACAAACTATAAAGTGGGTATAAGGAGGCTTGACATTAAATTGTCATCCGAAAGGGGCGCGTTTTTAATTAGCCTTTGGGCGGACGTTTGCCTCTTCGCTCGCCTGTGCGTCACATTAGACTTACCAAGTACACCATTATATATGTACGAAGCATCTTAAGGCAAAGTTGTAAGTTTCTTAACGCCATCAATTAAAATTTTGTTGATTTTAAGCTGCAAATGAGTAAATGGTTTTGTAGAAAACATTTGATACAAGATGAATGCATGACATCTTTGTACATATTTTTTGATTACACATCAAAATAAATACCCTTAAAATTTAAGTTATATGCCATCCAATTAATATGGAAACACCTGAGATTACATTCTATCATTGCTAGCAGCCTCTGCTGATGTGATGATTCAAAGAATGGTAGTCAAAGGGTAAATTGAGTACTTTCATTACTAGCAGCCTCAACTGATGTGATGAAACGACGTAAATTTACATGTTTCTAAATTGGTTAACTTAATTGAGAACTTTCATTACTAGCAGCCTCAGCTGATGTAATAAAACGGCGTCCAGGTATAAAGGTTTGGGGATGAAACATGCTTACATTTGCAACTGATGTTGGCAAAAATAACGTAAGTCCCATGATTCTAGGAATTGCAATTGGATATTGGCAATTGGGTTCGATCCGTACCTTATTGAGTACTTTCATTGCTAGCAGCCTCAGCTGATGTGATGAAACGACGTCAATTTGGATCCTAATTTTCAGTGAAAATTAAATTGTTTAATACCATGGGTGTTTAATTTTCTTGAAAAGTTTAATTATCGAAAATACTAAAATTGAATTTTTGTAAATTCTTTTAATGTATTTAATGCAACGTTAAAACCGTAAACGTGGGGCATTCTTTTAGTGGAAAGTTGATCTGCACCCGTAGGGGTCTTTGGATAGAGTCAACTTAACTAAAAGAATAAACCTAGTCTACTTTCCGTGTGAAGAGTGAGACTTAATCCTATTCCTTTTCATGAATGAGAAAGGTATAATAGAAAAAATTAGAATTTTCTAAATTCTAAGAAATAACTCATGGCAAATTTTTAAGAAATTGCACGTTTAGGAGTTATTAAAATTAGAAGCTAGACTAATTACCGCAAAATTGATAAAAGGCAAACTAGAATGATTGATCTAGTTGTTGTGCTTTAACCAATTAAAGGTGCTACATACCATAGTGGTGATGGTAGACCTAATTGAGGAAGAAATTGCATGCCCAATTTTCTCAAGTTAATTGTATTGATGGATATTCCATCATTGACAAAGTAGAATGCATTCTTTGAGTACCTTAGTATGTATTACGTAAGGGATTACTCAAAGGTGTAGGAAAGTAAGCAACACACTATTTGCTTTTACTGGTTATGAAACACTTATAATGTTGTCAAATCCAGTGGGAGCATTGTGATGTAATTAGTGAATAATGAGTTCATGTAGTGATCTTTAATTGAGTGGGAGCTACAAGTCTTGATATCTTGGTAGTAACCCGGATTATCTCTAGAATCTCTTGAGATAAATACTTTCCAATTATAGACACTTGTGGTATTAAGGATAGTCGTGTACGTTTCCTTACTAGACGAGGTGATTCTATATCTACTAATATCTATGACACAATCATATTAATCACATAAGTAAACTATTGACGTGTTGTTTATCTGATACATGATGTTGTTCCATGCACAAGTGGGAGAAATCTTTATTGTGTGCAAGCAACAACATAAATGGATATGATTTAAAGGGTTCTCTTGACTGCAAGGTCAGAGATTGATGTTCTAATGTGGTTTATTCACATCTAATTAATAGAACACTTGGAGTCAATATCTACTTTCATTACTAGATATAAATGACAAGGTAAATTACATACTTTCATTACTAGCAGCCTCAGCTGATGCAATGAAACTATGTTAATTTGCATGTTTGTAAATTAGATAATTATTAGAACAAGTGTCAATATGATAATTAGACTACTTCAAATATGAATATTTATGTATTGTTGCAATGACATAAATAAATGAAGTAATCTAATACTACTTCATAATTTGAATGTTTATGTATTCTTCGAATGACATAAATATATGAAGTAACAAATTAACTTGAAATATTATTGAAACCATATTGTGGTGTTTATGATTACTTTAGTTATACATATTTATATTGTAAGATATAAATATGAAGTATTCTATTGCAATAAGACTTATAATAAAGTAAGACGTTAACTTGTTATGTTTTTAATTAAGAAATATACTAGAAGTCATTGAGTTGATTACTGACTTATAACGTACATTGGGATTATAACAGTTTATGTCTTTTGGTAAGACATGGACATGAAGTGACTTGGTCAATAAGGCACTTATGTTATAATGCACGCAATTGGCTTGGAAAATCTATTGTACCATTAAATTGACTTAGTTGGTAAATAGGTAAGCCAAAACAAAATATATTTATCTTAAGATATTGTAAGATTGACTTACAATATTAATCCTAATGAAATACATAATGTGTATGGTATGTTCAGTTAGGAAAATCAAACCCTTGTTATATTGTTTGATTAAAGATAACTATATCTTCTATTTTTCCTAAAGATATCAAGGTTAGAAAATTGAGTAAGGATTGGATATACTCAATTAGACTCCAACCTAGAAGAATAATAAGACACCATTTATTATGGAATGTGTTGAATCACATTAAGTCTTAAAATTGAAGTTCGGAATTTGTTAAACTGCTTATGGGTAGGTTATTAACAAATTAATGTTAAGAACTGTCAATATGTTGTGTTACTCTATTTGCTAAATATTTATAGATAATCTATAAATTGTAAAAGGCAAGTGGGAGTTTTATCTTGAAAGGATAAAATTACAAGATACACAATCTTCTAAAATACGCTAGCAAAATCATAATGAGGATTAAACATGTTAATGTTAAATCTCAAGATGATGGAATTCTTATTCATAGATCCGCAAGGATATCTCAAATATTTGTATAATATATTGAGGATTATGAGTTATAGGATTTTGATAAACCTGTTGATAAATTGCAAATATTTAATTTGGCAAAATTACTCATACTATGAATAAATTAGATGCAGTCCAAGAAGATAACTAGTTTGGAAACGTAGTTGATCTTAAACTCTATAGTTACACTATAGAATGAAGATGAGTTTCTACAAAGGAAATGAAAATCCTAGAGATTTAAATTTTGAGTAGAAATCATATGGGATAAAATTTTGTATACATATTTAATGTGTGGAAAGATTATCAATCACACTTAAGCAATTAAATGTGATGCTTTCTAGGCACATTAAATATATAAAGATTATGATTATCATTCTTAGTTTCATTTATATGAAATTAACAATGGAATATCAAAACTCTTTCATGGGTAATTACTTATGCGAGGACGAAAAGTAATTGAAAGGAGTATTTGAATTCAAATAATCTTTGGAAGTATACAAAGTGCAATCATTTAGATTAATGCATGCATCTAGGAGATATACTTATGTTTAGTTATTGAATCTAAGTTTTGATTTATAATTAAACTGAGATATTCTTTTATATTCCTGAAAGCTAGTGGGAGTGTTAAATTTATTTTCTTATTTCATATATGTTGTGTAACATATAGGAAGTAACATTCCATTAACATTTATATGTTAAGTTTTAGTTTGGAATGAAACTTCATGAGGAAATTTATAAAATAAACATACAACCTTGAAATATATGTTTATTGTTATAAACATAAGCAGTAAAATAACTGATTCTAATAAACATGATAATCTGTTAGAAAGGCTAGATAGATACATATCTTTGAAAAGATATGACATGAATAAAATCTAAGGTTGAAACAAGGATTTTTCATGTACATCATGTTGATTGTTGTATCATGCTTGGATGCAAGATGATTGACAACATTAGTATCTAATTGAAAATTATTAGATAGCTAAGTGTAATGGATATGGTAGGATTAGAATTAACATCCTCAGCTTGGAGTTGCTCCAAAATTCTAAATTTGAACCATATGGCAAATTGATATAGTTGACAAATCTTGAAAGATTTGAAGATATCAAACATTACACGATGAATATTAAATGTTTACGGAAATTTTAAAGAGCATATTGTTGTTTGGATACAATGATGCTAATAAGATTGAGATGACACTCAATACTAGTCATGGTGGGAGTTTATCCTTGTTAATGGTCATGTGTACTAGTTATGCTCAATATGAGCATAGTTGCATTATACATTAAAGAATTAGAATACTGTAAACTATAAAGGTTTCGTAGTTTTAATTGTCATAAATTCATGATAGAGGATGTCACGCATTTTATGAAGTATGTGGCAATATCTAGATAGATGAATGCACGCATACAAGAATTTCATTAATTGAATTCTTGAAATAAGTACCCTCAAAATTTCTGATAGATCAAAATTAGTTGATTTATGCTTTGTCAACAATTATGTTTGAGCATGACTTGAGGCATAATTCATTAATGGGAATTATCATGCATTGATCTATTTAGTATTTGGATAAGGGATATTAAGCAATTATTATTTACAATGAATTAAAGTACGTGGTATGTTTGTTTTCATTAATAATAAATTGTATCCTACATTTGCATGTTTAAATCCATGAATAACTTATGTTATTCTAAATAGTCCGTTGTCGATCAATAATATGGGAGTATTATCTAATTAAGGCAAATGTGGGTGTTGGTAAAATATATTGGAGTATATTGATGCGTGGGCATGCCAAATTTACATGATATTCAATATTGGATAAATTAAATATAGGACTTATCCCGACCACATGATTGTACTTTATGGATCTTTGTCATCAAGTAAATCATGAATATTTATCCTCAGACTTGAGATACCAGATAGTTGTCATGCATGTAGTGCATTTCTGTGATTCAATTTAACGCTATACGTAACTGGTAGCTATAAGGATTGTTTTCGGAAGTGTTGCGAAGTGCATGAGTTATGCTCGTAGTCAAGATAGAATTTGTTCCTTCAAATTTATTTGAAGTTTAATACTGCTGGACCCCTCGTAGGGTTTGCAAGATGTTTGCATGGCCATGCCCAAGATCTACCCTAAACTTATTCAGAAGATTTGGTAATCTTGCGTAATCGAAAAACGAGAAACATCATTATTAATAAAGAATGACTGAGATCCATATCTTTATTAATGTAGTATTAGAAACAAAAGGATAAGTATGATGATTGATCATCAAGTGGTTTTTCCAGGAGACGACACACCCGAGTTGTATGAGGGGCATTCGTTTCAATTATAGTTCAAGGAAAACACACAAAGAAATATGTGTTAACCCGAGTCGTTTGTCCCGACGAAGATCGAATGGAATTTGTGTTCCCGGAACGTGATTCGTGTAGTGAATGAGTGTAAAAGAGTGGTGATTTGTGATTTTACACTACGAACAATAAAATAATAAAATTTAACAACTAATTAAGCTAATGAAATAATTAAACTAAGCATACGAACTTAAAAACGAAAATTTGAATTTTAAAAACGTTACGCGACGAAATATAAAACGTAAATAAAAAGTGAATTTCTAAAATTTAAAACCTAAAAATATAAAAATAATTTTCCTAAATTAAAACTGATAAAAGAAAATTTTTGGAAAAAGAAAAATATTTTTTTGACTTTTTAATAATTTTTTATGAATTAAAAACTAAATTAAACTATTTAAATGATTTAAAAATAGTAAAACTAAATGGAAAAATCTGAAATTTTTTGAGTAAATCTAAAATTAAATAAGAAATCTAGGAAAAATAATTTCAAAAGCTGAATAAGTCTGAATAAGCTAAAACAGTGCAATAAGCTAATGGAAATAAGCTAAAATTAAGCAAACATAAGCCAAAAATTATAAAAAACTAAGAACATGCATATCTCACTACTGGAAGCTCAAAAAGAATGAAAAATGAAAAATAAGCACACACAATAAGCAAAATATAAGCTGAACAGATTATTACTAAAACAGGTTTAAAATGGAATTCTACCCTACTTGCAGCACTAAATTAAGCAATCTAATAAGTTCTAAATCTAAACCTAAAAGGGGCAAAACTTAGCTTATAATACTAGCTACCTAGAAAATGCAAAAGCCCCAAAATATAAGCTCAATTCCTAGCTTAAATGGGCCCTAGATCAGCAGCCAGAAACATACCAAGGCTGCTCTGAGCAGCAGGGTCAGATTTAGGGGAAGTTTGCAGATCCAAAATAAGCCCCTTAATAAGCTGAAACTTCAAGCTCTAGCTTATGAACCTAAAGCCTACTATGTGAATTAACTATAAACCAAGAATGAAGGTATGAGCTTATCTGGTTAAGCCAGAATTAAGCTCAGATCAGCAGTCCTAAAACCTGATTTGCACAGCAGACTTGTGACAGCAGAAAAAAAAAGATTTGGCGCAAAACTTGTGCTAAACTTCACCAGGGCAAACCAGACCATAATATGTTGACTTATTCACTTGAAAGCTACTATGAAATGCAAAAATAAAATCTGAATAAGCTTAGCTTATGCTGAGGCTTATTCAGACAGGTTTTTTAACTAATGCAAAAGTCTAAATAACCTCAATTCAAAATAACTACTGATGACAACAGCCTACTATTCTATAAACGAGCTTGATCTTAAAAACTTGACAAATGAACAATATCATAACCTGTTTTCTCCCATAGTGACCCATAAGCCAACCATATTCCAAACAAATCCTCTACTGATCTACTTTGAAAGTTCTTAAGTAACAAGGACTTAACTAAGCTGTAAAGCAGAATTCAAGGAACCACTGAACTAAATTTAATCTAGAAAAGGACTTTTCAAAAACACAATAAGCTGAAAATCAAATTAAGCTGTTTTGACTTTTTTTCTTTGACCAAAAGCAATAAATGAGAAATCAGCAGCAGAAGCTTATAACCAACACATGACATCAAAACTATACTTAAGAAGCAGAAACATTCAAAAAATAAGCACTTAACATGAAAATTAAGCTGAGGAACAGTGAAATTGACCAAAATTGACTTTTCATTAAAAATAAAAATTTGAGTACAAACTTAACTGGAAATGAAAATTACAACTGAATTTTAAAAGGTTACACTATGAAAAACATTAAATGACAGAGAAATTAAAATGGATACAATTTCCTAAAGACGTGAAAATTGGACCAAACTTGACTGTGAAGAGGAGAGCTCTATTTATATGCTACCACTGAAACTTCCAGGCCTTCCAGCTCATCAATCCGTGTGCTCCTCAGCTGCTATCTACCCTTAGATCGTTTCTTGCTCCCTACGTTTGATCATCAGCCGTTGGATCAAGATATTGACGCGGCTTGTCCACTAAGCATCTCCCACGTGTCCTCTGAGCTGTCAGGAGCTTCCAGAATTTACCCAATCATGATATAATCATTATAACGAGGTTAATTTTTGGGTCAATTATTTTAGGGTTTAAGGTTGGGGTAAAAGAGGGATAATTTTGGCGCGTTGAGTGTGTGAGGGAGAGTGAGGGTGTTATTTAGATTTTGACCGGGTTTTGATTATTGGGTCGGGTTTTGGGTTTAGGGGTGTGGGCTTGGGGTTATTGTATGAACTGGGTTAAGGTGTGGGATGGATTGGGATATAGAATGGTGGGTTCGGGTAATATTTTAAAAGGAGGTGGGTTTGGGCTAGAGGTTTGTATGGGTTGGGTTTATTTAATCCGGATTGTGTAAGTGTATAAGATTTAAGGGTTTTAAGAATTTGGATTTCAAGGGACTATTTATGTAATTTGCTGAAAGTTAAGGGACTGATCATGCCTTTCTTCAAAACTAAATCCAAGGGCTGAATTTGACGATCTTTGATACTTGGAGGACCACGGTTGACTTTTTGAACATATATTCTTTCCCGGTTCCGGTTCTGAGCCTTTTCCGTATCCCGTGCTCGTTCTTCCGATTTTCTTGTCTTTTTGTCGGGTTTTCACGATATTCGTCCCTGCATAAACAAAACACAAAAACACTATATCTTTTGGCATTTAGGTCGGGTTTTTGGTCATTTTGGTCCGGTTTTGGTCAAGAAAAAGGTATGTGTTTAAGCACACACCAGAGTTGTACTAGGGGCATTGGCGTGTTGCTAAACGCTAACCAATGTCAATTATACTTTTAATAGATTTCCAAGTGGGAGCTGTTAGAGTTGTGGAAAAATATTAAAGTGTATATGGCTAGAATCGAACACGGGACCGATGGATTGCACACTTTACGTATGAATGACCAAGTAAATAATTAATATGTATAATTATTTATGTATATTAATTATTTGGACACGAAATGATACATAACGGACGTTATGTAATTAACGGTGTTGACTAACGACCGTTAAGTAAATAGTGGAAGGACTATTAGTGAAAATAGAGGAATGGAAGGATCTAGAACACCTTGAGGAGGTGCAAGGCCAACTGGCCATAGGGATTAAAACCCTGAATCGCACATCTTGTTCTACAAGTTATCCATTGCCTATAAATACAAACCTATGGGTTATTTGTTTTGTTACCTTGTGCATTGCTATAACCCTAAAGTTTGTATTTTCTCTTCCATTAGACTAAAACCGGTCGACTTCTCTTTTAGAGGATCGATCCATAAATATTTTGTGTAGCAAAATTATTTTAGTTTTACGTGTTCATTCACTAGCATCAATACTTGATTGGTTATAGTACGTGTGTACAAGAGTTCGGTAACAACTTACTTTAGTTGTTCATCTTGGATTGTGGAACAAAACGGTAAGGGGTTCCACGTTAATCCTATTTATTGATCAAGTGAAGTGAAGAGAAGATTGATCCTTGTTCTTGCTAGGATCTTGAGGTAACTCTATTTATTATTCGGTAATTCATTATGTGTGTTAAATAAAGATCATGCTTCCGCTACATGCTCTTTATGTGTTTTTTATTTAGATGTTGATCATGCTATTTAAATTCAACAATTTTATGTTTTACTTTAGATGAATGCGACATCCAAAGTGAAAATGGCATGATTGATCAAATGGGGCTTCAGAAGTACGACTATATGTGACCACGTGATGTTTTCTATACTGATAATCGCAAAAAAAAAAAAAAAAAAAAAAAAAAAAGAGAATATATAAAACATTTTATTAGTAGTTAGATTTTGGGCAAACTAAAATATTTCTAAGACAAAAGAAAGTAGTATGATGGTTAACATTACTAATATTATTAAAAGACGTACAAAACGACGTCGTTTTGTACCCGAAAAAACAACTGTGCTACAGTTGACTTGCGCAACTTGCTACAGTTGATTTACGTTATTTGTACAGTGCCAAATCATGCGACGTCGTTTCGATGCATTTGCTACAACAGCAGCCTATTTTCTTTATTTTTTTTTCACACCTCTTTACCATGAAACCGAGTTACAGTCATCATCATCCAAAGATTTATTTCAACCTTAATATGTGCAAAGAAAAAAAAAAGGCGTGACCTGCTTCTCCGAATCTATGGAGGAACAGAAGCAAGAAAATGACGAAATGGTGGGCAGTTGGAGCTCGAGTTGTTATCATATGGCTCCAAACATGGAAAACTTTCAGTATCAGGACACAACAGGGATGCAGGACCCGTCGATCCTCAAGATCTTGAATGATCCCATTAGCGATTCGAACGTGAGGCAAAACATAAAAATCGAGATGGTTGATAATCAAGATTATGGTATGAATTTGGGTGGTCAAGCTGATTTTGATTGCTTATGGAATTATTGAGCAGTAAGCATGGATTTGGAAGTTGGTAAACAGAGTAGAAAAAACTAAATGAAATGAAAGAAAAGAGTGGCGTGTGAGAATTAGGGTAATTATTTCTTTTATATAGTAGGTTAAGTGTAATTTTGGATTATGTGTTGGTGTTGGATTGTCCGAAATTATGGGCTTATGATTTATGGGCCGAGTATCAATGGGTTTTTTTGCTTAGTTTGTCATGCTAAAATAATTTTTTAAGCCGTAAGGCTGAAATACTTGCAATTATACTTCATCGTAAACAACCGATATCATATCGTAATGTAACCGTGATCACGTTTACTATTAAGTGGTTATGAGTCTTGGATTTTGATTTCATATAAATTTTAATTAGTGTATTACATCATCTTATATCTATATGCGACTACAAGCAACTGTCAAACCACTTTCACCTCCAAACTTGATGATATTACTAATTATAACATGTATATTTTTGCAGCATCGATTAAATAACTTACTATTTTTTATATGTGCAAGCTATTGCTTAAAGTTAATCAAACCTAAAACTCTCACCATCTATAAATTTGTTATCACGAGAAATGTATAATCAAAAAAGATTGTCACCCGTGAAACTTAGTTACAGGGTACCCGCAGAAGGAGTCCTTTTTCACAAAGTCTAAAAAAATGGCTAAAAATACCTCACGAAGTATGTGACACTTTGCAAAACCAATCCTATTTTATATGCTTAGCTCACCTTTTGTATTATGTTGTAAACTATTTGATTAATATATGAAATGCATTATTATTAATTTTCCTCATGTTAAGATAATTAATAATTATCATTCATCGGTGTTAAAACTTTTTGAAACAAAAATATAGTGCTATGATTGAAAACAAAGTAGAATAACACATATAAATATCTTGCTGTTACTTATAGTACTCTGTATTGCTAAATTGTTTTGGCCAACATGGTTGCAAAAAACTGATGTCAATCACCCCGGTGCAACGCGCGGGCTGCCCGACTCGTTCATACTATTCTAAAATCACGTGTCACAATTAGAAAGCGCACATATTTTATGATATATGAAGTAATTAGCTAAAAGAGAAATACTAAATTCACAAAAAGTTTATAAGATTATATCTACATAATGATTTGACAACTATTTGTGAAGGGTAAAATAAAAGAAAGAGAGATTATGATACAAAATTATTCAATCACTACACATACCAAGTCATTTTGTGATTGTAATTTTGTAAACTCTTAATATTGCTCTTAATTAACTAAAAAAAGTTATCAATCTACTCTTGTATATTGGTATGTTTTGGAAATTTTGTTGGAGCTTATATTATAAATTAACAACTAGAGTTTATATTTTTATAAAAGTGTTTAACGGGTTAGTTTGAAATGTAGCTTATTGTTTAAATTGACACATAAACACATCAAATTAAACTCACATATATTTAAGTTTTACGTGTTCTTCCATTAGATCTTCAAAGATACTTAAATAACTTGATTAACTATAATCTCTATTTATTCCTAAAATTTCTGAAGTCTGAATTTATCGTTTAGAGCTCCAGGTACAATAACATGGTAACACTAAAAAGGTGTACACCAAAACATTTAACACCAAAAAATCACCCCTTATCATAACACCAAATAACACCACCATTTTGATTCCCACATTTTAAAAAATTACAATTTACAAATTAACCCCTCAACTATTTTTATTCAATAAATTAATATACAAATAACATTTTTATATAAAAAAATATAAAACTAAAATAACAAAAAAAAAATATATAAAATAATAAAAAAAAATAATAAATAAATAATAAATAAATAAATAAATAAAGTTGTTAAAATTGTTTGGTCCAATATAAACATGTTTCCGGCGCACATACCAACGCCTACTATTCAGTGTTGAAAAAAAAACAGCTTCTTCTTCGTCATATACTACACACACACTAGACACACACAAACGCAAACCCAGAAACGCAAATCAGCACACACACAAACACAAATCATCTACCCGTTATACCACCAGGGGTTGTGTTTGTAAATTCTTTTTTGTCACTACATGCGTTTCATTTTACGTTGTTGTAGCCATGCAGTTGGTAACGCAACCCCAACGCCGGCTTCGCTGGTGTGCTAACGCATGCATAACGCGAGCCACGTAGACCATAACGTCGTGGCTGCGTAATTATACCCTTCGCTCTTATAAAAGAATTCATAAATTTATGTGACCACCATATCTCTATCTATACTACATATAAAACATGCATGTTTTTTTTTTTTTTTTTTTTTTTTTTTTTTTTTTTTTATTTTTTTTTCTTTTTAACTTCCTTAATACTTAAAAGTAAGTAATGTTTCAAACCTGAATTCTCACCCATAAAGATTAAACAATGTTTCCTTAATGAATTAGTTGCATTAAAATTTCCACCCAAAATTTCAAAAAAATGCATGACAAATTTTTTTAAATGTAATTTCTTTTTCTTCTTTTTTTTTAAAGTAAACTTTTTTTTGTGTAATCCCAACACTAATAATTTCTAAAAATTTATCCACAAACTTTACTATATAATACATCATATCACAACTTCTTTTATTTTATGTTAATTCATAGTTGATTAAAATGAATAAGTACGCAACTATAAAAGTTTGTCCCTATAAAATTATGTTGCTATGCGTGAACATTCGTCTAGTTATATATAAAGAGAAAACTCATTTTCTTAAAACTTAAGAACTTAATAATGAGTAAAGTTCAAATATTAAATACTTTTAATTAAAAATAGTAACAACATCTACCATTAAATTAATAGTTTAAATATATTTTATTCCTTAAACTTGTATCATTTTCTTTTAATTATAAATTTTTTTCTTTTCGCAATGACTACAAATTGAACCTTTAAGGGTTACATCAACGATTACACCAAAACCCCAAGGTCGTATATATAATTATTTGCCGTTATAAATCGTCGGTATGTAGTTTGATAAAATAGTTTATTTTAAAAGTTTATACTGATATAAAGATCGAATTATCACATACCATGAATGAACTACAAAATTCGATTGTTTTAGTTTTTTGTTGAAGTGGCGAGGATATCTCACTATTTTACTGCATTAACAAAAGTTGAATAAAACAAAAAGAGAGAGAGAAGGAAAGAAAGAATGTGCAACATCAGGCAACAAAAAGATATGCGGCATCAGGGGACAAGATCTGCCACGTTGGCACCAAAATGCGTACTGTTAGGATATCCCAACCATGCTTTATATACATGACAAAAATACAGTTGGTAAAAATATACCTTCATTAGATTTATCCAACATATCAATTATACAAATTCTATTTCTTGAAGTAACACTTTTTTTTTAATACTTTTATAAACAGGATTAAAACTTAAAACCATTATCTCTTCACACAACTTATATCGTTAAAACACAAGCTTTATGGTTTAAAAAGTTATTTTATGTAAGGTTATAAAAATCGCGAATCAGTAAGACGCTCATTTGTAGCTTGCAATCGGTTTAGACGGAGTTAATCGGTGTTTAATCGAATGAACATTTCCTTTAAGTTTTGGGTATTTCCGGTAAGTGTTAGGTAGTTTCGGCAAGATTATTCTTATAATCCATATTGTAATAGATATAAACAATGACTATACGTTATTAAAACAAATTTACGACGAGTTTTGGGTATTTCTGGCAAGATTTGCAGGTTTTCGGCAAGTTTGACTACCGTTGATCGTCATTGACCGCCATTGATCACGGTTGAGCGATTTGTTTGATCGATTTACACTAATCAGAAAGGTTGGTAGCCTTGTAACGCATATGCTGCGATTAATCCGTTTTATAGACCTTTTTTGCAATACAGATTTTATGTATTTATTTATCGAGACTTGATCCCAAAAATTTATTTAGATTATTTGTTAAATATAAGTCTTTAATTCAGATTTATGCTTTTTAATGGAGGTATCTCGTAACTATTTTAGAAACTTTCCTCACCAACCCTGTTTACATAGTGAGTTTCAAATCTGAAACTTTTTGTAAGGATATCAAGATGTTTAAGTAACGAACATTGCTAGAGGTTGTTTATTAAAGTCAAATAAAGTAAATATAACATGAATTAATTGATTTAGCTACAAATAGATATGCTCATTAATCTTCCCGCCATATTAGTCAAAATAGTCAACTTTTATTACACATTCAAATCTTACTGTTTAACATTAACCAGCATCCCCTAGATTCATTCGTGTAGTATAATTTTTAACAGCCGTTAATGAGATATATGACTACATGTAACACGTTAGAGAAAGTTGTAAGATATAACATGCCATTGTCACATTTTATTGTATATAAAATGTTGGTTTCTGTGTGTTGTGGTGCACCCAAACCAGGGTAAAGATAATCAATCAAGGGTACCGGATATTCACTTGAAGTCGTGGTATCACTCTCCAATAGAAACTATTCGACCCTATGCCTGGGTTGCACGGATATCTCTATGGGATAAAACCAAGTGAAGCTCTTGTTCTAGGCACAGATCAAGAACCGATCATATTTAGTGTTTAGGGTTTTATGTCGTGTCCTTCATGCCATGTGATGATCTCTATTTATAATAGAGTCTACTCAAAACCCTAGCCCATGGAATTATGTATAATTAACGGCCCATTAATTATCCATAATAGTTTCCATAATAGTAGGAGTCGGTGGTTATAACCAGCAGCAGAGTCTGATGCCTAGCAGCAGAGTCTATTGCTCATCAGTCCATCAGCAGAGTTATTGTACTAGCAGCAGCAACGAAGTACTGGCAGCAGGAACAATAACACTATCAGCAGAATTGATACACTAGCAGCAGAGTTGCTCTGCATCAGCAGCAATAAAGCTATCAGCAGAAACAGATAATACTATCAGCAGGAATGACAATGCTATCGGCAGAATCAACTGCATCAGCAGCATTGTCATTTATACTTAGCAGTACCTTTATTAAGCTAGCAGTACCTTGTTCTACTTCAGCAGTACCTTGATGATGCTAGCAGTACCATCATAGTAACTAACAGCAGAACAACATAACCACATAATATGAGTCAGGATGTTCATTGACCTGATGGGTGTATACTCCATACCTCCAAACCCATTACCAAGTATAAACTCATCCCTTAAGTGCACTAAATTTTCCAACAATCCTCCCCAAATTTAGTTCACTTCCTTGCATGAAAAAATTAAACACAAAACAAAACATATGCATAAATGAAAATATCTTGAAGATTGAATTCTCATCTTAGTACCTTACAAGTTCAAATATTCGAGAATCAGGGTGTTCTAAGAATTGAACTCTTCAACCCATTTGAATACCTGAATATAAAATACACATACATTTTCAAACACTAAAATACTCCTGACACTATACAAGCCATGTGTCCATATCCAATTAATAAATGTTGTAAAAGCTAAAAGTCCTAAAGCTTCCTGAAGCGGCAAAACTTCAACATTTACATAGGTGGTTCATCTTTTAATCATGCCCCTGCAAAGCACTTTTTCAAAGAAAATTAACCATTAAGAAGTGAAGACTTCATCCTCCTTTCCAGCAGGTTCTGAGCACAACCTTGAGATGTAAATAAAACAGTGCTCTAGTCCACTAAATGTTCAGCTTTCCACATTGAACTCAACTCCAAAGTTTCCTCAGGAGGGAGTTGGGTGTCTTTGCATTCAGTGACTAAGGTGGACTTAAACCCATCCCTTTTGCAGACTTTAAAACCAAGTCTCTAGCCAAACTGTAACGCCCCGTACCCGTTTTGACTAAAATTTAAAACTTTTGACGCGGAAACGCTTGACTTTACTGGACTCATACCAATTCATCATTTACATATCCAAAATCTATCACATTTAACCCTTTAAAATACTTGCAAGAACATATACTCGAACACCTTTCAAAACATTTCATAATCAATTGTATAACACAACCTGTGTTATCAATTTCGGTGGTGGTGGTATACCACTGGTATACCACCGAAATTTCGGATTTCGGAGGTCTAATCAAATTTCGTTTCAAATCTCGCTAACGAGATATTCGGCGAAATTGACCGAAAAATACCGAAATTTGACTTCAAAATTTCGGTGGAAAAGGTGGTATTACCGGTCAATGCCGGTCAACGTACGTTTATCTTCAGATCTGTTCTTTTTTCCTTCATATCAATGACTCTTTTCACACACCTTCACATTAGCACGAATTGTAACACATTTGTGAGGTTTATCTTCAGATCTGATTTTCTTTTTTTTTTGAAAGATGGATCTGATTTTCTTGAAGTGGACAAGAAGGGTTGAAGAGAGAGAAAAGGGTGAAAGAGTGAGTGGGGCTGGTGTGTTTGGTGTGTTTTAGGGTTTTAATAAGTTTAGAATTTTTAACATTTAACCCCTCTATCTTTCACTATTTTACATTTAGTCTCTAAACCTTAAAATAAGTTTGTGTATTTAAACATTTGGCCCTCTATATCTTTAATAGTTTACATTTAAGTCTTAAACTTATATACTAAAAAATATAAAATTAATAGCTTTATAAAAAAAATTACCGAAATACCACCGAAATTTCAAAAATTTCGTATCTCGGTCCTTGACCGAAACACCGAAATTTTGGTCCTTAACTACATAGAACACAACCAAACGATCCTTCAGACCAAGGATACGCCGTATCCTTTTGAGGGATACGCCGTATCAACCTGAAATGATGCGCCGCATCATCTTAAACTCCTGATACGTCGCATCTAATATACTAGATACGCCGCATCACCTTAACTTCTGATGCGTCGCATCTAATATACTAGATACGCCGCATCGACCAACTAAGACAGAACATCAGCAGGAAAACCTGCATATACTCAACACACCACACAATCCACTTTAACCTCAATACAACATTATAACTTATACCAAAACACTCATTTTACATTCAAACCCATATTAAACTATAATACACGGCAATTGACCCGTTTGACTCCAAAATGGGTACAAACATGTTGAAATCCAAACGCTCCTTTAGACATTAACTACAAACACTTAAAACACACTTGACAACTCGTTAGACCCCCAAACCGTTACCCGACTTTGACACACTTTATACGACTCATAAAATAGACTCTCGGGGTACAACTTTGACTCGATCTCAGTATTCTACCTAGCTCCTAATGCTTGCTATCTTCCAATTCCATTCCAAATCCTCATGCTACAATCCAAGCCCTCCATTCCGCCTCGCTTAAGCCTACAAAACATTAACAACTAAAAGAATAAGCTTACGCTTAGTAAGTAACCCGACATAAAACATACATCATACACATATTCTCACATAGACATCCTAAACACATTAAAAGCCTCTAAACTAACACATACCACTCATATCATAACACCCTTTATAACATAACCACATTCATTCATCACGACATAATTAACAACATACCTTAACTAGTCCAAGCCAACAACTAACATACTCCTATCCAAGGTCACTAGCCATCCATCCTTAGCTTACGACCATACTAATCCAATTCTCATACACTTATACAACCGCAATACATACATGATAAATACATACATAACACATGTTTTAGGGAGAGTTACTTACCTTAGCTCCATGCTAAGCACATAATCAATATCATCATCATCTATATCATCAACATCATCATCATCCTCATAAGCATCCTAAAACACATAATCATACATAACATATAATACATAATCATTAACTATAATCATGGTTAATACCACCATAACTAATTTCTAAACACTTCTAATCATCATATAATCATATATTGATTATATGATAATCAATCCCACCATTTACTAACTTAAACCCATTATAAACTCATCACATAATCATCATTACCTCTTAATTATCTTAAAACACCATTTACCCTTTAATCCCAAGTTAGGGTTTACAAACCCTAATTTCATAATTCATAAATTAAACACTAATTAAGCATCATGAACATCATACCTTATGTAAGAAACAAGCTATAGGCTTAACCCTTGAATTATCACCACTATACCATCATCATCTCATCACCAAATGCTCCATCATCTTCCCTCTCTTCTCTCTATCTCGACATCACAGGAACACCCAAGAATTGTGTGGAGATATCTAGAACCTAACACATATAGACTAGCTGAGAGGGCATTTATGTCATTTCTGCTTATTTAAGGTCGATGCGCCGCATCTATATTTTAGATGCGCCGCATCTTATATACGCCGTATCTCCTTCTCTAATGCGGCGCATGGACTATAACAAGCCGGTTCTACTTTCCATTCGACCATACGTCGCATGTACTTCCTGGATGCGCCGCATCTAGGCCTCATCAGACATCCACTTAAAAGACTCAGCCACATATCCTTGGTCAAACATACTCAGGTTCGGGTCAACTTCATCTGGGGTGGGGCCTATTTGTATTCCGGAAAACGGGTCTAACACAAACCCTTCGTCAAGTGATCAGCTAAGTTCTGTTGAGATCTAACAAACTCTATAGATACCACCCCATTCATGATAAGCTCAAGAATCATGCTATGCCTGACACCTAAGTGTCTAGACTTCCCATTGTACATCTGGCTATAAGCCTTTGCCAATGTAGCAACACTATCACACCGGATAGATATAGGTGTTATAGGTTTAGGCCACAATGGAATCTCAAGAAGCAAGTTTCTCAACCATTCAGCTTCTTTACCAGCAGCACCTAAGGCCACAAATTCAGATTCCATGGTTGAACTGGTGATGCAGGTTTGCTTCTTGGATGCCCAAGAAATTGCACCTCCACCAAGTAGGAATACCCAGCCACTAGTAGACGAATTGTCCTCAGTGTTACTGATCCAACTTGCATCAGTATACCCTTCTAGTACAGAAGGATAACCAGTATATGAGAGACTATAATCCATAGTTTTCTTCAAATACTTCAGTACCCTCTGAATTGCTTGCCAATGATGAGCACTAGGATTACTAGTATACCTGCTCAGTTTACCCACAACAAATGCAATATCAGGTCTTGTACAAGTCATGGCATACATCAAGCAGCCAATTACCCTTGAATACTCAAGTTGAGATACAGCCTTGTCTTTATTGGGCATGAGCTTCTCACTTGTATCCATAGGAGTACTCACTGGAGTACAGTCAAAGTAATTAAATTTCCTCAACACCTTCTCAATGTAATGAGACTGAGAGATAGAAATTTTGTTTAATCCTTATACCAAGGATAACATCAGCCTCCCCCATATCCTTCATGGAGAACCTTGATGACAAAAATTCCTTTGTAAGGTCCACTTGACTTTGGTCAGTGCCAAAGATCAACATGTCATCAACATATAGACAAATGATGACTCATTTACCAGATTCATCAAATTTGCTATACACACATTTGTCAGACTGGTTAAGTGAATAATGATGAAGCGAAAAGTGTACCGCTTTTAGGGGGTCATTTAAGCCCTAAATCGTATTTATTTGATCAAATATTGCCCTAAATCGTTCCTTTTGTCATTTTAGGTACTTTTGAGAAGAAATCTGGAAAAGGAAGCATTTTGGACGTTTTTGGAGCATAAAAGTGAAGAAAACGGCAAAGTCTCAAAATTATGCTGGAAACTACCTTTGACGGCGTCAGGAATTGGTCCAGACGGCGTCATGGCTTGGCAAAAGAGGTGGATGTGAAAATTACTCATGATAAGCCAGAGAATTTTGCATGAAAAATCTGACGGCGTCACCCTTTAATGTGATCAAGGTCGTCACGGCTTAAGCTAAAGAGGGACGGCGTCAAGCACTAATCTGACGGCGTCAAGCCTTGATAAGCCAGAGCGGATTTTGGAGGTCTAAAGAGGGACGGCGTCAGGAAGGCCATCCAGGAACCCTAAAAGCGGCGAGGTGATGGCGTCAGGATCTACAACGTGACGCCGTCAGCCCTTAAACTCTATATATAGTTTTGCAATTTTTTGTCATTAGTGTGGAACTTTGTGTGTAACCTTTTGGGAGGAAACCCTAAGACGATTTTAGCAGCTTTTTCAAGGCTTTTTGCCTTGAGATCTTCCATGTTACATTGAAGATAAGTTATCAATTAATCATTCAATATGTCTATGTGTTGTTTGATTCTATCTTGTTCTTGTCTTTTGTTTAACATGCTAGGCTAGGTTTTCTTTGTGTTTGCTTAGATCTAATGAAACCTAGCTATTGATTGTTGGTTATTAGTGTGTTATTAATTGTATTGGATGATTGTTCATCTATGTTAGGCTTAAGAAAACTGGCTAACTTCCTATACGGTAACTTGCTTGAACGTCTTAAGAAACATGAACCAATGCGTACTAAGGTTTTTATGGTTGTATTTAATGCATGAGCGAATTCTAGTGATCCCATGTTAGGAGCTTCTTAGCCGGCTCGACATAGGAGTGAAGTAGGAGCTTGTAGAGTTGGGGAAGTACGTACGCCACCCCATGATTGGTATTAAGGAATACACCCGTTATCCACGCGATTAATACACACTAATCAACCGGTAAAAGATAGTTAGGGAGTAAGAAAATCTAAGTAAACACATTTCTCTCCACATAAGTTTTACCACCTTTTCATTTTCAGTTATTTTATTTTATTTGCATTCGTAGTTATTTGGGTTAGTTGATTAGCAACTAATTTCGCCCACTCTTTCAAACCCGAGATTTTACTTGCTTTCATAAAATTATAAAAACATAAAAAAGAATCTTCTCTCACCCCTAGACCTATTAGAGTAGTTTTTCAATCCTAACGACACTATTCCCTGTGGAGAACGATCAATCCCCCGTACTTACCACTACACTATACTACATCGGTCAGGTACACTGCCTGGTGGGGTTGTAAGCCTCTTGAGATCCCTCGAGAGGTAAAACCTGTTGTAAGGTCGCAAAACCACGCATCAAATAACCACTAGACAAAACCACTTCATCAAACTTTTGATGCCATTGCTTAGGTGCCTGTTTCAGTCCATACAAGGACTTAATCAGTTTGCACACCTTCTTTTCATTGCCAGGCATGATGAAGCCTTGAGGTTGGTTCATGTAAACCTCCTCATCCAATTCACCATTCAATAAAGCTGTCTTCACATCCATCTGATGAATAATCAGATTGTGAATTGATGCCAAGGCAATCAGCAATCTTATGGTACTGATACGAGCCACAAGGGCATAAGTATCAAAGTAGTCAATTCCTTCCTTTTGTTTAAAGCCTTGAATGACTAACCTTGCCTTGAACTTTTCAATAGTTCCATCTACCTTCATTTTCTTCTTGAAAATCCATTTGCAGCCTAGAGGCTTGCAACCAGGTGGTAGATCAGCCAATACCCAAGTGTTATTGCCCATGATGGAGTCCATCTCATCATTTATTGCTTCTTTCCAGAAAGCAACATCTTGGGACTTCATTGCTTCATAAATGTTTTGGGATCATCCTCAACATTAAAGCAATAGGATTGTTGGTCAGAGACCTCATCCCTTGTTCCTTCAATTAAGTACAATTGAAATTCAGGTCCAAATGATTTTGGAGTCCTCACCCTTGTGCTCCTTCTGAGCTCAGGTTCAGGTTGTTGTTCCACAACCTCATCAGGGACCTCATCAGAGGCTTCTGATACACCAACATCATTGATTCCATTAGGAATCCTCTGACTTGGTCTAGGGACTGAGGAGAATCTATTCTCATCAAAATTTGCATCCCTTGATTCAATTATAGTATTAATTGAAACAGACTCATTAGGTTCAATAACATAGAACCTATAAGCCTTGGAATGCTCAGCATATCCAACAAAGATGCATTCAATGCCTCTTTCACCCAAAGTCTTAAGCTTCGGATCAGGGAGTCTCACAACAGCCCTACAACCCCAAACCTTGAGATAATTCAAGTTGGGTTTCTTTTTAGTCCAGAGTTCATAAGGGGTAGTCTTGTTCCTTTTGTTAGGAACCCTATTTAGCAAATAGCAAGCTGTTAACATAGCTTCACCCCAAAACCCTTGACTCAGTCCAGAGTAGGACAACATGGAATTAACCATCTCCTTTAGCACTCGGTTTTTCCTTTCAGAAATTCCATTTTGCTGAGGAGTATAAGGGGCAGTCGTTTCATGGATAATACCAACAGACTGAAAATACTGAGTATCCATGTACTCACCTCCCCTATCAGTCCTTAATCTCTTGATCAGGGAACTTTGTTGCAATTAAACCTCAGTCTTAAATACTTTAAATTTATCTAATGCTTCATCTTTAGTATGCAATAAATAAACATAGCAATACCTAGAAGCATCATCAATAAAAGTAACAAAGTATTTCTTATTCCCCAAAGAGGGAGTAGCATGCAAATCACATAAATCACTATGTATTAATTCCAACACATTAGTTTCACGTTTTACATCTTTAAATGGTTTCTTAGTTATCTTGTTCATCATACTAGTGTTACACTTTTTAGTGTCCATGTCAAATGCTGGGATTAACCCATCCTTAGACATATCTTGCATACGTTTAAAGTGTACATGGCCAAGTCTAGCATGCCAAAGGGTTAAATCATATTGTTTAGATGACAACATACAAACAGAATTAATCACATCATGAACAATATTAAGTCTAAACATATGATTACATAAATAACCAAATCCAATAAATACACCATTTTTAGACAAAACAAATTTATCAGATTCAATAACTTGTTTGTAACCATAATTATTCAAAACACCACTAGAAACCAAGTTTTTCCTAATATCAGGAACATGTAAAACATTTAATAAAGTAACAATCTTTCCAGAACTAAACTTCAACTCAACACTTCCTCTTCCATGCACCAGGGCTGTTGACTCATTTCCCATATGAAGAATAGAACCATCATTCACTGACTCGTAGGTCTTGAACCAGCTTCTATCTTTACACACATGGATTGTAGCTCCAGAGTCAACCCACCAAGCAACATCATCATCCTGCACAAAGAATAATTCAGATATATATGTAACATAATAAATCCAAAGAGACTTATTAAATATATTCTGACCTTTCAGGGAATTGGAGTTACCATTCCCAGATCCACTTGTGCTTGATCCATTGGTTTTATTACCAATTTTACCACCTTTGTAATCCTTCCTGAAGTGTCCAGTTTTACCACACTTCCAACAAGTAGCTTTAGACTTCTTTTTAGGATCAGTTTTGGTGTTATCCTGATGTTTACGCTTGCCCTTGTTGTCATTGTACCTGGTGGAGTTGTTATGCTCCACCATATTGACAACTGATGGACCAGCAGCAGTGCTGCTCTTTGGCTTGTCAATTTCATGCGCCTTGAGTGAATCCTCAATACGCAAATGACTGCCCAACTCAGTAAGAGTTAACTCCTCCTTCTTATGCTTAAGCATATGCTTGAATTCTTTCCAAGAAGGAGGTAGCTTATCGATGATACAAGAGACTTGAATAGCCTCATCCATGTTCATCTTGTGTTGTGTGAAACGACCAAGTATACCAAGAAGTTCATTGTATTGGTCCATGACCGGTCTAGAATCGACCATTTTGTAATTGTTAAAATTACTTGCATGAAACTTCTTGCTTGATGCATCATCTGCCATGTATTTGGCTTCCAGAGAATCCCATAGTTCTTGAGGAGATTCAACGTTTTGATAGATATCAAACAGAGTATCAGATATACCATTGAGGATTAAACCTCTGCAGACATAGTCATCATTCTCCCACTTGCTTCTGGCTCTCATCTGTTCCATCGTAGCATCATCCCCATAATCAGCAGGGATTGGTGTGGTCAGAA
The DNA here is from genome assembly GCA_021014915.2 of Artemisia tridentata subsp. tridentata. NCBI lineage: Eukaryota > Viridiplantae > Streptophyta > Magnoliopsida > Asterales > Asteraceae > Artemisia > Artemisia tridentata. The sequence goes on along the minus strand of CP139508.1, from coordinate 95,757,920 downwards.
CAGTTACCACATTCATGCTGGTCAGCAGGAACTTCATCTTCTTTTGCCACCTTCGAAAATCCACACCTTCAAACTTTTCCAACTTGGAAAAGTTAGCAGCTATATGTCTCATAGCAGCAGCCATTGATTATCTCAAAATAGTTTCTATTGATTGTTGGTTTCTGTGTGTTGTGGTGCACCCAAACCAGGGTAAAGATAATCAATCAAGGGTACCGGATATTCACTTGAAGTCGTGGTATCACTTTCCAATAGAAACTATTCGACCCTATGCCTGGGTTGCACGAATATCTCTATGGGATAAAACCAAGTGAAGCTCTTGTTCTAGGCACAGATCAAGAACCGATCGTATTTAGTGTTTAGGGTTTTATGTCGTGTCCTTCATGCCATGTGATGATCTCTATTTATAATAGAGTCTACTCAAAACCCTAGCCCATGGAATTATGTATAATTAACGGCCCATTAATTATCCATAATAGTTTCCATAATAGTAGGAGTCGGTGGTTATAACCAGCAGCAGAGTCTGATGCCTAGCAGCAGAGTCTATTGCTCATCAGTCCATCAGCAGAGTTATTGTACTAGCAGCAGCAACGAAGTACTGGCAGCAGGAACAATAACACTATCAGCAGAATTGATACACTAGCAGCAGAGTTGCTCTGCATCAGCAGCAATAAAGCTATCAGCATAAACAAATAATACTATCAGCAGGAATGACAATGCTATCGGCAGAATCAACTGCATCAGCAGCATTGTCATTTATACTTAGCAGTACCTTTATTAAGCTAGCAGTACCTTGTTCTACTTCAGCAGTACCTTGATGATGCTAGCAGTACCATCATAGTAACTAACAGCAGAACAACATAACCACACAATATGAGTCAGGATGTTCATTGACCTGATGGGTGTATACTCCATACCTCCAAACCCATTACCAAGTATAAACTCATCCCTCAAGTGCACTAAATTTTCCAACATAAAAAGGGCAAAATGGTAACTTACCTTTGGTTAAGACACCACACCACTATCATTTTGTCCTTTTTATTATTGCCTACAATTTCTCAACATTAGTAATGCTCCCACAATAAAATTACTTCGATAAGATTAAATATATATGTTTTATAATGTATGTTGATCACCAATATTTGTGTAATATTACACACTTCGCTAAAAGACAATGTTTTAACTCATCTGTCCGCTCTGAAGAGTGTCCGTTTAGTTTAAAAAACATGATTTATCTTGGTTTAGGCCTCTCCACCACATTATCCTTTTTTTTTTTCTTTTGCACATCATATCATTTTTACCGTGTTACTAACATTTAATGGTAACTTTAGAATGTATTTAGAAAGGACAAAATGGTAAGTTAAGAGCATGGTGAAGGTCGTTCCACTATTTTTGAGGTAGCGGTGCAACAACAACAAATATCACATACATGATCATTACATACATATATACATACATGATATAAAAATATCCACACGCTTATAAATACATCAACCAAATACACACACACTCACACATTCATCTTCATTTTTAGTTTAAACGAGCGGGTTTGCCCGCACATTACTGCGGGGCGATCGTGTTTGTGTTTATTACAATTATGTTAACATTTTTTTGGAGTAAGCAAATATATATATATATTTTTGTATATAATTTTGTTTTAGAAGCATTATTGGTATAAAAGCATGTCAGCCCGTCCATGGATTAGTCTTCAAGGTAACCCAAATTTGAGGTAATACTTATGAAACAACACACATCTTGCAGTTAGCTATTGTTAGAAATAGCCGGGTATTCGCGCGTTGTGGTGGTAGGTACCCGTGTGATTATATTTTTCCGGCAATAATTTTTTTCAAAGTACTTTTTTACAGTGGCACAATATGAATAACCTTTGAAACCTAATTTTATATATATATATATATATATAATATATATATATATATATTATATGTATCTTTATTTTCAGAACCCTGTTAAGTGCGGGAACTGCGAGAACTCTAATTTTGCATTAGAAAACATGCATGTTCATATAAAACATGTATGTTTTCTTACATACACCTTAATACACATACATGCATAACATACATGTTCAAATAAAAACCTGTTAAGTGCAACAAATCAATGCAAAATGGTTTTATTTTTAGAACCCTGTTAAGTGCGGGAACTGCGAGAACTCCAATTATGCATTAGAAAACATGCATGTTCATATAAAACATGTATGTTTTCTTACATACACCTTAATACGCATGCATGCGTATTAAGGTGTATGTAAGAAAACATACATGTTTTATATGAACATGCATGTTTTCTAATGCAAAATTGGAGTTCTCGCAGTTCCCGCACTTAACAGGGTTCTGAAAATAAAGCCCCCCTATATATATATATATATATATATATATATATATATATATATATATATATATATATATATATTGGGACTTTCATTTCAGAACCATCTTATCTGTGAGAACTGACAGAACCACTAAAAACATACATGCACGCCTTCAATAATTGTATTTTTGCACATATGCTCTAAAAACAACATATATGTTTTTAAAAAAACATGGTTGTTCTAAAGAATTTGATAAGAAATTGGAAATACATTTTTTTTTTGTGAAGGTGTGCATGTATGTTTTTATAAGGCGTGCAACGACAATATTGCGGCCGTGTGTAAGGTTTTTGTGAAAAAAGAGGATGAGTTCATGATGATATTGAAGAACATAGGTGGATACTTACGATTATTGATGATTTGCGTGTATTTTTATTTTATTTTAAAAGGCGTGCATGTATGTTTTTGGTGGTTCTGTCAGTTCTCGCAGATAAAATGGTTCTGAAATGAAAGTCCCCCTATATATATATATATATATATATATATATATATATATATATATATATATATATATATATATATCCTAAGAGATAGGATGCATCGATGTGTTGTTTGCAACAGTGCTTATAACAGTAAGTATACTTCTATACTTCTGTTATCTCATTGTCTTTATTGTAAAAATTAGAGTAAATGTCATTCATGTCTATACACTTTTTACCTATAAAATATTGATCATTTATAGAATTGGTAACCTAGAAAGTACAAAACAAATCGTATTTGTCAAATATATTGATTTCAAGAAAGTATTGCATATTTATATTCGTTTTTGTTGGAAAAATTATTTCGTGAACAATGGCGCAAGTTTCTTAATTTTTCGAGTTCGTTTGGTATGTCGAATGGGTCCAACATTGTTTAGTGCAAAAGTTTATCTATTTTGTCAGAAATGGTCCTTCCTCCCAAAGGTTTTATTTCCACCCTTTTAGTTTTGTCTTTGCCCAAGTTTGGTCCCTTCTGAAAATATAAAAACCCAAAATTATTAATTTGTTTCATTTTAACATACACATATAAACACACTCCTCCCCTTTCTCTCTCTACCGTCGCCGGTGGCAACCTCCGTCCGGCCAACGCCGTCATTTCCGGCCAACCACCGTCGTCGGAATATTTTCCGGCGAGCTATTTTAGTTGCCAAATCAATAGATCGGTTTATCCCGATCATTTCTGGAGCTTCTTGGCTCGTGGCTCCCACCGCAACACCCTCACGCGCCACCCACCGCCACTGCAACACCGCCGCCGTTACCACCTCCCTTTCTTTATTTCGTCTAGGTAAAAACCCAGCCGACTCCATTCGATATCATCCGACTTTTATTTTATTCAGTCGATATTTTTTTATTGTGAGATCAGAGGAGCCAAACAAAAGGTCAATTCATATTCATATATATGTTATTATATTTTCTCCACGATCGTGCTATTTTTTTTTTTTTTTTTTTTTTTTAATAATAAATCTAAGTTTTCTTAAATAATTTTTTTATAACAAATCTGAATTTTTTTAAAGTATTTTTTATGAATATGATTGATTTTTTGGTTTTCTAATAAATCTGACTTTTTGTTTTGTTTTGTAGATCTTCCAAATTTATTTATTTTTCAAGCGTTGAATTTTTTTATAGATCTTTATGTTGTACTTATATGACCGAGCTTTATATAATTTTTTCCAAATCTTTAGGTTTGTTTTCTTTAGGGTTTATGTTATTTGTGGATGGTTTTGAATGGGAGAAGAAGAATGAGACGCCCTGGAAATTTCTAGGAGGTGTTAAACCTCTAACTTCTGCTATTGTTTTTTAAAGAGGAGAAGATCATAGTGTGTGTGGAAGCTTCAAGAGAGTTCTGGGTAGGTTTTTCTATCACACTTCCCATCACACAACAGCCAATAGCAAAGTGGGATGGCTGCTTAATTACGAATCCCAACACACTTTGGCCAATAGCAAACCGAATTCCTCAAAATGGGCAAATAGGAAAGTGACATGTGCCACTTGGATCACGTTTTTTGAGGCCGGAGGATTTTGGGTTTTAGTATATAGATATAACGAGCATGTTAGCCCGCACGTTGTTGCGGGGTGGCCGTGTTTTGTCCAACTTTATTTTATAAACATTTACAAATGACTATCATGTAGCAAAAAAATTGTAAAGATGGTTGTTCTCTTAGCATATTCAGACTATCAACTCTTTATTAGTTGATACATTTTTGGAAAAGTAAGGGGAAACTGAACAAATAAAAAAAAAATCACCTGGTGTGTAAGGCACCGAGGGAGCATCATGCTCGATCAGACTTTTACGCATGTGAACATCCAAAAAGTTAATCCCAATAGTAATAGCTTTGAGGGAGGATTTATTAGAGATATGAGAAGGTTCAAGAGATGAGATTAAGCAGAGAATGAATAAATGGATTAAGATGGTATTAAGCTTCCCAAGACACTTTGGCCAATAGCAAAACGAATTTCAGGCTTAACCTCAAAATGGGGAAATAGGAAGATGACATGTGCCATTTGGATCACATTTTTTGAGGCCGGGGGATTTTGGGTTTTAGTATAAAGCGAGTACGTTAGCCCGCGCTGTGTTGAAGCATTTAGTTTCCATGCAGATGATTGTGAAGAATCAAAAGATGGCCTATGGCTGCTTTCACAGAGCTCAATACCAAACAATCCTTTTTCTCGATAAATGCTAGAAAGCACGAAACGAATCGAATAAGAAAAAAATATTGATTTCAAGAAGTTATGCAAGTTTATATTCGTTTTTATTGGAAAAATTATTTCGTGAGCAATGGCGCAAGTTTCATAATTTTTCGAGTCCGTTTGTTACGTCGAATGTGTCCCACAGTGATTATGGCAAAAGTTTTACCCAATTGACAATTTATACCCCGCCCAAAATAATACACCGCGCCCCCACACTTTAATTTGACTATGTTTGGTCCCTGATGGGTATAAAAGGGTGTTTTCATTTTTTTTATTCATTCTACACACACAATACTCTCTCCTCTCTTTCTCACATCCCCATCGCCGGTCGTCTTCTCCGGCCAACATGCCACCACCATCCGGCCGACGGAAAATTTTTCCGGCCAACTTTTCCGGGCACACCTTTTTATTATCCCAATCAATAGATCGGACTATTCTAAGCCTTTCTGGAGATTATTAACTCTCGACGCGCCTTGTAACTCCACCACGCGCCACCCACGCTTGCTGCCACCCACGCTTTCTGGAGATTATTTTCTTCTCGGTAAACTTTTTCACGCGCCCGTATCCCCTTTGTTTTTTCTAATAAAAACCTATTGTGTTTTATAAAAACCATGTGGAACTCGTTTTTTGACCCTCATTCGGTGGCGAATCGTTTGTCACTCAGACTCGGACTCACCAACTCAACTCGTGTTGACTCGGGGTGAGTTGTTTGTTTATCCGGTTTCTTTTATTCTCCTTTATCTCTTAATGCGTTGTAGTTCGTTTGGTTTGGTCTCGGGTTTTTTTGAGATCTCGACAGCCTACTGGAGTTGTGAGGTTTGTGGGAGGTGGGGGAAGATGATGGAATAAAGAAAAAGGGATTGTGTTTGTGGTCAAATAGTTTTTTTGGTACTGATTTAGGGAAATCATCTGGGAAGATCTGGAAGGATCCGTGATTAGGGTTAGGATTAATCACATATTACCAATAGGAAAATGGTTTAGGAGGATGAACAGTATTTCATCACGTTTTCCGATGGCTTACAACCAATAAAAGGTTGTATTTGCAAGTTAATGAAGGAATCAGCCAAATAAAAAAGGATACCCGGCACTTGAATCACGTTTTCCGATGCCCAAACATTTTGGGTTTTAGTATATAGATATAATTTGTTACACTCTCAAAACAGAATGGTATATAACATTATAACTACTTACTTTTTTTTTTAATAAAATTTAAGCTTGACATAATAACAAATTTGATGATAATTACGAGTATATTTGTGTTTATTTACTTAAAGTAATGATTTTTATAACTCTGTTTTAACATAACTTGATAATAATATCATTTTTATGTTATATCTGCATTTTTAAACTTAAAGTAATGAACTTTATCACTCTCTTTGATGATAACTTGTTACGAAATGAACTGACCGAACATAATGTATATATGTTCACTCATCATTTCGTAACAAGTTAACGTCAAAGAGAGTGATAAAGTTTAAAAATGCAGATATAACATCAAAAATGATATTATTATCAAGTTATGTTAAAACAGAGTGATAAAAATCATTACTTTAAGTAAATAAACACAAATATACTCGTAATTATCTTCAAATTTGTTATTATGTCAAGCTTAAATTTTATTAAAAAAAAAGTAGGTAGTTATAGTGTTATACCGTTCTGTTTTGAGAGTGTAACAAATTACTATATATATAAAAAGACGTTTAAAACGTCGTCGTTTGGATACGTCAGCTACGCATCATGCTTGCGTCAAATGCTGGGAGCCTTCTGGAGCCCAAACGAGCCTTTCTACTCTTCTAATTATAGACACCACCATTCTTTTTTAGACTTATCTGTTCATATGCATCTGGAAACATCATCACTGTCAGAAGAAGGATCTGTTATTTCGTTACTGCCGTTGTTTGATTGTCGTTGGTACGATTATTATTTCTTTGCTGCTGATGTTTAATTGTTTGGTGATAAGCTTCAACTGAAAGTAATCTGAAATTATTTTTCTTTAGGTTTATGTATCTGGAAAAACTGTGAGTAGCAGAAGAAGAAGTTGTTATCCGTTTCTTTCGCTACTGGGTTGATTTGGTTGTTGCTACTTGGTGGTACGTTTATGCTGTCGGTGTTTAATTGTTCTGAAATTAGTTTTCTTTAGCTCTAATAATTAGTTGATTTATCTATTAATTGTTGTTATTGACATGTTCTATTATATTATGTGCTGCCTAATTTTTAGTTACCGAATTTTTATTTACTTTTAAGTTGCTTGCTTATATAATCATGAAAATGAAAAGAAAAGCTGTACGTAGATTGGATAAAGATTCTTTTGCAAATAAGAATCGTAAGGTTAGTGATTTCCCTGAGGTTAATGTGGGGCATCTGGATGATGTTGTACCGGGTAGTTGTTTTTATGATTCAAACCTTGTAGATGGTATTCCTGTTGAGGACACCGGTAATACAGTATCAGTGGATAAGGTCAAAACAAATATATCTGCTATTTATACGGGAGAATCATTTCGTTTTCAAGAAACACAGCCGGTATCCAATGTAACGGAACATTCCTCTAGAACGTCTTATTGTTCTACTAACTTGACAATAAATGAACCGGATCTTGTAAGTACCTCGGTTGCAATTAATCAATCTATTGGGGTGCAAACGAGCCGAGCTACTCGCGAGCTACTCGAGCTCGACTCGATAAAAAGCTCGAAACGAGCCGAGCCTTGTCGAGCTCGAGCCTGAAAATCAACTTGTTTACTTATCGAGCCCGAGCTCGAGCCGAGCTTGTGAAGATCGAGTAGGCTCGTCGAGCCTTATCGAGCCTTACGCTATAACATAGCAGCCGAGCTTTGTCGATCCGAAAAACATCTTTTTTAAGCAGTAGAAAGCGAGCTCGAGCCGAGCTTTGGCTCGTTTAAGCAGATAAAGCGAGCTCGAGCTGAGCTTTGGCTCGTGAAAAACATCTTTTTTATTTAGCCGAGCCTTGTCGAGCCGAGCTCGAGCTTTGTGAAAAGTTAACGAGCCGAGCTCGAGCTCGAGCTTGTTAAAAAATTGACGAGCCGAGCTCGAGTATAGTAAAGCTCGGGCTCGGCTCGGCTCGGCTCGTTTGCCCCCTGGTTGCAATTGATCAATCTATTGGGAAGGGCAAGAGAAAAATTGATGATCTCTATAATTCTTCCATCGATGGTATGTTTATGTTCCATCGATGGTATGTTTATGTCTTCTTTGAAAAAATTTCGCTGTTACTGATTTAGTAATACTTGATTCGGATACATCTTTATGCAGCATTTATAGCTGGATCACAGATTCCAAAGGATCATATACCTTCTCTCGAATATGTCGTTTGTAATGTCACTGCAGACACTTCTTTTCATTCTAAATGTAAGAAGCCAATCATGAAATTAGTGATTATTTATTTTAGTTGTTAGATTTTTGCTACTGTATGTTGTTGCCAACATAACTATTTCTATTAAAGGTTGTTCGTCTTCAATGCCTCACCTGAATAACGTTAATAATAATGTGCATATCAATGAATTTACACATGCGCACCTTTCAACTCTGCCTGGTATTGAAGATGCGTCCTCATCTCCAGGTCATACGTCTTGACCTTCATTATCTTATTATTACTTTATTGTTTTGCATTTTTCTACCATTGTTTTTGTGACACTTTTTTTTTTGTTATGTATTCTTTGAAAACTTTTCACTATTGATGATTTAGTAATACTTGGGTCGGATATGTCTTTATGCAGCATTTACAACTGGATCACAGAGTCCAAAGCATCATATACCTTCTCTTGAATCTGTCGTTTGTATTGTCACTGCAAACACTTCTTTTCATTCTAAAGGTAACAAGCCTACGATCAAGTTAGTGATTTTTTTTTTTAATTGTTAGATTTTTGCTACTGTATGTTGTTGGAAACATAACTATTTATGTTGCAGGTTGTTCGTCAACTCTGCCTGGTATTTAAGATGCGTGCTCATACCCAGGTCATATGTCTTGACTTTGACTATGTTATTATTACTTTATTGTTTTGCACTTTTCTACCATTGTTTTTTGTAACAATTTTTTCCGTTACTGTTTTATAATCATTCGAGCAGGTCAAACTACTGGATCCAACGATCAGGCTATTGAAATCTTTTTAGGTCTAGATACGAGTTTACTTTCTCTGGCCTGTTATATATGCATTTAATTTTCTTTTGTATGTTTATATACTTTTTCTTTTAATCATAATAACACAGATACAAATACTGAAAATATTAGCATTCGCGCGCCTTCAAAACCGCAAAACTGCACTGTACAGATGCCTACTGAAAGTATGTCTAACTACACCTTCTGTATTGTTCTTTTCTTAATTATTTTGCATGTTTTAGACTGGTGCGTGCTGTTTAGACTTTGATAATTAATTAGCTACCATCTTTTATTGTTACAGTTACAAATACTGCCAACGTTACAACTTCTTTCAATGCACAACCGGCGCGTAATCGACGCTATCATCAACATCAAAGTATGGCTTCCAAAATCTTTAATGTATTTTCGGTATCTTATTCATTATTGTTGTTTCTTATACTTTCTTTTCAGCCATTATCATCATCATAATTTATTTTACATTGCTTCCTATCCAGTTGGCGCTACCTCTTCTAACGTGCGCCATCAAACAAGCTCCACCCCTGTTATATGTCTTTTCAGTTTCCTTTGCTATTTATCTTTGGCGAAGAAAGCTATCATCCAGGTTTAAGGCTGGTAGACGTGAACAGAACTTCATCTGATGAACAAAAGAAAATATCTATGACGCTAAACATATTCCATGATCCAGGGCAACTGAACCTTTTAGTCCCTATCTGGCGACTGTTGGCGACTGTTCTTTTACAAACAAGCAAAACATGGTGCAGTGTCAGCCTGCTTGATGCTGTAAAGGACTACAGGTTTGGTGCAATATGTATATTTTTACCTCTATACTTTACCACGTTTAATTCATAGATTGCGTGAATATATTTTGTACATATGAACTTCCGTGCTAAAAGTATTTTATTTATGCTTTTTCAGCTTATGAAGTGCAAACAAGTGACGGCTGCCCTTTCATGCCAGACCTAGCAACTGTTATGAATTAGTTAAACAGATTCACATTCAACGAACAGATTCACATTCAACTTGAAGACAGAAAATGTATGATCTACACCTAAAAGCATCTAAGCTTACATTTGATTTATACCTATGTTAACTGTTATGAAGATAAATAAGAACGCCATTCCCTCTTTCCTTCCAGTCTTGCATTATCATAATGCGGTATACAACATAAATTTATAAAAGTTGTTTCATACATAATAATATCATTGTGCTTATTTCTTTGCTTAGGTGATTGCTCCGCCGCAACGCGGCGGGTCGTGGCCGACCTCGTTTAAACTAAAAATGAAGATGAATGTGTGAGTGTGAGTATTTGTAAAAATGAAGATGAATGTGTGAGTGTGTGAGTATTTGGTTGATGTATTTATAAGCGTGTGGATATTTTTATATCATGTATGTATATATGTATGTAATGATCATGTATGTGATATTTGTTGTTGCACCACTACCTCAAAAATAGTGGAACGACCTTCACCATGGTCTTAACTTACAATTTTGTCCTTTCTATATATATATATATATATATATATATATATATATATATATATATATATACTCAAAAATAGTGGAACGACATTCACAATGGTCTTAACTTACCATTTTGTCCTTTATATATATATATATATATATATATATATATATATATATATATATATATATATATATATATATAGTGTAACTTTATTTTCAGAACCACTTTAAGTGCGAGAACTGCGATAACTCATTTAAAACCGTTGATTATTTGATCAATGGATGAAAATACTATGGCATTTTCGTAATAAATTAGAAGATCAATAAATATTTAAAAAAGCCAGGAGGGGCATTTAAGGTATTTCAAAATAACTATTTTTGTCAATAACTGTCCCACATATCAAGGATTAATTATCTTTTTCTCTCACATATTTCTCTCACCTCTATGCCTTTGAGGGATAAGACCAGGGTTCAATCCCTGGCAATGGCAGGATTTCATGTAATAGGATTTCATGTAATAGTGTAATATAGAAAGTCAATTTTCAAAAAAAAATAAAATAAAATAAAAATAAAAATAAAAATAAAAATCTTCTACTCAAAAACCCTGATTCATATTTTTTTCAACCGCCATCAAATTTTTTTACTACTCCTACATCTTTCCATGAAGATTTAACAAAAACCTGGATAACTAAGCCTTACCGGAATAAAAATCAACCGATCTAAAAACAACCCATCTAAAATTCCACAATCGAAACCCCTTTGAGTTTTTTTCTTCTTCTAGATCTATATATATTTCAAGTTATTTAGTTTTTTTAATAGATCTATGTATTTACTTTACAGATCTGAGTTTTTATAACACTCTTGACATCGCCGTTGTTGCCGGAATCTACTGTCGCTTCCGCCGGAATACGCGCCTTTGGTTAATTCACAGTGAGTGTATTCATTTTTACTATCTTTTTATATGTTAAAGATTGTGTTTTGATGATGTCATTTTTACTATCTTTTTATATGTTAAAGATTGTGTTTTGATGATGGTTTGTTATAATTTTAAGTAATTGATGTGGGTTTTATGATGGGTGTGATTTTGTTTCAAAAAATCGATGACTGGTATATAGTCACGAACTAACTACATGAGTAGGATCTTTCCGATAGGCGTGTTGCTCTTGCTCTTTTTTATATGGGATATCCCGAAAATGAAAGTTGGCAATTTTATTGAATGGAAGATGTTGATCGCTTAGTGGATTCAGTTTTAGACTCAAATGTTTGCATACTTCATTAATATATTTATCATATTTTGCTGTTGTAGCCACATGATTGGTGTTGATACATTCTATGTATTATTGCTTCAGGTGATGCTTTAAAAAAGATGGAGGATCAAAAGGGTGTCATAGCTCGATTTGTTATTGGGAGAAGGTACAACAATGCTCTTTCCTCTCTTCTCTTTACTCTAACTCGTTGTATCCTCATTATGTTTCTTTTAACTGAAGTGTAATGGCTACATGACAATTTGAATTGCATACTTTGTCATTATGTTTCTTTTAACTGAAGTGTAATGGCTACATGACAATTTGAATTGCATACTTTGTCATTATGTTTCTTTTTGACTAGGTAATCTGTTATGTGATAACATGATCTTGATATATTAAAACCATGATCTAAATTCACCATTAAAAATGAATAGTTAAGTAGCAGGTCTTGAATGTGTTGATTATGTTTGAGGTTTTAAAATAGTTAAGTTAACTGACATCATGCGTACATGCACATACTCACTAATGTAAGATTTGTTCATAAAACCACCTATGTTGTTTCATATTTTCATCGCTGAAAATACAAAAAAAAAAAAAAAAAAAAAAAAAAAAAAAAGGGGGGGGGGGGGGATGACCAAGATGTTTTAGTTAGTGTATAGTGCAAAACATGTATGTTCAAAACATAATTGTTCAAAACATATATGTTTTAATTAGTGGGATCTAATTAATGAAAACCATATATCTTTGAGAATATGATGTTTTTAAACATATATGTTCTGTTCAAAACATGTATGCTTTAAAACAGGTATGTTTTAGAAAATGATTACTTATAAACGGAATGCTTAAAACATATATGTTTTAATAAAATTATTGTTGCTAATTTTTGTACTTTTCTTTGTATCAGGTGTAATTACAAGAATGTTCACGGCTACGGGTGTGCATATATGTTCGACTTTTGAAAAAATGTTGACGGCTACGCGTGTGCATATATTTCCGACTTCTAAAAATGATGATAACATTTGCGTGTGCACATGTCTATTTTGTGTTGAATATTTATTACTGCTCACGTGTATAGATCGATTAAATTATGTATTTATGCTTTTGAGAAATTAGTATTTTAATTGTGTTTCAATCGACATCGAAATTTGTATGACATTTCTATTCTTGGTTTGTTATAAATTTCATTATATTAAAAAAACCCATATGCACCTAACTATTTCTGAAATCATATATTGTAGCACTAAATCTAGAAATATGTCATCTTAAAAAAAACATATATGCACTAAACATGCTAGCTTAAAAACATGTATGCACCAAATCTGAAAAATAACATTTCTTAAAAAAAAAAAAAAAAAAAAAAAGGGATTTAGTAATAAAATAATTAAAAAAAAAAAAGTCTTTTACTATTATACCCTTTCGAATTAAATAAAAAGGTTTAATATTAAAAAAATGTCATTTTGCATTGATATGTTGCACACTATGCATTATTAGGAGTACATAAGTGGTTCTCGCAGTTTTTGCAGATAAGATGGTTTTGAAAAGAAAGAGCCCCTATATATATATATATATATATATATATATATATATATATATATATATATATATATATATATATATATATATATATATAGTGGGACTTTCTTTTCAGAACCACCTTATCTGCGAGAACTGACAGAACCACCAAAAACATAAATGAACGCCTTCAATAATTGTATTTTTGCACATATGTTCGAAAAACAACATACATGTTTTTAAAAAAACAAGGTTGTTCTAAAGAATTTGATAAGAAATTGGAAATACAAAATTTTTCCTTGAAGGTGTGCATGTATGTTCTTATAAGGCGTGCAACGACAATATTGCGGCCGTTGTGTAAGGTTTTTGTGAAAAAAGAGGATGAGTTCATGATGATATTGAAGAACATAGGTGGATACTTACGATTATTGATGATTTGCGTGTATTTTTATTTTATTTTAAAAGGCGTGCATGTATGTTTTTGGTGGTTCTGTCAGTTCTCGCAGATAAGGTGGTTCTGAAAAGAAAGTCCCCATTATATATATATATATAAATATATATATATTATATATATATATATTAATATATATATATATATATATATATATATATATATATATATATATATATATATATCTTTATTTTCAGAACCCTGTTAAGTGCGGGAACTGCGAGAACCCACTTTCAACCCTTGGATTAACTAGATCAATGGATAAGAATGTTCCATGGCATTTTCGTAAATAAATTGAAAGTGATTTCCTGGAACATTTATGAAAAGGGCATAAATGGTATTTAACTTTTACACCCTCTCATTAACTGCTTGCTTATATTCCGGGATTTTTTTAAAGATAATCACATTTTATATTAAAAAACACACACGATCACACACATTCTACACATAACCTCCCTCAACCCTAGATCTATTATTTTTTTTCTCTCCGGACAAAAGCAGATCTGGTGATGTTCGACAGTTTTGAAGGTGATTTATTTTGGCGACAAGAGGTAATCGTATTCGACAGTTTTGAAGGTGATTTATTTTGGCGACAAGAGGTAATCGTATTTTTTGATAAAAAGCTGATCTGATTGGCTGTTTTTAATTAAAACAGCCTCGTATTATTTTTTGTCGTTGGGTTACGTCGGTGGTCAAACAATACATATCTGATTGATGATTTCTATTCTTCAAATTCACCTTTTCTAGAAACCTTATAGAAAATTGTTTTTTCTATAATACGCAGATGTATTTTTTCTATAATACACAGATCGGTTGTTGTTATGGATTATAATTTTTTAGAATCAGCAACAAGTAACTTTGGTGAAAGTGAGATATTAGGCGTAGGCGGATTTGGATGTGTGTATAAAGCTAGGTTGGATGATAGTTTGTGTGTTGCTGTTAAAAGATTAGAAGGTGGTAGTCAGGACGCTGTTAAAGAATTTCAGGTGATTGTTTTTTATTTTTATTTTCGGTTGAAAATCCGTTGGATTATGAAGAAATGAGTGTTAATCAATATTTGTTGTGCTTTATTGATTGGAAGATTTGTTTATCAATATTTGGAAGATTTGTTGTGCTTTATTGATTGGAATATTTGTTTATCAATATTTGGAAGATTTGTTGTGCTTTATTGGTTTATTGCTGCTGCTATTGATTTTTTTTTTGTCGCAAGTGATTTAATGGGTCGATGGTTTAAAGTGTTTGTGGATCAGTGATGATTATTAAAATCGATCATAGTTTTATGAACATACATGTCTGGATTAAACGTACATGTTTCTGTGTAAGTTATGAACATACATGTTTCTGTGTAAGTTTTGGTTCAAGTTCTGAACATACATGTTATACAAGTTTTGGTTCAAGTTCAAACAGTATAAGTTTTGAACATACATGTTTCTGTGTAAGTTTCTATGTAAGTTTTGGTTCTGAACATACATGTTTCTGTGTAAGTTCTGAACATACATGTTTCTGTGTAAGTTTTGGTTCAAGTTCTGAACATACATGTTATACAAGTTTTGGTTCAAGTTCAAACAGTATAAGTTTTGAACATACATGTTTCTGTGTAAGTTTTGGTTCTGAACATACATGTTTCTGTGTAAGTTTTGGTTCAAGTTCTGAATATACATGTTATACAAGTTTTGGTTCAAGTTCAAACAGTATAAGTTTTGGTTCAAGTTCTGAACATACATGTTATACAAGATTGTGCATATGCGTTATAATAGTTGTTAGGATTATTTTTTATTTCTTATTTGTTTATGGTTTAATTGTTTTTGTGCATGCTTGTTTCAGATTGATAAAGATGACGATATCATTGAAGACCGAGAAGTGGATGAACAAAAATATACATGAAGATAATTTGTGATTTTTGAAGATATAGGATTATTGCATACGTGTTTTATGTTCTTGTAATTAAGTGGAATGTAACATTTAAGTATATGAATCTTATTTTTTTTCTTTTATAATGATTTATTTTCTTTGATTTGTGTTTCAAACTTCTTAAAAAATAATGGTTAGACAAAAATATTGATAGGTTGATAAAAAAATGTGAACAATTACATTAAAGAAACACATTTAAATTTACATTATTTAAAAAACATGCATGCACCTAATTTTTTTCAAAAATAAATAAACAAAAACATATATGTTCTTGTAATATTCTGGCTACACATTACAAACAAAAAAAAAAAAAAAAAAAAAAAAAAAAAAAAAAAAAAAAATCGAAAATTTAGGAAAACGGGATTTAATAAAAAATTCGAAAATAATATGAAAATTGTATTTTACTAAAATACCCTTATGATTAAATAATAATCTTTAATATTAAAAAAAATCTTATTGGTCTAGAAGAGTTCTCGCAGTTCCCGCACTTAACAGGGTTCTGAAAATAAAGCGCCCCTATATAATTATATATAATATATTATTATATATATATATATATATAATATATAATATATATATATTTTATATAATATAACAATATGCGTATGACGTCATCAAATGCCATAATACCCAGTAAGCGCCCTTAAATGCCCAGTAATCAGGCATTAATGCCCAGTAAGCAGCCATTAATGCCCAGTAAGCAGGCATTAATGCCCAGTCATCATGCCATGTGGCAACATTTCTCCATATTTTTTTTATTTTATTTTTTTTAATTAAAATTCGTATTTAATATTAAAATTCGGTATTTAATATTAAAATTCGGAATTTTTTATAAAAATTTTGCCACTTACAAGGATTGAACCTAGGTTGTTGGTAACATTAACAAGCATCATAACCACTAGACCAACACATTTTTTTGATTATATCTTGCAAGCCCAAATCTATAAACCTATGCAAACAATACAAGTTGGGTAACCCTAATCAAAACATATACGTAATTATCAATATACAGTCCATTATTATACGAATTTTTTTTTTCTCAAAACCCTAATATCACTCATTCGTTCGATATTCTTTTTTTTTTTCTCTGATTTTATCTAGGCGCCTGATGTGGAAGCAAGTTATCAAATCTTTGGTTATAGAGGTCAGTTACATTCATACAGAGTATTTATTTTATATGCTTTGTAGGTTATTCATAATAACTTTTGCTCAAAACCCTAATAAAAATTCATCAACAAACCAGGCTGAGGTATATACGATGTCTTCTATCGTTGTATTGGTTGCTCGAATGTTACAGTTTTTTTGACATTCAGTTTTGAGAATGAGTATATTATTATTAGGGGGTCTCTGTATTGTTACAAGGTACGTTTTATATCAATGAATTCAAGTTTTACTTATCATCAACTTATATTTTTACAAAATTATCACCAACTTATTGATTTAGGGTTTTTTTTGCATTTTTTTGGAAAATATATATGAAATGTTTATGAAAAAGATCTAATCTTGATGGTGCGTTTTCAATATATTTTTGTTTGTGTGATGTAGCTATATAGTATGCGTAAGATTGGTTTGCTGATATGGCTGCTGCTGGACCCGTTATGCATTCGAAGTTTCGACTCTTCCCAATTCATGGAGAGGTTTAGTTGATGGTAAGTTTGTGTTTATAACAAATTATTCACTGCTATTATGCCCGCGGTTAAGCAAGTAGAATATATGTACACATCAGCAACCTCGCTTGGATCTATGATCATCATGTATGTATATGTTATTTTGATTACATGTGTTTCGATGACATTTAAAAAAAAAAGACAGTATTATTCATATCTAACCAACGCCCACAGGGGAATGCAACTTACATATTAGTTATTTTGCTGATATATGTTTATATATATATATATATATATATATATATATATATATATATATATATATATATATATATATATATATATATATATATATTCTTGGCTGAAGAAGTTATTATATTTATATGATTCGTTAACATCATTAGTTGTTATGATGTTTTATGCAGGAAAAAAAAGGTACGTACGTCTTCTTATTCATATAGTATAATCCTTATGTTGATTTAGAAAGGTATATTACATGATCTTTTGATTTTAATCAAAGTGGTTTCATTGATTGTGATTAGTTCAATCCGTGTTAATTATAGGTTTGATCCAGGCTTCGCGTGTGCTTTTCTTTCTTGGGACGAGCAAGTTGCTAAGCCATATGCCGCACTGGAAATCTTGGGTGGGTATAGTCAACTGGCAGTATGCACAACTACTGGCCATAGGTACATACGGTAAGCTATACAATTGGACATTCTTAAATATTCCTACCATGATCCTTATTCCCAGGTTCAGCAAGTCTTCAACTATGTGGTAATTAGCTTGAGTACAAGATTTTGTCAGCGGTGCAGCTCAATTATTCAAAGACGGATACGAACTCATATCGCTAATCAGCAGTTCACTACATCACCAAAGCCTTTAGTTTTCTTACAATCGTTCCGTATAGGTGATCAACTATGCCTATTCTGACAATCCGCAATGAATTGACGGTTTAGTTGTGACTTTTATTGCTACAGATCACAACGATAATTGAAGTATTGGTTGTAATTGACATCTTCATTATGGTTGGTCAGGCAAAAGATATGTTAGATCGCCTACAGAGTGTCTTGGCAAACGAACCTGATACTGTCAAAAGTAGGCAATATATCGTTGAGCTTCCACATCAGGTACGTTGTTTATTTTGGTCTGCTTTTCACTAACCACATAAAACACTATGTATTTTTGATTGATTATTTGTTTTGATATAATTTTCCATCTGTATATTTGTAAAAAGCTGGATGTGTTTTTTTTAATCTCCAAAAAAAGAGCTGAAAATATAGAAAACGTGTTTAAATGGTGTTTTGTGTTTTCCAGTTACAACTCTATGTGATGGTAGACCCATATATGTTGGTATGCTTTTTATGCCTCTACGCGTTTATGCCTATACACGCTTTTATGCATATGCACTTAACTATCTCAAAACTATGCCTTCATTGTTGTTTTTGGCTAGGTATCCTCACATGACCGAGGAGATGTTTGCTAACTTATGCCCAGTTTGCCAAGACAATTGCAACTGCAAAGCTTGCTTGCGCGATGTGCACCCTAATGTTGGTTACTCATCTTTCACGTTATATCTAATTCTTCATTAACCTTTTTTCTAATAATCTGTTGGTGGCGTTGTAGGTGAAAAACAAGGTGGAAGAACCTAATGCTGATCAGAAAATTCAGTATTCTATTTATATCTTGCGCGCCCTTCTTCCTTTCTTGAAGCGTCTCAATGAAGAACATATTAAAGAGAAAGAGATAGAGGCCAAAATTCAAGGTATTTTCCATCGTTTTTTCTATTATACTTTAGGACATTATTTCAAAAATGACCGTTTATTGATTACCGCGGCTCGATTATTTTTCCCTGGCTTGATAGTATGTTGGTATAGGAATCATCTATACTTCAGTGTTTTTTTTTTTTTTTTTTTTTTTTTTTTTTTTTTTTTTTTTTTTTTTTAAATTTATTCTCCTGATTTAATAATGACAACAAGGGCTACTATCATGACTTCTTTATTGATATATGGGGAAATTTAAAGGAATTGTCGTAATTTTTTTGTTGGATTGGGCGCATGGAGTATGTGTACATGGATGGTGTTTTGTTTTCTGCCAAACTTTAGGACATAAGTAATTATTTAAAAAGTTAATAATAGTGTGCGTAGCAATCATCCTTACTGTATGCAGGTTTTTCTGATTTTATATTTTTGAACAGGACGTAGTTTATCAGAAGTGCAAGTGAAAACAGAATGTAGCCCTGGTGAACGCATATACTGGTATGTCATTTCAACCGTTTTGTAAGTGTTTTTTTTGGACAGAAATTTTCTAATTTTGTCACCTCATGTATGCAGTGACTGCTGTAAAACGTCAATTTTTGACCTGCATAAAAGTTGCCCTTCCTGTCATTTTGACCTGTGCCTTCAATGTTGCTGGGAGTTGCGTGATGGCAACCTTCAGGGAAACAAGGAAGAAGTTGTTATTCAGCTTGAAGATCCAGGTTTTGGTTACTTGTATGGGGAGCCGCTGAAAGATGTTAATAGGGAAGATGTTAAGAGGCGTCCCGGGCGTCCTGCAAGGGCTGCACCAAAAGACCAGCAATTTCTTGACTCGATGTCTGCTGCAGATCTTGCGCCAAAAGAACTGCAAACTCACGACGGGCCGTCTGCCACAGATCCGTCGCGAAACGAACAGGAAACTCATGACTCGATGTCAGATGCAGATCCTGCAACAAAAGAAGCGGAAATTCATGACGGGCCATCTTTTGCAGATCTTGCACCAAAAGAATTGCAAACTCGGGAATGGAAGCACCAAAAGAACAGGAAACTTAAGAATTGCAAACTCGAGAATGGAATCATAGAGTTGATTCATGCAATGGAACCTAACGATATTTCAAATTTGTTGATTTCTGCACAAGAGCTGTTGGAGAAGCACAAATCAGACGAGGACATGCGAGATTTGCCTAAAGAATGGTGCACGTGCTTAGATTTTGTCATTGAAAGTGATGATAACCAGTGGCGTAAAGTTGCATCTCGTGAAAATTCCAACGATAATTACTTGTATTGTCCACGTGCTATGGACATTCAGTCTGGAGATCTAAATCATTTTCGGTGGCATTGGTCAAAAGGACAGCCTGTCATAGTCAGTAATGTTCTTGAAACTACTCTTGGCTTAAGTTAGGAGCCCATGGTTATGTGGCGTGCTTTTCGCCAGATTTCACATGTCAATCATGGTCGGCTCGTGAAAGTTGGTGCTCTTAATTGTTTAAACTGGTGTGAGGTTCGTTTTACATTTTATCTTCTATTTCTATTGACACTAAATTTGTTATGTGTGTCTGCTATATTATTTGCTTTTGAGTTAGGAGGTGTTTGGTTTAGCCTAATGAAAAGATCTCAATCTGTTTCAGTTTGCCCCGATTTTAGTTTTCCAGAGTAAATAAGCCTTTATAAAGGTATTTGTTTTAGCATATTGCGTTTTAAAATTGAAATAAGCCAATAAGCCCTCATATATGCTCTATTAGAAACTAATGATGATGGAGTTCACATACTTCTTTGGATTTTTTATCGGCAAAATAATAAGTGGGATGATGCATTAAAGACAATAAAGCTGATGAAAACTCAGAATATCAGGAAAACGCCTGGGTGTAGTTGGATCAAGATCAATGGTGTTGTTCATGAATTTACTGCATTGAACACAATGTATAAGCTTGCCACTGATATGTAGATTATTTTAGAAGTTTTAGCTGAGCAGTCGAGATCTATTCATGATCACTTTATCCTTTGATTACCAGGTAACTTTAAAAGTTAAGTTTTTTGATTAAACTACTTATACATGTATTAAACAGGATCAATATGTCACATCAGTTTTAACCCCATGCATGTTAATTAATTGGATTGTTGTTACATAAATCAAGTCTATGGATCTTTCTGATGAACCTAAACAAACCAAACAACCTAAATACGCATAGCAAATAGCAGCTTAAATCAGAAACAAAATAAAAGTGGGTGTGGCATGAACATCATAAGTAAGAAAAGTGGAAAATGATGAAGGGCTTGAAGCAGGCGCTGACTCATCTTTTGAGTTATTCCATGATAATGATGAGCTGGCTGATGGGTATATACTATGACTATGATGATTATGTTGATGCGACTATGTAGGATGACGAGGAGTGGAGTGAAGTGCAGCACGAAGCATCTCAGAATTATGTGCATGTTGATTCGCACATTTTGTGCACTCCTGTAAGTATTACCCACCTTAGAAGCCGGACATTAGGGTATGTAATGCTGGAATGAAGTTTTTTGTCCTCTTTTTTTTCAGGTAATACCTGACATTGATCAGGATGGGGTTTCCGAGATGATTGTTGCAGTCTCATATTTCTTTGACCGTGAGTGAGTAGCCTCTTTATCTACTAATTTATGACCCTAATTTCATTTTTTGGAGCTTGAGAGGACTTTGGTTTTATATGTATATATTAGTGCACTTCGACGGTCTAAATATAGTACTCATTATGCTTCGTTCAGACAATTATCTTATGCAAAGTAGATAATAGCTGTTAACTGCCACAGGATTTTATATCATGTTTGGATTATCTAAAACAGTGCTCAAACACAAGATTCAAATGCTCAAAACCATTGGACTTAATATAAAGATTGGTTAGAATTGGTTTGTGGTGGGTGTGATTTTCCGACCCACTGTTTGGACTAAAACCCAACAGTAAGGGTGCAAGTTAGTTTTGTTGATTTTACTCACATTTGGAGCATATTGTGATGCTAATAGTATTACACACAATTTACATATTCTTGTGATTATGGTGGATGATATAAACGTTTTCATCTTTGCCGCCCCCTCTCTACTTCATTGCTTGACCAAAAAAAGAAAACATCAGTAGGTTATTAGTTGGTATGTAATATAATTATGCAACTTACATATTAGTTATTTTGCTGATATATGTTTATATATATCTTCTTGGCTGAAGAAGTTATTATATTTATATGATTCGTTAACATCATTAGTTGTTATGATGTTTTATGCAGGAAAAAAAAAGGTACGTCTCCTTATATTGATTTAGAAAGGTATATTACATGATCTTTTGATTTTAATCAAAGTGGTTTCGTTGATTGTGATTAGTTTAATTCAGATAGAAGTTGCCTGGATATATTTATAAATCTTGCAGGAGGTATCGGATGGTTTCGGGTGAACATGGAAAAGATAAAGATTAGGAATGCAAACTTGGAGGAGCCTCGATCGAACGGAATCTGATATTAAAAACAGGTAAAGCGTAGATTTCAACGAACAAGCTCAACGCTTTTGTTGTAAGTTTTTGGAGTGCTTAAATTTGTATTTTTACAGATTGTTTCTGCCACCAAATCTTACTTTGAAGAAATTTGTTGAATTAGATCTTGGAAAGGAATCAACTTTAATAAAATTTATTGAAATTAAATTGTGTACAAAGGGTTAAAGGGAAAAGCAGTTTTTCCGCAATTTAGTGGAGCTTTCTGTATAGCATCAAAGGATTTGACGACTTCTCTAAATAATATGTTCATCATAAAGATGGGGATCATTATTTCCCTTTCTTTAAGAATTCAGTTCATACTATTTTTTGTATTGATTCATGTCGTCAAGGTAATTTTTCTTTGTTTTGAATAAAGGCTTTTTTGACTGAATTTCAGCGTCTTTAGATGAAAATGTAACACAGAAAATTGGTCAAGTTAAAGACATGGGTCAGACGGGTCATTCCACTCAACAAACACGGGTTAGACGGGTCATCCCACTCAACAAACACGGGTCATAATATATTGTGAAATACTTTCTTTCTTTTACTTATTACCGGTATATATATGTGCACAACGATTAGCTGAATCAATTGATCGAAACAAAATTGAAATTCGTGTAGAAAATGATAAGGAAATGAAGCTTTTAATG
Source organism: Artemisia tridentata subsp. tridentata (assembly GCA_021014915.2). NCBI lineage: Eukaryota > Viridiplantae > Streptophyta > Magnoliopsida > Asterales > Asteraceae > Artemisia > Artemisia tridentata. Next base: position 95,734,676 of record CP139508.1, on the reverse strand, counting down.
AATATTAATGGTGTAATTTTGTCACATTATTGTACTTACTGTTGATACCCCGAGGCTCGATCGAACGGAATCTGATATTAAAAACAGGTAAAGCGTAGATTTCAATGAACAAGCTCAATGCTTTTGCTTTAAGAATTCACTTCATACTATTTCCCTTTTCTTTAAGAATTCACTTCATACTATTTTTTATATTGATTTATGTCGTCAAGGTGATTTTTCTTTGTTTTGAATAAAGGCTTTTTTGACTGAATTTCAGCATCTTTAGACAAAAATGTAACACAGAAAATTGGCCAAGTTAAAGACACGAGTCAGACGGGTCATTCCACTCAACAAACACGGGTCAGACGGTTCATCCCACTCAACAAACACGGGTCATAATATATTGTGAGATACTTTCTTTCTTTTACTTATTACTGGTATATATATGTGCACAATGATTAGGTGAATCAATTGATCGAAACAGAATTGAAATTCATGTAGAAAATGATAAGGAAATGAAGCTTTTAATGAATATTAATGGTGTAATTTTGTCGACAGAATCAGGTATAGTGAACATTTTAACTTGACAACCAGAGAATTTATACGCCCAATTATTTAATTTTCAGAATGGCTGCAGCAGCATTTAATGGATGTATTGGTGCTATCAAGTCTCACGGGTACATCAACAATTATGCACTTCATCAAGAAGTCGAAAATAGTTCTCTGCGGTTGAACTCAAACGGTTTCAAGATTGATCTTGGAGTGTCACTGCATGCTATTTGGCATATGCCAGTCCATGTCACTTTGTAACTTTTTTTTTTTTTTTTTTTTTTTTTTTTTTTTTTTTTTTTTTTAAATAATTATATTCGATAAACATTGTTTTCTTTTCATTCTTAATGCATTCATTTAATACTTTGGTATGTTTATAATTTATTTTCATTAACTTAATTTTTCCAACGATATTCATAAAGCTCGCCCACCCATCGGACGGGCTATGCTACTACAAATGTTGTTTATAAAGAAGCGTTATTCCGCATTTGAGTTTAAATCATATACTATGGCGTTGCAAAGAACATTTTAACAAACACAAACAATTTGACAAATAGTAGTAGTATTCTTTTAAAAATATGTGTATAATAAACAAATTTTTAACACCAATATTTAACTAAACAAAAAAAAAATATAAACGATAATTACAAGTCATGTCCGCCCATTGATGAGTTTGTGAAAGGATTTTTGGATTATTTATGTTCAGTAAAATGGTTCCTGTAGGGCGGGCTTTGAATTTTTAATCATATATAATTGGCTCTATTTTATTTTATTTAATATAACAAACTTAAATCATAATTTTAAGTTAACTAAAACCATCAAGCCAAATAAAACAAACGTCCTTAAAAATAATTTTAGAATAACTAAAACTATCCAAATTATAATTACAAGTTATGCCCGCCTATCGGGCGGGCTACAATTTTTTAACCATATATAATTGACTCTATTTTATGGTATTTAATATAACAAACTTAAAACATAATTTTAAGTTAACTAAAACCATCCAAATTATAATTACAAGTCATGCCCGCCCCTCGGGCGGGCTTTGAAGTCTAGTGTATATATATATATATATATATATATATATTATATATATATATATATATATATATATATATATATATATATGGTCCGGTTCTAGAGAAAAGTGTAATTAGATAGAAAAGTGAGAAAAAAAGTTACAAGGTATAATTTGACAACAGTCCAAAGATAAGGGTAAAAACTGAAACTTTAAACCAAAACATGCCTAATGCGTGAATCCACCCCGTCCCTATCTCATTAACACCACAAACAAATTTCTGTTTTCTCTCTCTCTCTAATAACTCCAATTCCGATCTAAAAATAACCGCCATTCCAAAAAAAAAAAAAAAAAAAAAAAAAACCTCAAATTCCACAGTAAAATCCAATCAAATCATATCATTAGCATCGTTTTTTGTTTCCGATCAACATAAAAATGACGAAAAAAAGATTCAGGAACCGTAAGTGCAATAATTTTATGTATTCCCTAATTTTATGTATTCCGATCAACAAACTGATCGTTTTTTTGCATTAATAGTCTAATTTGTTGCATTTTTTCAAATGCAGCTACTCGAATTAGTCCAAGAACGCGGGGGAAGAATATAATAATAGAAGAAAATCAAGCCGAATGTAAGAATTTTAAAATATATATTTTTAATGCATCAGTGTTATTAGAGTGAGAAATTGAAGTCTAATGTGTGGAGCGTAATAGTCTAATAAAATTTTAGCGTAATGTGTTATTAGTTATTGAAGCATCAATGTTATTATAGAGAGAGAGAGAGAGAGAGAGAGAGAGAGAGAGAGAGAGAGAGAGAGAGAGAGAGAGAGAGAAATAATTTTAGTGTATATGTGTTATTAGAGTGAGAGAAATAATTTTAGTGCATATGTGTTAGTAGAATATGATTTATAAAATTTCTAAGAATGAGATTTAATTTTAGTGCATCAGTGTTATTAGATAGAGAGAAATAATTTTAGTGCATCTGTGTTATTAGAATGAGATTTAATAGAAGAAATAGTGCATTTGTTTTATGGATATGATAAAAAAAAAAGTATCTGTTTTATGAGAAGTAGTGAATTTGTATCTTAAACTATGCATAGATATGATAACAAAATAGTGCATTTCTTTTATGAGAAAATATTCATAGTATATGTTTTATAAGAAAATAGTGCATTTGTTTCATGGATATGATAACAAAAACAAATAATAGTATCTGTTTTATGAGAAATAGTGCATCTGCAGCATAAACTATACATGGTTATGATAAACTATGCCGTTTTATTAAAAAAGTTTTAACAGTAACATGACATTTATCTTCAATTTCAATTACAGCTACCGAAATGGATGTCGAACGCGAGGATAACAAAACTCCTGAAACAGAGAATTCGCAAAATAGTAAGTGAAAGGAGGACATTGGACAATTGATGAGGGTGTTACATTATCTTATAATTTCTTTATTGATATTTAATATTGTGTGTATGAATTATTGCATTTGTGAAAAAATTATTACATACGCATACACTGTAATTTTCATATGTGTACATATAATATGTATATTATTGTTGAATGGTTCATATGTATATACATTTCTTATTGAATCAAATGGAAACATTTATTTTTATTTTTATATGTTTATTTTATTTTTCGTAATTTATTTGGTTTAGGTGCATCTTAATAATTAATATTACAGCATCTGTTTGTTTGTATTGCAAATGTTTGTATTGCAAATGTGATGCGTGGTTTTGCGACCTTAAAACAGGTTTTACCTCTCAAGGGATCTCGAGAGGCTTACAACCCCACCAGGCAGTGTACCTGACCGATGTAGTATAGTGTAGTGGTAAGTACGGGGGATTGATCGTTCTCCACAGGGAATAGTGTCGTTAGGATTGAAAAACTACTCTAATTAGGTCTAAGGGTGAGAGAAGATTCTTTTTGTGTTTTTATAATTTTATGAAAGCAAGTAAAATCTCGGGTTTGAAGGAGTGGGCGGAATTAGTTGCTAGTCAACTAACCCAAGTTACTACGAATGCAAATAAAATAAAATAACTGAAAATGAAAAGGTCGTAAAACTTATGTGGAGAGAAATGTGTTTACTTAGATTTCCTTACTCCCTAACTATCTTTTACCGGTTGATTAGTGTGTATTAATCGCGTGGATGACGGGTGTATTCCTTAATACCAATCGTGGGGTGGCGTACGTACTTCCCCAACTCTATAAGCTCCTACTTCACTCCTATGTCGAGCCGGCTAAGAAGCTCCTAACATGGGATCACTAGAATTCGCTCATGCATTAAATACAACCATAAAAACCTTAGTACGCATTGGTTCATGTTTCTTAAGACGTTCAAGCAAGTTACCGAATAGGAGGTTAGCCAGTTTTCTTAAGCCTAACATCGATGAACAATCATCCAATACAATTAATAACACACTAATAACCAATAATCAATAGTTAGGTTTCATTAGATCTAAGCAAACACACGATAAATCTAGCCTAGCATGTTAATCAAAAGACAAGAACAAGATGTAATCAAACAACACATAGACATATTGAATGATTAAATAATCACTTATCTTCAATTAAGCATGGGAGATCCAAGGGTATGAAAACCCTTAAAAATGGCAGAAATTCGTCTTAGGGTTTCTCCTCCAAAATTACACACAATAAGTTCCACACTAATGACAAAAAATTGCAAAACTATATATAGAGTTTAAGGGCTGACGGCGTCACGTTATAGATCCTGACGCCGTCACCTCGCCGCTTTTAGGGTTCCCGGATGGCCTTCCTGACGCCGTCCCTCTTTAGTGCTCCAAAATCCGCTCTGGCCTATCAAGGGGTGACGCCGTCAGAATTGAGCTTGACGCCGTCCCTCTTTAAGTTAAACCGTGATGGCCTTGATCACTTCAAAGGGTGACGCCGTCAGATTTTTCATGCAAAATTCTTTGGCTTATCATGAGTAATTTTCATATCCACCTCTTTTGCCAAGCCGTGACACCGTCTGGGCCAATCCCTGACGCCGTCAAAGGTACTTTCCAGCATAATTTTGAGACTTTGTCGTTTTCTTCACTTTTATGCTCCAAAAACGTCCAAAATGCTTCCTTTTCCAGATTTCTTCTCCAAAGTACCTAAAATGACAAAAGGAACGATTTAGGGCAATATTTGATCAAATAAATACGATTTAGGGCTTAAATGACCCCCTAAAAGCGGTACACTTTTCGCTTCATCAAATACCCTTACACTTGAGATTTGCTTGTCCTCAAGCAAATGCGCTTTTATTCTAATCAAAATACAAGTTAGGGGTCATTTAATACTAATATAAAAGTAATTACAACAATTAGTCGTTCCACTTTAATCATAATAAGCACGGAGATTACAAACTAGCACCTCACAAGTAGTGTTTAGATACTCACATCTCTCAAGTGTCATCAAAATAAATCTCATAAATGAAAACGGATAATATCTCTCACTACCTGTCGTAGCAAATAGATTACCATAGGCTTGGGCAAGGATCAAAAACCTCCTCCACTAGGCGTAAGCACCTAAGATAAACTATCAAAGAGGGCTTTTACATGGGTTATAACATGAGGTGTAGGGATATGATAAACACAGTTTTGTTGGATAAGGGATATTTTACTGGTGGCGAGTTAAAGATCTTGATTAATTACATGTACTATACAATGTTGCTAAGCCAAGACTAGACTCAATCTTAAGCTAAAAACAAAATAACAAAAACATAAAACAAACATAAAATAAAACGGGATGGTAGTCCGTATGTTTTTTCTACTTTTCTTTTTCTCATTTTTTTTGTATTTTTCTTAATTTTTTTTTTTTTTTTTTTTTTTTTTTTTTTTTTTTTTTTTTTTTTTGCATACACTTTTGCCCTACCATCCAAAATAATACATCATAGGGGCATTGCATTCCCCTTACACTTGAACTTTTACATAACTTTACAAATAACTATTCTAATGACTCGAATTAAGATAATTGAAAAACTTGGAGTACTTTTAAAATATTTAGCACATATGGGGGTAATAAATGATGTTCTTCCCCATTACTCCATTACACTAGTACTTTACCCATGAGTCCCAATCGTCCCAAAACAATATGTACAAGGATATGACTCGACTTAGCAACCATGTAATCAATTAGATAATTAACTTGGGTTTAAACAAATGTTGTCACAATAATGCACTAAAGATGAGTGCATACAAGGTAGGCTAAGGCGATTTGGGTGTACATTTAAGTGGGGTGTAACAAATTCTTCCTTTAAGTAAAATGCTTAAAGGTCGAAACGAAAAGATAGGCTCTGAGGGGTGTACTAGGGGTATCGTGTACTAAAAATGAGTACAACGCAAAGGGTGTGGGAGAATTACTTGACCAATGTAGCCAACGTAATTATAACAAAAACACAGGTGTAAAACAATGGGTTAATCCTAATGCCTCTTATCATGTAGTAAATCTAACTACACGAATGTAGTCTCACTTGTGGCCTCGGAATGGTCCTAACGCAAGTTCTAGAATCTAAGTGCTACCGGTACACACATCATAGCATAAATGCTTTTCCTACCAATTCTAGGGGCGAACCTCACATATTTGGGGGTGGAAAATTTTTTTAGTGGTACGGTTTTGTGCTAGTCATATAACTCCTATCCGTGAGACGCTCATTAAGATCAAAGTTTCACTCCTATATGTTGTAAAAAATTTTAAATTTGGCACTAAAATTACCCTAACAGGTGTTTCTCTCAGTTTTATTACACATCTACTATTAAATAAACAAAAATCAAGTGCAATTGTATTCTCTAAAGTATCGTACTTTTACCCCCCCTTAATCTTAAGATGAACATTGTCCCCAATGTTCAAATAACAAGATGTAAAAGCATAAAGTAAAAGAATGAAATCAAATACTCCCCTGATTCGCTCGGTGGATAATGTGGTAACATGGTTAGATCTTCTTCCAAGGTAATGTTGAAGCTTCACGACTAATGCATCGCCATAAACTTGATTCCACATACATCTCCTTGTCCAAAATAACCTGTTAAACCTGAGAAAACAAATACGAAAACCTGCATAACATCGGCGGGATAAATTCTATATATAAGGATATAATGCTTGTGGAATGATAATTTTGCAGATTCCTGGAGAATATAAGTTAGAGATTTAATAAAAACTTTTTTATGAAAACAAAACTTTCAAAATTTTCAGAAAATTAAAACCTGACGCCGTCAGGTTGTAAATCCTGACGCCGTCAGAAATGATCTGACAGAATTCTCATGTTAAGTTTCCGGAAATTTTTTGGAAAAACCTATACCTTACTTCCTGGAATTCCTGCAAAACATCATCATGACTCGATACAAGCATTTGACTCAAACAAATACTAATATGTATGTTAATTTATTATTATTACGATTCATGTCCATTTGTGTCATAATAAACCGATTTAGATTTCCCTTACACTTATCTTTTGCAAAATACCTTTATATGTAGTTAAGACGAAGTTAAAAACAAAATTAAGCATTTTCACAATTTAGCTTTGAACATGAATCAATAAAAATAAAAATTAAACATACATACGGAAGCAAATAAAATCAAACAAACAAACAAATAAACACACAAAGCAAATAAAGCTTGGGTTGCCTCCCAAGAAGCGCTTGTTTTTGTTCGAGTCACGAGCCTGACTCTACCCTTATTTAACGGATAAAGGAGAGGTTTTTCCTACACTTAGGATTAAGTGCGGGTGATAGTAGCGATACACACCATCTTGGTGGAAGTATGCCGCGTGAGGAAAGAGTGGTGGATGAATTATATACTCAAAGGGGTGTGCTCCTTTCATCATAACCTTACCTAGTTCACTTTGGTCAATGGGTGAATTAAAATTTTCTCCTAAAAAGGGATCATCTTCTATCAACTTCGAGAGATTCCTAGTTGGGAATCCATCTTGACCTAATAAACCCGGTTTAAACCCATAATGTTTCTTGTGATCAATCATGAATGGGTGATGTAAGTATGTAAGGTCATGGTTCACTCCTATATTAGCTTCCACTCCACATGGCCTAGAGTCTACTACCTTAATCTTAACATTACCCGGACTACATGGTTTGATGGGTGGATCGGGACCTTTTTCAATTCCTAAATTCACATCTAAGGATGGAAGATTAGGTAACGGTTTTGGCTGAGGCTCCGGTTCATCAAAACTAGGAACTTCCATATAACTAAAAGAAAGGTTATGACTACAAGTATTCAAACCTATATCCTCTAGTTGTTTTGGTCCAAGGGTTCTACCTCTATTGGGGTTCCTATAGTCTCTTCTACTTCTTCTGGGTAAGTCACGGGTGGTGTGTGTGCCTCAAATGATGGTAGGACTTGTGGGGTACTTGGTGGACTTGGATTTTCTACTTTATCCTCCCTCTTATCTTGATTACCTATGTGCTTATTATGTGATTTGTTGAAGTCTATCCCCAACATGCACCTAGGTATCTCAAATCCTTTTCTATTCATCTCAAATTCTTGGTCCGATTCATAAGAATCATTCTCAATAACTTGATCACTATGTTCCATTTGCCTAAAGGATTCCTCATACTCATCATATGTCTTGGTGAAATCTAATCCAAGCATGCACCTAGGTAGTTCAACATTAACCACTTCACAGTCTTGGTTTGATTCTAAGTTCATGTTCTTAGAAACTAGGTCATCTTGCTCATACAAATCCATTAATTCGTCGTACTTATCGGCCATGGTTAGGGAGCTTTCCTCAAAATTCATCCAACGGGTCTCACTAAAAGGAATTGATCCTGATAATGATCGTCTAATAGAAATCACACATGCACAGAATTCATCAAACCCATCTAGCTTTACCCCCAAATCCTCTTGGGTGTCACTAAGATTACGCAAAAATTCATCGTAGGAAGCAAATCTATTGGTGAAATATAATTGTTCCTCAATTGTCAATGATCTAAATGGAATTTCATCTGCCATAGTGACAAATGAAAATGGTTTTACAAACAAAGGGCACAAAGAAAAAGATAGACTACAAGAAATCCTAGAAAAATAAAATAAAAATCTCACTAGAAAGGAATCTAGTGAGTAGACCTAATAAAATAAAAATTCAACCTAAACAATAACTATTCCCCGGCAGCGGCGCCAAAAACTTGATGCGTGGTTTTGCGACCTTACAACAGGTTTTACCTCTCAAGGGATCTCGAGAGGCTTACAACCCCACCAGGCAGTGTACCTGACCGATGTAGTATAGTGTAGTGGTAAGTACGGGGGATTGATCGTTCTCCACAGGGAATAGTGTCGTTAGGATTGAAAAACTACTCTAATTAGGTCTAAGGGTGAGAGAAGATTCTTTTTGTGTTTTTATAATTTTATGAAAGCAAGTAAAATCTCGGGTTTGAAGGAGTGGGCGGAATTAGTTGCTAGTCAACTAACCCAAGTTACTACGAATGCAAATAAAATAAAATAACTGAAAATGAAAAGGTCGTAAAACTTATGTGGAGAGAAATGTGTTTACTTAGATTTCCTTACTCCCTAACTATCTTTTACCGGTTGATTAGTGTGTATTAATCGCGTGGATGACGGGTGTATTCCTTAATACCAATCGTGGGGTGGCGTACGTACTTCCCCAACTCTATAAGCTCCTACTTCACTCCTATGTCGAGCCGGCTAAGAAGCTCCTAACATGGGATCACTAGAATTCGCTCATGCATTAAATACAACCATAAAAACCTTAGTACGCATTGGTTCATGTTTCTTAAGACGTTCAAGCAAGTTACCGAATAGGAAGTTAGCCAGTTTTCTTAAGCCTAACATCGATGAACAATCATCCAATACAATTAATAACACACTAATAACCAATAATCAATAGTTAGGTTTCATTAGATCTAAGCAAACACACAGATAAATCTAGCCTAGCATGTTAATCAAAAGACAAGAACAAGATGTAATCAAACAACACATAGACATATTGAATGATTAAATAATCACTTATCTTCAATTAAGCATGGGAGATCCAAGGGTATGAAAACCCTTAAAAATGGCAGAAATTCGTCTTAGGGTTTCTCCTCCAAAATTACACACAATAAGTTCCACACTAATGACAAAAAATTGCAAAACTATATATAGAGTTTAAGGGCTGACGGCGTCACGTTATAGATCCTGACGCCGTCACCTCGCCGCTTTTAGGGTTCCCGGATGGCCTTCCTGACGCCGTCCCTCTTTAGTGCTCCAAAATCCGCTCTGGCCTATCAAGGGGTGATGCCGTCAGAATTGAGCTTGACGCCGTCCCTCTTTAAGTTAAACCGTGATGGCCTTGATCACTTCAAAGGGTGACGCCGTCAGATTTTTCATGCAAAATTCTCTGGCTTATCATGAGTAATTTTCATATCCACCTCTTTTGCCAAGCCGTGACGCCGTCTGGGCCAATCCCTGACGCTGTCAAAGGTACTTTCCAGCATAATTTTGAGACTTTGTCGTTTTCTTCACTTTTATGCTCCAAAAACGTCCAAAATGCTTCCTTTTCCAGATTTCTTCTCCAAAGTACCTAAAATGACAAAAGGAACGATTTAGGGCAATATTTGATCAAATAAATACGATTTATGGCTTAAATGACCCCCTAAAAGCGGTACACTTTTCGCTTCATCAAAATGTTTGTATTGCATCTGTTTGTATTGCAACATATGCTTGTTTGGTTTTGGTGCATCTTTATAGACCCTGTTTGTATTGCAAATGTTTGTATTGCAACATATGATTGTATTTTATTTGGTTTAGGTGCATCTTAATAATTAATATTACAACATCTGTTTGTTTGTATTGCAACTGTTTGTAGTGCAACATATGCTTGTTTGGTTTTGGTGTATCTGTAGGAGTTTGAATTTCAGCATATGTTTTGAATACATCATGTGTATCTAATTGTATAGTTAGGTGCATCTGTAAGTGTTTGAATTGCAACATATGTTTTGAATTGTTTCGGTGAATCAATGCTTATAGTCACATAATGCGCTTCGTATGGTTTTGGTGCATTAGTGAATATAGATAATATTATGGCATCCGTATGAAATTGTATATTTAGGTGCACCTGTTTGTGTTTGTATTACGGCATATGTTTGTTTGTTTTTGGTGCATCCGTATGAAATTGTTTGTTTTGGTGCATCACTGTTTGTTTTTGGTGCATCTGTTTAGAATATTTTATGGTGCATCAGTGGTTAGAATTGCAGCATCACTAACTATCACTGTGTTCTTATGTAGGCACGTACAACGTCAGCAGCAACTCAAATATGAGTCAGAGAAGAAAGAAAAAATTGCTACAAAAAAAGGAAAGTCGATAAGTAGACTGAAAACAAGAAATAAAAAGCAGAAAATAGACGAGGAAGCTATTGAAAAGGCAACGAAAGTGATTTTCCCAAAAATCACGTCTAGGTCTTCTCCACGAGACTTAGTAAAAATTTTAGAGAGGCTGACGGTTTCGCAAAAAAAGGATGTAGATGAAATGGGTTTTGGGTCATTGCTCAACGATAAATTCAAGATAAACTCGACGCCAACAAAATTGGGGTATTGGGTGGTCAATAATTTTGACCCGGACACCTGCACAATCAAGACGGAAGGCGGACGAGCAATTCAGATTATAGCAAAGATGATACATGAGATGTTGGGGATTCCAATGGGAGAAATGAAGGTAACAGAAGTACGATTTGCAACAACAGAGTACCCGTTGATAGTTGACTGGAGGTACACATATGAAGAACTAGACGAAAGATTTTATTTGAAAGCGGTAGTTGAGAAATTGTTGTATTCACACCATGTTGGAAAGGAATTCAAGTTGAACTTCCTCGTTGCATTTATTTCAATCGTCGGGGAATGCACAAAAAATGGGTTGGTTAACCAAAGATTCTTGCAATGCATTGAGAAGGAGGATGATATAAGAAACATGGATTGGTGCACGTACCTGTTAGAAGTGATGAAGAAAACAAGAAGAGAATACAAGAACAAAACAGGATTTGGCGGGCCACTTATGTTGATGGTGGTAAGTAAAAAAAAATTATAGTGCATAAATAACAACAAAATGATGCATCTGCATATAAATATGTGTAATCATAATAGTGCATAAATCTGCATAATAATATTATATAAAGTAGTATTCAGATTGTTTGAAATATGTTTCTTTATTCATTTATTTTTTATTTTTTATTTTTTGCAGCTTTTGTATCTAAATTCAATTGTGTCGGAGGAAGTTGAAGTTGATGAAGAAATCCCAGCTATTAAAGCATGGGAAACACAAACATTGAAGAAGATGGAAAAACAAGAGATAAAAATTGGTGGTTTTGGAAAGCTGCCAATAAAAGAAGGTTTGAAATATGTCGAACCAAAAAAGAAAAGAAAGATTACAAAGAAGGCAATAAAAAACAAGAAGAATTCATCAGGTAATATATACAAAAAAATGCATAAAAAAGTATTAACGTATCCAAGTTATCATATATTCTAAATATTTTACTGATTTTTTAATAAAATTCATCAATAAATTTACAGCAAAGCAACTCGAGGAAGGACATGAAGAAATAATGCAACAAGTTTACACACCAAGAGTTGATTTGCAAGATCTCATTTCTAAAATTGGGGAAACTTCATCCAGAAATGATGAGATCGAAAGCTTTAAAAATAAAACAGCTGAGGTAATTTCATATATCGTTTTTTATTTAGTTTTTTATATTTCCATTTGATGTAGTTGGGTTGTGTGGAATGAATTATCAATTGAGTAACTTATATTTGACTTAAAAGTAGTGTGAAATTTGACGTGCTTTTAAGGTAAGACGCGGTTTAGTTTGTGATGAATATTTGAAACTTGTAGCGAATCCTAGGTATAACAACAGTTGTCGCGAAAATACAAGTGCATCTGTTTTGTTTAATTGGTTCATCTGCTTTGTTTAATTGGTGCATTTGCTTTGTTTAATTGGTGCTTCTGTTTTGTTTAATTACTCTTATGGAATTATTTTTAATATGTTTTCATGAAAATGTGGGGTTTATATGTTAAAATAAGCTTTTAATTAGATATAGTACTCATTAAGGGGTGTTTGGAACAAGCTTATTAGTTTGACTTTTCAGTTGATTTTCTGAGTTTGACCAATTGATAAGTATTGGTTTAGATTAATTTGAGTTATATAAGTTGAATTTAAGATGTTTTAAGCTATTTTGAATAGTTTTGCAAGTTTAAGTTAGATTTCTTAATTTTAAGTTTCAAATTGCTAGTATTAGCTTTCTATTAGAAGACCAGTGTTAAGCCATCATATTTGTAGTTCTTATGCTCATTCTAGTGTTATAAGTTGATTATTAGAAGTTGGTTTAGTTTCAGTAGGTTTTGTGAAATTTGGGAGCACTTTTGCTCAAAACCTGTCACAGAACATAATTTCTGCATCAGTATATGCCCTGATCATTTTCTTAGCTAGTTTTTAAGCTCTTAAGTAGCTATATAGGGTATGCTTTTTGATCAAATAGCTTATTGGTGGGTGAACTTCATTTGTTTACAGTTTATGTGATCTAGTTTATCAGTTTAGAGGTTATTTTAAGCTCAAATATTGCCTCAGTTCCCTGTTGGGGTCTGCATATCAGAACATATTGCTTAAATTCTTCATATGTTATGGGTTATTGGTGCATCTGTTCTGTTTAATTGGTGCATCTGTATTGTTTAATTGGTGCATCTGTTTTGTTTAATTAGTGCATCTATATTGTTTTAATTGGTGTTTCTGATTTGATTAATAGCATATGTGTGTTTACAGGAGATGAAGATAGAGATACATAAGGCTTTATCACTAACCATTGGTATACAAGGGCTGGTAGACGGCATGCTCGAAATGGCATCGATTTCCTACCCGGAAGATGATGAGTTCAAAGCACTAATCAAGGCAATAAATGAAAAGCTGATGAAAGCTTTTACCAGGGAAAGCCGCTGCTGCACTCGAAAACGAAAAAACATTACCAGAAGATGATTGACATATTAGTGGCGCACATATATCTCAAGAAGAAAATAGCACAGATGACTTTTTAGAGGTGGATTTGGTGAATGAAACACCCGAAGATATGTTGGAAGGAAATGCAATAAACAAAGAAAAAGAGGAATCGATTGAAGGTTTAAACAGCAATCAAATGGCTATTGATGAAGATAAAGAAGGCATAGATGAAGGGGATGTTAAAGAGAAAGATGCATCAGAAGCAACAACTGAAAAACCAGTAGAGGTGAATGAAAAAAGTGCATCTGAATCACATGAAGTTTTAAAAGATGTTGTATCACATGTTGAAGGTAAAGAGATTAGGATGGGTGCAGACGCAGGGGTTGTCAAAGAGAAGGATGCATTAGAAGGAACAACTCAAAAAGTAGCAGAGGTGGAGTTGGTAAAAGAAAAAAGTGCATCTCAAGCATCAAGGGATGATAATAACAAGAAATCAGTAACAGGTGGAAATAGAACGTTAAGCCAAATACTTGGAAACCTAAAGAAAAAAGGACAGTTGACACAGTTTCCACCTGTTCAACTCCCGGTCTTAAAAGAAAAAAAATTCGGAAGGTAAAGAAAGTGAAAAAAATTCGGAAGGTGGGTCGGTGGAATATTCACGACACAGGATGGATTTCACGCCACCAAGTTTCAACCTCTTATCGCAGAGTGACAAGTCGAACGAAGGAAAAGAAAGTGAAGAAACTCTAGAAAAGGTTATGAATCTACCAATCACTCAGCCAGAAGAGAAAAATGAAGCATCTGAAATGATGGGGAGAGGGAATCAGAAAAGCGGGGGGATTGAATCAGAGAAGAATGAAAAAATGGGATTGGACAAGAAAGATGATGAAACAGAAGCTGACGCACCAGCAGAGAAAAATGAGGTGGTGGATAAGATGGTGGATGATGTAGTGGAAACAACTGATGAAGCTAAAGGGAAACAACTAGCTTTAGTTGTTAAAACTGGTGAAGCTAAAGGGAAACAAGCGGAAACACCCGAAGAAGAAGCCATATATAGTCCAGTCCCATTAAGAATAATTACACCAGAAGAAGCAAGTAGGATGGAGAAAGAAACAAAAGTGAGAGGGAACACAGTGAGTGTACCTACTGAAATGTTTCTTTCTCCATATGTCAAGAGAAAAGTTAAAATCAACAGCAACTTGCAAGCTTCTGAGAAATTTATCGTTGATAGCATATTCAGCGGGATGTTTGCTCCTATGTATGTAAAGTTAAATCTACTAAATTTAAAATAATATATATATATATATATATATATATATATATATATATATATATATATATATATATATATATTATATATATATATATATATATACATATATATATATATATGCATCGTAATAATGTTATTAATGCACCTTTATTTTGAATTAATATGGGATATTGTATTCAAAACACCCGACATGTCGATTCCAAGGGTCGTATTTGAAAGCATGTATCAAAACCTACAAGTCGCAAGCGCCGCAATCGATGTGTGGAGCGTAATCCGAACAATGATGAGAAATTAAAGATAAGTGGCATCACGATATATTTTGCAAACTGGCATGCTGGTAAGAAATATATAAAATATATATATATATAGATATATCATATATATATTAAAATATATACTGGTAATATATATATATATATATACCAAATCATATAATATTGCATAAAAAGTGCATCGGTATTACATATTAGTGCATCAGTGTTACATACTTGTGAATCAGTGTTACATATTAGTGCATCAGTGTTAATATTGCATAAAAGTGCCTAAAAAGTGTTTCGTGTTTTGAAGCTATCACGGAAGCAATAAGATTTCAGGAAAAAAATGGAGGATGTGCTCAAATATTCAACAAAAAACAACTTGGATAATGTTGAATTGGTAATATACATTTTTTTATTATTTGTTGATAGTATATAAATTTAGAAATATTGTACAAGTAAATGATATATAGTGTATAACAAAATGAATATGAAACAGATATTCTTCCCAATAACAATGCCACAAGATCAATACAATCATTACTATCTGATTGTATACAACCTAAAAACATGGGAAGTTGATATCATCGACAACGTCCATGATGAAAGCCAGGACATTGTAAAGAGATACGGGGATGCTCTATTTGAGTTTGTAAGTTTTATAAGTGTTTTAAAATTAGGACATCGCATTTATAAAAAAATGTCATATGTTTTACTGAACAAGTAGAATAGGTACATTGATTGGATCATCATATTATAAATTATAAGGGCATCTGTTCAGTTTAATTGGTGCATCTGATTTTATTAATTGGTGCATCTGTTTTGTTTAATTGGTGCATCTGTTTTGTTCTAAAGTTTCCAAAAAAAGGACAACAAAAGTCAACATTGCTTATTTGTTTATCTTCTGTGCTTATTTGCTTATTAGTAGATTTTATTTGCTTAATTCTGTCGTTATTTTCTTTTGGTAGATTAATTGTAAGTGATAACATCATTTGTTAAGTTTTCTTAAAAATCACAAAAAAAAAAAAAAAAAAAAAAAAAAAAAAAAAAAAAAAAAAACAAAAACAAAAAAAAATAAGCATAATCTGTTTGAGCTTATTCCAGTGCTTAATTACAGTTATATTTTGCTTTTTAGTCCTTAACATAGCTTATTCAACATCTGTGTTTCATGGTCTGAGCTTAACTTGGTATAGATTATCATAAAATCAAAACAGTACAGTCAAGTAAGGAGTGTTTGGATCAAGGTCTAAATTGGGTAAAAAGTGATACTACTGTTCATTTGTCTTTTTGGAAAGTTTAATCTGGCTTAAAATAATCTAGATAAGTTGATTGTAGGTTGTTCTAAGCTAATTTGAGGGTTCTCATAGATTTAAGTTGGATATTGAGGAGTTAAGGTCATGATATGATCATAAGTGCTTAACCTAGAGATAAGCAAATTATGTCATTGCTTTTGAAATTTTTGAGTTCAGTATGGTAGTTTAAGTTGATATTCAAGCATGGGTTTGATTTCCTTAAGGTTATGAGGAGTTTTGCCTCAAATCAGTGTTAAAACTGGATCAGTAGCCTATTCCATTCTAAGTTCTGAACTTGCAGCCCTTTTATAGTCAATTTAAGTTCTGAACTTGGCATCTGTTCAGTTTAACTGGTATAAGGTTAAAAAAAGTGTTTGGGTAAAGCTTTATGTTGGTTAGATTGATACATCTGTGTTGTTTAAATTGATGCATCTGTGTAGTTTAATTTGATGCATCTGTTTTGTTTAATTTTATGCAAATGTGTTGTTTAATTAAATACAAAGTCATATGTTCAGATCAATTGATGCATCTGTGTTGTATAACAGACAAAAGCACTTGCAACATACTTGGAATCGGTAAACCACCACAGTGCAGCAAAGATTGCTAAATCAAAGTTAAAAATAATGAAGCTGGAGCATGAAACAAGATCAAACCGATTCGGGTCTGCAATATTCTTGATGCGACATATGGAGACTTTCTGCGGAAGAAAAAGGGAGTTCAACCCGGGATTTAAGAAAGAGTGTTTGGCGCAAAACGGCCAAATTACGAGCCTTCGAAAAAAGTACGCCGTGAAGATGTTGATGAACCTCATAAACGATAAAATGGAGCAGGTAGATATGGAAGCAGAGAAATTCAAAAAATTAAATGACGCTCAGAAGCTAAATTTCCAACAAGTTGCATTTCAAAAGCTGCAAAAAAGGGTGTTGGATTACTTTGCCAAGAATGAAAAGAAGCGTATGGTAAAATGGAACTTTCTACAAAAAAACATCCAAGAAAACAATATGATGTAATCAGCTTACATTTGAACTAGATTTACTTAATTTCCAAAAATTATGATGTAAAACAATTTGATCAAGCAGACAACTAATATGTTGCTGCAAAATGCATGATCTGTATGCAAACAATATTATGTAGCAAAAATACTAGGTTTATGTGAAACAAATGCTATTATCCTTTTTGATGTACAAAGTTATGAAAACTGATGCATATCACGCAACCTGTTTATATCGCATAACTGCAGCCTAAGTTTGATGATGATTGGTTACTTTTATTGTTAATAATGCATCATTGATTACTGTTGTCAAATGTTGTATGGTTGGAGACTCGATAGACTGTATGTTTAGAAAATAAGATGTAGATGATTTTTTTTTACCAACAAATTATAATATGTTAATTTGCACTTATAGAGATTTCCATTAACGGAGCATTATACTATACAATATAAAGGCATCTGTTCAGTTTAATTGGTGTATCTGATGTGATTATTTAGTGCATTTGTTTTGTTTAATTGGTGCCTCTGTTTTGTGTAATTAGAGCATCTGTTTTATTTAGTTGGTGCATCTGTTTTATGACAAACAAAAACACTTGCAACTTAACTGCAATAAGTAAATAACCTAAGTGCAGCCGTAGCCTCATAGATATTGGCAAATGATCAGCAGTGTAAACTGACCTAAGCAAAAATATTTTTTAAGCTGCTATCGAGTATGAAGCAACAAAACAGACATGTACACATGAGTTTCCTATCACAACCTTGAACCTCCAATGATTGCCATCTCACACCAACAAAAGTGCATCAAAATTTATAACACATTCAGGTTATCAAACAGTTAACTACCCATAAACAAATGAAATCATCAAAAAAAAAAAAAAAATACAATCATATATAAAACTAAAAAAATAAAAATTTCATAAATCCAAATCAAATTCACAGTACACTTCCATATAATCCAAATATCCACATTACTCATCAGACAAAACAAGTATTAATTTGCTGAAGTTCATTATTCAAACACAAGTCCTAAAGAAATAAAAAAAATAAAGGAATAGAATGTTTGTTTGAACAAGTATATAAAACCTGCATATCAGAAACATAATCAAGCATCACTCCTGGTAATCAACATCAATGGAACAAGTAGAACGGGATGATCTTTTGCGGCCACCACTGATGCTGGCCTGTACGGGCAAGTTCTAGAGTTGTGACCCTCAGCTTTTTCACATGTAAAGCAAGTTCTTCACTTCTTTGATGCTTCAGCCTCTTTGCGTAATATTTCATCCATGTTCTTCCATCTTGAGTGGGAACCAGTACCTTTGTTCTTCGATTGCCTGGGAACTTGTATATCAACATTAGATGGTTCAGTGACACCAAGCATAGAACAAAAAATGTCCGCCTTATTTTTGTTAATAGCAACAGGAACCTCATCTTGAGCCGAAGATAGTAAATCCATCAAATGTAAACGGTACAGCTCAAGTTTGTCTTTGAATGGCATCAACCTATCAACAGTATCTTCAACAATCTGACGAATTGCACGAACATCAGAACATGAACTTGTCTCAGCAGCATTTACAGTAGCATCAAAACAAATACTATCCGGAGTCTTCGACCACCTATCAAGAACATACTCCATTGGAAAATCTTGCACATTGTTCATCCTCAAAAAGTAAAAAATATGACGACATAGAAGCCCAAAAAGCTCAAAACGCTTGCACGAACAAGTGATACTCATATAAGACAAAGAATATAACACCTGAATATAGAATAAAAGGTGCATCAATTTATAATCAATCAATGCATCTGAATATAGACATGTATAAATATTATAGAAAAAATTAATGCATCTGAACATAGAATAAAAGGCGCATCAATTTATAATCAATTAATGCATCTGAATATAGAAATGTATATATATTATAGAATAAATTAATGCATCCGAATATAGAATAAAAGGTGCATCAATTTATAATAAAACATACCTCATAAACTTCAAATGAATTCTTGTCCATCCACTTTTTAACCTCAGTATCACGAATAAAGTATTTTTCAAACAACCCAATATTTTCAATGTTGACGGATAAGCAATGTGTAATAGAAGAGAAAAGCTCATCTTGAACATCAAAAAACACACTCAAAGTGTACAGCTCAGCAGCATCCCTCTCCAATTTCAATTCAGTACGGAATTCAGGAGTCTTATAACGAGTCTCATGGTCATTCTTCCGCTGAAAATACCGCCGGGAATCCATAGCACTGTCAAAGTGGCTAAGAAACTCAACTAACGTAAGGTGTGGAGTGGTAAATCTTCCCAAAAAGTGGTTCTCAGATTCAGACCGTGAAGTCGTACGCATTAGTCCAGACATGTCTTCATCTCGGAGAAAAGCTGGAATCCATCTAACCCTCATTTCATATATATCAGACAACCACTTATTCTTACTTAGGTCAAAATCAGCAATAATACTGGCCCACTCCTCTTCAAATATACTAGGTGAGATCTGATCATTCCAAACTATCTCACAGAGCCTTCGCTTGAAATCCGAGTTTTTACAAATAGATGAACCAACATGTAGACAAAAAAGTGCATCAGTGTTACATATTAGTGCATCAGTGTTACATACTACTGCATCAGTGTTACATATTAGTGCATCAGTGTTGCATACTAGTGTATCATTGTTATAAAATTAAAATATATACAAAATTAATCTAAACGTACCTTAGTCGTGAGCTTTTGCATAATGTGCCACATACAAAAACGGTGACGAGCATTTGGGAAAACATCAGCAATCGCTTGCTTCATCGACGGGTCCTGTTCTGTAACAACAACTTGTGGATGTGTAATAAACGCCTTCTGGAATGCACGAAGCAGCCATTTGTAGGAAGATATAGTCTCATCAGAAAGAAGGCCAGCTCCAAATGTCACGGAATGGTTGTGGTTATCTATACCAGTGAATGGTACAAAGACCATCTTGTACCTGTAAAAAAGTGCATCAGTATTAAAAAAGTGCATCATTATTAAACAAAAAGGTGCATCAGTGTGCAAATTAAAAAGGTCAGGACAAAAAGCATTACTTGTTCGATCTAAACGTGGCATCAAAAGAAATAATATCTCCAAAACGCTTATAGTTCAACTTCGCAGCATTGTCAGCCCAGAATAAACCACACAACGCATCACCTTCCCCCATGTAGTAATCCATAGAAAAACCTTCACAGTGCATTTCCAGGTTCTGCAACTTCTCAACCGCCATATGTGCGTCACGATCCCCGATAAATAGATTCATATCACGTCTAAAGTTTTTGCAATCAGCAACAGTCGCTCCAATATTCTCAAACCCTCCATAAATTTCTTTCATTAGCTTAAAAGCCCTAACTGGTCCAACGTTAGAATTTGATACTTGCATAAGGAAATGCTGTTTGGAATAACCTAAATCCCGTGAGTTAATCAGAAACTGCATGTCCTTTTGCGAAAACAGAGGGTGATTATGCTCCTCAACAAACCAATAAACCTCATACCTATCTCCCTCAATCTTTCTAACCCTCATAGAAGCCAAACAATCAGTCTTACATGAAGTATTCTTTCTAAAAGCCTTCTTAACAACAACATCGCTAACTTGACATATATCAATACCTTTCCCTTTGTCAACGCACTTACCTTTCCCTTTGTCAACGCACTTACTTTTCCCCTTGCTACATTTGTCAACGTCATAATCCAACTTATGCTTATCATATTTTGAATATCTTTTCTTACCACTTTTCCTACAACTGAAGTATTTGATACTTATATCACTAGAATCGTCCCTACACTCCGTCCCAAGCTTAATATCAAACCCAGCTAATTTCGCATAATGCATATAAAAGTTATAAGCCTAAGTCAACGAAGCAAAAACAGTTCCTCTCATAGGCTTCTGATCATCACCTACTTCAGGAATCCATTTCCTAGAGGTTTCTACACTATCATCAGAACGACAAACCACATCGCTAATACTAGAAACATCTATACTACCAACAGGATCACGAACAACACCACTAGAAGACGAACTACTACTAGAACTAGAAGTAAAACTAAAAGTTGACATCAAACCTGTAAAATATAAAAAATATACATAAATACAATTATCATTCAAATCAGTGCATCAACATATATAACAAAATGATGAAAATATCATAGCATCAGATATAATAGCAAATGTAAAATGTATCAGCATCAGTATACATTTTTGTTTATCAATATCATAGCATCAGTATACATTTTTGTTATTAATGTAAAATGTATCAGCATCAATATACATTTTTTTGTTATAAATATCATAGCATCAGATATAATAGTAAATGTAAAATATCATAGCATCAGATATAATACTATGCATCAGAT
Source organism: Artemisia tridentata subsp. tridentata (assembly GCA_021014915.2). Classification (NCBI taxonomy): domain Eukaryota; kingdom Viridiplantae; phylum Streptophyta; class Magnoliopsida; order Asterales; family Asteraceae; genus Artemisia; species Artemisia tridentata. Next base: position 95,713,024 of record CP139508.1, on the reverse strand, counting down.
ATAAAATTAGTGCATCAGTATACATTTTTTTTATAAATCACAGAAAAACATTAAACATAATCATAACAAAAAACATGTAAAAACTATAATCACATAAACATCATAATCATAGCTAAACAAAAAAAAAAAATATATAAAATTAGTGCATCAGTATACATTTTTTTTTAATCTACAAAAATAACAAAAAAAATACAAAATAACTTAAAAAAATTAGTGCATTAGTACACATTTTATTTTATTATTACTTTTTTAATATACAAAAATAACAAAAAACAAAAAAAAAAAAAAAAATACAAAATAACTTTAAAAATTAAATCTAAAAATCAAGTAACAGACTATTAACATTACATTACAAAAAAAAAAAAAAAAATCATATAATCGATACACAATTGAGCATACAATGAAACTTTACCAATAAAAAATCAAAAAAATCAACAAGCGATTCATATAACAGCTAAATATCAAACATATAAGCTTCGATTTCAATTTTAACTAACAAAAACTAAAAAATTATTCTAAAAACAGTTAAAAACGCTTACATTCAGGATCGAGCTGAGACATCAGATGAGGAACGATAGAATGGAGATAAAAAACTGTGTAAATGCGTGGAAAATAATCGAATTGATATTTGGATTTTATAGGGAGAGATCAGAGAATTTGGGGAAAGTTGTTGCAAATAATGAAGTTATAATTCGACCTATATACGATTGAATAAAATAATTATTAAAAAAGAACGAATTAAACCTTGTAAAATATAAAATGTTACAATAAGACCCTTGTAGTTGTTGAAAAAAAGGAGGTGGGAAGGGAGGGGGTGATTTGCACTATTTTCCCACTTTTCAACCAAAGTGGATTTTTTCCTATAACCAACATGCAATAAAGTTAAAGATTGGTACTCATGTCATGTTAATGCGAAACATTGATCAAAAAGCAGGGCTATGCAATGGAACCATTAACAATTTTTTTAATACATATCGCCATTCTTTGAAACTAATTTTGACATTCCATATCCTACAACATAAGTTTGAATTAATGAAAACCCTAAATCACATTTAATTCCTTCTAGGTGTGATTCTATGATCTCCAAGAACGCATTCCCTAATCCAAATCACATCCTCTTATTAACACAAAACCCTAAATCCATGATCCAACCTAATTGATTTCACTAGCGGTCGGGTAAGATTTCGTTTGTCAATTCCATTTTCTGCTATTGTTTTGATTTTTGATAATTAGGAATGGTTGCATTGCACTGCTACAATTGAATCAGGATTATAAACACAATGACACAGGTATGCTATTGATTTTTACAATTTTTTAAATCATGACATGTTTATTGATTGATTTGCTTTTATGTTTAATTTGTGGTGAAATTGTAATTTGGATTCATAATTATCTTAATTTCAGATTTTCAGTCATAGGTGAATTTAATGGCTCTAAGTGATTCTTTTTTCCAGATCCATGAATATGGTTATCAAGATTCTTCCAACGCCATGATGAACATCAAAGGGTGAAAATTTTGTATGTATGTTGTTTGATATATATTTATACATCATTATAATTGTTTCATATGAAGCTTTTATGACCCATAAAACATTTGATTTGTATATCACGGTTCTATGTCACGATTATGAACATAATGACTCAACATAGCTATTCTAAAAGCATCCATTTTTTTAGGTGGCGACATGGGTGTGTGTGCAAACTGGTCAACCAGGTTGTATTTTGAAAGGCTTGCAGCAGCAAAATCAGCACCAGTTGCAACTTGACTTATTCTTCAGCAGCACCAGCACTTGCAGCGCTCAGGTCCACGGTAAGGTCAAGTTCTTTCATAAGCATACAAAAAATCATGTACTAAATTGCTTAAAAATCGAACATATCTAAGTGGCTATAAAGTAGTAGTCTGTTTGATACGAGAGCCGTATATGAGGGTGTGCGAGGTGTGCTGTTGCACAGGGCCTCCAAATTATCGGGGCCTCAATTTTTTTATATAATATGTATGTATATTTTATAAGAGTAACTACAAGTATTTGATATAAAAAGTTTCATTGAAAATGCTAGCCAAAGTACTTTGAAAACGATTATTTCTCATTTTATCTCTTTCGAAAATTATTTACTTTCTATTTTAGGCTCTGTTTGTTATTAAAACGAATTTTGCACAGGGCCTTTGTAAACACAAAGACGGCACTGTTTGATACTGCTTTAAGCAAAACAATACGAAAGCACATTACTTTAGAGACACGTGATGAGAGTAGGAAAGTGCTTAAGCTGTTTCACGGATAGTCATCTTACACAAAGGAATTTGGATGGTTTTTACTATGAGAATAGAAACTATGTTCAATTGGCTTTAAGCATCAATTTCCACAATGTAATCCTTTGTCATATATATACAATCATGTTTGACTCCTTAGATCTTGGATTCTGTCCTAAGTGGGTGTTTAAGCTGCAAATGAAACCGAGTCGTAAAAGATAGTGCTTGGATGTGCCTATGTTGTTATAAAATAGGAACCAGTTAGATTTTTTTGTATAGCTCCCAAGTTTATTGCATACCATGATAATAAGTATAATCATGTTTTGGTCCTAAATGGTCTTATTTTTCATTGACAGTTCATAACCAGGATGCTCAAGTAGGGGTGTTCATCGGTTCGGTTCTCGGTTATTCGGTTTATTCGGTTCGGGTTGTTCGGTTAAAATTTTTTTTTGGGTCATAACCGAAAACCGAACCGAACCGAAAATATTTGTGACCGAACCGAACCGAGAACCGAACCGAAGTTCGGTTCGGTTATGGGTCAAAACCGAAAACCGAAATTTTCCTAAAAAATAACTAATCATAGCACATGACCCCATGACGATATGCCAAAATATATGCAAAACGACATACCTAGACAAGTTTTAACATTTATTGAACACAAAATACCCTAACATCATAGGACCTAGGGTTAGTCAAGTTATATTTTTTTAATTAATATATAAAAAATATTAAATATTAATTATAATTCGGTTTTCGGTTCGGTTCGGTTGTCAATATCCTAAACCCATAACCGAACCATAAACCGAATAAAATGTTCGGTTCGGTTCGGTTTTTACCAATTCGGTTCGGTTAAGAATTCGGTTCGGTTATTTTCGGTTCGGTTCGGTTTCGGTTTTCGGTTACTGCGGATATTACCCGATCCATGAACACCCCTATGCTCAAGTGAATTGTGGAAATTGTCGAACAATGTTGATGTATCCATATGGTGCCCCATAAGTTGTGAGTACAATAACCTATCTCCTGAATATACGTGTACGGAAATGTATCTCCTGAAAAGCAGCACATTTAACTTCAAATACATTCTACTAAAACATAACTATATTTGATATAAAATATGAATGCATCTTTCTATCCATTTAGCTATGGACAATACATGCGGAAAGTACCACCAAATATCAGGACACCACCAGTCCAAAACTCCAAATACAAGCAAATAAAATCAGCTTTTTGTTACATATTTGTCTTATCTCTTGATTTGCCTTGCTTCACATTATGTCAATTCTAAAACTATTTAATCAGTTTAGAAAAATAGGTATTGCATTAATTTAACATTTTCATCTTAGGCATTATGAAACTGTATAGTGAATTGGATAACCGCCAAGTTAGGTTATTCTTACTACCATTGGAAGTATCTAGTCGTTTCAGAATTGAACATATGTATTTGGTTAAGTAAATTCATCTTAGGAAGCATAACACATGTCATTGTCTTTTCTTTGTTGCTTTTTTGCACTCCTTTTAGGTCATCGACTCATCCATTCTATGTTAAATGGAAGTGGTGCGTACAACTATGGCATGTCAATGTGGTGCAATGGTGATTAAAGCACTAATATATATGCAAATCCCATAAGAAACTTTGTTGAAGTACAATTGTGCATAGCATTATTATTATATATATGAATAAGCACCATGAAATTTATTTGTTCTCATATTTTTCATTGTTGTTCTTACATATAATACATGAACGCTTCGTTTTTTTCCAAACTTTTGTATTTTACATATTTGTCGTTATTCGTTATTTATTTACGTGCAATTAGATTTTGTCAAACAATATTACTAAAAGAACCCGCCCATCGGGCGGGTCATGAAGCTAGTATTATATATATATATATATATATATAGGATAAAGATCAAATAAAAAGACAAATATCCGTACATTACGTAAAAAGATTTTTTTTTTCAAAAATTTTCTCTAAAAATTCAAAAAAAATTCTATAAGATCAGGTATGTTGGTGCATGAAAAAGTTGTGAAGGAAGTTTTTCTAAAAATGGATATTTTTTCAGAAAAAAAATTATGAAAAAATACGTTTGTGCATTAAATCGCTTTTTTGTGCATCTAAAATTTATTTTTTCACCCAAGTTCTTTTGACTTTTTTAATCAAAATAACATTGCGCATCTAACTAAAACAAGTTAAAAATTTTGTGCTTCAAAATTCGTTTTTTGTGCATTAAAAAAAATGTATAAAAACTCAAAATTAGAAAAACTTCTTTCACAAAAGTTTTATGCTCCAACATACCCGATCTTGTTGAATTTTCTTGGATTTTTTCGCGAAGTTTTAAAAATATAAAATTCTTTTTACGTAATGTACGGATATTTGTCTTTTTATTTTAACTTTACCCTATATATATATATATATATATATATATATATATATATATATATTAAGTTAGGATTTCACGAAAATAAGCGAGTAATAGATTGTTGCGCTTTTACTTCGCATAGGTGTAGATGATGTTGTTTAGTTGATATACGTCATTTGCTCGTTTTCGGCTTACGTTAAGTTCGGATATTATGAAAATAAGCAGTTGTATTAAGCTATGAGTGATAGATTGTCGCGTTTTTACGTTTGAATAGGCGTAGATGATGTTGTTTTATATTAACCAGCAATGGAACTTATGCTTCTGTCCTATGTAGGACTAGCAGCTCAATGATAGTGCAAAGACTAGATATGGTGAAAGTGTTTTTGTATATCATTGCATGAAACATACAGAGATACATATAGGTACAATCCATTACCTATTTTAGGTAAATTGCTAATCATCTTTAAACTCTAGCTAATCCTATCTTATCCAAACATACCCTTTATATAGGGTGCCATAGCATTGATTTTGATTTTAAATTAACCCGGTCGCAGTTAACACAACTATGAACTATCTTTATCCAATTATCATTGCCCTAAGGACTAACCAAGGAACTAGAAACAAATATGGACATTTAATTTAACAACATAATATTGCAAAGTTTGATAATACAAGTTGGAACTTTAGGTTAATTATGAACTTTAACATTGCAAATTGCCTAAGTGATATAATTATTAATATGTTGAGAATAGCTATATATTAATTAAAGCCATAATTAACAAACCACTTGGTTATCATTGCCATGAGCATGTCCAATAATCTCTTCTGCTAACTCTGTCTCGATTCCATGGTCATCTTTTTCATCAATGATCTTCAGTATGTCCTCGGCACCAGACATAACTACTAATACCTGATTTTTTTTCAAAACATTACTTAGACTACTTAGACTGAATTTTATAAATTGGCCTCAATTGCATTTATATTTACAAAATAAGCAAATCCAAACACCAGTTCCTAAATACTTACTTTCAGTGGGCTTACAAACTTGTGTAAAATTTAAAAGTTCATAAGCTCGTATTTTTGGGCTTGTAAGTTTATCAAGTCGAGGTTATGAACTCAAAAAACGTAATAAGCTCATAAAGAAATAAACTGTATTTGCAATGCTTTATCAAATTCTTTAAACACACTGAAAAACACCCGATTAACATAAGATATCTTGTTCCTAAGCACCCTCCAAAACACACAACCAAGCACCCCTTAAATTATTAGTATCATGATCCATTTCGACTTTACTTTCTACTTTTATACTCTTTTGAAACATGATTTTATAGTATTTTGAAACACACTTTAGTGATGCATTTATTTTCAAGATGCCTAACTCCTATATAGTATGACAGTTTACCATCCCTTTTAGATTTTCAAAAGCATTTCTCTCATCTATATGTAAGTTAACCGAGCGAACTGGATTTATATATGGATACCTGTAGACTCCTTCACCACTCACTATGTACTTCTATAATGCATAGATTTCCAATAATGCGAAGACATCATGGTAACTGCAATACAAAAGGCCTTTTAGATAACTGGAATTCAAAACGTAGTCAATAACAATTAAGAGTGGTAAAGTCAGCAACTCATAAGCTATTACAATGATATTAAAATCCAAGAAACTTCTAACTGGCACCAAAAAAAATATCTTACTTTAGGTTAGTTCTGGACAGTTTGCTAACATATGCTTCCAAGTCAAGAGCTTTATTGCAGTTCCCAGTCCTCAATCACCTATAAAAAGTTAAATAGTAAGATTCTGATAAATCTTGAGAAATTAAGAACATGACCAAAATTCAAAAAGAGTTATACTACATTACAGAAGAAAATAAAGACTTAGAACTCACAACTTGTTTAATCAAAAGAATTATACCCTTAATCAGATATCGCAATACCTATTTTTCTAAACTGATTAAATAGTTCTAGAATTGACATAATGTGAAGCAAGGCAAATCAAGAGATAAGACAAGTATGTAACAAAAAGCTGATTTTATTTGCTTGTATTTGGAGTTTTGGACTGGTGGTGTCTAGATATCTGGTGGTACTTTCCGCATGTATTTTCCATAGCTAAATGGATAGAAAGATGCATTCATATTTTATATCAAATATAGTTATGTTTTAGTAGAATGTATTTGAAGTTAAATGTGCTGCTTTTCAGGAGATACATTTCTGTAACACGTATATTCAGGAGATAGGTTATTGTACTCACAACTTATGGGGCACCGTATGGATACATCAACATTGTTCGACAATTTCCACAATTCACTTGAGCATCCTGGTTACGAACTGTCAATGAAAAATAACACCATTTAGGACCAAAAAATGATTGTACTTATTATCATGGTATGCAATAAACTTGGGAGCTATACAAAAAAATCTAACTCGTTACTATTTTATAACAACATAGGCACACCCAAGCACTATCTTTTACGACTCGGTTTCATTTGCAGCTTAAACACCCACTTAGGACAGAATCCAAGATCTAAGGAGTCAAACATGATTGTATATATATGACAAAGAATTACATTATGGAAATTGATGCTTAAATCCAATTGAACATAGTTTCTATTCTCATTGTAAAAACCATCCAAATTCCTTTGTGTAAGATGACTATCCGTGAAAGAGCTTAAGCACTTTCCTACTCTCATTACGTGTCTCTAATGTAATGTGCTTTCATATTGTTTTGCTTAAAGCAGTATCAAACAGTGCCGTCTTTGTGTTTACAGAGGCCCTGTGCAAAATTCGTTTTAATAACAAAAATAGAGCCTAAAATAGAAAGTAAATAATTTTCGAAAGAGATAAAATGAGAAATAATCGTTTTCAAAGTACTTTGGCTAGCATTTTCAATGAAACTTTTTATATCAAATACTTGTAGTTACTCTTATAAAATATACATACATATTATATAAATAAATTGAGGCCCCGATAATTTGGAGGCCCTGTGCAACAGCACACCTCGCACACCCTCATATACGGCTCTCGTATCAAACAGACTACTACTTTATAGCCACTTAGATATGTTCGATTTTTAAGCAATTTAATACATGATTTTTTGTATGCTTATGAAAGAACTTGACCTTACCATGGACCTGAGCGCTGCAAGTGCTGGTGCTGCTGAAGAATAAGTCAAGTTGCAACTGGTGCTGATTTTGCTGCTGCAAGCCTTTCAAAATACAACCCGGTTGACCAGTTTGCACACACACCCATGTCGCCACCTAAAAGAAAACGGATGCTTTTAGAATAGCTATGTTGAGTCATTATGTTCATAATCGTGACATAGAACCGTGATATACAAATCAAATGTTTTATGGGTCATAAAAGCTTCATATGAAACAATTATAATGATGTATAAATATATATCAAACAACATACATACAAAATTTTCACCCTTTGATGTTCGTCATGGCGTTGGCAGAATTTTGATAACCATATTCATGGATCTGGAAAAAAGAATCACTTAGAGCCATTAAATTCACCTATGACTGAAAATATGAAATTAAGATAATTATGAATCCAAATTACAATTTCACCACAAATTAAACATAAAAGCAAATCAATCAATAAACATGTCATGATTTAAAAAATTGTAAAAATCAATAGCATACCTGTGTCATTGTGTTTATAATCCTGATTCAATTGTAGCAGTGCAATGCAACCATTCCTAATTATCAAAAATCAAAACAACAGCAGAAAATGGAATTGACAAACGAAATCTTACCCGACCGCTAGTGAAATCAATTAGGTTGGATCATGGATTTAGGGTTTTGTGTTAATAAGAGGATGTGATTTGGATTAGGGAATGCGTTCTTGGAGATCATAGAATCACACCTAAAAGGAATTAAATGTGATTTAGGGTTTTCATGAATTCAAACTTATGTTGTGGGATATGGAATGTCAAAATCAGTTTCAAAGAATGGCGATATCATAGGGAGAGAGAATCATGGGTCATAGTTATTGATATGAAAATCAAACCTTCTGTATTTATGTGTTGGTGTTTTGAAAAGGGATGAGTAATTGAAGCATGACATGAATGGTTCGTATGTGTCTAACACAAAAAGCGCTTGCTCCATTGGTTGACACTCTCTTGAGTGGGATGCAAGACCAGGGTTCGAATCCCTTGGGTGGCTAATTTTTTAGCTCATTTTCAGCGGAGCAACTGGACTTAACGTTTCCTGTTATATATATATACTAGCTACATAACCCGCCCGACTGGGCGGGTTCGCTTCATAAGACTATTAATAATAATAAGTATACGTAAACAAATATTGAAAAAAACAAAACATAATAGAAACATACAATCAAACGAAAAATTTAAATAACAAAACATTGAAATCTTAATAAAAGTAACATAAACATAATTAGATTTATCAAAGAACAATCTAACAATTAAATTTTGGTATTTTTTCTTTATGAAATGATAAATGCATATTGTCATAGTCAAAGCATTCCACAAGCTCTTCATCGCTGACATCTTCCTCTTCTTGAAGCTCCATCTTTTTGAGTCTTCTTTGTTCAACCTTAAGCTTGTTTGGTTTACATTTTGATTTTTTATTCATGATGCGCTTTTGAAAAGAGTCACACTTTTTCTTCCTTAACTGAGCTAATTTCTTGAAATACCACTCAGCCGGATGTGGTTTAGAGGTTGTCGCCTTTTCTTGTACATCAACTGCCAAAAAAAAAAAAATCATGTTAATTGTAAAGAAATAAACACACTATTAGTATATAAGAAAACGTATGAATAAAAAAACTACAATATCCTTCGCTGCCTTTGTTACAGGAATACATATAATAGTGTCATAAAAAAACTACAAACTAACCTATCGATGCAACTGATTCTTTGCTAGACCCTTTATTTGGTGAGTCGTTTTGGCCATGACTGTTACATGAACATAATTAGCTCAGTTAAGGATGAATATAAAACGTATGAAGTAAAACATGTAAAACTTACTTTTGATGATTTGCTTCAGGTTCATCATTTGCAGGTTCACATCTTATTTTCTTAGCTATGGGATCCATGATGGTTTGAAGAATGAATAGAAGAATGATTAGAAGAATGATTGAGTTTGGTGATTTGTGAAATGGTTCATACCAGGAAGATTTAAAGTGCAAAAAATGAATTTGAAGAGTCTGCATATTAATTAGGGAAGTGATAAGGTTATTGTGTGAATTTTAAACATTAATGGTGTACACATTTATTCATTCAAGTTATAGGAAGTTGTTATGTTCATTAGAGTATGTTAATCATTCCATATGATATCGCCATTCTTTGAAACTGATTTTGACATTCCATATCCCACAACATAAGTTTGAATTCATGAAAACCCTAAATCACATTTAATTCCTTTTAGGTGTGATTCTATGATCTCCAAGAACGCATTTCCTAATCCAAATCACATCCTCTTATTAACACAAAACCCTAAATCCATGATCCAACCTAATTGATTTCACTAGCGGTCGGGTAAGATTTCGTTTGTCAATTCCATTTTCTGCTATTGTTTTGATTTTTGATAATTAGGAATGGTTGCATTGCACTGCTACAATTTAATCAGGATTATAAACACAATGACACAGGTATGCTATTGATTTTTACAATTTTTTAAATCAAGATATGTTTATTGATTGATTTGCTTTTATGTTTAATTTGTGGTGAAATTGTAATTTGGATTCATAATTATCTTAATTTCATATTTTCAGTCATAGGTGAATTTAATGGCTCTAAGTGATTCTTTTTTCCAGATCCATGAATATGGTTATCAAAATTCTGCCAACGCCATGATGAACATCAAAGGGTGAAAATTTTGTATGTATGTTGTTTGATATATATTTATACATCATTATAATTGTTTCATATGAAGCTTTTATGACCCATAAAACATTTGATTTGTATATCACGGTTCTATGTCACGATTATGAACATAATGACTCAACATAGCTATTCTAAAAGCATCCGTTTTTTTTAGGTGGCGACATGGGTGTGTGTGCAAACTGGTCAACCGGGTTGTATTTTGAAAGGCTTGCAGCAGCAAAATCAGCACCAGTTGCAACTTGACTTATTCTTCAGCAGCACCAGCACTTGCAGCGCTCAGGTCCACGGTAAGGTCAAGTTCTTTCATAAGCATACAAAAAATCATGTATTAAATTGCTTAAAAATCGAACATATCTAAGTGGCTATAAAGTAGTAGTCTGTTTGATACCAGAGCCGTATATGAGGGTGTGCGAGGTGTGCTGTTGCACAGGGCCTCCAAATTATCGGGGCCTCAATTTTTTTATATAATATGTATGTATATTTTATAAGAGTAACTACAAGTATTTGATATAAAAAGTTTCATTGAAAATGCTAGCCAAAGTACTTTGAAAACGATTATTTCTCATTTTATCTCTTTCGAAAATTATTTACTTTCTATTTTAGGCTCTATTTTTGTTATTAAAACGAATTTTGCACAGGGCCTCTGTAAACACAAAGACGGCACTGTTTGATACTGCTTTAAGCAAAACAATACGAAAGCACATTACTTTAGAGACACGTGATGAGAGTAGGAAAGTGCTTAAGCTCTTTCACGGATAGTCATCTTACACAAAGGAATTTGGATGGTTTTTAAAATGAGAATAGAAACTATGTTCAATTGGATTTAAGCATCAATTTCCATAATGTAATCCTTTGTCATATATATACAATCATGTTTGACTCCTTAGATCTTGGATTCTGTCCTAAGTGGGTGTTTAAGCTGCAAATGAAACCGAGTCGTAAAAGATAGTGCTTGGATGTGCCTATGTTGTTAGTTAGATTTTTTTGTATAGCTCCCAAGTTTATTGCATACCATGATAATAAGTACAATCATTTTTTGGTCCTAAATGGCCTTATTTTTCATTGACAGTTCATAACCAGGATGCTCAAGTGAATTGTGGAAATTGTCGAACAATGTTGATGTATCCATATGGTGCCCCATAAGTTGTGAGTACAATAACCTATCTCCTGAATATACGTGTACGGAAATGTATCTCCTGAAAAGCAGCACATTTAACTTCAAATACATTCTAGTAAAACATAACTATATTTGATATAAAATATGAATGCATCTTTCTATCCATTTAGCTATGGACAATAAATGCGGAAAGTACCACCAGATATCTGGACACCGCCAGTCTAAAACTCCAAATGTAAGCAAATAAAATCAGCTTTTTGTTACATACTTGTCTTATCTCTTGATTTGCCTTGCTTCACATTATGTCAATTCTAAAACTATTTAATCAGTTTAGAAAAATAGGTATTGCGATATCTGATTAAGGGTATAATTCTTTTGATTTAACAAGTTGTGAGTTCTAAGTCTTTATTTTCTTCTGTAATGTAGTATAACTCTTTTTGAATTTTGGTCATGTTCATAATTTCTCAAGATTTATCAGAATCTTACTATTTAACTTTTTTATAGGTGATTGAGGACTGGGAACTGCAATAAAGCTCTTGACTTGGAAGCATATGTTAGCAAACTGTCCAGAACACACCTAAAATAAGATTTTTTTTTTGGGTGCCAGTTAGAAGTTTCTTGGATTTTAATCTCATCGTAGTAGCTTATGAGTTGCTGACTTTACCACTCTTAATTGTTATTGACTACTTTTTGAATTCCAGTTATCTAAAAGGCCTTTTGTATTGCAGTTACCATGATGTCTTCGCATTATTGGAAATCTATGCATTATAGAAGTACATAGTGAGTGGTGAAGGAGTCTACAGGTATCCATATATAAATCCAGTTCGCTCGGTTAACTTACATATAGATGAGAGAAATGCTTTTGAAAATCTAAAAGGGATGGTAAACTGTCATACTATATAGGAGTTAGGCATCTTGAAAGTAAATGCATCACTAAGGTGTGTTTCAAAATACTATAAAATCATGTTTCAAAAGAGTATAAAAGTAGAAAGTAAAGTCGAAATGGATCATGATACTAATAATTTAAGGGGTGCTTGGTTGTGTGTTTTAGAGGGTGCTTAGGAACAAGATATCTTATGTTAATCGGGTGTTTGTCAGTGTGTTTAAAGCATTTGATAAAGCATTGCAAATACAATTTATTTCTTTATGAGCTTATTACGTTTTTTGAGTTCATAACCTCGACTTGATAAACTTATAAGCCAAAAAATATGAGCTTATGAACTTTTAAATTTTACACTAGTTTGTAAGCCCACTGAAAGTAAGTATTTAGGAACTGGTGTTTGGATTTGCTTATTTTGTAAATATAAATGCAATTGAGGCCAATTTATAAAATTCAGTCTAAGTAATGTTTTGAAAAAAAAATCAGGTATTAGAAGTTATGTATGGTGCCGAGGACATATTGAAGATCATTGATAAAAAAGATGACCATGGAATCGAGACAGAGTTAGCAGAAGAGATTATTGGACATGCTCATGGCAATGATAACCAAGTGGTGAGTCCAATTAATTCCTAAGAGATTACAGGTTTAAACTATATATAGTGCGTTATTTTGGATGTTAAATAGGAAAATTGAATAAAAAGTAGACATCCATATTCATTAGTAAAGTTGGATAATACAAAAGCAAACTGGAATTGTGTATTTTATATCGTTAGTGTATCTAACAGCAAGAAAAACAAACACCAAAAACACATTCCTCAGAACTTAGTGAGACAGGAGCTTACACGGGAAGAGTATCATCTAACCGCAAAAATTGGGAATTTGAATAGTCACAATATGCTCCTAAACGAAAAAGAGTCGATTGTTAATTCCATAGTTTGCATCCCTTATCCAGTACAAGTAACCATGTCGCGCCCGATAATCGTTGCTTCTTTCTTCATTGTATTTGTTCATATACCTAACATACACCTTAAAGCTTGCACATATGGCATATTTCTTATTTCATCCATTTATTCATTTTTATAATTAGGAGGTTCTATGGACACTGTTGTACTATCTATCACTTTTGTAAAAAAAATGTACATCATGCTTGACTATTTGTATATTCTGCGTGTATAGGGAGGAAAACAGGTTGGAGTCATTTGAGAGCGTGCTAATGATATGGGGTGGTATGGGCGTTTTCCATATTCTACAGACAACATGTTAGTGTTTCTTATTGCTAAAGCTACCATAAACTTGATAACAAGGATGCCAATGAATGCAGTGGCAGCTTACTGTAAGTTTATTTTAGTTAACTTCAGACTTTTATTTATGCTTATCAACAAAATGTAATAAGATTTCATTTGATATGCTATTTTCCTTTCAATCAATGAGATGCGAAATTGTTGAATTCCTACACGGCCACGTCCTTCTGGAAGAGGAGAAACATGTGCAGAGACCGATGTCAATCTGTTCTTTAACAAGGTTTTGAAAACCGCATATTTGACACAAGGTTTTAGTGTCACAATTTAACATGTGTTTATTTGTTTGACATTACCTACTCTTTTTGGCTTTTTATTGGTAGATGATACAAGTCTTATGCTCATGTTTGAATACTGCAGGCAGCGTCTCTCACTTGCAAATCTTGAGGAGAAAATGAGCTGGTTGAGTAAGGTTTGAGATATGCTTACAGTGGCTAGAAAAAGGAACCCACAGAACCTGAATTGTGACTTAGCAAAGCCAACTTGATGGGGGTTACACGGTGTGGCATGCGATTGTTTGATTTATGGAGCCAATAGTAGTGATGCTCCTTACAGCTTAAATAGGATAAATTAGCACATAGAGCTTATAATGTCAACGTTTGGGATTCTTTTTTTCTTAGTTAGTATAGTATTCTAAAGTCGATGTATGCATAGATATTTAAAAGGGCTGCTGGAATTGAAGGGCAACTACAGACGCCCATACACTTGCAGAAAAGTTCATTTCGGCTCACTTATTCTGATGATAACCATCTTTTTGCTTGGTAAGCTCTTCATCCAATCTGCTTTTTCGTTAATTATGTGATTCCATAGCTGTAACAGTTTTCTTACATGAGTGTGAGAGTGTGAGCCTTGATTAAAACATTATGAAGTGGGTGATTCCCACCAAGAATTTGAGTGTTACCGGCTTGCTAATTTAGGTCGTTAAATTTACAAGGTTCTACTTAAAAGTTTAAAATATTATTTTCTTGCTTTTTACCATTGTCGTGGTTAACTGCATTAGCTGATAAGAAAGTGAGTGTAATACATTGCATTGCTTCTCTAAACTTAGGTTGAGTAGATTGAAGTAAAATTTTGTAGGATGAAGTGACGAACATCTAACCTCATATGACATTGTTAGCAATTACTTTTCTTAATTGCAAAAGTGATGGTCATTAGTTTGTATGACTTAAGTGTGTCATGTAATATGTAGTTAATATTGTGGGCTAGTTGTATTAGTTTTGTTATTGTCCAAGTGCACAAGTGTAATACTTAGACTAAGCCCACATGTTGTCCAAGTCAAAGCCCATACAAACCCATTTGTATGTTGGCTGTACGCATAAAACCACACACACACTCTCATTATTAGTGTGCCTCATTATTAGATAAGAAAAAGAGTGTGTATGTGAGAGAGTGTAACACCAAAGTCTTTGTATCTTACTTTTCTCTTTGAAGATTAATATACATTTGACTTGAAATTAACCTATGATCCATACTCTTTCTTGTTCTAAATATGTATAAGTGAGTCATCCTTGTGTTCTAGTGTGGTGTGTGATAAAGAGGAAAGCTCTCGGTGTTCATTCCAAGTGAAGATTGAGGTGTTACAAGTGGTATCAGAGCAAGGTTTCAAGGTAGGATCATCTTTATTTTTGTATGATCATAAAGAGTAAAAAACATCCTTTGTTATTTTTCTTTCACTAGAAAAATTACAACTTATGTTCTTTTCTTCTAAATCGATCTATACAAAATTTAAGGTAACTGTGGTTGTTTTGTGTTGATACGAAGTGGGACTTCAAAAGATTCTGTGGTTATTCCAACCTTTTTCACTTGTTTAAGCTTGTGGAATCTTGGTTCTGGTCTATTATTCACTTCTTTGTTCGTATGAATCATTAACAATTCTTGTATAAGAATTGTTTTGATTATTTTAAGGAAAAAGTGAATTATTGGAACATGCAAAGTTAGTAGAGTTGGTGTCTAGTTGGTAAGAAAGTCCACTGACAAAGTATGGGGAGTTGCATGGGATAGTAGCTATAGTACAAAAAGTGGGTGAGATTTGGTCAAAAGTTGCGTTTTATTGCAATTGAAGAAAAGCAGCAAGGTTATCGCAATTCGTAGAATTATCGCATTTCTTGTATTAGAATTGCGATAGGTGTCGCTATTGGCTTATCGCTGTTGACAATTCTATCGCATTTGGCGACTTATCGCATTTGGCGACCTATCGCAGTTGACCATCGTATTTGACATATCGCAGTTCAGCTTATCGCATTTCAGGACTGAACAGACTTATCGCATTTCAGCCAATTCAAGTCTGTCCGAGATATTTTTGGCAACTGCGATATCGGACAAATCAGCAACTGCGATATCGGACAACAAAGGATTTTGAGCAGTTTTTCAGATTTGTCAGAATCAGTCCCTGTACTTTCTAGCAGCCTTAGGAAACTTTCAAATTTGGCAGTTTTGGCCCTCGTACTTTTGTGCAACGATCTCAAAGTTGTCATTTTACGTCAAAACTTCAAAAGGTTATAACTTTTGAACCGTAACTCCGTTTTCAGTCCACGACCTGTCAAAACGACCGTGAGACAGAGGAGAAGGACACGTTGAATAATGTATTCATTCAACCCAAGTTTCGAGGCCTGAAATCGCTCCAAAATGAAGTTATTGAGGTTTTAAGTTTCCAAACCAAAATTTCCACCGTAACAAAGCTTCACAACAACATCAACCAAGTTCAACCGTCAACAACAACGTCTCCTACTTTGTTGCAAAGATCCTAAATCCACTTTATCATACATTATATTTTAAAGATGACTACGCAACAAGACATTCATGCCGCAGGTTCAGAAAACCGACCTCCAATGTTGGAAAAAGGTGGTTACCTTCCATGGACGAGTCGTATGCTTCGATATATGAGATCCAAACCTAATGGACAAGGTATACTCTTGGTTAACTCCGTAAAATAAGGTCCATTCAAGCCTGGTAAGATTGAAGAAACAGCTGGAAACCCTACTGCAGAACCTCCCGTCGAACCAACGTACAAAACCAAAGAGGAATCGGATTACACTGAAGCAGATTGGAAGCAAATTGAAGCTGATCACCTAGCAATGCATCTAATCCAACTCGGTTTACCACAAGAAATATTCAGTGCTGTAGATAGCTGTCAAACTGCCAAAGAAATGTGGGATCGAGTTAGACGTCTTTGTCATGGTACAGAAATTGGCATTCAAGAAATGGAAAACAAGCTTCTGACAGAATGGGAGAAGTTCACAGCAACACCAGCTGAACAGATTGAATCTTACTACACACGGTTTTGTACTCTAATGAATGAGTTGATCAGAAACAATTTGGTACCTAAACAAATTGTTCAAAACATCAAGTTCATAAACAAATTGGTCATATGGCTAGGAACTGTCCAGACAAGCAGAATAAAAGGGATCCAACGTATTTGCAGAAAGCATTAATGTTGGCAAACAAGGAAACGGCTGGGCTTCAGTTGAGTGCAGAAGAGAATGACTTCATGGCTATTATGGATGCTTCAGAAGATCAAGAGGACATCGATGCAAACTGCATTTTTATGGCTAATCTCCAGGAGGCAAAGTACGACATAGATTCAGAAGCACCTCCTGCTTTTGACACTAATGCGGTTTCTGAGGTACAACCATATGCTACATGTCACAATAATGAAATATTTGATATGTTAACTCATGATGAACGACATCCTGCGACTCATGAACCCACTTATGACACATATATGGACACGCCAAGTTGTAGTAATACAAATATGGCAACTCCAGATATGG
Organism: Artemisia tridentata subsp. tridentata; assembly: GCA_021014915.2. NCBI lineage: Eukaryota > Viridiplantae > Streptophyta > Magnoliopsida > Asterales > Asteraceae > Artemisia > Artemisia tridentata. Next base: position 95,695,502 of record CP139508.1, on the reverse strand, counting down.
ATCATAATGGAGAATCCGAGTCCCAGCATGTTGATAATGATGAGGAAACACGTGCTATGTTTGAATCATTATTGCATAATTGTAGTGTAGAAATAGAAAAGGTCAAAAAGGTCAATCGCGATGTTAAGGCTGCGAATGAAAAATTGACCACTGAGCTTAAGAGGTAGAAGGTGAATGCAAGAGCTTATGATTTTCATAACAAAAAACAGTCGGAACTTGAGGTTAGCTTAAAAGAGTCTGAGTTAAGAGAAAAACGTTTACAAATCAAATTTAACACTCTAGATGTAAATTTGAATAACCAAATCAAATCTCTAAACAAGGAAATTTCTGAACTAACCAACCAGCTTTCTAAACAAAAATCAACTTATTCCAATCTTGAAAAAGAAAAGAAGGAGTTGAATGACAGGTTTTTAAAACGTGAAAAGGATCTTCTTAAAGAGATCAATGACAAAAAGGAAACCATTGGAAAGTTGGAAGATTTACTTGTAAAAACGAGTCATTCTGCACAAACGATTAATTTGTTAATAAATGACAAAAACCCGATTTTACATACACTAAAGAAAACGGCTATCGGTTGTGAAAACCCTTATTATCTCAAGAAAGCTCAGAGTGTACAGAATGTGTTATATGATGGTACTCTTCTAAATAATAAACATGATCCTATAGAGGTTCATGATTCTGATGAAACGATTGAGCTTTCAGAAGAGAGTAGAAGGAAAATGAGACAAATGAACCTAGAAATAAAACCCATTGACTATAATGAAGCAAACAAACTTGCTGGGGTTCATCTTGTTAAAAAGAAGTCACCTCTGTTTTTTCAAAAACCAGTGGTTTTCATAAAACAAAAAGCTGTCTCAAAACATCTGCCTAACATCGAACAAATGGCATCTAAAAACACTTATGATGCAAGTGCAGCTAGACTATATTTGGTCGATCTTAAACAGAGAATTGAGAAACTTCAACGTATTGTGGCTTCCAAAATTAACAATAACAAGTTTGAATGGTTTCCAGGTGTTCAGGATGAACTGAAAAAGATTTTTAAAGAGGAAATTAATCCACATGTTGCTGCAATCTATGCGGTTGTTCAAAATGTGGAAAATAATCTTTTAAAAGAGTCTGCAGAATTTGTTAAGGACCACAAATCCTTAGTGAAGGAAGCAAATGAATACCTGGAACACATAAAAGTTTTGGAACATCAAAATGACTCTCTCTCTTTCGAAGCTCTATCGACTGATATCATGTCCATTATTTTCCAAACATATTCTGTTAAGGATGATGAAACACTTCGAGCTGAGACTTCTCAAATTGTTGAAAAATATGAAAAGGCGCTTTTGAAACTTGAAAAACAAAATTGCACATATTTTAAACAACTTGATACGAAAAAGGTGAGATGTTGTAGCATTCCTAGATTCATTTGGATTATCATTCTTACTTTTGTCTAACGCCCTAGATGTTTAAGGTTTAGAGGTAGATGCAGTAGTGGGACTAATCTTATAAAGGCCAGGTGCTATTACATTAGTGTTCTTGACAACCGCTTTCTCTTTTTGTTTCTCATTAGGCAAGGGGGTTAATGGTGCAATACCCGTACTTTCCTCACCCTGCCCTTTTTGACTTGCAAGTTGAGACTTCAAAAGATTTATTTGATCTTGCATGTTTTTGTAAGAACGCTCATACGACAATTTGTCATACTTGCATTCTTAGGACAACATCATAAATTCTAATGGGTGTGCCTTACCTTCTACAGGATTAGAAAGCACCACTAGGAGCAAGCGAAAGCCTAGGAGCACTATCAAGAAATCTAGAGTATCGCCTGTCTCTGAAAGTGAATGCAAGGAAGTAGAAGAACACCCTAGGACTTTAAAGCTTTCAAATAAGGAACAAATATCATCTGGATGTAATGAACAGACCAGTATTTTGAATGCATGTAATGAATCTGTTTGTTTAATGCAAGAAAAATCTTTGTCTGAAAATGCTTGTGATGATATTGTTTCTAATAATGTGAATGATAAGCCTGAACAGAAAGATGTTCCTACACGAACTAGTGCTAAGACTAGATACCTTAACAGTCTCATTGCTGTATCTAGGACCATATCTAGTACTCTATTGCCTAGGGACTATCTTAAGCTGTAACACCCCCTAATTTGGTTTGTGGCAGCGAAAAAATAATTAGGGTGTTACGGTGAGGATCGAGTTAAAATTTCAGAAAAACGGTCCAGAATAGGTATTTTGAAAGTTATATGTCATTCAAAGAATATTCTTGATACAAAAGTAAATTATTTGATTTGAAAATTCCATGAGAAAATGTGATAATTTGGGGAGGAATGACATATTTGATTTTACACCATTTAAGTTATCAGAGTAAAAGATGCCCGCTTCGTGTCTTGTCCTGCTCTGTTAATTACCTGAGATAAGCATGCTTAAAACGTCAACACAATGGTTGGTGAGTTCGTGGAGTTTATAGAAAATAACTTTATTTGAAAGGTGTATACTGATTGTCGATATAAATAGTAGTTCTTCATTAAATAACAAGTCGCGTTGAATAAAATTCACAAGTTATTCATGTATGACCTCAAACGATCATAAGTTTCAAATTATAGATGAATATGAGCTACGTTGTTATACGCTCGAAAGGATATATTGGATTAACTTTTGAAAGTGACGATATACTAAGCCTTCTTAGTTGTCTTTATTCAATTTAAATCACATATGATAACAGTTAAAGTTCAAGTACGAGATTCATAATCATATCATGTAAAGTAATAATAATCTAAAGTCTGAAGTCTATTAGTGAAAAGTGGTGGTCTTCTAATACAGCTGTATCCTAGGATATATATATGAAACATTCATATATAAAGTTATATTGCCTTCGGCCTCATGACGCGCAAAACGTTAACAAAGTACCGTAAAACGGAGGTGATCATCAAATTAATGATGAAAATTTTGCCCTCGTGTAATAGGTGATTTGCCACTTCCTATTTTTCTCAAATATAGCGCATCGCGACTAATACGACTAGCGGTTAAGCATTCCGTCCTAGTATTAGTGGGATAGGTTGTCAGTCCACCAACAGGTTTCGAAGCTGTTGCTATATTCACGCTCACCGCAGTGATTAATGGCTCATGATAAAGGGACTTTTTGGCAATAAAGTAAGCTTAGGCAATATAGGTCTCAAGGTTCATAAAATATACGTATTCTGATCTTTGGCAATTATCTCTAATGGAATATAGAAATATCATAATGAGTAACAGTTTATTCATTTGTTATATGAATACATACAGTGAATTTCAGTATCATGTTACGTCAAGTAATTCAGAGATGTTATGTTTCAAGTTCCGTGTTTAAGATAGACAAACTATTTGCACATATATTGAGCATATATTCTTTTCAAGTATGATTCAAATAGGTAAAGCATAGTTGATAATTTTGAGTAAATCATAAGAGATTTCAAGTAGTATAAAACAGTGAAAGCATGTATCTCCCCCAAAAGAGTTATTAAAAACAAGTGTGAAAAGTAGGGGCCACGACTCACCTGAAGCGTATCCAGCAAGACGAAAATATAAGATCAAGTAAACGATCACGAAAACTTCTTCAATACGAGACCTGAGTATAAGCGAAGTCTAAGAGTCTAACTTACGACTAATAACGAATGTGGAAAGGATAAATCGTATAACGATTTGGTCGGTGATGTGAGTGTGTGATATGCCTAAAATGCCTCAAGATAAAAATATATTATAATATTATCTCGGTTCTTATCTCAAATGACCCAAAATATTACTTTTCCGAAATATGCTGAAATAATATGTAAGTGAAATTTCTAACATTTCTAATATCGAAACCTTAAATAATGCATAACTAAAAATGTAAAATGCATATGAAAGGAAGGGTGTAAAATGAAAATAAACTAAGAATGTCAAGTGAAATTAAATAAGTCCTTGTTTCCTTTCAGATTTTACCCTTCTTAGTCTAACTGTGGTTGCGTTACGTCGTTAGTCCTCAGTTAAGTCCAAAGTCCATAATAGTCCAAATCTTGTCCATATGTCCATATAAGGCTCGGAGTTCAATGGTATGTCAATTTAAGTCCTTTGTCAACTGTTTTCACAGCTTCAGTCCATGCATTTCACGGTTTGGCAGTTTTGGTCCTTCCGGTTAGTTCGCGTTACATTTTTAGTCCTTTTTGCATAAAAATGACGGGAAAAATATTCTGAAAATTTCTGTAATTTTATTACGTTTATTTTAACTTATTCTAAGTGCTAATTCTGAAAAAGAGTTTATTTTCATATTAATGGGCCAACTAACGATCTAGCTTAAGGCCCAATAATAAATTTAGTGGCGAGGGCGTGAAAATAATTTTGGGCTTAGACTTGGGCTATTTTTATGATTCTAAAAATGTATCACATGGGCTTATTGAACTGTTAATACTCAAATGCTTATTGGGCTTAGATTTCAGCCCAACCGGAAAATAGTTTAAGGTTTTTATTAATTTTTGAATCTTTCACATGTGTCTATCGAGTGACAACAAAAACGGCTTAATTCAAGCATGATTAAGAGTTTATGAGTTCGAACTTCAATCATGAAAAGTGTAGTTTGCCAGCCCGCCCATCGAGTGGTGTAATAGGTTGAGTAGGTTATATACAAGATTTCGTAATTATAACAGTGGTTTGTAGCCTGTCGCATGAAGTAGGTTTTTGAAAGACTTAATATATTTTTCTAAGTGTTTTAGTATGCAGTCGAATAGTTCGGGAATTGTGGCTATTTAAGAGCTTACTAAAGCGTATGAGTAGGATCACAAAAGATAAAAATTGAAGGTGGCCAAGTCGACATTTGATATATACAAAAATATGTATACGTTACATGTAAGTTTTTCAATCTATCGTGGTGTTTAGTGGCCGGTTCGAGTAATGTTTAAGACCTAAAATAAAATGATGACCCGATTTGACTTTCTATTAAGTTTTGAGTTCGACTGTGACGTTTAATAGATGGTATTCGTATTATGATGATGTTGGTAAGTTTCTATGCTACATCATGGTATGAGTAAATATGCATGGGTTAATATAGTCTACTGTGAGTTCGGATAATAAAAGGTTATATGTGAGAATTGAAATACAAATGAGAATGAAATAAGGAAAATGTCGTGCATGCATGACTTACTATCTAGTGGTGAAAGTGAGTTATGATACAGTGATACGTGTTACTTTAGATATAGCCACAGAAGTATTATAGAACTTAATTTATACATATATATACGTTCGAACATAACTTAAAGTATGCATGTGTGAGTGAGTACGTGAGGTTTTAAATGTAAAAGGGAGCATGGTTACTTACTACACCTTTGAAAAGGTGGTGAGGAATGCAGTGGGAGTCGACTGGGAAGCAAGAGCGAGACAGTCCTCGTAGTTGGCTAGGGCACGTTTGCGCTTGGTGGGTTCTTACTCTTATCGCGCTTCTATGGATAGTTAGCGAGTGAGAAAGAGTGAGATGCAAGTGGTATGGAGTAGGAGAGGTGGAATGGGTGAGGTAGAAAGTTTGGGTAGTTCGATGGGTTGTATGGAATAAAGAGGCAGTAGACTATTAGTGTGCTTAAGGCATGTTTCTAAGGTTTTTAGTTCTTACTAGATTTGCATCTCTAAGTTGTAGTATACATGGCTGGTTTTGCGAAGCGTTCTGTGAGAGATAGAGGGAGTGAGATGTAGGTATGGCAATTGATTAGGAGAGTGGGATTTTATAGAAAGGAGTCACACATTTTTGTGGACTATAAGACTCCACCGATTGAGAGTTACTGTGGTGTATGGGACACCTAGGTTAGTTCTACCGACATAATAGGACAAGTGATGGAGGTGAAACGTGGGTAATCTAATTCTTTATAGTTGTGCTATCTTTGAGTTCGGGTTGTATCTTTAATATGGGAGAATTGGTTTTAGCGAGCTACAAACTCCTACCACAGTCCTTATGGTCTTCTAATTGTCATAGTTATGCTAAATATGTTATTAGAAGAGGGTAGGAATAAGAGCGGTCAAGATGGTTTAGTTCTTGGTCTTCCTATCTATATGTATAGTTCGGATTGTGGCAACCAAAATGGCTCCTAATTCTACTCGACATTTGTTATTGGGATTGTGCATGTTCGAAGTTTGGTGGGTCGTGTACAAATTGATGTAAAACTTATTAGTGAGTCGCATTTACAATTTGGAAGAACTCAAGTTGTTTTGGAGTGTGTCGGTTAGTCGAACGCATATACGGTTTACATAAAGACTTTGGTTTCTAATGTTGGGCTTGTGCAGCGTGTGGTGATGGTGGGCTGTTTGTGGTGAAATGAAGATGGGCTTTGATCCGTGTGGTTTGCTTAGTTTTCATTAGTGAAATGTGATATTTGAAATTAGGTTATAGTTATATTGGTTTTAACTAACATTTGTAAATGGTGTAAATGGTAACTTATGATCTATTAGTCGTTGCGTAGTAAATATGTTTCATAAGGTACGTCGAGATCTCGTGTCGATATTTATTACTCGTTACGAGGTTGAGTCGTGGTGTAAATAAAATAGCCGGAAAAGTTTTAAATTCCCCCGTGAAAATGGGTTTGGTTAAACGGTAAGTCGAGGTTATAATTAATTAACAAAGATTATCAGGACGGATTTTCGTGGGATCTTACAGTATCTACCCCTCAATTTTGAACTTCGTCCCGAAGTTCAGTCCGTGATAAGTATTGAAAAGTGTGATGTACTGATGTAAGGGTTTATGGAGGGTGGTGTCGAGATATTTCTTATTTGGACATCAAAGGAGCGAGATTCTCACTAGATTTATTCGTACCAAATGAATTAAATTTGAAGGTTTGGTCAATAATTGAATTCATAGTCTACGAATAGTGAAATTAACGGTCAAAAGTAGGGAACACTTAACACTTAATGTTTAGAGTTCTACGGGTCGAGACTAGGGGATTTTTAATGGTAGCGGTTTGAAATTTTAATGATAGTGAATAGTAAATTAGCGGGTACTATTTTCACCTACTTTTCCTATTTAACTCTCTCCTTTTTCCTCCTTTTTATTCCCTTTTCACCTTTTCACCTTTTTCAATTATTCTTCCCATTCAAATTTCATCTTCTTCATTCGACTTCTTCTCCGAAAAGATGCCACCGATCGCCATAGTGTTTGCAGCCATGTTCATCATTTTCGTCGTCGCTGGTTTGGCTCTTCTTCCTGGCGAAGATACCAGCGGTTGGATCGAATACTTGTTGGTTATCGTACCCCTCACAATCCTAGCAATTTTTGCGGATAATTTTTGGAAGTGAGGGTCGCGCGTAGGTGCTTCGAATGTAGCTTTGTTGTGTGTCGATGTAATGTGGAATAAACTTTTGTTTATGTTTATGTTAAGTTGTTGTGTTTAATGGTTCGCTTTTGTGTGTCTTTAGAATAATCAGGGTACTTCATCCTATGGTGGGTCTTGCTATTGTTGGGTTGGTGGTGGCTTTTGTTTCTATAGTAGGCCAACCGATTGAAGGTTGTATGTTTTATGTTGTGCTTTATGTACTTGTTTGCACTTTAGATGTTAATCATCTCGTTATGTATTAACCTCCAGGGTTTCTAATAAAATTTATGTTGTTTGTGTTTTCCGTAGATTGTTGTGAATTTTTAGAGTTTCTAATTTTTTTTTTTTTTTTTTTTTTTTTTTTTTTTTTCGTAACTTCCTCGTCTTCGTATAACAGGGAAATGAGTGATGAGTGTAGATCTGACTGGGGTTGTTTAAAAGTAAGGTTTATGAACAAATTATTTTGTCTCAAGATGCTGTTTTTGGAATGAAAATTGTTATTAAAGCTTCGATAGGATGACTGTTCCATTTATAACATGATTCTTCCTAAATTATACATAGGTAGCTAGGCTATGTATAATTGAGGACCAAATGATGTAACTCCTGGTTCAGCAATTATGTTTCTTCAGAGAACTTTATATGGTTTAGTTATAATAATTTCGTCCCAAAGTCATACACTTTCTGATTTAAAAAAAATATAATATAAGTTTTTGTTCATTTTTCGAGGATAAGTAAGAATTTTCTAAGATAACATTTAGACATTCTGGGTATAAACTTAGGTTTTTAGTGAGATTTCATTGAAATATGGTAACGTCTTAGTGTTTGATCATGATAAAATTAATTATTAGATCCTTAAGGTATTATTAATGTATTTGTTACATAACGATTATGAGTAGAAAGGTGTAATGGAAATGGAAATAGATGTAGATTTTTATTATCATGGAAATATTACAAGGTAGATTTTTCACACGGTAGGACGATAACTTTTACACTTAGGTTACATCCATCGTACCTAAGGTAAATACAAACGGAAATACAACTTAGATAGTCCTAAACTAGAGTTTATTTATTTTACAGCAGGAATCCATTCATCTGCTTAACCTAGAGGTCATTCTTTGATACTACTGGGATCTCTTAACGAGTCTTCATTCTTTTGCCTCTATCTTGGCCTTCCAGTTGGCATTGTAGTTTGGGCAATGGCTCTTGAAATGCCCTATTCCACCACATCCGTGGCATTTTATGGATGAATGCTGCTCCTTTCTTTCCATAACTTTGCAGTCACTTGTCTTGTGGCCTGTCTTCCTGCACCTCCCGCATATTGCAGTGCAATATCCGGTGTGATGCATCTTACATTTTAGGCACAGAGGTTTATTTCCACGGTAGTTGTCTTGGTTGGTAGGGATGGTGACGTAGTTTCCTTCCATTTCTGGGTCGAGCCTTTGCTGGCGAAGATAGTCAATGCGGTCTTGTAGATGATTGCTGATGCAAACATCATTGTGAAACTCACATTCGTTGATGATAAAGGGTCTTTTCTCCTCATGTCCTTGCTTTTGGTTATTTTTCTTAACCGCAATATCTTGCCTAATTCTTTGGGTACACGTGCGGATAGGTTTAGCTATTTTCCTTGAATTCTTTAGGCAAGTTGGCCTAGATCCCATGAAACGTTCATGGTTATGCTTTCCAGGTATAACCTTCTTTCTTTCTTTTCTTGTCATGTCATTGTCGTTTGGACGGACTGTTGAGGTTATCTCTATGACTACTGCAACGATTTTGTTTACCAATTCCTCGATGGTTTTAGGGGTCATGATTGTTGTGGGCACCACACTGTTCATGTTGTCCATTTCCTATGAACATTACACGAAACGTTGATTTAGTATTCACTTTATCGTTAGAATAATTCAAATAGCAAGATATTTGTATATTAATGCTAACAATGTGGTCTTAATACGAAATCAAATCAACTGAGGATCATAGAAATACGATGTGTCTGGGTAGCATCGTAAAATAATAATCAACTCTTGATATGTGTTTGTTAAGGAACGGTTTAATTTATCTACAATAATTGAAGTTCAACAACTTTCTCTTCAGAATATTTGTTCTTGGAATTCTATGTTTTATTGTTTAGTGGTGTAAAATCAAGATAACGTCATAATAAGTTGGAATACAATTATCAAAATTGACATAACTCTAATAACTCGTTCGATTGATTTTTGCAAAACAACCAGTACAAGGTCTTTTATTAATGTCTCATTGATTCATGTAGAGTTATTTGTTTACCTAAGAGAGTAACAAAGGGTGAGGTTTTGCATGGCTCTTTGCTCTTACAGCATCATAGTAAGGTTTGGTGAGAGGAATTTGTTTACAGCAGAAAAGTATAACGGAAGAATAGCTATTATACATTAAAAGTCGATTACAAGCTCTGAGAGTTACAGAATTATTGGAACTACATGAACTACTAACCAAAACTATTTGGTTTACTTAGTACAACAACGATACTTAAGATCAGTTACGTCTCTGACGTAAACGTCTAACTTCTGCCTCAAGATCCAGTTGTGCAGCTTCCATGGCCGAGAAACGTTCTTGGCATGCATTCATCTGATTAGCTAACACGTTTTCCAAGGCTGCAATCTTTTGGCTTTGGGTTCTTGCTGTGTCTCTAGCTAACCATAATGCTCTTTCGATGTCTTCAATCCTAATGTGGGTTTGAGTATGGCCTCTACCTAAACAGCGGGTTCTGGCATCCAAGTTTCTAAGTTCTTGTTCATAGTTGTCCTTCATATTACCAATATTCACTCCTAAACCAAACACTTCTCGTCTCTCAGCATCGGTCCTCTTGAACAGGGTATCAATGTTACGGTCGAACCATTCAAATCGTAATGGATGTAACTCTTTTAGCTGTTCAGAGTGAGCGTTTAGTATGCTGGTGTGTTGGTGAAGGCGAATCCATATGGAGTCTCGGGTGTTTACATTGTAGTCAGGAGATTTGGGTGAGGATACATTGTTTGGGACATCTGGCATGGAGAAATCTGAGGTATTAGGAAAGGGAGAATTTAGGTTGATATTTTCCCAGGCCATTTCTTGACGTGAACTTTGTCCAATTTCAAATGTTGGTTGACCACCAATCGGATCTGAATATGATTCAGTGGCTCTCCTAAATTTCTGACGTGGAGGTGAGTGAGTAGGTGATGATGAAGATGAGTTCTGAGTAAGTTCTATGTTAGGTCGGGGTTGCGACATTTGTACGTAAGGATCTTCAGTATTTGGTGTAATATGATAGCTAGGTGATACAGGAGTGGTAGGAGAGGTAGTCTTAGCGATGTCAACGGGTAGAGAAGTCATGTTACTGTAGCAACCGAAAATAATAATTATGAGTATTTATACGTTTAAGTTGTAACGTCGAGTGTGAAATAATACGGTGTGTAATGTATGAAGAATAAGCATTAAGCATGTAAAGATTAGTACAAAACAATCTTAATAGGTAGTATATTGAGCACGGCAGTCTGCAGACACGGAAGGCATAAGATGATAAGGTGTAAAATCATGAATTTTGAAAATGTGGTTATAGTTTGATGTTTTAAACGTTTGATTTTCTATAACCATAGGCTCTGATACCAAACTGTAACACCCCCTAATTTGGTTTGTGGCAGCGGAAAAATAATTAGGGTGTTACGGTGAGGATCGAGTTAAAATTTCAGAAAAACGGTCCAGAATAGGTATTTTGAAAGTTATATGTCATTCAAAGAATATTCTTGATACGAAAGTAAATTATTTGATTTGAAAATTCCATGAGAAAATGTGATAATTTGGGGAGGAATGACATATTTGATTTTACACCATTTAAGTTATCAGAGTAAAAGATGCCCGCTTCGTGTCTTGTCCTGCTCCGTTAATTACCTGAGATAAGCATGCTTAAAACGTCAACACAATGGTTGGTGAGTTCGTGGAGTTTATAGAAAATAACTTTATTTGAAAGGTGTATACTGATTGTCGATATAAATAGTAGTTCTTCATTAAATAACAAGTCGCGTTAAATAAAATTCACAAGTTATTCATGTATGACCTCAAACGATCATAAGTTTCAAATTATAGATGAATATGAGCTACGTTGTTATACGCTCGAAAGGATATATTGGATTAACTTTTGAAAGTGACGATATACTAAGCCTTCTTAGTTGTCTTTATTCAATTTAAATCACATATGATAACAGTTAAAGTTCAAGTACGAGATTCATAATCATATCATGTAAAGTAATAATAATCTAAAGTCTGAAGTCTATTAGTGAAAAGTGGTGGTCTTCTAATACAGCTGTATCCTAGGATATATATATGAAACATTCATATATAAAGTTATATTGCCTTCGGCCTCATGACGCGCAAAACGTTAACAAAGTACCGTAAAACGGAGGTGATCATCAAATTAATGATGAAAATTTTGCCCTCGTGTAATAGGTGATTTGCCACTTCCTATTTTTCTCAAATATAGCGCATCGCGACTAATACGACTAGCGGTTAAGCATTCCGTCCTAGTATTAGTGGGATAGGTTGTCAGTCCACCAACAGGTTTCGAAGCTGTTGCTATATTCGCGCTCACCGCAGTGATTAATGGCTCATGATAAAGGGACTTTTTGGCAATAAAGTAAGCTTAGGCAATATAGGTCTCAAGGTTCATAAAATATACGTATTCTGATCTTTGGCAATTATCTCTAATGGAATATAGAAATATCATAATGAGTAACAGTTTATTCATTTGTTATATGAATACATACAGTGAATTTCAGTATCATGTTACGTCAAGTAGTTCAGAGATGTTATGTTTCAAGTTCCGTGTTTAAGATAGACAAACTATTTGCACATATATTGAGCATATATTCTTTTCAAGTATGATTCAAATAGGTAAAGCATAGTTGATAATTTCGAGTAAATCATAAGAGATTTCAAGTAGTATAAAACAGTGAAAGCATGTATCTCCCCCAAAAGAGTTATTAAAAACAAGTGTGAAAAGTAGGGGCCACGACTCACCTGAAGCGTATCCAGCAAGACGAAAATATAAGATCAAGTAAACGATCACGAAAACTTCTTCAATACGAGACCTGAGTATAAGCGAAGTCTAAGAGTCTAACTTACGACTAATAACGAATGTGGAAAGGATAAATCGTATAACGATTTGGTCGGTGATGTGAGTGTGTGATATGCCTAAAATGCCTCAAGTTAAAAATATATTATAATATTATCTCGGTTCTTATCTCAAATGACCCAAAATATTACTTTTCCGAAATATGCTGAAATAATATGTAAGTGAAATTTCTAACATTTCTAATATCGAAACCTTAAATAATGCATAACTAAAAATGTAAAATGCATATGAAAGGAAGGGTGTAAAATGAAAATAAACTAAGAATGTCAAGTGAAATTAAATAAGTCCTTGTTTCCTTTCAGATTTTACCCTTCTTAGTCTAACTGTGGTTGCGTTACGTCGTTAGTCCTCAGTTAAGTCCAAAGTCCATAATAGTCCAAATCTTGTCCATATGTCCATATAAGGCTCGGAGTTCAATGGTATGTCAATTTAAGTCCTTTGTCAACTGTTTTCACAGCTTCAGTCCATGCGTTTCACGGTTTGGCAGTTTTGGTCCTTCCGGTTAGTTCGCGTTACATTTTTAGTCCTTTTTGCATAAAAATGACGGGAAAAATATTCTGAAAATTTCTATAATTTTATTTCTTTTATTTTAACTTATTCTAAGTGCTAATTCTGAAAAAGAGTTTATTTTCATATTAATGGGCCAACTAACGATCTAGCTTAAGGCCCAATAATAAATTTAGTGGCGAGGGCGTGAAAATAATTTTGGGCTTAGACTTGGGCTATTTTTATGATTCTAAAAATGTATCACATGGGCTTATTGAACTGTTAATACTCAAATGCTTATTGGGCTTAGATTTCAGCCCAACCGGAAAATAGTTTAAGGTTTTTATTAATTTTTGAATCTTTCACATGTGTCTATCGAGTGACAACAAAAACGGCTTAATTCAAGCATGATTAAGAGTTTATGACTTCGAACTTCAATCATGAAAAGTGTAGTTTGCCAGCCCGCCCATTGATATGTGTCTAAATACACATATATTTTGTATTATTTAAACCCACAAAACGACCAAAAACATGCAAATGACTCACAAAATGGTACAAATATCATGAAAATGTGTTTTTATGTGATTCAGGTACAAAAGATTGAAAAACAAGTGAAAAATGATCAATTTCACAACAATTGTCATTTTCAGTCCCTGGAGTTTCACAAATTGTCAAAACTAGTCCCTGAAAGCTTAAAATGAATTAAAAGTCAACTTTAGTCCTTGGATAGTCAAAAATGTTCACAAATGATCCTTGGATGAAAGTTTACACAAATTGGCAACTTTTACCCCTCAAGTTACAAAATTGGCAAAATTAGTCCCTAGGTTTTATAAAATGGAAATTTATCAAATTAAACCCTTGAACTATTCATGAATGACAATTTGAAACAATTTTGATAACTTTTGAAATATTACAATTTCACCCCTAAACTTTGGAAAATTACATAAATGGTCCCCGGGTGTTTTAAATTGTAATAAAAACAATAAAGGTCCTTTGGTTTATCTAACTTGGCAGGTTTAGTCCTTGAATGAAGTTTGGAAAGTTGGCAATTCAGGTCCCTCAATTTTTAGCATATTACAAATATGGTCCTTGTGATTTAACTAAAACCAAAATCCAAATCCTAACTAAACCTTAGCTGCTTATCTAAACCAAACCCAAACCCATTTTCAAGCCCAACTCACCCTTAACTAAATATCAGGGTCAAACTAAATGTTTGACCCGTCTCCTTCCTTATTACCCCGCCAAAACCAGACAGTCACCCCTAGTTTTACCCACTGATTTCACCAAACCACCTTATCCTGACAACCCCCCTCCTCCAATGCTTATCCCTTACACCCCATGTGCTCAGATGAGTTAAAAACCCACTTGTTCCATTTTCCCGCCAAAATTACACTGGATGGCTGAGATCAATTCAAGACAATTAAATGGTGGGGATATGCTCGGATTTGATCAAGGATTCATTTGGGATTGCTATAAAAGGAAGAGATGCATCACAGGAATAATTGTCAAGTAGTTTATGACCATAGTAGTGTAGAAAATTAGTGTAATGTTATTTCAGTCTTATTTAATGTTATCAGTAGTAATTCTAGTTTATTTTAAGTAATTTATTACTTTTGTATTGTAACAATATTAAGTAGTAATAAAATATCAAGTTTCCAAATTTCTTGTTCAATTCGTATAATAAATTAGTTAATCTAGTAGCTTATTTTCTGTTTATATAAGCTCATTTTAAGCTTCTCATAGCTTTTTGTGAGTTTATCATTAGATTAAATCAGTTCTATTTAAGATTTGAGAAAAAGTCAATGAAAGTCAACTGGGAGGTGTAATAAGCTGTTTCTTGGGGTTATAAGCTAAACTGGATGGCTTTTCTGGTTCTTAACTTGTTGACAACAAGCTAGGAAGGGTTTTTGATCCTTTGTTCATGTTTCTTTGCTTCATCAGTTGTAAGCTTTTTTCTCATTTTTTGTTTATTTTTGCATTTTACTGTTACACTGCTTATTTAGTGCTTATTATTATTGTTATCTGCTTTTTATTAGTTTTTAAGTGTATTTGATCTATCTTATCAGTAGTTATTAGCTTTTTCTTTATATTACTTAAAAATCATATAAAAAGTCAAAAACAGCCAATAAGGCATTAGCTTATTAATCTGCTTAATTTTTAGTATAAAGTCACTTTTTATAGTTTGTTTAACTTATTAGTAACATTAGAATCAGAATTATAGTGAAAAACAGCCTGCTTCTTTGGAAAATACCCAAACAGTCCCTGGAAAGGAGTGTTTGGTTTAGGGCAGTTTCAAGGGCAAAACCCATTGTTACTGTTCATTGACCATTGGATTAAGTTTGTTCCAGCTTAATTCAGCCCTTATAAGCTATTTTTAAGTTTTTATAAGTTAGATAGATAGATATAGTAGTTGTACATGTGCTATGTTCATTTTAGACCTCAAAACTATCAAATAAGCCACAAGCTGCATTAAGCTCTTTTGGCACTCAAACTTGGCTTCTCTGAGTCCCTTATAACCCATCTAGTGAGTACCCAAAAGCTTAGAACCTCTGCATAAGGCTACACCAAAAATTCAGCCAGTTCAGTAAACTTACTGCATTTTTGCGTATTTGGTGGTTCTGGGCTGATTTTCGGCGATTTTTCATTTCTTCGTCGTAAGGAGTTAGAACCTGAAATTTTTGGTGCATATAGCTCCCCAGCTTGTGTACATCTAGGATTTTTTGTTTGAATTTTAGACCTCATTAAAGCCACTAAACCAGACCTCGAACAAGGGCAGTTTTACCCTGCTCCACAAGTACAACAGCAGACCAGTTTTTGGATCGAGCTTGTTGAGAGATTTTCTACCTTAAGCCATAGCTTTTTCTTGTATTCTTAGCTTCTTTAATAGTAACTCAGTCCCTTTTATCTTTTTCTTTTAGCTTATAATTTATTTTATAGCTTATAGCTTAATTAGAAGTTTCTAAGTTTTTAAAAAACCTAAAAAACCAACTGTTATCATAAGCTCATAGTTTCTGGCTCATGTAGCTTGTTACAAAAATATTTCTTTCATTAAAGTTACTTATAATTAGCTTATATTTAAGTCTGAAAAAGAAAAATCGAAAAAAAAATAAAATACCAAAAAGTGTGGGGTGTGGGATTCGAACACTGGACCTCTCGCTAGTATAACATGCGCAACTCACACACACCCCCTTCCCAAATGCTCTGGAGCACCAGTTCTGCTTTAGCATCCTTTTTAATTCCTTTTAACCACACTTTTTCCGGTTTAGCTTATTTCCTTTTTTTAGCTTATTGTAGCTTATTCCGATAAGCTGATACTTTCATTTTAATTTTCCTAAGTCTGTAAACATATTAAGTATTTACATAAAAAATTTCAGATTTTTTTGATCAGTTTTAGTATTTATTTCGTATTTTTATTTGTATAATAGTAATTAAATCATAATAAAAAATATAAAAGTCAAAAAAATATAATTCTTTTTTCTAAAATTTTCTTTTGTCATATAGAACCTGTAAAAAATAGTTTTGCACCCGTAGTGTTTATATTTCATTAAATTCACGTTTTTACTCGCGTACGTACGTTATTTTTATTAATAACGCTCGTTTTTAGTTTTCTTTGTAGTTTTTGTATACGTAAGTTTTAGATAATCATTTTTATTACGTTTTTAGTCATTTTTAATTATCTTTCACTTATTTTAGATTAGAAACCCTATATCCCATTATTTTCACCTTTCTAACACGTTTCAGCGAAACGAGATCGCGAGCAACTCACACACACCCCCTTCCCAAATGCTCTGGAGCACCAGTTCTGCTTTAGCATCCTTTTTAATTCCTTTTAACCACACTTTTTTCGGTTTAGCTTATTTCCTTTTTTTAGCTTATTGTAGCTTATTCCGATAAGCTGATACTTTCATTTTAATTTTCCTAAGTCTGTAAACATATTAAGTATTTACATAAAAAATTTCAGATTTTTTTGATCAGTTTTAGTATTTATTTCGTATTTTTATTTGTATAATAGTAATTAAATCATAATAAAAAATATAAAAGTCAAAAAAATATAATTCTTTTTTCTAAAATTTTATTTTGTCATATAGAACCTGTAAAAAATAGTTTTGCACCCGTAGTGTTTATATTTCATTAAATTCACGTTTTTACTCGCGCACGTACGTTATTTTTATTAATAACGCTCGTTTTTAGTTTTCTTTGTAGTTTTTGTATACGTAAGTTTTAGATAATCATTTTTATTACGTTTTTAGTCATTTTTAATTATCTTTCACTTATTTTAGATTAGAAACCCTATATCCCATTATTTTCACCTTTCTAACACGTTTCAGCGAAACGAGATCGCGAGTTCCATTCAGCCTTCGTCAGGGATAACGAACCTAGGTTACACTTGCTCGCCTTGTGTTTCCTTTGAGATAAAAATATAAGGTTGATTCCGCAAGGATCACCCATCGAGTGGTGTAATAAGTTGAGTAGGTTATATACAAGATTTCGTAATTATAACAGTGGTTTGTAGCCTGTCGCATGAAGTAGGTTTTTGAAAGACTTAATATATTTTTCTAAGTGTTTTAGTATGCAGTCGAATAGTTCGGGAATTGTGGCTATTTAAGAGCTTACTAAAGCGTATGAGTAGGATCACAAAAGATAAAAATTGAAGGTGGCCAAGTCGACATTTGACATATACAAAAATATATATACGTTACATGTAAGTTTTTCAATCTATCGTGGTGTTTAGTGGCCGGTTCGAGTAATGTTTAAGACCTAAAATAAAATGATGACCCGATTTGACTTTCTATTAAGTTTTGAGTTCGACTGTGACGTTTAATAGATGGTATTCGTATTATGATGATGTTGGTAAGTTTCTATGCTACATCGTGGTATGAGTAAATATGCATGGGTTAATATAGTCTACTGTGAGTTCGGATAATAAAAGGTTATATGTGAGAATTGAAATACAAATGAGAATGAAATAAGGAAAATGTCGTGCATGCATGACTTACTATCTAGTGGTGAAAGTGAGTTATGATACAGTGATACGTGTTACTTTGGATATAGCCACAGAAGTATTATAGAACTTAATTTATACATATATATACGTTCGAACATAACTTAAAGTATGCATGTGTGAGTGAGTACGTGAGGTTTTAAATGTAAAAGGGAGCATGGTTACTTACTACACCTTTGAAAAGGTGGTGAGGAACGCAGTGGGAGTCGACTGGGAAGCAAGAGCGAGACAGTCCTCGTAGTTGGCTAGGGCACGTTTGCGCTTGGTGGGTTCTTACTCTTATCGCGCTTCTATGGATAGTTAGCGAGTGAGAAAGAGTGAGATGCAAGTGGTATGGAGTAGGAGAGGTGGAATGGGTGAGGTAGAAAGTTTGGGTAGTTCGATGGGTTGTATGGAATAAAGAGGCAGTAGACTATTAGTGTGCTTAAGGCATGTTTCTAAGGTTTTTAGTTCTTACTAGATTTGCATCTCTAAGTTGTAGTATACATGGCTGGTTTTGCGAAGCGTTCTGTGAGAGATAGAGGGAGTGAGATGTAGGTATGGCAATTGATTAGGAGAGTGGGATTTTATAGAAAGGAGTCACACATTTTTGTGGACTATAAGACTCCACCGATTGAGAGTTACTGTGGTGTATGGGACACCTAGGTTAGTTCTACCGACATAATAGGACAAGTGATGGAGGTGAAACGTGGGTAATCTAATTCTTTATAGTTGTGCTATCTTTGAGTTCGGGTTGTATCTTTAATATGGGAGAATTGGTTTTAGCGAGCTACAAACTCCTACCGCAGTCCTTATGGTCTTCTAATTGTCATAGTTATGCTAAATATGTTATTAGAAGAGGGTAGGAATAAGAGCGGTCAAGATGGTTTAGTTCTTGGTCTTCCTATCTATATGTATAGTTCGGATTGTGGCAACCAAAATGGCTCCTAATTCTACTCGACATTTGTTATTGGGATTGTGCATGTTCGAAGTTTGGTGGGTCGTGTA
Source organism: Artemisia tridentata subsp. tridentata (assembly GCA_021014915.2). NCBI lineage: Eukaryota > Viridiplantae > Streptophyta > Magnoliopsida > Asterales > Asteraceae > Artemisia > Artemisia tridentata. The sequence continues at coordinate 95,676,598 of CP139508.1, read as the reverse complement.
CAAATTGATGTAAAACTTATTAGTGAGTCGCATTTACAATTTGGAAGAACTCAAGTTGTTTTGGAGTGTGTCGGTTAGTCGAACGCATATACGGTTTACATAAAGACTTTGGTTTCTAATGTTGGGCTTGTGCAGCGTGTGGTGATGGTGGGCTGTTTGTGGTGAAATGAAGATGGGCTTTGATCCGTGTGGTTTGCTTAGTTTTCATTAGTGAAATGTGATATTTGAAATTAGGTTATAGTTATATTGGTTTTAACTAACATTTGTAAATGGTGTAAATGGTAACTTATGATCTATTAGTCGTTGCGTAGTAAATATGTTTCATAAGGTACGTCGAGATCTCGTGCCGATATTTATTACTCGTTACGAGGTTGAGTCGTGGTGTAAATAAAATAGCCGGAAAAGTTTTAAATTCCCCCGTGAAAATGGGTTTGGTTAAACGGTAAGTCGAGGTTATAATTAATTAACAAAGATTATCAGGACGGATTTTCGTGGGATCTTACATAAGCTGTGTGCATGGAAACCAACTGGTAGAAAGTTTACACGTAAGAATGGCAAACAAAAAGTTGTTCCCTTAGAACAAAATTAAACCATCTTTGTGTATGTGGTTCATGTGTTACCCCTAACCCATGGAACCAAATGAAATACGGTTTCCAAATGCAAGTGTTTTCTGTTCATGGCAAGTTATCGAGATATGTCTTTGGATCGTAGACTCGGGTTGCTCCAAGCACATGACCGGGAATCTGAAGCTGCTGATCAACTTTGTATGGCAGTTCATGGGGACTGTAAGGTTTGGGAATGATCATGTTGCAGCTATTCTGGGTTATGGTGATCTTCAGTTTGGGAATTACTTGATCACACGGGTCTACTATGTCGAAGGGTTGGGACACAATCTATTCTCTGTCGGACAGTTTTGTGATGCAGATTTAGAGGTTGCTTTTAGGAGAAACACTTGCTTTGTTAGGAATTTGGTGGGGAATGCTCTCTTAATTGGGAATCGTGGCACCAATCTCTACGCAATTGACATAAACCAAATGGCCTCTTCATCTCCGATTTGTCTCATAACCAGGGCAGGTGAAACAAAATCCTGGTTATGGCACAGACGTTTGTCCCATCTGAACTTTGACACGATCAACAAGCTTGCCAAAGACAACATCGTCTCCGGTCTTCCTAAATTCAAATACACCAAAGAACACCTATGTCCATCATGTGAGCAGGGAAAGAGCAAAAGAGCAACATTCAAACCTAAACCCGTACCTAGTTCGGTTGATAGGTTGCATTTGTTGCATATGGACTTATGTGGCCCGATGAGAGTTCAAAGCATAAATGGGAAGAAGTATATTCTTGTAATTGTTGACGACTATTCAAGATATACATGGGTAAAGTTTTTGAGATCAAAAGATGAAGCACCAAGCACCATCATAACCTTTCTGAAGCGGATTCAAGTTCTACTTCAAGCTCCAGTTAGGATAGTAAGAACGGATAATGGCACGGAATTTGTCAATCAGGAGTTAAGAACATTCTTTGAAGAAACTGGTATTACTCACCAGACATCAGCTGTTAGAACTCCACAGCAGAATGGAGTAGTTGAAAGAAGGAATCGAACCCTTGTAGAAGCTGCTCGCACTATGCTGATCTATTCCTGTGCACCTTTATTCTTATGGGCTAATGATGTATCTACTGCTTGTTTTACTCAAAACCGATCCCTAATCCATCCAAGATTCAATAAAACCCCATACGAACTTGTCAACAACCGAAAACCGGATATTTCTTATCTTCATGTATTTGGCGCTTTATGCTATCCAACAAATGACAGGGAAGATCTGGGTAAGTTGAAGGCTAAGGGTGATATTGGAATCTTTATTGGGCATTCTGAAAACTCGAGGGCATTCAGGGTGTATAACAGGAGAACGAAAAAGATCATGGAGACGATGAATGTGAAGTTTGATGAAATTTCACAAATGGCTTCTGAGAGACTCGCTCTAGAACCCGCGCTTAACCCGATGACTTCCAGACATATCAGTTCGGGACTCGCACCTCAAGGAGCTCAATCAATTCATGTCGAACAACCCACAACTCAAGAATTGCATAATTTCTTCGAGTTCATGTACGATGAATACTATGGTGGCACTTCGAAAAATGCATCTGACCAACATTCCGCTGCAACCACTCAACATCAACAACCACCACCAATTCCACCAAATCCAGATGCATCCACAACATTCGAAGCTGACGCACCAACTCCCTCGACGTCAACATCATCTACATCTACTCCAGCAACTCCATTCATTGAAATTGTTCTACCAAGAATTGATGAGCAAGAACAAAATAATGCTGTGTTAGACGATGAAGTCTTTGAAAACCCGTTTGGAACGGAATCTGGTGAATCATCTTCCAGATTACATGAACCGACTAACACACAGTTATTCAGTCCAAGGTACCCTTCAACTCTACAGTGGACAAAAGACCATCCGATTGAACAGGTTATTGGTGAACCCTCAAGACCAATTCAGACGAGAAAACAACTTCACACCGATTGCGACATGTGCATCTATGTCTGCTCAGTCAGTCTCATAGAACCTAAGAACATTCGGGAAGCAATGGCAGATAATGCCTGGATTGAAGCGATGCAGGAAGAACTTCTTCAATTTCAAATCCATGACACCTGGGATTTAGTTCCAAGACCAATTGACAAACTAGTCATTGATCTTAAGTGGTTATGGAAAAACAAAAAGGATGAAGAAATGACTGTGATTCGCAACAAGGCTCGTCTGGTGGCAAAGGGATTCAGACAAGAAGAAGGGATAGATTTTGAAGAGTCATTCGCACCGGTTGCAAGGCTTGAAGCAGTCAGGATTTTCTTAGCTTATGCCGCTCACAAGAACATCACGGTTTATCAGATGGACATCAAGACAGCGTTCTTGAATGGAACTCTGAAAGAAGAAGTGTATGTGAGTCAACCAGACGGTTTCGTTGACAAAGATCATCCGGAATACGTCTACAAGCTTACGAAGGCAATCTATGGTTTGAAACAAGCCCCACGGGCGTGGTATGATGAGTTATCATCTTTCTTGTTGTCAAATAATTTCACCAAAGGAACAATTGATCCAACCTTGTTTACAAGAAAATACAAAAATGACATTTTGATTGTTCAGATTTATGTGGACGACATAATATTTGGGTTCACTAATCCGACACATTCAAAACATTTTGAAAATCTCATGAAAAGCAAATTTGAAATGTCCATGATGGGAGAATTAAAATTCTTTTTGGGTTTACAAATTCATCAATCCCCGCGTGGAATTTTTCTTAATCAGGCTAAATATACAATTGAGATTTTGAAAAAACATGGTATGGATAATTGTGACTCTGTTGGAACCCCAATGGTCACTTCACCCAAGATTGGCGCTGATCTAAATGGGAAACCCATGGATCCGAAGAAATATCGGAGCATGATTGGTTCTCTCATGTACTTAACTGCAAGCCGACCAGATATTCATTTTGCTGTTTGCTTACTTGCACGGTTTCAGGCAAGGCCTACCGAACTTCACCTCCAAGAGGTTAAACAGATCTTTCGATACCTTCGAAGAACCATTAACATGGGACTTTGGTATCCGAAGGATTCGGAGTTTACACTAATTGCCTTTTCAGATGCCGATCATGCTGGATGCCAAGTAACAGCGAAAAGTACATCAGGCGGAGCGCAATTTCTGGGAGAAAAGCTAGTAGGCTGGTCGTCAAGAAAACAAGATTGCACTGCTTTATCAACAGCAGAGGCCGAGTATGTGTCTCTATCTGCGTGTTGTGCTCAAGTCCTTTGGATGAGAACACAACTCACGGATTATGGTTTCTCTTTCAACAGCATACCTTTGTATTGCGATTCAAAAAGTGCCATAGCCATCTCGTGCAACCCAGTGCAACACTCGAAGACCAAGCATATTAGAGTCCGCTATCACTTCATAAAAGAGCACGTTGAAGAGGGTACTGTTGAATTGTTTTTCGTGAAGACAGAATACCAGCTCGCCGATCTATTTACTAAGGCCCTCCCAAAAGAGCGGTTTGAAAACTTAGTTCGTCGAATTGGAATGCGAAGCCTAACTCCCGTAGAGTTAGAAAGTCTTCTCGAATCTCATTGATTTACTTCATAAAGCTTCGCATGTAAATATTTCTGTAAATATTTGGGTAAACATTTTTTGTAAATATTTATGTATATATTTTTGGTAAATATATACATACATTTTAAAAAATCAAAATATAAAAATTGAAAATTTGAAAAAGCCATAAAAAATATAAAACATCAAAAACCAAAAATATTCTTCTCTCGACATGTCTCTCGTCTAATCAATATTCTGTACGTACTTAGAAATGTCATTCAACAATGATACGGGTATTTACAGATGCTTGAGCGAGAGTTATTTTTTTTATGTTTTTCTAAAACATGTCGTTTCTCAAATTCTTCATTACGGCTTTCGTGCATTTCAGTACGAAACCCGCGCTACATTGAATGACTTCTGATTATTTCCGATCAGGACTCGCAATGTTAATGGCGAAAAGCAAATACCTTGAGCACTTAATCAAAATGATTTCTAAGAGATTTTTTTCAAAGTCTTTAAAATGCATTTTGTGCTCAAGATCACTCCCTCTAACATCCTTAACTGCTTTTAAACTCAATTGTTTAAATAAAATGCTCTGATTAAGGGGGAGTATAAAAAGAAAAAATGTTCCATTTTTCATGCTAAAATCAGTCCGTCTCTCCACAAAAAGTTTCATTTTAATCAACTGTTTTCAAAAATACCACTTCATGCTATTTTTGAGGGGGAGATTAAGTGTTTAAATATATGGGGGAGAGGACGTGATTAAAATGTGATCTAAAAGAAGTTTTGTCGCTTGAATCTCAAAACAAGTTCTTCAAAAAGACTCAGCATGAACCCTCGAATTGACGAAACTAAAATGTCCGTTCTCGAAAAGACGTGTCCTGGACGGGTAATAATTTCAAGCTGGTTTACCAGTGATGCAAGCGTGTCTCGCAAAGGACTTGTCTGAGTAGAATGTACCAATTCGAGAGATGATCTTTGAATATGACCGGGACGGGTAATAATTTCAAACTAGTCTAACTAGTGATGTAAGCGTGTCTCGCGAAGGTCGTGTTCATTGAAAATCGATCATTTCAAATGTGCGAACTCTACCCAACATGTGCAATTTATTTCAAAAATGCATGAGCATATGTGAAGGGGGAGTGTTTCAAAAATGTAAAACTCTCAATGTGAACAAAATATGTTTTCTCACAAACATGTTGAGAGATTTTCACATGGTTTAATGGCATGTGACAAATAATCTAGGATAATCATGGAGTAATAAGGTGATTATGGTTAGGTTATGTCCAATGATCCGCTAGAACCGAAGGGATCTACCCAAGGACAATTCCAATAGCTTAGCATTAGAAGTCCTTAGGAAAGATTGAAAAAAGGAGTATAATGAGAAAGGAGAAAGAAGGGGTTGAAGAATGAAAAAGAAAAGTTTTTGTAAGGGTGAAAAGAAATAGCCCTCCATGAAAACTTAGGTCAGAAACCGGGTCAATACATCTGCTATCGGTACTCACTAAGGTGATACTGGTATTGAAGACAAGACGTCATGGACCCAGTGACGCAATGCACCACCCCTCCTATCCACTCAGATATCTCTTAAAAGATATTTGTTTCATTTCTCACGGAGAACACTACGTAATCTATCGACCTCTCACTCCGAGATGTGTTGATATTGAAAAGGTGGCACTCTGCTCCATGCCTCCGACGACTAAAACCAAAACGCTCATTATTGAGTCTAGAGACATGAGATTCATCAAAAGATCTCTTAGGAACACTTCCTATGCAATACACTTGTGTTCATCCAAAGGATACAAGTTGTATGAGTCTTAATGAGATCTAAGGATCTTGCCTCACAACATGATGGCCGCTGGACATTTTATTGCTAACTGTCTTATGCAGGTACCGACGGAAGTCCATCCACCATCATCATCTACTAATGACGAAGCATCTGGAATGAAGGAGTAGATCAAGGCAAGAACGACCAAGAGACGATTCTTTGAAGATCACAGCGCATAGAGGAACATTGAATGAAGACTATTTTGCATTGACACACAAAGTTCAAGTCATTGAAGACAAAAGAACAATCACGGGATCATCATTTGAATGACCATCCCTTAGGGGGAGATTGTTAGCAATTACTTTTCTTAATTGCAAAAGTGATGGTCATTAGTTTGTATGACTTAAGTGTGTCATGTAATGTGTAGTTAATATTGTGGGCTAGTTGTATTAGTTTTGTTATTGTCCAAGTGCACAAGTGTAATACTTAGACTAAGCCCACATGTTGTCCAAGTCAAAGCCCATACAAACCCATTTGTATGTTGGCTGTACGCATAAAACCACACACACACTCTCATTATTAGTGTGCCTCATTATTAGATAAGAAAAAGAGTGTGTGTGTGAGAGAGTGTAACACCCAAGTCTTTGTATCTTACTTTTCTCTTTGAAGATTAATATACATTTGACTTGAAATTAACCTATGATCCATACTCTTTCTTGTTCTAAATATGTATAAGTGAGTCATCCTTGTGTTCTAGTGTGGTGTGTGATAAAGAGGAAAGCTCTCGGTGTTCATTCCAAGTGAAGATCGAGGTGTTACAGACATAGTCATATTGATGGATAGTTTATCGAAAGACATAAGCTTATTGTAATTATAAAACCAAACCATTGTTAACAAAGAAATGAAACCATTAGTCCAGTGTTACCAGCTTGCCTATTTGTAAGCATGGTTGTGATCTTTCATGACCTATATATACTATGACTTTCAAACTCTTCACGACGCTTTTTTAGATTTGCTCGAGAATTCCAGATAAAAAAAATCTTGCGTAAGCATGCTACTGAAATTGATGTACGGGTTAGGCTGAAGTATCAATTCTTATGTAGGTCAAAGAACATTAATTTTGGTTTGTTTGTTCATAAATCATCACATTATGGTAATATTTATTAACTCCTCTCTTAATGTATTATAGGCATGATATATTTTTGAGCTTTAAAGAGTAGATTTTTGGAGCAAAACCAAAAGTTGAAGTTTCCAGTTATGAGACGTGATCATTATGGTGAAACAGGAGCTAACTCAAACAACTGTATAATATCATGTAACGATTGTGGAGGTATAGGCGCTATGTTAGAAACTAAAAAAACACCCTTTGGGTGCATTCTCAGTTATGCACAAGTTGTGATGCAGAAGTTGATTCAATTAATCATTGTATGTTGTCATGCAAATTTTCGATATCAGTTTGGTCTAAAGTGATTAAGTAGTAGAGTACGGGAATTTTGAGGGTGAGTATTAAATTAAAAATGTGTAATATGACGTGATTTAGATCAACTTCTATATGCTAAGGAATTGTGAGCGTAGCAGTTTCTTTTTAACATGCTTATAATAATCACAATTAGAGAAATTGAGCAAAAATTATAGTGGGTTAACATAAGATTTTATTGTCAAAGCATTTGTCCATCTCTGCTTTCATATGGAAAACTATACTTATTTTCATGCAATACTAGGTCGTGCCTCAGCAAATGGCTGATCACAAAATGGCGTAACACGAATATCCAAACAACCCGTAGGTAGACACCCCGCAGCGGAGCTTACCTAACATCAGATGGAATTAGGTTACCCGTTAATTTGTTCCCAACAACTCTGTAAGTGGCAAAATGCATTAATTTAAAATTTGCATCTTAGGCAATATGAAACTGTATAGTGAATTGGATAACTGCCAAGTTAGGTTATTCTTACTACCATTGGAAGTATCTGGTCGTTTCAGAATTGAACATATGTATTTGGTTAAGTAAATTCATCTTAGGAAGCATAACACATGTCATTGTCTTTTCTTTGTTGCTTTTTTGCACTCCTTTTAGGTCATCGACTCATCCATTCTATGTTAAATGGAAGTGGTGCGTACAACTATGGCATGTCAATGTGGTGCAATGGTGATTAAAGCACTAATATATATGCAAATCCCATAAGAAACTTTGTTGAAGTACAAATGTGCATAGCATTATTATTATATATATGAATAAGCACCATTAAATTTATTTGTTCTCATATTTTTCATTGTTGTTTTTACATATAATACATGAACGCTTTGTTTTTTTTCCAAACTTTTGTATTTTACATATTTGTCGTTATTCGTTATTTATTTACGTGCAATTAGATTTTGTCAAACAATATTACTAAAAGAACCCGCCCATCGGGCGGGTCATGAAGCTAGTGTGTGTGTGTATATATATATATATATATATATATATATATATATATATATATATATAAAGTTTGGATTTCACGAAAATAAGCGAGTAATAGATTGTTGCGCTTTTACGTTCGCATAGGTGTAGATGATGTTGTTTAGTTGATATACGTCATTTGCGCGTTTTCGGCTTACGTTAAGTTCGGATATTATGAAAATAAGCAGTTGTATTAAGCCATGAGTGATAGATTGTCGCGTTTTTACGTTTGAATAGGCGTAGATGATGTTGTTTTATATTAACCAGCAATGGAACTTATGCTTCTGTCCTATGTAGGACTAGCAGCTCAATGATAGAGCAAAGACTACATATGGTGAAAGTGTTTTTGTATATCATTGCATGAAACATACAGAGATACATATAGGTACAATCCATTACCTATTTTAGGTAAATTGCTAATCATCTTTAAACTCTAGCTAATCCTATCTTATCCAAACATACCCTTTATATAGGGTGCCATAGCATCGATTTTGATTTTAAATTAACCCAGTCGCAGTTAACACAACTATGAACTATCTTTATCCAATTATCATTGCCCTAAGGACTAACCAAGGAACTAGCAACAAATATGGACATTTAATTTAACAACATAATATTGCAAAGTTTGATAATACAAGTTGGAACTTCATGTTAATTATGAACTTTAACATTGCAAATTGCCTAAGTGATATAATTATTAATAGGGCAAATGCTAAAATAATACATTAAACTTCCCACTTTTTGTCATTGTATGGTCTCAACTTTTTTTTTCGCAAATGTATGACTAAACTCTTTTCCATTAGTAAATGTATGACTAAACTTATGAAATTGGGTCATTGTGCGTATAAACGTCACATTGTTAGTCCTTCATACTAACGGCCGTTAGTAAATAACTTACAATTCCGTTTTCTTACGTTTTCTTCCGTTTTTTTTACGTTTTCGTCTGTTTTGACACGTTTTCGTCCAGTTTTTTACGTTTTCGTCTGTTTTCACATGTTTTCGTCCCGTTTTTTAAGTTTTCGTATGTTTCGACACGTTTTCCTTCGTTTTTTTAGTTTTCGTCCGTTTTCTTACGTTTTCGTCTGTTTTGACACGTTTTCGTCTGATTTTTTACGTTTTCGTCCAGTTTTTTACGTTTTCGTCTGTTTTGAAACGTTTTCAAAATGTTTTTTACGTTTTCGTCTGTTTTGACACGTTTTCCTTCGTTTTTTTAAGTTTTCGTCCATTTTCTTACGTTTTCGTCTGTTTTCACACGTTTTCGTCTTATTTTTAACGTTTTCGTCTGTTTTGACACGTTTTCGTCCAATTTTTTACGTTTTCGTATGTTTTGACACGTTTTTAAAATGTTTTTTACGTTTTCGTCTGTTTTGACACGTTTTCCTTCGTTTTTTTAAGTTTTCGTCCGTTTTCATACGTTTTCGTCTGTTTTCACACGTTTTCGTCTATTTTTTACGTTTTCGTCTGTTTTGACACGTTTTCGTCCAATTTTTTACGTTTTCGTCTGTTTTGACACGTTTTCCTTCGATTTTTTAAGTTTTCGTCTGTTTTGGCACGTTTTCCTTTGTTTTTTTAAGTTTTCGTCCATTTTCTTACGTTTTCGTCTGTTTTCACACGTTTTCGTCTGGTTTTTTACGTTTTTGTTTGTTTTGACACCTTTTCGTCTGTTTTGACACGTTTTCGTCCAGTTTTTTTACGTTTTCGTCTGTTTTGACACGTTTTCAAAATGTTTTTTACGTTTTCGTCTGTTTTGACATGTTTTCCTTCGTTTTTTAAGTTTTTGTCCGTTTTCTTACGTTTTCGTCTGTTTTCACACGTTTTCGTCTTATTTTTTACGAAACGTAAGAAAACGGACGAAAACTTAAAAAAACAAAGGAAAACGTGTCAAAACAGACGAAAACGTAAAAAACATTTTGAAAACGTGTCAAAACAGACGAAAACGTAAAAAACTGGACGAAAACGTGTCAAAACAGACGAAAAAGTGTCAAAACAGACGAAAACGTTAAAAATAAGACGAAAACGTGTGAAAACAGACGGAAACGTAAGAAAACGGACGAAAACTTAAAAAAACGAAGGAAAACGTGTCAAAACAGACGAAAAGGTAAAAAACATTTTGAAAACGTGTCAAAACAGACGAAAACGTAAAAAACTGGACGAAAATGTGTCAAAACAGACGAAAACGTAAAAAATCAGACGAAAACGTGTGAAAACAGACGAAAACGTAAGAAAACGGACGAAAACTTAAAAAAACAAAGGAAAACGTGCCAAAACAGACGAAAACTTAAAAAATCGAAGGAAAACGTGTCAAAACAGACGAAAACGTAAAAAATTGGATGAAAACGTAAAAAATCAGACGAAAACGTGTGAAAACAGACGAAAACGTATGAAAACGGACGAAAACTTAAAAAAACGAAGGAAAACGTGTCAAAACAGACGAAAACGTGTCAAAACCTACGAAAACGTAAAAAATTGGACGAAAACATGTCAAAACAGACGAAAACGTTAAAAATAAGACGAAAACGTGTGAAAACAGACGGAAACGTAAGAAAACGGACGAAAACTTAAAAAAACGAAGGAAAACGTGTCAAAACAGACGAAAACGTAAAAAACATTTTGAAAACGTGTCAAAACAGACGAAAACGTAAAAAACTGGACGAAAACGTAAAAAATCAGACGAAAACGTTTCAAAACAGACGAAAACGTAAGAAAACGGACAAAAACTTAAAAAAACGAAGGAAAACGTGTCGAAACATACGAAAACTTAAAAAACGGGACGAAAACATGTGAAAACAGACGAAAACGTAAAAAACTGGACGAAAACGTGTCAAAACAGACGAAAACGTAAAAAAAACGGAAGAAAACGTAAGAAAACGGAATTGTAAGTTATTTATTAACGGCCGTTAGTATGAAGGACTAACAATGTGACGTTTATACCCACAATGACCCAATTTCATAAGTTTAGTCATACATTTACTAATGGAAAAGAGTTTAGTCATACATTTGCGAAAAAAAAAGTTGAGACCATACAATGACAAAAAGTGGGAAGTTTAATGTATTATTTTAGCATTTGCCTTTATTAATATGTTGAGAATAGCTATATATTAATTAAAGCCATAATTAACAAACAAATAAAATAGACACTTGTGGCCAGGTTACACTGATCAGTAATAGTTGGCTTAAAACTACTACAAATCCATCACGACCTATCGATAAGGAAAAAACATCCAAAACGAAAACTGGCCCAGAAAGATCATTCTAATTACAACTAGTCCTTCCAAAGACAATCTTTGTTGAAACCCATCTTCAAAGTAAAGCTAACAATAACAACTCGGAAACTGAAGTAATGATCATATATCAAACCAAATGCCTAATAAGAAAAATTCAGGTTTTGACTTATGGTTTGTTTAAATCTTTTCTCTCTCATAGGATTTTTCGATATCATAGAGATTCTCTTTGGTTATGCAACATATATAGACCAACTCAAACCTGCGCAAAAATGGTACTTTCTGTCCGCACTGGTAGCAAAATTTAGTCCCACATCTGCAACAACGTCAATTAGGATAGATAGACAAATAATTGGGTCAAATATATGGGCAAACCTATCTAACATAGCAAAAATCAACTGTTTTGTTTAAGAAAACAAACATAGTAGCATGTTATATATAGTGAGTGCAATGGAGGAGTGTAACAAACCTGCAATCAATGATATGGCAGCCACCGATAAACTGAATATAATACCTACACTTGGGACACCTCTTCCAGTTCCACCCATTCTTCTTGCATACAACATCAAAATCCACATTGTTTCCATCCCTCATCTCTTCGCATGTATAACCGTCGTGCCATGGAGCCTTACATTGATAACAAAAAGGTTTTAAGCAAGACGGACACACACATCTCTTCACATTACCATCACTAAACTCGTTCATAATCAATTCAGAACACTCGTTGTTCGGGCAGTAAACCAAATCAAACCCTAACACCGTCAACTCACATAATGCATCACACCATCAGTTGAAGAGTTTGTGTGAAATTTTGGTGCTGCATGATAAGGGTTCAAGAGAGTGATTGCAAGAGTTATGAGGGCATTTGATGTCTGACATGTTGTCTTCGAGCTTAGCTTGGATGTATTTGATCATGCAAGCCGTGCAAAACGAGTGGACGCATCGGTTGCTATTAATGAATCTTTTGTTGGGTAATGATACGAGTTCAAAGCAGATCTCGCAAGTGAATGTATCTTCATCATCATGATTAGGGTTTTCTTGGGGTATTAGATCCCCCATCGCATAAAAGTTATTTAAAAAGTTTGTTGTTGATTTGAATACGTTTTATTCGTATACATATCTCCTACTAATTTGCATTTATATATTCCTCGTGGGATATATAATTATTAAGGAAACTATATATCTTGAAGGATCTTTGCTAATTGTACTAGGAGAATATCTAATCGACTAAAGTGTACAGTCAATAATTCAACGTGGGCCACGCAACAACAATATCCAGGCAGGCTGGTTGAGCCCAAGCACAAGATGGTTGGGTGGAAAAATAATCCGACTTAGGGGTGTGCGGTTTCAACAACAACAACAACAACAAAAAATAAATTAATAATAATAATAAAAAAAAAATAAAATTAAAACCTGAACTGAATAAAAAAATAAAACCGAATCTTTTATATAATAAAACAAAACTCCTAGTGGGGACTTTTACATTTCAAAAAATTCAAATCATACTTTATTAAGTAATAATCAAATTATTATTATTATTATTTTTTTAAATATTAAATAAGAAAAGCCTAAATACTTCTAAATTTATTCATATTCTACAAAAAAAAAGAATGTGATTTGTAATCATTCAATAAAAACTTACAAAAATATATGTGTCAAAATATAAAAAATTAAAACTTGAAAACGGTGGAGCAAGTTTTTCAAAGATTTGGGCTGAAACTTAAAATTCAGTATCATTCCCACTAAATATTTGAAGTCCCAACATTCCCAAATTCCTCCTCCATCAATCAAACTCGATCTCTTATCATTCATTCACGCACAATCATTGACGCAAGAACATCTCCTCCAAATCTAATTAATATTAAAACCCACTACATTCGTAAATAACCCTAATTCAATATCTCAATCAAAGTACAATGGTTTTGAAGGTCCTGTTATAATAATTAAAACCCGAAATTAAAAATAATAATTTATTTAAATGATTAGAAAAAACTCCGCGCGTGCGCGGGCATTATATCTAGTTTGTAACATAACAGAATTTTCTATAGCTGAACCGAACCAAATTAAATATTTGGTTTTCAGTTCGGTTATGGTTTTAGCATAATGAAACCAAACCAAAACGAAAATAGAGTTCATATAAATATATATATTTTTATGGGTTTTTATAACATGTGCCCTCAAGCACATGTTAAACTATATTTATTGAATACGAACTTTCCTTTTACATCAGAAAATGTTTTTAATTCTCATTAAATATAGTTATTACTTACCATAATGACATGTAAAATTTAATTTAATAATCGCCGACTTTACCTTTATGTAAAACTCAAACGTGTGCCCTCGGGGCACATTTTAGAAAATCCCTATTTTTATATATTTATATTTAAAAGTATATTAAAACTCTTTCATACTACATAAATATAACATTTTTTAAGTTTAAATGTTTAATAAAAAAATCTAGATAATTAAACAAATAAATAATTAAAATTATGTACTTCGGGTTATTAGGTTATTTTTTTTGGGTAAAAGGGTATACCCCGGTAAATAACGTTATTAGATTATTTGGTTCTCAATTCTTCGGTTCAGTTTTCAGTTACTTGGTTCGGTTTTCGGTTTAATCCAATTTGAATTCGGTTTAGTTTGGTTTTTGATTTTACCCTAAAATTTTTTTACCTAACCAACCGAACCGATGAACACCCTTAAAAACGAACCGAACCGAATTCAAATTTGATTCAATCGAACCAAAAACTGAACCGAATAACCGAACCTCTGTAACCGAAAACCGAACAGAATAACCCGAAGTAATTTTAATTATTTTTTCATTTAATTACATATATTTTTTGCACAATTTTTTTTAGTAAATATCAAAAATCGTCCCTGTGGTTTACCGGGTCATTTGAAAATGGTCCCTGTGCTTTAAAAAACCCGGATTTGGTCCCTGTGGTTTACGACCCATACGGATTTGGTCCCTTGACCGGGTCATCCGTCAGTTGACCATTAGTGGAGGACTCAAAAGACGAATATACCCTCATCTTCATCCTCCTCCCTATATGTTTGCTTAGATCCAAAGGATTACAGCTGAAAAGCATCATACACTAAGTAAAACAAATACTCCAACAATTTCAAAGATCATAACCAGGATAAAATACAATGATTAATCATCAACTGTCCAATCAATCAACCAAAATACTAAACGCACCCTAACTGTCTTCCCCAATTATTTTCAAGAACTACAGCAATAACCTATTCGTATAACATCAATCCATAACAAAAGTAGTAACCATGTCAAATTCTTTGCCCTTCTAGAAATTATCGTGGTGTACATAAACATCAATGGCACTTTGTGATCGGATTTCGGGGATGCAAGAGTTAGAACATAATTAGATACACTAGGCCAAAGATTTTTAGGACCAAATCCTGTGTACGACAATGAATTACGCCTTATCTCATTTTTCATGAGTTCCAAACGTGTTGTGCCTTTGAAGCCACATTTGTCACCACCTATTAAAGATCAAAAGAATACATTCACAATCAAATGAGTAAACTCCAAAATACATCCATGTGGTTTACCTCATTTCACACGATACATCCCTCCCGAAAAAGTTGCAACATACACATCCATCCGTTAGTAAAAGTCAAACACAATACATCCACGAGGACGAACGGTGCAAACATTGTGTTGTTAACTTGGACACGTGGCAGTTAAGTAAGGGTATTTTCGTCATTTTATGTGTCTCATCTACTTCACCAGTTCACCCCTCTTTTTCTACCATTTTAATCATAAACACAAACTAAAAAACACAAGCACAAATTCACAAATCCAGATCCAGATCATGAACAGAAATAAAAAAACACAAATAAAAAACCCAAATCATGAACACAAATAAAAAACCCAAATCCCTAATCTCTTGTCATTTGTTATCCCTAATCACAAACACAAACAGCGCCCCAATCTCCTCCTCACACCAAACGCAGTCAATCACATCCTCCACTTCTTTGTTTCTTATCAAATTAACTCACTCCCACTTCTTTCTATTGACTACACGACGACGAAGGGTCTTCAAGATCTTATAAAAAGATCTTAAACCCAAAACTCAAGAAGAAATTTGATTAATGGGTTTGTTGGTATTTTGGAGACATAGAAGATGGTGATGGTTCGATGTTGAAAAAGAATCTTTATTGATTCGATGTTGAAAAAGAATCTTTCTACAAATCATCTTTATTGTTGAAAAAGAATATTGATTTCATGACTTTTGAAAAAGAATATTGAAAAAGATGGTGATGGTTCGATGTTGAAAAGGAATATTGATTTCATGACTTTTGGTCCGTAGTCTGGAGTAAAGTGCACCATTGTTTCTACAAATCATCTTTATTGTTAATACATATGTTGATATCTTGTAAATCTTTTGGTATAACTTGTAAATCTTTGTCAATGAATCATCTTTTGTATTGGTTCTTTCTTTATTACTTTTGAATACTTTTGAATATATCAAAGCAGTTGTGATTCTATAGATAGATGATGTATTTGAGAAAATGATAGAGGATGTGGTGCTTGTGTTGGAGTATTTGGTTACTGATTTGGAGAAGGTGATTAAGGTGATTGAAATTTAAGTTTGGTATCTGGGTATTGACTAGAATTGAATTTTATTTCTGGGTTTTGATTGAAATTGGATTTTGATATCTGGGTATTGAACAGAATTAGATTTTGATATCTGGGTATTGATCAGAATTTGTGTTTTTGTTTTTGTGTTTGTGTTTTTGTTTTTGATTTGTGGGAGTTCTTAGATCCAAATCTGGGTTTGTGATTAGTTTTTGGATTTGTGGTTTGGATTTGTGTTTGTGTTTTTTAGTCTGTGTTTATGATAAAAGTGGTAGAAAAAGAGGGGTGAAGTAGATGGGACACATAAAATGACGAAAATACCCCTTACTTAACTGCCACGTGTCCAAGTTAACGACACAATGTTTGCACAGTTCGTCCTCGTGGATGTATTTTGTTTGACTTTTACTAACGGAGGGATGTGTATGTTGCAACTTTTTCAGGAGGGATGTATCGTGCGAAATGGGGTAAACCACAGGGATGTATTTTGGAGTTTACTCTAATCAAATAAATAAACACATAGACATAATATAGATGACAACATCGACGATAACTTATAAGTTCATTAATCTGATAACAATAACATGTATTGTGACACTAACCCCTTCATGGACCATCTCATAACCACTACCATACACACTATTATCACCATCATCTTGATCATAATCTTGGTCAACTTTCATTTTTAGCTGACTTTTATTGACCATCTCATAACCACTACCATCATCAAAATCACCATAAACTTGATCATAATGTTGGTCAAAATGCTGACTTTTGTGTACCAAGACAAAACAAGATAAGCATCACCAAATAACCACAAGAACAGAAACATCCCTACCACCACCTTCTTCAACTGCTTCGTTGTCCATATTAGGGGATCTGAACAAGACTGTTGCCCATCCACAAACCCCAAATTATGTAATTAACCACATCCACAAGACTGTTGCCCACCCACAAACACAAAAACTTGCCTTCGGTATGTAATTAACAACATCCATAAACCCCAAATTATGTCTCCTTGATTCATCAATTGGTTTCCCAATATAACCCACACAGTTTCAAAATTGATTTAGGGTTTTCTAGGGTTTATGTTATGCTGATTTGGGGATAAATAAGTAAAAAGAAAGTATGACATGATATCTATATTGTGAAGGACTACAAGTGCGGGTGGATGGCAGTGGACATAGCGGCGGCTGGCGGTCGGTGGGGGTGGCTGTGGCGGCTGGGGTTATGAAATGGGTGGCTGTGGCGGCTGGGGTTATAAACTAGGAGTTTAGATCTTCTTGTTTTTTATCATACTACCTACTGTATGAACAATTTCAAGATGGATTATGAAATGCGTATGAACAAAATAGTTGATTTTGGTACAACTTATTAGCAACAAAATCATTAAGGAACAAACCTGTATGAGTTGAAATGGGTTTTAACTAATTATTTGTACAACTTATTAGCAACAAAATCATTAAGGAACAAACCATTTTATTGAACCTTTTTGTTGTTGTTGATGATGAATAACTAGTTAAATCAGCGTATGGAATGGGTTTTTTGTATGAACCATTTTGTTGTTGATGATGAATAATTTCAAGATCCAATCTTGATTTTGTTGTTGTACTGCGTATGTGATTATTGAGTTTTATAACAATGCAACATGAAAAGACCAATATGCCCTTGAACTTAACGGTCAACTGACGGATGACCCAGTCAAGGGACCAAACCCGTATGGGTCGTAAACCACAAGGACCAAATCCGGGTTTTTTAAAGCACAGGGACCATTTCCAAATGACCCGGTAAACCACAGAGACGATTTTTGATATTAGCTTGCATAATATTATATTTATACTAAGAAATAGTTTTTGTGATTTTTTTTTCATATAAATACATAGAAAAAATATATATTTTATATGATTTCAGTTTTCGGTTTTCAATGCCAAAACCATATCCAAACCGATAACCGAATATTTAGTTCGATTCGGTTCGGTTTTGATCAATTCGGTTCAGTTACGAATTCGGTTCAGTTTTTTTCTATTCAATTCGGTTTCGGTTTTCGATTACTGTGGATATTACCCTTTCCGTGAACACCCCAACCTAGAACTATCACGAGTCTCCAATAACTCATCACCCCATCAAAAATTTCAACCCTATCTTCAATCTTCTGCAAATAATAATAATAATAATAATAATAATAATAATAATAATAATAATAATAATAATAATAATAATTTTTTTTTTTCAACCTATTCATAATTCACTATTATTATTCAGGCAATACAAAATTTCAATAGGTCGAGAATGCTACCCAATAAGTCATTCTCAATCTGTTGCTCTAATACATATGACACTCAATTAAGCTTTTGTATTCCGAAACATGAATTTAACAAAAAACATTATTGCTTGCATGTTGTGACAGAAATAAGAGAATGTTTGAATTAGGTAATTTGGTTAGCTTATGTGTTCATATGAATTTAGAAAAATTTATAAGCTTTATCAGCTGCTTAATTTAAGTTTATGGACTTATATTGATAAACTCATAATAGGCCGGAAAAGTGAGGTGTAAGCTTTTTCATATTCATGTAAGCCACTAGTAAAATAAGCTAATCCGAATGTCCTTTAGATCAATATTTTGTAGTGAAACATGTCATCAATAGCTTTACGACCCAGTATAATAGACACATATAGCTAAGTAAAAAAAACACATAAATCAACGACTATTAGATATTCCCGAAAAACACCATTTTAACTATGGGTCTATGGCCAATCCAAAACAAGACTCGTGTTGTCATAGATTGTACCACTGCCATGGTCTCAAATAAGTCCATATGAGGAACTAATGGTGTAGAAACCGACCCACACTAGTCTAAACTGAAACAGATTGAACACTAGACTACTATGACATCTCTAAAATCTTGACCCAACTAAATATAAGCTTAGCAGTCTAGCAGACTATACTATTGTGGTATAAGTAGTCAAAATACATTAAGGTAACCCAAACACTACTTTAAAAGAAGACTTCTAGTATTTTTGTAAAAATACATAAGGCAACAAGTACATTAAGTTCGCCCAAACACAAGGTGAGATTGGGGTATTGTTGCTGTAGTTGTCGTCGTCTAACATTATGAATCGAGTCACTGGAGGTATACATCATAAATATACCTTGATGATTGACCTGTTTTATATATATGATTACAAGAATAATCGAAAAAGGTGAAACACAATCTCGAATTAACATGTAAAGGAAAGTTATTCTAATCCTCATTGTCTTCCAATTCCCTCCCTAGGGTTTCAATCGGAAGCAATAAAGCACTTACTCCGGATATCATAATTTTGAAAGCATATAGAAACATGAGTAGTATCGGGTGATGACTAGTTTCCAGCATATCTCCTAACGCAGGCCTTACCATTCCTCCAATTCATCCCGCTATTGTTGCTACTCCAACTCCTGTTGCTCTTAAGTTTGTAGGATAAACCTATAATAACAGACCATATAAACGACTTTTAGTTTTTGCAGTCATAAACTAAGAATGGGTGCAGGTAATTCTAAGTATACATCCCAAACATGAGATTTTTTTTTATATGAAAATAATTAAAATTTTCTCATTCATGGGATGCGGATAACAAAAAGAAAGGCATACCTCCTCCATATTAGAAGATATGGAATCAATATTATTGTGAAGAGTGAGTTGCCTGTATTCATGTAATATGGCAATATATATATACCCATTCTATGAATCCTATGAAGGGTAAGTTACAATCACCTTTAAATACAAATCAATTACAACTAATATAATAAATGTGTGCTTATCCTTGATGACTAATAGACCTTATCACTTGTTGACTAATACTCCCCCGCAGTTGGAGCGGGAGGAAGCCAGACGCTCAAACTGGATCTGAAGTCTTCAAATAAGGCTGAGGGAAGGCCTTTGGTGAAGATATCTGCATATTGATAACGAGAAGGTACATGGAGAACACGGACCTGACCAGCTGTAACCATGTCACGGACAAAGTGAATATCAATATCAATATGTTTGGTCCGTTGATGTTGAACAGGATTGGCACACAGATAGATGGCACTGACATTATCAAAGTAGACAAGAGTGGCTGCAGTAAGAGGAGAATGTAGCTCACGAAGAAGGTTGCGAAGCCATGCAGTCTCAGCTACAACATTAGCAACACCCCGATACTCTGCTTCGGCAGTAGAACAGGAGATAGTGTGTTGTCGCTTTAAAGACCACGAAAGTAGATTATCGCCCAGAAAAACACGGTATCCTGAAGTAGACCGGCGTGTGGACGGGCAACCCGCCCAATCTGCATCTGTATATACAATAAGGGAAGTAGTAGATGATGAATATAGGTGTAGACCAAAATCCAAAGTCCCTCGAACGTATCGTAGAATACGTTTAAGAGCAGCGAAATGTGGCTCGCGAGGATCATGCATGTAAAGACAGATCTGTTGAACAGCATAGGAGAGATCCGGTCTGGTAAATGTGAGATACTGAATACCACTTGCAAGACTGTGATATAGAGTAGGATCCTGAACAGGAACACCTTCGGGACCCAATTTGGATTCTGTGTCAACTCGTGTTCGAGAAGGGTTGCACTTGGTCATATGAGCACGCTCAAGAAGCTCAGCAGCATACTTCCGTTGAGAAAGAAAGAGACCTGTAGAGTGCCTAGTAGCAGAAACGCCCAGAAAATAATTTAGAGTCCCAAGGTCAGTCATGTCAAACTCCCTGTGCAGGGAGGTAATAATCTGCTATAGGAGGGCAGTAGAGGATGCTGTAAGAATGATGTCATCTACGTAGATAAGTAAATAAGCTACTTGGGAGCCCTGTCTAAGAATAAACAATGAAGAGTCGCACCGACTGGTATAAAAACCAACTCTAGTAGCATAACCTGCAAATCTATGAAACAAGGCACGAGGTGCCAGTTTTAGTCCATAAAGGGATTTCTGCAGAAGGCAGACATGATGAGGGTATCAGGGGTCGACAAACCCCGACGGTTGGTGCATATATACGGTCTCTGATAGATTGTCGTTAAGAAAGGCGTTCTTAACGTCAAGCTGATGAATAGGCCACTTGCGGGATACTGCAAGACTCAGAACGGTGCGAATGGTGGTCGGTTTGACAACCGGACTAAAGGTCTCATCACAATCAATACCAAGTTGCTGACTGCTGCCATTGGCAACCAAGCGGGCGTTATAACTGCTCAAAGTTCCATCAGCATGAAATTTATGTTTAAACAGCCACATAAATCGAACCAAATTAACACCAGAAGGCCGAGGCACCAGAATCCAAGTACCATTTTTAACTAACGCGTTATACTCATCATACATAGCATTTTTCCAATGAGGGTTTTGAAGAGCAAGGAATGGAGATTTAGGTAAGGGAGAGATAGAAGAAGTATGAAGCGAGAGACGTTCAATGGGTTTGACAATACTTGATTGAGATCGAGTGACCATGCGGTGAGTACGGGGTGGTGTGGTGGGGGATTGTGTAGGTTGAGTCGAGGTGTTGTTATTTGTTATGTGTGAAGGAGGTTGTTGAGCTGGTGATGATCGAGCTGGTGATGTGGTTTGACTTTGTGTCAGGAAACTTTCTGTCTCAACTTTGAGAACAATCGAACAAAGAAAACTATACGTATAAATCGTATACGTGGGTTTCTAGCAACTGGGTCAATACTCCTTTGCATTCATTCGACCTCATCGATTCTTCCTCACCTCTAAAAAGTGTAGTAAGTATCTAATAACTCTCTTGCTTTCATTTCTCACGCACACAAATTCACCATGCATCATATAACGTGTTATTCGAACGTATAACTGTCACATGCTTATTTACGTTCGTTATTCTATAAAGAGTGACGAGCCTCCATCTTGGAAGGCTTAGAAGTCATCTCTCACACCACTCTCACGTTTACATTTAGTTGCATGCTTTATTCGAACATATATAAACTTTATGTTACACTTAATAACTTAACTAGAAAACACTTAGAAATATTCTAAGTATTTTGAACATATAAACCGTCCCAAGTCACCTTAAAAACAACTCCATAACTCACGATTCGAATAAATGACCACGTCCTATTTTTATACGACCTATTAAACGACATGACTAGCTACACTTTTCATTTAAACATCTTGTAAAGATACTCACGTTACGACCCTTAAACACAGCTAAAGTGAATCGCAAAAATCCATTTTGAAAACAACTAAAAGTTGCGACGTGGGCTTTACAGCCCATTAAGCTGTTTATAAGCTGTGAAGATAAGCTGGCCTTTTGGCAGTTTTATATATGAAATGAGATGTTAAAATAAGCTATTAGACATACCCAACTCACCTCAAGACCCACGAATTAGAAACTTGTTAATGGGCTAGAGAATTGGCTCGTTAAGGGCCCAATCATGGAAAAATAAGCTAATGACCATATAAGTTGTTAAAATAAGCTTTATTAAACTTAAATAAGCTTTAGAAAAACTCTCCAACTTTTCCACACTCTTTTTGCACATTTGGACTAAAAAAGTAACGCAAACTCACCTAGAGGGACTAAAACTGCCAAACCGAGAAACACAAGGACTGAAAAGGTGAAAACAGAATATTAAGGGTAGAAATTGATATATTACTGAACTCCAAGCTCAGTTTGTAATTTTGGACAAGTAGAGGACTATAAATGGAACATGGACTTAACGAAGGACTAACGGTGCAACGCAAATGCAGTTAGGGTAAAAAGTGTAAAAATTGGAAAAGGACAAGGACCAACTGATTTTACTTGACATTCTTATTTTATTTTCCATTTTTCATCACCCCATCACGTCATATGCATTTTTATACATTTTAGTTACGTATTATTTAATTTTCGTTATTTATTATAACTAGAAATTTAACGACTTAACTTAATGCATTATTTCATCATTTTCGAAGAGATAATATTTTGGATCAATTGACATAAGAACCAAGATAATAATATATATAATATTATTTTTGAACTTTAAGCATTTTAAACATATCACACTCACATCACCAATCAGATCGTTATCGATATCTCATTTCACACTAAGTTAATCATTCAGCCAGATTCTCAGACTTTCCTATTTACCAGGTTCTGTTCTGAAGCCGTTACCATAGTCTCACCTAAACTTACTCATCACCTCCCCAATATCACCCAAGGTGAGTCGTAGCCCCATTTTTAATTATTTACAAGTTATATACTTTTTGGGGGAGATACATGCCCAATTGATTTTTAATTACTTTCATACTTTGAAAACTCATTTGATAAGCCCAGACTTACAATTACTACTTATATGCTTGATGCACTATTCGGAAGAAATGAATGAATGTTTTGTTTGCAAATTACTTGTTTGACTTAAACACCGTTACACGAACCATAACATGTACAAACTGCTCGTTTAAACATGTTACTGAAATTCATTATATACATTTATATAACCCTTGAATGTACAGTTAACTTTACTACAATATTTCCACACTTCAATGGAAATAATTGCCAAGACTAAAGTACCCTCATTTGTGAAACCTACGAAACCTATATTGCCTAAGTTATTATATTGCCATAAAGTCCCTCTATCATGAGCCATTAATCACTGCGGTGAGCACGAATATAGTGAACAGCTTCGAAACCTGTTAGAGGCTGACGACCTATCCCACTAAATACTGGACGAAATGCCTTTGTGGTTAGTCGTATTTAGTCGCGATGTACTATATATGAGAAAAATAGGAATTGGCAAATCACCTATTACTCGAGGGCCAAACCCATCAATTCTTTGATGTGGACTCCTCCGTTTTACGGTACTTTTGTTAATGTTTTGCGTCTTGGTATGTGCTTAAACACATACCTTTATTTGACCAAAACCGAACCCAAATAGACCAAAAACCCGACCATAATGCCAAAAGATATAGTGTTTTTGTGTTTGTTTGTGTGCAGGCACGGATATCGTGAAAAAGGGGCAAAATCACACAAGAAAATCAGAAAAAATGAGCACGAGATACGGAAAAGACTCAGAGCTGAACCGGGAAAGTCATGCTTGGTCAATCAGTCAAGAATCACCCTTAGATCGACATTTGAATATCGGCAAAATCAGTCCTTGAAGAATCCGAAAATAACACAATTGGTCCTCTAAAGGTTAAAATCTTAAAACTTGGTTTCACCACCTATCCACCTTTAACCCAATAACCCTTAAACCCTTTTCAATCCAAAACCATAATCCATACTACCCAAAAACCTCACCCGGCCCATACACTAAACAATCCAGCCCAATCCAACTTTGATTCTGACCCGATCCAAAATTAAACCCCGGTCAAAACATTTAATCCTAGTCAAATAAAAATAAATAATCACCCCTCTCCCTCTCACACTAAAAAAAGAATCCCGCTCCCCAATTTCCCCCTTTCCCCATTTTCACTATTCACGCAACCCTAGAATTACCGTACAAAAAATTACGGTAATTAAGGGTACTTTTGGCAATCATTGGCTCATCTAGAAGGACCTGACGATAAGAATGACGTGTGGCAGCATGTGATTGGTCCGAACACGCAGCATCTTTGATCGTACGGAGGAAAATGAAGGCTTGGTGATGAAGGGAAGATCTAAGGGTGGTTATGAGCTCATGTGCACACGGATTGCCAGAGTGGAAGACCCAGAAGGTTCCCTCAAGGCTTATAAATAGAGCCCCTCCTCTTCACAAGGAGAGTTGTCCAATTTTCGTGTCTTAGAAGATTGTAACCATTTTAATTTCTGTGTCATTTACTGTTTTCGTAGTGTAAGTTTCAATTTCAAGTTGTATTTTACATTTCCAGTCAAGTTGTACTCAGTTTAATTTGTTAATGAAAATCAAGTTTGGTCAAAAGTTTACTGTTTGTCAGCTTATTTTACTTATGAGTGCTTAATTTCACTTTCTTGTCTTTTAGATTTAGTTTTGATGTCAATAAGGTTGGTTTATGATTATCTGTTTTAATTTCTCCTAAAAATTGTTTTAAGTCAACTGATAAGTCTACATCAGCTTATTCTGTTTTTTTTAGCTTATTTGCTTTTGGAAATTTATTTTCTAATCTAAACTAGTCTAGGTTTTTGTTTGAAATCTGTTTTTACAGCTTAAAAGGTTCTGGTGTATTTAAATTTTGCAAAATCAGGTTATAAAGAGGTGTTTGGATTGATGCTTATGGTTGGTGAATAAGCTGGCTGTTACTGTTCCTTTGCCATATGTTTAACATCAGTTAAGTTTGATTTAGCCATTTTCATTAGAAGATAGAAAAGTTCGAGGTTAGTTAACAAATCTGTATCAGCAGTTTGATTTTAGAAGCTTGAACTGCCTTAATAAGCTCAGCATAAGCTGAGCTTATTTGAGATTCATTTTGTCGTTTTTTTTAGTTGCTTTTAGGAGTAGAGGAAGGATTGCTAGAGCTAGTTTAGTCTTACACTATTTTGCGCCATTTTGTTTCTGCTGTCATAGCAGATTAGTTTAGGTTCTAGAGCTGCTGAACTTTGGGTTTTCCTAGCTTATCTAGTTAAGTTCAAGCCCTAATTTTTGGTTTGAAGATAGTTAGTATAGTGAGCTTGTAGTACAACATCTAGTTTTGACTTTTTCAGCTTATTAATTAGGACTACAAAATCAGCCCAATTCCTGTCCTGATTTGCATTTAAAAAGGTTGCAGCAGACTAGAGTTTTAGCAGCTGATCTAGGGCGAATTTAAGCTAGCAAACAAGTGTTTGTGATAGGGCTTTTGGGATATTTATAATCTTTGCTTAATAAGCTTTCTAAAACAGCTTTTCATTTTAAAATTGGTTTTGATTTGAGCTTTTTATAAGCTCTTGAAAAGGGCTTGTGTGGATGATTTCGGATATAAAGAAAATAAAATAAGTTTCTGTTTTTGTCACTTTGGTCCCTATAATTTCTGTTTTAGTTAAAATCGTACCAGGGTTCTTTTTAGTTATAAAAAGTTTGTTAAAAGTACATATTAGTCCCTGTCTTTGTTAGGAAAATTTTTAATTTCAGTTTTTACATTAGTAGTCCCTTAACTTTTATAAATTTTTGTTTTCTTTAATTTTCTTTTATAAAATCAGTTTCTTTGAATTACATTTTCAGTCCCTTAGGTTTTTACTTTCGCATTTTAGTTTGATATTTCACTATTAGTTTTATAAGTCTCGGGAATAGCCCGGGATTTGCGTTATTTGATTTCTTTTAGTGTGCTTTTATTTGATAACGTAGATTGCTTTTAATTTTCCATAATTTAGTATAATCAAACACCAAAATAATCACTTTCACTTATTCACTTCACATTTTCACGACACCGAATCGACTTAAACGCCGTCAAACCTTCGTTGGGAGAACGACTCGGGGAAATTGTATTCGTTACAATTTCTTTGGAATCAAAAATAAACAAAAATAGAAATACATCACGTCTCATGAGGCTTAGGGCAATATAACTCTATGAATATATATGCCTTCATATATATTTGAATACAGCTGTATTTAGTAAACCACCACTCCACTTTGATAGATTTCAGACATTATACCATTGTTTTCACTTTGTGTTAAGATTTTGGATTCTATACTTGTATTTAACTGTTATCATATGTGGATTACTTGTGACTCCTAATGTAGACAACTCATTACTTGTTGCAACATTATTAACAATACTTTCAAAAGTTACTTCACATCCAAAATTGTTGGAAAAACCGATTTATTACTTGTACTCGTACATATTTCAACTATCACTGTATACTCTTGAAATTATTGAAATAAATTGTTTTCCCATTAAACTCTACGAACTCACCGACCTTTGTGTTGATATCAAGGATTTCAAGATCGGGATCCTACCAAGGATTGTTTTCGCCTTTGCAAGATCGTGATCGTAAGATCGGATCGGGATCTTAAGATCCTAATCTAATTTATTCTTAATAGTTTTTGTAATATTATACAAATCTACAAATTATTTTATACATTATAAACACAAAATACTATGAATGTTTCATAGAAACGTTGTCCTAAACTATGATTATGAAATGTTTAAAAATATTAACATGTTGTGTTTTGAATTCTAAAAAAAAACAACCCATAAATTTGTAGTTTTTTAGTTTGTAATCCGAGAAAAGTAAGATCGGATCAGATTAGATCTTAAGATCGTATGGTCAAGATCGGGATCCTATAAGATCTTAAGCTCTTAAAGATCCTATGTAGGATCCGGATCGTTTTTGCTTTGCAGTATCGTAAAATCGTAAGATCCTAAGATCAGGATCGGGATCCTGACAACTATGGTTGATATTTTAAGCATGTTTATCTCAGGTAATTGATGGAAGCAAGACAAGACACGGAGCGGGCATTTTATACTCTGATAAATTATGTGGTGTAAGGTCAAATATGTCATTCTTTTCAAACTGATCACACCCTATCATGGGACCCTTAAATCAAATGTTTCACTTTTGTAACAAAAGTATTATTTTGAATGACATATAACTTTCAAAACGTCTCTTTCAAGCCGTTTTCTGTAATTATGACTTCGATCCTCACCATAACACCCTAAAAATCTTTCCGCTGCCATAAGATAAATTAGGGGGTGTTACAGATTGGTATCAGAGCCTATAGTTATAGAGAACCAAATGCTTTCAAACATTGAACTATAACCACACTTTCAAAATGAATGATTTTACACCATACCATTTTACGCCCTCCGTGTCTGCAGACTGCCGTGCTCAATACATTACCTGTTAGGATTATTTTACACTAATCTTTACATGCTTGATACTTACTCTTACACACTTTACCATCTCACGTTTACTGTCACACATTTAACATATGAATTACTTATAATTACTATTTTTGAAATACTACGGTACCATGTCCTCCAAACTAGTTGATATTACCAAAAACTGCCCTTCGTACCACTCGTACATCACCTACCTATCGGATCACTCCGGATACTGAAGATCCCTATGTACTAATATCTCAACCACTGTCCAATACGTAATTTACTCAAATACCACTCCCATCATCACCTACTCACTCGCCTCCACGCCAGAAACTTAGGAGAGCTACTGAATTGTATTCAGATAAAGAGTTGATTGGTTGTCCAACAACATTCGAGGTTGGACAGAATTCACACCAAGAAACAATTTGGAAAGGTGTTGAGCCAAATTACCCATTACCTGACACCCCAGATTCCTCAATACCATACATCTCAGACGGTGTATCCTCACCCAATTCCCCTGAACAGAATACAAACCCTCGTGACTCAATATGGACTCTTTTTCCCTTGAACATAATGTAAAATTTCAGAACTTGTAACCAACTTTTAATCTATAGCAACCCCCTTTTGTTATATCTCTCTGTCATGAATAAATTCTTTCTATCATGCCCTACTATGATGCTATGCATGCATGAAATGACTCCTCATACCCTCATGCAAAATCTCGCCATTTGTTACTCTTTGGTAGACAAATGACTCCACGCAAATCAATGGAGCATTAATAAAAGACCTTGTATCATTTGTTTTGCAAAAACAATCAATCAAGTTGTTAATACTATGTTATTTACAGTGATTATATCCTGACCTACCGTGATATTACTTACAATTGTTATGATTCCTTATACGCGCCATAACTAGGCTATAACCATAGAATTCTCTAAGACAAATTTCGGAAGAAAACTTGATGAATGAAGAGAAAGTTGCTGAACTTCAGCTTTTGTAGATGAATCAGTTTGTTCCTTAGCAATTCCATACCAAGAGTTGATCATTTATCTACGATACTACCCAGACACATCGTAATTTTATGATTCTCAGTTGGTTTTGACTTCGCATTGTGACCACATTGTTAGCACTAGCATACAAATACCAATTAGAACAACAAGGCTAGTAGAAGAGAATGGAAGCTCCTTAGAACCTTAACAACGTCAAAGGATGACACCCATGTTTAAACAGAAGAGAAATTCCTGTTGTAATAAACCCTAGTTTGAAACTTCCTAAGTTGTATTTCCTCTTATACTTTACCTTAGGTACGATAGATGTAACCTAAGTGTAACGACTACCTTTCTACCGTATGAAAACTCTATCTTGTAATATTTCTGTAATAATCATAATCTACATCTATTTCAATTTCTATTCCATTTTCCCATTCATTATCATTATGTAACCATACCCTGATATCACCCTAAAAGTTCCTGACTCATCACCATAGAGTGAACAAAAATTTTATATTGTCGTTAGAAAAATAATCACGTGGTTATTTTACAAAAACAACACGTTGAACACCATCTAAAACTTTTAAAGAAACATAAATACCACTGTTACTGAACCAAGCATCACATCATTTGGTCCTCAATTATACATAGCCTGATCAACTATGTCTAATTTAGGAAGAATTATGTCATAAATGGAACAGTTATCTTTTTCAGACCCTTTAATAACAATTTTCATTCAAAAGGGAAATCTTGAAATAAAATAAACCGTTCATATGCATTCCTTTGAACCACCTATAATGAATATCTAGAATTATTACCCATCACAATTATTATAAGAAATCGAGAAAAGTACGAACATAGAAACTCTAAGAATTCACAAAAATATATGGAAAACACAAATAGCATGAATTTTATTAGAAACCACGAAAATTAACACATAGCGAGATAATTAACATTGGAAGTACTAATGTTACAATGATTACAATAAAAGGCACAGAATCGTCAAGAGGTTGACCCGCCATAACTACAAAGACCCCCACCAACACCACAATAGCGAGAGCCACCACAGGATGGATCACCTTGATTATTCTGTATCATAAATACAAAACAAACCATTAAACACGATAACAAGACTAGATCTAAGACATAAGGACGCACGAGAACTTATTTTGACAACCCTAGCGCGTGACTATTACCCCCATAGTTTGTCCACGCCAATGGCAAGAATCACGATAGGCATAAGAACCGCTAAAATCCAAACCATGAGTGCGTAATCTTCAGCAGGAACGTACGCCGAATAAATCACCGCGAGGACGACATACACAATCGCTAGCATAGTGATAAGGTGCGGCATTTTTGAGATGTGGAATGAGAGATATGTGTTTGTGAAAGATTGGGAATTAAGTGGAGTATTTATAGGCTAATTCTAGCCGTTGGGGCACTATTCATGTCCGTTGGAATTTACTATTCCCGACCATTGGAGCACTGTTCACTAGCCGTTGGTTTTTCACTATTCCTGACCGTTATTTTCACTATTCACAGCCCTTAGATTCATTAGTTGACCAAACATTTAAATTTATTTCATCTAGTACGAATAAACCTAACTAGATCTCGTTTCCTCAATTTTCGAATAAAAAAAAATCTCTCGACAACATTTTTCCGTAACCCCTGTAACACCCCATAATTTATTATGTGGCAGCGGAAAAGTAATTAGGGTGTTACGGTGAGGATCGAAGTCATGATTACAGAAAACGACTCGAAAGAGGCGTTTTGAAAGTTATATGTCATTCAAAATAATAATTTTGACACAAAGGTGAAATATTTTATTTGAAAATCCCATGAAAAGATGTGATAATTTGGAAAGAATGACATATTAGATTTTAACCACGTAATTTATCAGAGTATATAAAATGCCCGCTCCGTGTCTTGTCCTGCCCCGTTAATTACCTGAGATAAACATGCTTAAAAGTGTCAACACAAAGGTTGGTAAGTTCGTAGAGTTTAATGGGAAAACAATTTATTTCAATAAATTCAAGAGTATACAGTGATAGTTGAAATATGTACGGGTGCAAGTAATAAATCGGTTTTTCCAACAATTTCGGATGTGAAGTAACTTTTGAAAGTAGTGTTAATAATGTTGCTACAAGTAATGAGTTGTCCTTAGAAGTCACAATTAAATCACACATGATAACAGTTAAGTTCCAAGTAGAGGGTCCATAATTCTAAAATAAAGTGAAAACTAGAGTGTAGTGTACTAGTGTCTGAAGTCTATCAGTGTGGAGTGGTGGTTTACTAAATACAGTTGTATCCTAATATATATATATATATATATATAATATATATATATATATATATATATATATATATATATATATTATATATATATATATGAAGACATATATATTCATAAAGTTATATTGCCCTAAGCCTCATGACACGCAAAACGTTAACAAAGTACCATGAAACGGCGGAGTCCACATCAGGTTACTGATGGGTTTGGCCCTCGAGTAATAGGTGATTTGCCAATTCCTATTTTTCTCAAATATAGTGCATCGCGACTAAATACGACTAACCACAAAGGCATTCTGTCAAAGTATTTAGTGGGATAGGTCGTTAGCCTCTAATAGGTTTCGAAGCTGTTCACTATATTCGCGCTCACCGCAGTGATTAATGGCTCATGATAGAGGGACTTTTTGGCAATACAGTAAACTTAGGCAATATGGGTTTAATGGGGTACATAAAATATGCAAA
The DNA here is from genome assembly GCA_021014915.2 of Artemisia tridentata subsp. tridentata. Lineage (NCBI taxonomy): Eukaryota > Viridiplantae > Streptophyta > Magnoliopsida > Asterales > Asteraceae > Artemisia > Artemisia tridentata. The sequence continues at coordinate 95,645,045 of CP139508.1, read as the reverse complement.
TCTTAATCATGGCAACTATTTCCAATGAAGTGAGGAAATATTATATAACAGTAAGGGTACATTCATAGTGTTACGTGAATGAATAAGATGAAAATCAGTGTCATGTTTTACAACGAACAGTTTGAAAAATGCTATCATTTGAGTTCAGTGTTAAAGCTAAGCAAGTAATTTCAAGTAAAACATACATATATCTCTTCCAAAGAGTATATCAAGCATACAAGTAGAAACTATAATTCTAAGTAAATTATGTGAGTTTTCAAAGTGTGAAAGTAAACAAAATCATTTGAGCATGTATCTCCCCCAAAAGTATAAAGCTTGAAAACAATTAAAAATGGGGCTACGACTCACGGTAAAACGTGAAAGTTTCTAGAGTTTTTGTACTAATGAAATATATTTTGAAGCATGTATCTCCCCCAAAGAGTTATTAAAACTAGCATTAAAAATGTAGGGGCAACGACTCACGGTAAAACGTGAAAGTTTCTAGAGTATTTGTACTAATGAAATATATTTTGAAGCATGTATCTCCCCCAAAGAGTTATTAAAACTAGCATTAAAAATGTAGGGGCTACGACTCACCTCGAGTGTATCTGATAAGGTGATATTACGAAATCAAGTAAGGTTATGGGGACGATCACTGAAACGTCTTCAATACGAGACCTGAATGTGAGGGAAGTCTAAGTATTTTACTTACAACTAATAATGAGTGTGAAAACGAGAAATCGTATAATGATTTGATCGGTGATGTGAGTTTGATATGCTTAAAATGTTTAAAGTTCAAAAATAATATTTCGTATAATATTATCCTGATTCTTATGTCAATTGATCCAAAATATTATCTCTTCAAAAATGATGAAATAATGCATAAAGTTAAGTCGTTAAATTTCTAGTTATAATAAATAACGAAAATTAAATAATACGTAACTAAAAAGTATGAAAATGCATATGAAATGATGGGGTGAAAAATGGAAAATGAAATAAGAATGTCAAGTGGAATAGTTGGACTTTGTTCTTTTTCAGTTTTTACACTTTTTACCGTAACTGCGTTTGTGTTACACCGTTAGTCCTTCGTTAAGTCCAATGTTCATAAATAGTCCATAACTTGTCCAAAAATGCAAATAAGGCTTGGAATTCAATAATATGTCAAATTATACTCTATATGTTCTTTTTTCACAGCCTCAGTCCATATATTTCTCAGATTGGCAGTTTTAGTCCCTTTAGGCAATTTGCGTTTCATTTTTAGTCCAAAAGTGTCAAAAAGGTGAGGAAAATTATGGCGAGTTTTTTTAAGGCTTCTTTAAGTCATTTGTAACTTATTTTAACTGCTTATTAGATTGTTAGCTTATTTTTGCACTTAATGGGCTTTTAATGAGCCAATTACTTAGTCCATTTACGTTTATTAATCAGTGGGTCTTGGGGGGGGGGGGGTTTGGCATGTCAAAAGTGCTTATTTTTCCATCAAAAGCTTATTCTGAAAATGCCATGTTGCCAGCTTATTCCTAGCTTATTAAAACAGTGAGTTGGGCTTTGAGCCCACTCGTTATAGTTTTATAGTTTTCAAAAGTGATTTTTGCGAAAAGCTTTGGCTGTTTTAAAGGATCTTGTCGTGGTTTTCATGGTTTATGGCATGAACAAGAAATGTAGCTAGTTAGGTAGTTAAATGGGTCGTGTGAAGAAAATATACGTTTGTGTGACAAGTTTATGAGATACACATTGGTTTTAAGGGCGACATAACACGTTTACAAGTTAAAGACTTAGATAAATTTCTGTTTCGATTACATATATGTTAAGCGTGTTGGAATTATGTGTTCGTGAGTTGAGTTGATATGTTTTGTAATTTGAGGAGTAGAGAAGAGAGGGGGTTATGGTTTCTTACAAATCTATTAAGCGCATACATGTTTCAAAGTCTTTAAATACGTACATAGTGGATAAATGTTATACGTTCGAGTGAATATGATGATATGCATGAGATGTTAAAGTGGGTTTATGTGATCTAATGTGATTCTAAATGTGTTGTGATCACATACATGATGTCTTTCTCCTCATTTTAACGTGGCATATACAAAGAAAATAAATGATACGTTCGACTATATACATATACGTGTTATGCCTGAGTAATGATTTAACGAGTAAAATGAAATAGAAAGGATCTATAAACACATACCACATCTTAGAAAGGTGGTGATAAGAAAGTAAAGTTCGAATGATAGCACAAGATGAAGGCAGTAGACTTGGCGAGCTCAAATACGTTTTTACGTATTCACTTTCTTATCCGTTTTGCTTCCCCAAGGAGAGACAAACGTTTTTGGGTTTTTAAGTTCATTAGTGAGAGTGAAATGAGTGAAAGATGAGTAGGGTAGAGTGGTTAGAAGAGGGCATGATATAGACATGAACCCACACACGTTTGTTGACCATTTGACCTCCAATCTCAATTATATGTGATCACTGTGGATCAACAGGACTTGGAGGTACATTCTCAATCATATTCTGATCTTGCAAGATCCTAAGATAGATATGATAGTTGGTAAAATCTTATCTTGGCTTGGTGTAAAATAAATATACACGTTTTCTTTTTATCGAGTTCAAAACATGAAGCCAACGTACCACATTGGTCTTCTGCTGTTATAACCTCATTCCAAACGTTCATTTATGCTAGAAATAACATTAGAGAGTCATAGGAAAAATCGGGGAGTTATTTGGTTGAGTTTTGGGAATATTTGTTCATACGTATAAGTTGAAAATGGGACGAATGAAATGGCCTTGGATCCTATAGTAATACTCGACATATGAGGCTGGGATTTGGTATAAATATAGTTTGGTGGGTGGTGATCGTCATGGTGCAAAAACATGTGTAGGTTACGTTTGAATATATGGAGCATTAGAATCGTTTTTGGGAGGTGGTGTGAATCGGGTTTGTAGCACAAGAAAGGAAAGAGAAAGAAAAAAAATGGTGATGGGCTTGTGGAGTTGGGCCTGTGTAGTGTGAGATGGTGATGGGCTGGGAAAAAGATGCAGCCAGTTTGGTTTATTAGTTAGTGAAATTTAAATTGTAATTAGTGTATATATTTATTTGTGTTAATTATAATTAGTGAAATTTGAAATTAGTGTAAATGGTGGTTTGTGGAATATTAATCCTTGTGAAACAGGGATGTCTCGTAATACGCGTTGTGAACTAATGTCGTTATTTGGTGATTTTGTGATGACGTGACGTTGTGATAATTTTAAATTTTCCCCCTAAAAATGGTGATTAAAATTAATGACATAGATTAATAATAGTTAAACGTAGTTAATTAAATGGAATTTTGCAGTTTGCTACAGTATCCACCCCTCAATTTTGAACTTCGTCTTGAAGTTCAGTCTGTGATAGATGTTGAAAAATGTGGTGTTCAAGGGTGAGGAAAAATGTTGTCAAGAGATTTTTATTCGAAAATTTGAGGAACGTGAGTCTGTTAGACCTATACGTACTAGACGAGGTAAATTTAAATGTTTGGTCAACTAATGAATCCAGGGGATGTGAATAGTGAAAGCAACGGTCGTGAACAGTAGAATAACGGCTAGTTTTTCCCTATATATACCCAATTTAATTTTTATTCTTCTTCAACTACATCTCTTTCATTTCCCACATTCCTAAAATGCCGCCATTCGCCATAATTTTTGCAACCGTGTACATCGTCATTGTCGCCGCTTATTTAGCTCTCTTTCCCAACGAAGATTCCGGTTACTTGGTTGTGATCTTGTTGTTTGTCGTACCCCTCACGGTTTTAGCTATTACTGTGGATAAGTTTTGGGGGTAATAGTCTCGAGCTAGGGTTGTTTCGAATGTACCCTTGTTATATTCCTATGTAATCCTTAATAAATGTGGAATAAAACTCGTTTGTCTTTATGTTTAAGAACTAGTCTTGTTATGGTTTTTAATATTTTGTTCGTATTTATCATACAGAATAATCAAGGTGATACATCCCGTGGTGGGAGTTCTTGTCGTTATGGCGGGTCAACCTATTGAAGACTCTATGCCTTTTATTGTATTCATTGTAATATTAGCACTTCCGATGCTAATTATCTCGCTATGTGTTAGTTTTCGTGGTTTCTAATAAAATTTATGCTATTTGTGTTTTCCATATATTTTTGTGAATTCTTAGAGTTTCTAAATTCGTACTTTTCTCGGCTTCTTATAATAAGGTGATGGGTAGTAAGTGTAAGATCGTACTTTTCATTCTCCTACAGGTGATCCAAATGGATGTTTGTGAAAGTTTATTTTGCTCATCAAGATTTTGCTTTTGAATGGAAATTGTTATTAAAGACTCAGTAAAAGATAACTGTTTCCATTTAATAGACAATGAATTCTTTCCTAAACTTAGATAATAGGTACTTAGGCTAATGTATAAATTATGGACCAAATGAATGTTGTTGCTTGGCTCAGTCACCGTGGTATTTTATGCTTTTCAAAAAATATATAAATTGGTGTTCAACGTGTTGTTTTTGTAAAATGACAACATAATTTGATCCGTGCTGAATACACTTATAAATAAATGCAGACAGAGGATACGCGTGAATAATTACAAATTACCCCTTTGTGAAAAAGGATACTTGCAAAAACTCACGTTCGTGTGTAGTGTGAAACAGGTAAGTGATTACCCGAATCGTTTCCCAACGAGGTGTGAATGGGCAAACTGTGAAAAGCTTTGGATTAGAGTGACTGATGATATGATATGAGATTTTGCTTTTTGATTAATTCTAAATAACAAATGAGAAACAAATATACACAGGAAAATTAAACGCGAATTAATAAACTGAAAACGCGTAACAGGAAATCTAAAATGGGACAAAAAAGTAAAATTTATGAAATTAAAACCTAAAAATGTAAAATTACTTAAAACTTATTTTGAAACTAAAATTATATTTTTTTACACTTATTATCTAATTATTATTAATTATTTATTACTTAATAATTATTTAAAACTAATTAAATTTATAATAAATACTAAATGAACAAAGAAAAATCTATAACTTTTTCTATAAATATTATGAGGTGAAAAGAAGCTAAGAAAATTATAAAAATGAAAAATGCTTAATTAAAATTTAAAAAGATAAATTCTATTAAATAGAAGCTATCACTATTTTTCTGTTTTTGTTTTTCTTAAGGTCTAATAATACAATTATATTTTTCCTAGATTACAAATGACAAAAGAAAATTATGTAAAAAAGATTTATATTTTTTTGATTATTTATCTATTTATTATGATTTAATTACTATTTTAAACTTATTAAAAGATAAAAAATATTAAAACTATTAATAAAAATCTGATACTTTTTATTTAATTACTTTATATTATTACAGTGCTAGGAAAATTAAAAAGGTGGCCTCAGCTTATACAGATAAGCTGTAATAAGCTAATAAGCTAAATAAGCTAAAACTGCAAATATGTATTATATATTAAATAATGCAAAGTGATACTGAAAAAGACCAAAGGGCGCGTTGGCTGAGTCTGTGTGTTGTGAGCGAGAGGTCTGGGGTTCGAATCCTTACCCAGACCTTTTTCTAAAAACTTATTTTTTTTGATTTTTTCTTTTTGCTAATTACTTTTAAGCTATAAATAAGCAACTTTAAAAATGACAATATTTTTCTAATGAGCTAAATAAGCCAGAAACCAACTGCTTATCTCAACAGTTGGCGATTATAAAGGTTTTAAAAAACTAGATTTTGAACAAATAAGCAAATGGATTATTTATAAGCTATAAGGTATTGAGATAAGTTAAAATGGACTGAGACAAGTTTAAATAAGCTATAGGGAGCAATATAAGCACTAGGGAATAACAAATAAGCACGAAATGAGCTAAAAAGTCCAAAAAATCTGCTGAAATACTTATGGTGCAGGGCAGAAACTGTTGTTTTCAAGCTACGAAAAAGCAGCTTAAAAAAAATCTAAAAAATAAACTAAAAATATGACTAAGTGTTGGGTCTGAAATGCTGCTGATTGGAGAATTACAACTCTGCCGGATAGTTATGTAACTCTGCTGATTAGCATAAGAACTCTGCTGTTTTGATAACTCTGCTGTTTTGGTATAATAGGCATAGTGTAACTCTGCTGCTAGCTCACGAGGACTCTGCTGCTAGAAGGATTACTCTATTGCTTATTAATTATGTAAAGTATGTTAAGATAAGTATAGAAAAGATACGTATGAATATTTTACTTGTATAGGAAGTCTTGTAAACCGACTAGGACTCCTTATGCTATAAAAGGAGATTCTAGGGTTAGAGTTAGATGTCGATTGATTAATTATCTTAGCATACATATTATTGTTTTCACTTCAAGGTTTCTTGTAACCCTATTGCTATTCAGAGCAATCGTTATTAATATAATTGAAGTGTTGTTGGATAATCCGTTTGTGTTTTCTTCTTAAGATCAAATATTAGTTTCCGCATAATATTTGATATACAACCTAAGATCAGTTTCTATACCGATTACTTTAGATTTATCTAAGGTAGTTAATAAGATCGTGAAGCTCAACTGGGATCAACAAGTGGTATCAGAGCTTGTGATCTAGAAACTGGTACCAAGAAGAATTATTCAAAACAAAGATCTGTTTAATCATCAAAGCAAGCAATGGATTCCGATTCGACTCACATGGTTACTGCTTCAAGAGTTCCCATGCTCAAGACTGGAGAGTATGAGATCTGGAAGATGAGGATGCAACAATACATGCGAATGGTTGATTACTCTCTCTGGGAAGTTGTTCTTGATGGTGATAAGGTGCAAACCAAGACTGCTACTGGATCAGTCTTGACTCTCAAGACTAGTGAGGAGAAAGCTCAGAGAAGATTGGAGGTTAAGGCTCACAGTATTCTCATGATGGGAATACCTAATGATTATCAATTGAGTTTTAATCATATTGAGTCTGCTAAGGAGTTGTGGGAAGCTATTGAACTTTGATTTGGTGGGAATGAAGCTACCAAGAAATCTAGAAAGAATCTCCTTAAGCACCAGTTTGAGACTTTTTCTGCTATGAGTTCTGAGAACATTGAGGGAACTTATGATCGACTTCATAAGTTAACCAGTCAGATGGCTCTGTTGAAGATTGAACCATCTCAAGAAGATGTCAATCTAAAGTTTTTGAGAAGTCTATCTTCTGAGTGGAACACTCATACAGTGGTTTGGAGGCACAAGGAAGATTTTGATACTATGACATTGGATGATCTATACAACAACTTAAAGGTGTATGAATCAGAAGTTAAAGGATTTTCAAGCTCATCCTCTACCACTAATAATCTTGCCTTTGTCTCCTCAAGCAACAAGACTTCTGGTAGTCATCAAGAGCACTCTGCTGCTGGTACTTTTGCTCCTGCTGTTGGTTCACATGTCTCTGCTGCTGACTCTGCTAACCCCAACACCATCAGTGATGCTGCTATTTGTGCTTATTTGGCTGAACTTACTACTAGTACTTCAGTCATGCCTCAAGATCTGGATGAACTTGATCCTGATGATGTTGAAGAAATGGATATGCATTGGCAGTATGCAATGCTAACTATGAGGGCAAGGAGGTTTCTTAAGAGAACTGGTAAAGAGATGAAGTTCAGAAGAAACAGGAATGTGGGATTTGACAAGTCAAAGGCTGAATGTTTCAATTGTCGAAAGAAGGGACACTTTGCAAGGGAATGCAAAGCACCCAAAAGAAACATTGCAGATACCAAGAAGATTACTGTTGAAGAGTCAAGTCCTGATGCTGCTGCTGCTGCTATGGTGTCATGTGATGGGTTTGGAGAGTTTGATTGGAGTGAGCATGCTGAAGATGGTCCTAACTATGCTTTGGCAGCTGAAGAGGAATCTCAAGTTCAACACTTTTCTCTTATGGCCTATTCTTCTTCTTCTTCTGGATCAGACTCTGAGGTATCCAATGAATCATCATGTTCTTTTAAATCATGTTCAGATAAAATTGATGAACTTAAGTCTAGCAATGGAAATCTTAAAAAGGAAAATGAAATACTTAAGTTAGACAATCTCAGTTATGAATATGGTTTAAAGAATTTAGAAGAGAAATTGGAATTCTATAAAAAGGCTGAAATTGAATATCTTGATCAAATCACTATTCTTAAAAATGAGCTTATTAAGAAAGAAGATGAGATTAAGGTACTTATGGGAAAAGTAGAGGAGGCTGAACAGGCTAGAGATTTAGCTAAGAATGAGACTGAAAAACATGTTGTTAGGATAGAAAAACAACAATTTGCTACTGACATTCTTAGTAAACCAATAGGAAGGCACTTTGCTGATTCAGGTAGTGGACTAGGGTACAATGCTGTTGCTCACCCTAAGAAACTTAGTGCTCATGCCCCTCCTACTAGGACATTGACTTTCATATCTGAGTCTGGGGATAAACCTGTAGGTGAAACTAGTAAATCTGTAGAAGAAACTAGTGAAACTAACAAAGAGTCACCTAAGGTTGAGTTAAAGAAGTATGAGCAACCACCCCTGATTGAAGATTGGGAGTCTGACAGTGATGATGGGATTGTAGAATCTGATTCAACCTCTAAGAACAAAAAGAAAGAAATTCCTGCTGTTATTGAATCACAAGTACCTAGAGCTAAAAAGGTTGAGTTTGTTAAGCCTAAGCTAGGTAAAGGTATCTCTAGGAAGATGGCTGAGTTTAACAATACACCTAGAGTATATCCTAAGAGAACTAATAACTTGCCTAGGGGAAACCAGAGAAATTGGAACAACCTAGTTTTACAAAAATTAGGGACTGATTTTCAACTATTTAAAAAGGCATGTTATAGTTGTGGTAGTTTTGAACATTTGCAAGATGAGTGTTATTACTATCAAAAACCAGTGTGGAACCAATATACAAGGGTGAACCATAGAAACTTTGGTAGAAAGACTCACCCACATCCCAAAAGAAACATGGTTCCTAGGGAAGTTCTGATGAGAGATGGTACTTCTAGAGTTATCTCTCCTATTGCCCCAAATGTGCCCATAAAGAAGAATATAGATAACTCTGCTGTTCAGTCAAACCCTGCTGTTCCAGCAAACTCTGCTGTTCAGGCAGACTCTGCTGTTTTGCCTAAAGTTGTGACTGATACTGTTGTGGGCAACCATTTTTATGCTGTTAAAGCCTCAGCTTGCTGGGTCTGGAAACCAAAAGTTAAAGTTTTAGATCATGTTCTCAGACACAGCAGTGCACCAATGCAGTTGAAGAAATTTGACTACTTTGATGCACAAGGTAGATCCAAGTCAGTAATGGCTTGGGTCCCCAAGAGAAACTAATTCTCTTACTTTTTGTGCAGGGCAATCTACAAAAGGAGCTAAAGGACAAATGTATTTTTGATAGTGGATGCTCTTCACATATGACTGGAGACCAAAGCAACTTGGAGAATTTTGAAGCTTTGGATGGTGGTTATGTGGCCTTTGGAAATGATCCTAAAGGAGGTAAAATAGTTGGTCAAGGCATCATCAGAACTGGAAAGTTGGATTTTGAGAAAGTGTATTTGGTGAATGGTCTCAAGTTTAATCTTTTTAGTGTCTCACAAATGTGTGACAGGAAGAATTTTGTTCTTTTTACCGACACTGAGTGTCTTGTTTTGTCTCCTGACTATAAGATACCTGATGATAAATTGGTTCTTCTTAAAGTCCCTAGACATGACAATATATACAGTGTGGATATAAAGAATATTATTCCTAAAAGAGATTTGACTTGTCTGTTTGCCAAAGCCACTGTTGATGAATCCAAACTATGGCACAGAAGGCTTGGGCATCTGAACTACAAGGCTATGAACAAGTTGGTGAAAGGGAACTTGGTCAGAGGATTGCCTTCAAAGGTCTTTGAGAATCCTGAAGTTTGTGTTGCTTGCCAGATGGGAAAGCAACATAGAGCTTCCTGTAAGTCCAAATTGGTGAATTCTATAACTGAACCTTTATTTATGTTACACATGGACTTATTTGGACCTACATATGTGAATAGTTTAAATAAAAAGATGTATGGTTTAGTGGTCACTGATGACTATAGTAGGTTCACTTGGGTATTCTTTTTAGCTTCTAAGGATGAGACTGCAGGCATTCTTAAGGCTTTTATTACCAGGATAGAAAACCTATTTAATCATAAGGTCAAAGTCATCAGATGTGATAATGGAACTGAATTTAAGAACAAGGTGATGAATCAGTTCTGTGAGGAAAAGGGTATAACTAGACAATTTAGTGTAGCTAGAACTCCTCAGCAAAATGGTGTGGCTGAGAGAAGGAATAGGACATTAATTGAAGCTGCCAGAACTATGTTGTCAGAGTCTAAGTTACCCACTATCTTTTGGGCTGAAGCAGTCAACACTGCTTGTTATGTGCAGAATAGGACTAAGATAGTTAAGCCTCATAACAAGACCCCCTATGAGTTATTGCATGGTAGAAAACCTATGATAGGTTTCTTAAGACCATTTGGGTGTCCTGTTACTATTTTGAACACCATTGACCACTTAGGAAAGTTTAGTGAGAAAGCAGACATAGGTTTCTTTGTTGGTTACTCTACTGAAAGTAAGGCTTTTAGAGTTTTTAATCAAAGGACTGGGCATGTAGTTGAAAATTTACATGTGACTATTAGAGAAACCACACCTAATGTTGATGGAAAAGGACCTGACTGGATGTTTGATATTGATTCTTTAACCGAAAGTATGAATTATCAACCAGTTGTTGCAGGTACTACTAACATGTCTGCAGGTACACCAACTAACCCTAATGCAGGTACACAAGCACAGAAGGATGGATCTGCAGAGGAGTTTGTGTTGATTGAAAAGTGGAAGTTTGATCAGTATTTCTCTCCAACAGCTAAAGAAAGAAAAAGTTCAGGTGGTGATGCTGTACCTAAGGAAATACCAAAGGTTAATGCAGAAGGTGATGATGAATCTGCTCATGATGATAAGGAAAGAAGTGTAGAGTCACAAGTTGATGGAATTCAAGGGAATAAACCGAGCAGCAGTTCTCTTAACTCTGCTGCCAAGTCTAAACACTCTGCTGTTAAGCCAAAGCACTCTGCTGTTAAGGCAAAACACTCTGCTGTTCAACTTGGTAACTCTGCTGCTGAACTCAAAGACTCTACTGATAAAGATGGTGATTCTTATGATGATTCTTCTGATGATATGCCCGAATTGGAAGAAGTGTATGTGGATACTGATGATGAAGTTGTTGATGTTTTTAGTGCTGAAGCTGATTTATCAAACTTGGAGACTGACATACCTGTTAGTCCCACACCAACAACAAGAATCCACAGGAATCATCCAAAGGAGCAAATAATTGGTGATGTTCACTCTGCTGTTCAGACCAGAAGTAAATCAAAAGGGTTGAGTGATTTGCTTGATCAGGGATTGTTTGCTCAAACACTTAAGAAGAGGAATAGCCACAAGGATCTACAAAATTGCATGTTTGCCTGTTTCTTATCTCAAGAAGAACCCAAGACCATTCACAAGGCTTTGAAAGATGAAAGTTGGGTTGAAGCTATGCAAGAGGAGTTGCTGCAGTTCAAGCTTCAGGAGGTCTGGACATTAGTTGATTTGCCTAATGGAAAAAGGGCAATTGGTACAAAATGGGTGTTCAGATGTAAAAGAGATGAAAGAGGCATTGTTATCAGAAACAAGGCTAGATTGGTGGCTCAGGGATACACTCAGGAAGAAGGGATAGACTATGATGAGGTATTTGCTCCAGTTGCAAGACTGGAGGCTATCAGACTTTTCTTGGCATATGCCTCATACAAGAATTTTCCTGTGTATCAAATGGATGTGAAAAGTGCTTTCTTGTATGAAAAGATACCTGAAGAGGTTTATGTGATGCAACCACCTGGGTTTGAAGATCCTAAGTATCCTGACAGGGTCTACAAGGTAAAGAAAGCACTGTATGGATTACATCAAGCTCCTAGAGCTTGGTATGACACCTTATCCCAATATTTGTTGAATAATGGTTTTAGCAGAGGAACCATTGATAAAACATTGTTCATTAAGAAAGACAAAAAGGATATCCTACTTGTTCAAGTTTATGTAGATGATATCATTTTTGGGTCTACAAATAAGGTGTTATGTGATGGATTTGAGAAGCTAATGCACAGTAGGTTTGAGATGAGTTCTATGGGAGAGTTGACTTTCTTTTTGGGGCTTCAAGTCAAGCAGATGAAAGATGGAATTTTTATTAGCCAAGACAAGTATGTGGCTGATATGTTGAAGAAATTTGGATTCCAGGATGTGAAGGCAGCCAAGACACCTATGGATAAGAATAAACCTTTGCTCAAGGATGAAGATGGAGTAGAGGTTGATGTACATCTGTATAGATCCATGATTGGCTCATTGATGTATCTGACTGCTTCAAGGCCAGATATCATGTTTTCTGTGTGTGCCTGTGCTAGATTCCAAGTGTCCCCAAAGGTTTCACACTTGGAAGTAGTCAAAAGAATTTTTAGGTACCTAAAGGGTCAACCAAAACTTGGTCTTTGGTATCCTAATAATTCACCATTTGACTTGATAGCATACTCAGATAGTGACTATGCTGGAGCTACTATGGATAGAAAATCAACTACAGGAGGCTGTCAGTATCTTGGTCATAGGCTTATCTCTTGGCAATGTAAGAAACAAATAGTGGTAGCCAATTCAACAACTGAAGCAGAATATGTTGCTGCTTCTAGCTGCTGTGGACAGGTGCTCTGGATTCAGAACCAGCTGCTGGATTATGGGTACAATTTCATGAACACAAAAATTTTTATTGACAACAACAGCACAATGTGTATTATAAAAAATCCTGTTTTTCATTCTAAAACAAAACACATAGAGATAAGACATCATTTTATTAGAGATTGTTATGAGAAAAAGTTAATTCAAGTGGTTAAAATTCATACTGACAACAATGTTGCTGATTTACTTACAAAATGTTTTGACATCAGTAGATTTCAGTTTCTAGTTGCTAGTATTGGCATGATCAATCTTTAACTATTTTAACTATCTTATCTCTGTATGATTTTGTAAAATTTTGTAAGGATTTGTGCTGTTGATTTGTCATTATCTTGTGTTTAGTTAAAGTCTGCTGTTTAGTTGGTTTGTTGCTATGCTACTCTGCTGCTATTATGGAATATTCTTGTTTGTGTTTGTTGTTTGCAACTAACCTTTTGCAGATACATATACAAATACTCAAGTAAAGCAAGGAAAATTAAAAGGTTCATTCATTCCATAAGCAATGTACAGAGACAGTTTTCTTACAAACATCACTCAAAAGAAAAGTTCAAAAGACATCAAGCTACAAAGATTCACAACCTACATCTTAGCAAAATCAGGCATGACCTTGCTTCGTGGTCCCCTAGTGCCCATGGCCTCAAAAACCTTTGGGCAGGGGAGTGCAAGCACTACTGGACGAGGAGGTGGAGTTTGCTGCTGACTGGTGGAGGGAGCTGCTTTCTTCTGCTGGTTGTTCTTCTTTAGCACAGAGGGTTTCTTCTCAACCGGACTTGGCTTTGGCTGAGGAATGTGGACACTCTTTGCAAATTCGGATGCGGCTTTCTCCATCTGCTTCTGTAGTTCAGCTGTTATTGGATGTTTTGGAGGGATGATCTCCCAAGCTCCTTGGTAGTAAGTCATGTGTTTTGGCCAACCTTGCTGTTTCCCAGGCCAATCAGCTGTTTCGTCATCGCTTGATTCTTCAAATGACGATGGTGTCGATGGAAGTGGATCGGAGTATGACTCTTCCTTGATTGCTTTTCCTTTGTTTTGCGATGTGGATGCATTCTTAGGAAAGTAACTAGCCCAACCTTTTGAGTCCTCCGATGATGAATCTGAAGATATTTCGATGATTGGTGTTTTTGATGAACTCATGTTGGATTGGTGTTATGTTAGGGTTTGGAATTGGGGATTTGCTTTAGTGATTAAGGATTTATGGAGTTTAATGTGAGGTTGGTATGATATTTAAGGAGATGATTTTTAACGATTTTGGGATTGTTGACTTTCGGTCAATACTTTCATAACTCTGCTGATGAGTTTGAAAGTTGAAGGGTCAAACTGAAAAATTTTGGCGCGTTCTTAACCCTAATTGAATCAAAAAGGTATCTTTTACCCAATTGATTTCATTACGCTCTAATTGCTCCAAACTTACACTCACTCAAACACAACAATTCATATCATTTCACCCCAAACCCCCAAATCCAATGGCTCAAAGAACGTTTCCGGAAGAACACAATCAGATAGCGTTTCTCAGTAAGGTTAATGCAGCGGATGGATTTTACGAGGTTATGGATTTTCTGGGTTCGTCTAAGTTAAGGTATGCATTAACAGTTGCCCCTACAATTTACAAATCTCATATGAGACAATTTTGGTCAACTGTTAGATTGGATGTCTTAGATGGTGAGGAACGACTGGTAGGTAGTGTAGATGGGGAGGACATTGTAGTTAGTGAAACCACAATTAAGAGAAGTTTGAGATTGTCAGGCACCCCAACACCCCCTACTATAACCCCTGAAGTTGTGATGGCTGAACTTGAGACTTTTGGTTATGAGAGACCTGAGAATAGTGGAACATTTTTGAAAGGTCGTATGTGTCCCCATTGGAAGTTTTTACTGCATACTCTACAACATTGCTTGTTTCCTAAGATAGGTGGGTGGAGTGAGTTTAATGCATCTCAGGCAATGGCTTTAGTATGTTTAGCTACAGGGAAGCCCTATGATTTTTCTGTTATGATATTTGAGGGGATGAAGAAATTTGTTAAGAAGAAGTTCTACTTATACCCTAGGTTTCTACAACTTATAATAAACAAACAGCTAAGGGAACCTTTGAGGCATTCACAAATTGAGCCCTGTAGTAGAATGGCCATCAAGATGTTTGCATTTTTGAAGAAGAATGGGAAAGGATTTTCTGGTGTTATTACTCCCTTAACTGAGCATATCTTGAATGTAGTGGCTGCTGTAAATGAGGATGAAGAAGCTGGAACACCCACAGCTTCCCATCACACATCCTCATCAACAAGTTTAAATGAATCATCTTCCACTAAACCACAACCTACCCAATCACCTAGGAATTCACAAAATGAGAACATTGTGCACCCTCAGGCCAATGTTAGTATGGTAGCAGATGAGGCTGGTACAGGTGGTGGAGGTACCATGATGGAAGAGGCTAGCACTACTGTTTCCAACTTAGTAGTTGAACAGGACAGTGCTAACATACTTAAGACCTCAACCATGGCAACATCATTTGTAGAAGGTTCTCAGGAACCTGATACAACTGGTGGTAACCCCAGCCAAATGGTTTTTATGGGGGGCTCAGATGTTCATCCTAGGGATGAGACTGAGTTTATGTCCAAAGATTCACCTCTCAGAGAAGGTAACACATCTCGAAGTGATGAGGACAGAGATGAACATATTGAATTGATGGACACTTATGTACATATTGACATTGCAAATGATACACCTCTCGGACCAGGTCACACAGGTCGAAGTGTTGATGCTAGATTTGAACTTGAAACTGATGATTTGACGGCTAACACACCAGTACAAAATGCCAATTCCAATGATCAACCTCTCGGGTCAGGTTACACAGACCGAAGTTGTGAGGATATCATGAAACAATTGAAAGAATTGACGGAAAATTGTACCAAATTGTCAAAGGAGGTGCTTGATCTAAGAAAGGAGTTAAAGACAGTCAGATCTACTCAAGGTGCTGAAATTAGGAGGCTTAAATTAAGGGTTACACATCTTGAGGGGAGGCTCAAGAAGAGGTCCAAACCAAGTTTGGAAGAGGATGCTTCCAAACAGGGGAGGAATGATGAAGAGGCTGTTATAAATGATCAAGAGGATGTGATAGGTTCAGGGGAGGTAGAAAAGGATGGTGTAAAAGATTCAGTGGAGGTTGAAGTTGTAAAAGACTCTGTTGTTGAAAATGTTGGTGAAAAGGGTGACTCTGCTGGTGAAGAACACTCTGCTGATGAAGTTGCTGGTGCAGAAGAACACTCTGCTGATAGGTTGAATGTTTCTGCTGAAAATACAGAGAAAAGTGCTGGAGTTAAGAACTCTGCTGATGATGAATCAGATGATGAACAGTTAACCTTAGCTCAAGTGCTGCTGAACATGCACAAAGAAACTAAAACACCTACACCATCACAAACACAACCTGTTGCTGACTCTGCTGAAGAACTTGTAATAAAGAAAAAGTTGGCTGATGAACAAGCTCAAATTGCTCAGGATGAAGAGTATGCTAGAAGAGTTGCAGCTGAAGAAGAAGGAAATCAGACTGAACTTATGGAAAGCTCTTCATTTAAAGAGATTAGTCAAGAAGAATGAGATGAGCAGTTGCAATATTTCATTGAGTCTGATATGATTGTCAGAGGTGAAGCTAGGCTGATATCAAATGATGAGCAGTTGGATGGTACTGTAAAGACAGAAGAGCTTGTTGCTTTTATACTCAAAAAGAATGGATTAGCTAAGTGGGAAGAGTTGATTAAGAGGATAACAGAAGCACAGAAGCATGGTTATAAACCAAAGTCAGCTTCAAGGAAAGCATTGGTTACTGACATGAAATACTATTTGAAGAATGCTAGAAACTATCAGATGAAGGATTTCAAAGGAAAGCCAGATCACTTAATTGAAAAGGAATTTTATGAAACTTATGCTCAGCTTAATCCAAGAAAAGTTTCTGACAAGAAGAGAAATCCAGAAGTTATGGGATCTGACAATCTAAAAGCATCTGGGAGTGGAAGTGTGTCAAAGTTTGTAGTATCTGATGCTGAGAAAGAGAAAGAAGTTGTTGTTGAAACTGAAGAAATGACTGAATCCTCTGCTGGTACAAAGAGATATAGAAGGAGAGTAAAGCAGGTGAGTAGGAAGAAGAGAAAAATTCAGTCAGTAGTGATGAGTGATTCTGAGGAAGAGGAGAAAGAAGATAGTGATTCAGGGAATGAAGAAGTGACTGCAGATGAGATGAAAGGGGTTATGGATCTCACAGTTCATGAACCTCAAGAAGAGCCTGAGTTACTTAATGAAGTACCTTTATCAGTAAAATATCCAATAATTTCATATTCACATGATATTTTAGCTGATAGTAGTGTATGCTGGATAGTAAAGAGATCAAATGGTTCAAGTGTGGGGTATATTAGTTTTTCTCAAATGCTGCACTATATGGATAGAGATGATATTACTCAACTCTGGAATTTGTACAAGATGAGGTATGGAGATACTAGACCAGAGATAGTGTATGAGAGGCTAAATTATTACTACTTGAAGAACATGTTTGAACCAGATGAGAAAAGTATTGAATGGAAGAAGTTACTGAGCTCTACAGTTCAGAAGTGGTACTTATATCAAAGTTGTGGAGTTCATGTTTTGTCTTGTATAGGTGTGACTGTGTATATGCTTGTGGAGAAGGATTATGTCATCAACAACAGTACATCTATTCTGTATCAAATGTTGCAACCTGGAAAGTTGACACTTCAAAGACCATTTGATTCAGATAATCAAGCAAAAGAATTGATTGAGAAATACAAACAGTTGCTGGTATCACAGGTTTCAAAACAGTAAGGTGTTTGGAAGCATCCTCCTGGTGGTTATCTGGGATTAAGGAAACTTGATGATTTTTGGAGAAAAATATCAAGTTTAGGGGAGGATTGTTGGGTCTGAAATGCTGCTGATTGGAGAATTACAACTCTGTCGGATAGTTATGTAACTCTGCTGATTAGCATAAGAACTCTGCTGTTTTGATAACTCTGTTGTTTTGGTATAATAGGCATAGTGTAACTCTGCTGCTAGCTCACGAGGACTCTGCTGCTAGAAGGATTACTCTATTGCTTATTAATTATGTAAAGTATGTTAAGATAAGTATAGAAAAGATACGTATGAATATTTTACTTGTATAGGAAGTCTTGTAAACCGACTAGGACTCCTTATGCTATAAAAGGAGGTTCTAGGGTTAGAGTTAGATGTCGATTGATTAATTATCTTAGCATACATATTATTGTTTTCTGATGAGTGTCTAAATACTCATCATTTTTACCTAATCTGAACTGCCAAAACTCTCAAAAACACTCAGAAATGCATCATAATACTGAAATTATTCCAGAATTGTGTTTTATATGTCTCAGATGCAAAATGTTTAAAAACAGTTGAAAAACGAACAAAGTTTGCATAATTGGCAGTTTCAGTCCCTCAACTTTTAAAAGTTGTCAAATCTAGTCCCTGATTATTCTAAAACAGAAAAAGTCATCAAAGGTCCTTTAAGAATCATAAAATTACAAAATAAGTCCTTTGGTGCAAAGTTTCATAAATTTACAAGTTTGGTCCCTCAACTTTGAAAAATGTCAAATTTAGTCCTCGGGTATTTAAAATATGGAAATTATCAAATATAACCCTTGTACTATTTAAACTTGGCAGGAAATACCCTTGTGATAATTATTGGAAGATGTGCAGGTTGGGTCCTTCAAGTTTCAGAAAGTTACATTTTTGGTCCTTGTGATTTTGCTATAAACAACCGGATCCTTAATTAAAATAAACCAACCCACCCTTTTTTGTTAAACCCAATCCAATACATAAACCACACCAGCCCAATCCCCTACCCAGTCCAAACTATAAACCCGGATCCAAACCAATACCCCAACTGGTATTTAATACCAGTCAAACCTTGGTCAAACTCATCCCCAACCTCACAAAACCCGCCAAACCGCCTAGCCCATGGTTTCTCTGCTAAACCACTCCCCATCAAATCCCACTCACCTAACAATACAAGAAGCATTGAATGCTTCTTCTCCACTCCCCTGATAAGCATTAATTGCTTATGCCTGCTCAATCCACTAACCCATGTTTCCCGCCAAAAAGCAAATTCAACGCTAGAGATGCAATTGACCCAATCCAATGGTGGGAATGAGTTCGGAGGAAGGTGCAAGGAAGATCCCAGATTAGTATAGTATATATAGAAGGCTTTGTAAGCCAAAGTAAAAAAAAGTAGTTAAGTTTTAATTAATCGTATTTTTCAATTCAGTATCTCCTTATTGTAATTCTCAGTTAAGATTATCAATATAAGTTGTTTCAAGTATCTTTGTTCCATTTTCAAGTTGTTTGTACTCAGTTCAAGTTAAAAGTTAATTTCAAGTTGAATTGTGGTGATCGTATAAGCTTAAGCTCTCTCACATTATCATAAAAAGCTCAAATAAACCCTGTATTAAGCTCACATAAGCTAGTCTTAGCTTCATGTAAGTTTAATTAGCATTTATCAGTTCTTAATATCAAATTCGAAGTGAAGTCAACGAAAGTCAAACAAGCTCATGATAAGCTTCTCTGAAGTCAACAAGCTGGAATTGTGAAAGCTTCTGGTTTAGTGGTTCTATGGAGAGCCTATAAGTGATCTTTGTCCTTGGTTCCCTTGAGTTTCATGCAAAGTCGATTGTAAGCCAATAATCTCCTTTTAGCTTAAATTTTCATTTAATCATTTAAGCTACTTAAACTAGTTTAAAAGCTGCTAAATATAATCAATATTAGTTAAATATCAATTATAGTTCAAGTTCTCAGCTTGTTTAATCAATCTCAGTTCAAAACTTACAAAACACCACCCAAAAGGGGTGTTTGGTTTAAGTGCTGTCACAAGCATAACCAGCTTGTACTGTTGCCTTACCATATGGTCAACTTTGGTTAAGCTTATCTCAGTCCCTATAAGCTATTTTCAACATCTCTTAAGCTCTATAGATCAGATATCTAATTTCCTAGACCTAGTGTGATTTTCAGTCAAGTAGAAGCTCAAATAAGCCAATATAAGCCCTAAGCCTTTTAAGCCTGTTTCTTTGGCACTTTTGTGTTCCAATTAGTGTATTGGTTAAGTCCTCAAAACCTTAGAACCTAGCATCAAGTATACACTGAGTTGCTTAGCAACTCAGTTTCACAGACTGCATAAAGCAGACTTTGTGGTTTTTATAAAACTTTGCAGATTTTTAGTTCACTCATTTTAAGCCCAATTAAGCTCATTCCTTTTGATCCTTAAACCTCACCAGCTCAACTCATTAGGATAATTTTAGTTCGATTTTTAAAAGTCTCTACAAGCCTTAAAATTACCCTCGAATTAGGGCAAATCTGCCCTGTGCAGAGCAACCAACTGACTCACAAAAGCCAAAAGCTTTTTGTGAGCTTTTCTGGCTTATTCAAACCAGCTTTTCTTAAACCATTAGTGTATTTAGGTGTTAAACAGTCCATAGATCAAAAGTTCATAAGCTCACATCTTAAAAACAAACTTATAGCTTGTTTGATTGATCTTGGTTCTTGAAAGCTTCATAAGCCCAACTGAGCAGCCTTCATAAGCTGTTTTCAGCTTATTTGTTGAAGTTCATAATTCGACCTAGTTATAAAAAATACTCACCACTAGCTAGTTAGTAAGTTCCAATAGGTAGAAGTCAAAAATAAAAAAAAAAAAAAAAAGTTGCTTGTGGGATTCGAACCTGTGACCTTGTGGTTATCTGGGTCAAAACCAAAGCGAACTTGTGCACCATCTGGGCTAAGTGTTACTTAGTGTTTTAAGTTTCATCAGTTATTTATATACTTGTCCAGTCAAAATAAGCTTATTTTCTTATTAGCTTATTTTCTGCTTATCAGAATAAGCTACCACCTCCATTTTATTTTTTATACCTCAGTAATCACTTAGAGTAATCTATAAAAAAGTTTCAGATTTTTATTAATAGTTAAAATATTTTTAATCTTTTAATTAGTTTAAAATAGTAATTAAATCATAATAAATAGAATATTACTCAAAAAAATATAAATCCAACTTTCATAATTTTCTTTTGTTATTTTTAATCTAGGAAAAATATAAAAAATATTTTTAGGTCTTAAGAAAATCAAAAATAGAAATAAAGTGATAGCTTCTATTTAATAGAATTTATCTTTTTAAATTTTAATTAAGTAAATTTCAATTTTATAATTTTCTTAGCTTTTTAATATCATATAATATTTATAGAAAAAGTTTTAGAATTTTCTTAGTTCATATAGTATTTTTTATAAATTTAAATAGTTTAAATAGTTATTAAATAATAAATAATTAATAATAATTAAATAAAAAGTGTAGAAAAATATAATTTAAGTTTTTAAATAAGTTTTAAGTCATTTTACATTTTTAGGTTTTAAATTTCATAAATTTTAATTTTAGTCCCATTTTAGCTGTCCCGTTACGCGTTTGTAATTTATTTTATTCGCGTTTAATTTCCCTGTGTATATCTGTTTTTAATTGTTATTTAGAATTGTTAAAAAGCAAAATCAAAAGCAATCTAAATCATCTGTCACTATAATCCTAGCTTTTCACAGTTTTCCATTCACATCTCGTTGGGAAACGATCCGGGTGATCACTTGCCTGGTTTCACACACTACACACGAGCATTCGTTCTGATACTGTTTGTCTTTTATCATTTATTACGGTTGACCATTCACAAGTGGTTGACTTGTGTGATAGAGAAATAAAAGATAAGTGTTTTCAGACGGATCAAATTTTGGCGCCGCTGCCGGGGAGGTGTGCTGCGACTATTGTGTAAGTTTTAGCGATTAGTGATTCGAGATCCTTCTCCCAAGAAGTTCCTAATTCCCATAAACAATATAAAATACAAAAAAAATATTTTCTTTTCTTTTCTATATATATTATTATTATAATTATCATATAAATTAAAAACCCAAAAACATTTTCCATTTTCTTTAATAATAAATAAAAATTAACCATCGAGAACCAAGACTGAGCACTACCTAACTGGGGGTGCGGCCATAATAAGTTCCCAAACTTAAGATAAAAACTTGCCTTTGTATCACTTGCGAATATCGGCTCACCTTTAATTGATAAACAAACTCTAACGGAGGTTCTAGGATAGTCTGACATTAAATTGTCGGACTGAAAGAAGCGGGTTTTTAAGGAGCGTAATTGCCCACCTTTGCTTCTCCGCCACTCTGTGCGTTTGTCAGTTAGAGAGCTACCGTACGCCTGTTGATTGTTGGTTTAAGTTCACTTGTGTTTTTTCTCGATCTTGATTTTTAATAGAAAAATTTTGTTTTCATAAAATCCAAAAAGAATCTTCTTACCCTTTTCTGAGTTTCCTCCACTATAAAGGATTCTTAGACTCGTCTTAGTGCATGCGCACTCGTTCTTCTAGGTCTACAAGTCCTCTCCGTGAGCTTGGAAAAATACCTCGAAGACGTCGTAGACGTTCTGCTCCGTCAGTCGTACCCGAGTTACGTACTGAACCCATTACCACTATCATCATGGCAGAAGACCGCCCTATGAATGAGCTTCTCCAAGCTCCCACCACTGGGTACGGAGATGCCATTGTTGTTCCAGCCATCGTGGCTGAGAATTTTGAGCTTAAGACTGGGTTGATAAACCTTGTAACCCAGCGGCAATTCTATGGTTTTGAAAGGGACGATCCTCAAGATCACATTAGATGGTTCAATAAAATCACATCTACCATCAAATGCAAAAGTGTCCCTGAGGAATCAATAAAACTTCTTCTTTTCCCGTTTTCCATCGATGGGGCAGCCCGGATTTGGCTTGACAAACAACCCCCTCGATCGATAACAACATGGGAAGATTTGGTTCAGAAATTCGTGAATGAATTCTTTCCTCCTTCTAAAACCACGCATCTCAAAAATGAAATCATGAAATTCACTCAAAGGTTTGATGAACCATTTGGAGAAGCATGGGATCGTTTTAAAGAATTGCTCCGCAAATGTCCTCATCACGGTTTCACCGATTTGATGCAGATGGACACTTTCTACAGTGGGTTAAACCCATCTGACCAAGATTCTCTCAATGCCTCAGCTGGAGGTAATTTTCTGAGCAAATCCACTAAGGAAGCCATTGCTCTCATTGAAAATAAGTCTAAGGTCCGCACTACACGAAACAGGACATATAATTCCCAGGCTAGTGCTGGTCCTTCCACTTCATCTCCCGTGAGTCAGTCCAGTACTGATACTCAGCTTGCTGAACTCACGAAGGTCATTCAAGCTTTGGTTTCCTCCACACAAAAGAAAGAGTCCGCTCCGCAAACTTCTCACACTGCTGAGGTTAAAAAAATAGAAGTTTGTGTTACTTGTGGTGGTCCTCACGCTTACTACAATTGTACTGCCACCGATGGCAATACATTTGACGTCAATGCTATAGCCGGGACAATCAATCAAGGAGGTAATCAATACCGTCCTCAAGTAGACCCAAACCACCGTGCTAGCAATCAATTCGGGCCACTCGGATTTCCTCCTCCCAACAATCCAAATAGGAGTAATCCTAATCAACAGAGAGGGCAGAACATGCAAAACCAATTTACTGCACCAAACAATCAATACCCACCCCAAAGGGGTAATCAAGGGTATTCAGCTCCGAATCACCAAGTACCCCTCCCAAACGAACTTGATAACTACATCAAGTTTAATGAGAACAAAATGAAGGCAATACAAAATCAGATATCTGGATTGAGAAATGAATTTCAAACTACAATATACAAGCAAGGAACTGAGCTTAAGAATGAGCTTTCTAATAAAATTGATCATTCTCAAAGCGAAGTTAAGAATA
This sequence comes from Artemisia tridentata subsp. tridentata, assembly GCA_021014915.2. Classification (NCBI taxonomy): domain Eukaryota; kingdom Viridiplantae; phylum Streptophyta; class Magnoliopsida; order Asterales; family Asteraceae; genus Artemisia; species Artemisia tridentata. Next base: position 95,621,545 of record CP139508.1, on the reverse strand, counting down.
TGCTTACCAGTCTCATGAATCATATCAATCCACCTTCTACCTCGGGAGGTCTTCCTGGTAATACCATTCCAAACCCAAAGGGTGAACTGAAAGCTGTCACCACACGCAGTGGTAAAGCTTATGATGGACCCACTATTTCTACTACCACTTCTTCTCCTCTCCCCAAGGTAGTGGAAAGTGAACCTGAGGTGACTGAGAACAAGGAACTTCCTATTAATGACGGAGGTGCCGACACCGTCCTACCTCAAGTTGTCCAGAAACCAAAACCCAAACCAGGAGTTGTTTTTGAAATCCCTGTTGAAAACCCTAAATCCAAACCTTCTATTCCTTATCCATCACGTTTACATGAGCAAAAGCTCCGCGAAAAAGCCAGTCAACAAATGGAAAAGTTTTTCAAAATTTTCCAGGAACTACATTTTGATATAAGCTTCGCGGATGCTATCATTCTGATGCCCAAGTTTGCATCCACAATCAAACACTTGTTAAGCAACAAGGAAAAGCTGTTTGAAATGGCAAAGACTCCGTTAAATGAGAACTGCTCAGCAGTTATCTTGAAAAAGCTTCCGGTGAAGCTTGGAGATCCTGGAAGATTTTTACTACCTTGTGTCTTTCCAGGAATGGTTGAATGCTATGCCTTGGCCGATCTTGGTGCAAGCATTAACCTGATGCCTTATTCAGTCTGGGAAAAACTTTCTCTTCCTGCACTCACTACTACTTGCATGACTCTTGAGCTTGCAGATCGTTCCACATCTCTTCCTCGCGGCATTGCTGAGGATGTGTTTGTGAAAGTGGGAAAGTTCCATTTTCCGGCTGACTTTGTGGTTGTGGATTTCGATGCTGATCCCAGGGTTCCTCTCATTCTTGGGAGAGGATTCCTAAAAACGGGACATGCTCTCATTGATGCGTGGTTTTGCAACCTTACAACAGGTTTTACCTCTCAAGGGATCTTGAGAAGTTTGCAATCCCCACCAGGCAGTGTACCTGACCGTTGTAGTATAGTGAAGTGGCAAGTACCGGGGATTGATCGTTCAACTCAAAGAATAGTGTTCGTTAGGATTGAAATTAATCTAACTAGGTCTAAAGGTGAGGGATGATTCTTTTTTGTATTTTTATATTTTATGGAAAGCAAGTAAAAATCTCTGGTTTTGGAAGAAGGGGCGGAATTAGTTGCTAATCAACTAACCCAAAAGCTACTAATTAAACTAATATGCAAGAAAAGTAAACTAGGGTTCTACAAGGGAAATGAAGCATGTCTACCTATGATATGTTACTCCTTGCTAGCTATCCAATTCTACCTATTGAATTGTCACACCTTGTTTTAATTGACGGGTTGTATTCCTTAATACCAATCGTGGGGTAGCGTACGTACTTCCCCAACTCTATAAGCTCCTACTTCACTCCTATGTCGAGCCGGCTAAGAAGCTCCTAACATGGGATCACTAGAATTCGCTCATGCATTAAATACAACCAAATAAACCTAGTACGCATTGGTTCATGTTTCTTAAGACGTTCAAGCAAGTTACCGTATAGGAGGTTAGCCAGTTTTCTTAAGCCTAACATCGATATCACCCAATCAAACAAGAGACAATAGGAAACAAGAATTATAAACTAAACTAACTAGATCTATTGAAGTTGTCACGCCCTAATTGATGGAGATGGACACACACATCAACAAGAAATCAATAAGATCTAATTAGTTATACACAAGTTTCACACAATCATAAGTAGACACAAGGTGAATTAGCAACACATAATCAATGAAGAGCAATTGACAATAATGATAATTGAAGATATAGTATAAGATTGAATCAATAAACAAACCATTACAAGATGTTTATGGCATGATTAAGACCCTCTAAGTTGCTGGAAAAACACCTACCCTAACCCTAGAATCGGACTTAGGGTTTGGGGCTTACAAATAATGAAGTTATGATGTTGTATTTATAGCTGATTTTCTGTCCGCATCGATCTGACGGCGTCAGCCTTAACAAGTGACGGCGTCAGATCCCCTTTTTCACCAAATTGTAGATCTTTTCGTCCCGATTCCGTGGCCTCTTGAATCACCAAAATCCGAGTTCGTATGAAGATTTTATGGCCAAAACAGTAACAGCTACTCCGCGCGCGAGTTGTGATTGTCTTGATTAACTTGTGGCGGTTTCACTAAGGTTCCTTCTCGTGTAAGAATACTTTGACGCTGTCACTCTATATCATCTGACGTCGTCAGGATGAGTCCTGACGCCGTCACCTTCAAGATCTTCTGGGCCGTCTCTCTTTAAATTAAACCGTGACCACCTATGGCGTCACAAAGCGTGACGCCGTCAGACTTCCAATGTAAAACTTTCTGGCGCGTCACGTGTATAATTCCACCACTTTCATCTTCAAGTGACGGCGTCAGCATCTAAAGCCTGACGCCGTCAGGTGTAAAATCCTGACTTTCCTTGGTCTTTTTGTTTTCTTCATTCTTGAGCATAAAAACGTCCAAAAAGCTCCAAAATGCTTCATATTCCAGAAATCACGTCCCAAGTACCTAAAATGAGAAAAGAAACGATTTAGGGCAATATTTGATCATATAATCGCGGATTAGGGCTTAAATGACCCCCTAAAAGCGGTACACTTTTCACTTCATCAAATATCCCTACACTTGGGATTTGCTTGTCCTCAAGCAAATGAGCTTTTCCACCAATCAAAATACAAGTTAGGGGTCATTTAACATTAATATAAAAGTAATTACAACAAATGATCGTTCCACCTTAGTCAAAACAAGCCCGGAAATTATACACTAGCACCTCACATTAAGTGTTTGGATACTCTCATCCCTCGGGTGTTGTAAATTTATATATGAAAATGGAGAAATATCACTCATTACCTGTCATAGCAAATAGATTACCATAGGCTTGGGAAAGGATCAAAACCTCCACCACATTGGCGTAAGCACCTAGGATAAACTATCAAAGAGGACTTTTAAATGGGTTATAACGTGAGGTGTAGGGATATGATAAACACGGTTTTGTTGGATAAGGGATATTTTACTGGTGGCGAGTTAAAGATCTTGATTAATTACATGTACTATACAATGTTGCTAAGCCAAGACTCGACTCAATCTTAAGCTAAAAACAAAATAACAAAAACATAAAACAAACATAAAATGAAACGGGATGGTAGTCCGTATGTTTTTTCTACTTTTTCTTTTTCTCATTTTTTTTTGTATTTTTCTTGATTTTTTTTTTTTTTTTTTTTTTTTTTTTTTTTTTTTTTTTTTTTTTTTTGCATACACTTTTACCCTACCATCCAAAATAATACATCATAGGGGCATTGCATTCCCCTTACACTTGAACTTTTACATAACTTTACAAATACTATTCTAATGACTCGAATTAAGATAATCAAAACACTTGGAGTACTTTTAAAATATTTAGCACATATGGGGGTAATAAATGATGTTCTTTCCCATTACTCCATTACACTAGTACTTTACCCATGAGTCCCAATCGTCCCAAAACAATATGTACAAGGATATGGCTCGACTTAGCAACCATGTAATCAATTAGATAATTAACTTGGGTTTAAACAAATGTTGTAACAATAATGCACTAAAAATGAGTGCATACAAGGTAGGCTAAGGCGATTTGGGTGTACATTTAAGTGGGGTGTAACAAATTCTTCCTTTAACTAAAATGCTTAAAGGTCGAAACGAAAAGATAGGCTCTGAGGGGTGTACTAGGGGTATCGTGTACTAAAAATGAGTACAACGCAAAGGGTGTGGGGGAATTACTTGACCAATGTAGCCAACGTAATTATAACAAAAACACAGGTATAAAACAATGGGTTAATCCTAATGCCTCTTATCATGTAGTAAATCTAACTACACGAATGTAGTCTCACTTGTGGCCTTGGAATGGTCCTAACGCAAGTTCTAGAATCTAAGTGCTACCGGTACACACATCATAGCATAAATGCTTTTCCTACCAATTCTAGGGGCGAACCTCACATATTTGGGGTGGAAAATTTTTTAGTGGTACGGTTTTTTGTGCTAGTCATATAACTCCTATCCGTGAGACGCTCATTAAGATCAAAGTTTCACTCCTATATGTTGTAAAAAATTTTAAATTTGGCACTAAAATTACCTTAACAAGTATTCCTCTCAGTTTTATTACACATCTACTATTAAACAAACAAAAATCAAGCGCAATGGCATTCTCTAAAATTGTACTTTTACCCTCCCCTTACACTTAAGATGAACATTGTCCCCAATGTTCAAATAACAAGATGTAAAAGCATAAAGTAAAAGAATGAAATCACATACTCCCCTGATTCGCTCGGTGGATAATGAAATTACACGGTTAAATCTTCCTCCAAAGAGAATGTTGAAGCTCCATGACTAATGCATCGCCAAAAGCTTGATTCAAAACATTTCCTTGTCCAAAATAACCTGTTAAACCTGAGAAAACAAACACGAAAACCTGCATAACATCGGCGGGATAAATCTATATATAAGGATATAATGCTTGTGGAATGATAATTTTGCAGATTCCTGGAGATTATAAGTTGGAGATTTTAATAAAAACTTTTTTTTAAAAACAAAACTTTCAAAAATTTCTGAAAATTAAATCTGACGCCGTCAGGTTATAAACCCTGACGCCGTCAGAAATGACCTGACAAAAATTTTCATTTTAAGTTTCCGGAAAATTTCTGGAAAAACCTTTACCTTACTTCCTGGAAATCCTGCAAAACATCATTATGACTCGATACAAGCATTTGACTCAAACAAATACGAATATGTATGTTAATTTATTATTATTACGATTCATGTTAATTTGTGTTCTAATAAACCGATTTAGATTTCCCTTACACTTAACTTTTGCAAAATACCTTTATATGTAGTTAAGACGAAGTTAAAAACAAAATAAAGCATTTTCACAATTTAGTTTTGAACATGAATCAATAAGAATAAAAATTAAACATACATACGGAAACAAATAAAATCAAACAAACAAATAAACACACAAAGCAAATAAATAAAGTAAAGCTTGGGCTGCCTCCCAAGAGCGCTTGTTTTTGTTCGAGTCACGAGCCTGACTCTACCCTTATTTAACGGAAATAGGGGAGGTTTTCCCTACACTTAGGATTAAGTGTGGGTGAAAGTAGCGATACACACCCTTAGGGTGTGAATATGCCACGTGAGGTGAAGGGGGTGAGTGAATGGCTTCCTTCATCCTAAAAGTACCCGGATAATATTGGTTGATGGGTGGGTCGGTTCCTCTTTTGTCTCCTAGATGTAAATCTAAGGATGAAAAGTTGTGTAAAGGTTGAGGTTCCGGTTCATCAACACTAGGAAACTCCCTAGAACTAAGAGTAAGGTTATCACTACAAGTGTTCAAACCTATATCCTCTAGTTGTGCTTGGTCCAAGGGTTCTACCTCCATTGGGATTCCTAAAGTTTCTACTTCTTCCGGGTAAGTCACGGGCGGTGTATATGCCTCAAATGATGGTTGAGTATTTTGTGGGCTTATGTTATTTACCTCATCATTCCACGTGTCACGATCACCTATATCCTTAGGTAGTGATAATAACAAACCTAGTGCTTCATCCAACTTATGATTTATTGATACGGCTCTATCCACAATTCCTTGGCAAACTAGGTCGCTTTTCCTATTAGCCTCACTAAAACAAGATCCTAAACATGGAGGTTGTTCATAAGAATCTATCCTAGGTGAAGGCTCATATGATTCATAAGTGTCTCTAAATGAGGTATTTTGAACTTCTTGGTGTTCTAGCCACTCAACCATATCTTGCAATCTTAGAAATCTAAGTGAAAAGTCCATTTGAAGCAAATTACAAACAAAATCACAAAGAAAAGATAGACTAAAGAAAACCTAAGAAAAATAAAATAAAAATCTCACTAGAAAGGAATCTAGTGAGTAGACCTATAAAATAAAAATTCAACCTAAACAATAACTATTCCCCGGCAGCGGCGCCAAAAACTTGATTGCGTGGTTTTGCAACCTTACAACAGGTTTTACCTCTCAAGGGATCTTGAGAAGTTTGCAATCCCCACCAGGCAGTGTACCTGACCGTTGTAGTATAGTGAAGTGGCAAGTACCGGGGATTGATCGTTCAACTCAAAGAATAGTGTTCGTTAGGATTGAAATTAATCTAACTAGGTCTAAAGGTGAGGGATGATTCTTTTTTGTATTTTTATATTTTATGGAAAGCAAGTAAAAATCTCTGGTTTTGGAAGAAGGGGCGGAATTAGTTGCTAATCAACTAACCCAAAAGCTACTAATTAAACTAATATGCAAGAAAAGTAAACTAGGGTTCTACAAGGGAAATGAAGCATGTCTACCTATGATATGTTACTCCTTGCTAGCTATCCAATTCTACCTATTGAATTGTCACACCTTGTTTTAATTGACGGGTTGTATTCCTTAATACCAATCGTGGGGTAGCGTACGTACTTCCCCAACTCTATAAGCTCCTACTTCACTCCTATGTCGAGCCGGCTAAGAAGCTCCTAACATGGGATCACTAGAATTCGCTCATGCATTAAATACAACCAAATAAACCTAGTACGCATTGGTTCATGTTTCTTAAGACGTTCAAGCAAGTTACCGTATAGGAGGTTAGCCAGTTTTCTTAAGCCTAACATCGATATCACCCAATCAAACAAGAGACAATAGGAAACAAGAATTATAAACTAAACTAACTAGATCTATTGAAGTTGTCACGCCCTAATTGATGGAGATGGACACACACATCAACAAGAAATCAATAAGATCTAATTAGTTATACACAAGTTTCACACAATCATAAGTAGACACAAGGTGAATTAGCAACACATAATCAATGAAGAGCAATTGACAATAATGATAATTGAAGATATAGTATAAGATTGAATCAATAAACAAACCATTACAAGATGTTTATGGCATGATTAAGACCCTCTAAGTTGCTGGAAAAACACCTACCCTAACCCTAGAATCGGACTTAGGGTTTGGGGCTTACAAATAATGAAGTTATGATGTTGTATTTATAGCTGATTTTCTGTCCGCATCGATCTGACGGCGTCAGCCTTAACAAGTGACGGCGTCAGATCCCCTTTTTCACCAAATTGTAGATCTTTTCGTCCCGATTCCGTGGCCTCTTGAATCACCAAAATCCGAGTTCGTATGAAGATTTTATGGCCAAAACAGTAACAGCTACTCCGCGCGCGAGTTGTGATTGTCTTGATTAACTTGTGGCGGTTTCACTAAGGTTCCTTCTCGTGTAAGAATACTTTGACGCCGTCACTCTATATCATCTGACGTCGTCAGGATGAGTCCTGACGCCGTCACCTTCAAGATCTTCTGGGCCGTCTCTCTTTAAATTAAACCGTGACCACCTATGGCGTCACAAAGCGTGACGCCGTCAGACTTCCAATGTAAAACTTTCTGGCGCGTCACGTGTATAATTCCACCACTTTCATCTTCAAGTGACGGCGTCAGCATCCAAAGCCTGACGCCGTCAGGTGTAAAATCCTGACTTTCCTTGGTCTTTTTGTTTTCTTCATTCTTGAGCATAAAAACGTCCAAAAAGCTCCAAAATGCTTTATATTCCAGAAATCACGTCCCAAGTACCTAAAATGAGAAAATAAACGATTTAGGGCAATATTTGATCATATAATCGCGGATTAGGGCTTAAATGACCCCCTAAAAGCGGTACACTTTTCACTTCATCAGGATTCCTAAAAACGGGACATGCTCTCATTGATGTATTTGAGCATGAAATCACATTACGTGTGGATAACGAAGCTGTTACTTTTAACCTCGATCAAACTTCGAAGTACTCTTCAAATAAAGATCCTGAATCGGTTAACCGAATCGATGTCATTGATATTGTTTCAGAGGAGTACTCACAAGAGTTTCTTGGTTATTCTCATAATTCTGTGAGTGGGGATACCACCACATCTTCTCTACCTATCATTTCCGACTCTTCCCCTTCTCTCACTCCATTTGAGGGAAGCAATTTCAATTTGGAAGAGATCGAGGCTTATCTCGAGTGTGATTCATTTCTGGAAGGAATTGATGACGCTGAGATTGATCTGGAGGGAGATATTCTTCTTCTTGAGACATTGTTAAATCAGGACAATTCTCCTCCACTCCCTCCCGTTGAACTTCATAATGAGGAAATTAAATCGGTTGAGAAAAACGATGAATTTCCTGAGGTCGAACTCAAAGACTTGCCACCTCATCTTGAGTACGCATTTTTGGAGGGTGATGATAAATTACCCGTCATTATTGCTAAAGACTTAAGTGATGAGGAAAAGACTGCTCTAATAAAGGTCTTGAAGTCACACAAGCAAGCAATTGCTTGGAAACTCTCCGACATAAAGGGTATCGACCCTGAATTTTGTACTCACAAAATATTAATGGAGGATGACTTCAAACCAGCAGTCCAACACCAGCGAAGGGTAAATCCCAGAATCCATGATGTTATCAAACAGGAGGTTATCAAACTTCTTGATGCAGGATTGATTTACCCCATCTCTGATAGTCCTTGGGTTAGTCCCATCCACTGCGTTCCAAAAAAGGGTGGCATAACTGTTGTCACAAATGAGGAGAATGAGTTGATTCCAACTCGATTGGTTACTGGGTGGCGTGTTTGCATTGACTATCGTAAGCTAAATGATGCCACCCGAAAAGACCATTTTCCTCTGCCCTTCATGGATCAGATGCTTGAGAGATTAGCAGGAAACGAGTACTATTGTTTCCTTGATGGTTTCTCGGGTTACTTTCAAATCCCCATTGATCCACAGGATCAAGAAAAGACCACATTTACATGCCCTTATGGAACCTTTGCCTATAAACGTATGCCTTTTGGCTTATGTAATGCTCCAGGCACGTTCCAAAGGTGCATGATGTCCATATTTTCCGACATGATCGGGAAAACGATGGAGGTCTTTATGGATGACTTCTCAGTCATTGGGGATTCATTCGAAACATGTCTCTCCCATTTAGAAAACATGTTGAAACGGTGTGAAGACACCAATCTTTGTCTAAATTGGGAGAAGAGTCACTTTATGGTCAAAGAGGGCATTGTCCTCGGCCATAAGATATCAAAGAACGGGATTGAGGTTGACAGATCTAAAGTTGATGTCATTGGTAAATTACCTCATCCCACTACCGTCAAAGGTATTAGGAGTTTTTTGGGTCATGCCGGTTTTTATCGTAGATTCATACAAGATTTTTCTAAAATTGCCCGGCCTATGACTCATCTTCTTGAAAAGGATGCTCCTTTTATCTTCTCACCCGAGTGCATCGAAGCTTTTGAAACATTAAAGAAAAAGCTTACTGAAGCACCCATTCTGGTTGCCCCCGACTGGGATTTTCCATTTGAACTCATGTGCGATGCAAGCGATTTTGCTATCGGTGCAGTCTTGGGGCAACGAAAAGCAAAACATTTTCAGCCTATCCACTACGCAAGTAAAACCATGACTGAAGCTCAAACTCATTACACCACTACAGAAAAAGAATTATTGGCTGTGGTGTATGCCTTTGAGAAGTTTCGGCCATATTTAATCTTGACTAAATGTGTAGTGTATACGGACCACTCGGCTCTCAAATATCTCTTTGCAAAACAAGATGCAAAGCCGAGATTGCTCCGTTGGGTTCTCCTCCTACAAGAATTTGATATCACCATACGTGATAAAAAAGGAGCTGAGAACCTAGCTGCTGATCATCTATCCAGATTAGAGAACCCACACCAAGATGTTTTCGAGAAAAAGGAAATAAATGAAACATTTCCTCTTGAGACACTCAGTACGGTTGCTTTTCGTGGAGATTCTACTACCCCATGGTTTGCCGACTTCGCAAATTACCATGCGGGTAACTTCATAGTGAAAGGGATGTCGACCCAACAGAAGAATAAATTCTTCAAGGATGTTAAACATTACTTCTGGGACGACCCCTACTTATTCAAAATCTGTGCGGATCAAGTCATCCGACGGTGTGTTTACGGACAGGAAGCTATTGACATTCTCAAAGCTTGCCATGCTGGACCCACTGGGGGCCATCATAGTCCAAACTACACCGCCAAAAAGGTGTTTGATTCCGGGTTTTATTGGCCCACAATCTATAAAGATGCCCAAGATCTAATCAAAAATTGTGAAGCTTGTCAGCGTCACGGAAATATTTCACAACGAAATGAAATGCCACAAAATGCTATTCAAGTTTGTGAAATCTTTGATGTCTGGGGCATTGACTTTATGGGGCCATTTCCATCATCTCGAGGAAATAAGTACATTCTCGTGGCTGTTGACTATTTGTCAAAATGGGTTGAAGCAAAAGCTTTACCCACTAATGATGCCCGAGTTGTAGTAAAATTCCTGAAGGCTCTGTTTGCCCGTTTTGGAACTCCACGTGCTATAATCAGTGATCGTGGTACGCATTTTTGCAATGACAAATTTGATAAAGTCATGCAAAAGTATGGTGTAACTCACCGTCTTTCTACTGCGTATCACCCACAAACAAGTGGACAGGTAGAAGTTTCAAATCGGGGTATTAAAAGAATTCTGGAAAGGACTGTAGGAGAAAATCGTGCATCCTGGTCGGATAAATTGGATGATGCACTATGGGCCTTCCGTACAGCTTACAAAACACCCATTGGGTGTACGCCTTACAAACTTGTGTACGGAAAGGCATGTCATCTACCGATCGAATTAGAGCACAAAGCCTACTGGGCCTTGAAACATGCTAACTTTGACCTCCAAACTGCGGGTGATCACCGTAAAGTTCAAATGAATGAACTAAATGAACTGCGTGATCAGGCCTACGAGAACTCTTTGATCTATAAAGAAAAGACAAAGAAGATTCATGACTCAAAAATAAAGAACCGCGTTTTTAACGTTGGTGATCGAGTCCTTCTTTTCAATTCAAGATTAAAGATCTTCTCAGGCAAACTCAAAACCCGTTGGACTGGTCCATTCACTATCTCAAAGGTTTATCCGTATGGTACCGTTGAGTTATCTCAAGCTGACGGGCCTAATTTCAAAGTGAATGGTCATCGTTTGAAACATTACTTTGGAGAGGACATACCACCAATGGTTATCCCAGATCTTCAAACTTTCCCCATGAACCAATGAATGCGGGGATCGAGTCAAGCTAGTGACTCGGTGATCAAAAACATTAGCAAAACATGGGTTTTCACCCGTGTCTCTGTTTTCTTTCTCTTTTCTACCATCTAGTGTGGGGGAGATGCCCCACATGTTGTATATATGTATAGTCTTAAAAAAAAAAAAAAAAAAAAAAAAAAAAAGAAAAAGAAAAAGGGAATTTGCATGCCTTAACGGCTTAAATGCAAATTAAATAAAAATAAAATAAATAGCTATATGAAATAAAAGGCTATTAGTATTTCCCTTTCACGTTCTAAGTGTTGGTTTAACAGCCGGTTCTTTGAATATTGAGGGCAATATTCAGTTCTAAGTGTGGGGGGGAATTCTCGCGAATTTGATCAAATGTACCATCTAGTACCCCCATTTTAGCCAAAATTTTAAAATTTTTTCTCACTTAGAACTCAATAAATGGTTATCAGTCCGCCATGTCTAACCCACTTAAGGATTGGCTAATCCGAGAGCAAACGGCTCTTGGTAAAGATGTCTCAAATCCGTTGATGGCTTACAATTTGCCCAAAATTGTATGGTATTCGACTCACCATATCTTCATAAGTGAAGAGTTGGCTAGCCCGCAAGGTTATGGCTTGTGGTTAAGGCAGTGAAAATCCATGATTGGTAATCAGCTCACCAAAGATAATATTCATAATTTATCTAAGAGTTGGCTAGTCCAGAAGCAAACGGCTTCTGGTAAAGACAAATCAAAACCGTTGACAGCTTGTGGTTTGCTCAAAATCACTTGGTTATCATTGTACCAAAGTTCTTACTTGAACTGAAACAATTGGCTACTCCCGAAGTAATGGCTTTTGGTAAAGAGTCTTTCAAATCCATTAAATCTTCATAAAATATTGCTAGGGACTAGCAATAGTTTAGTGTGGGGGATTGATGAGTGTCTAAATACTCATCATTTTTACCTAATCTGAACTGCCAAAACTCTCAAAAACACTCAGAAATGCATCATAATACTGAAATTATTCCAGAATTGTGTTTTATATGTCTCAGATGCAAAATGTTTAAAAACAGTTGAAAAACGAACAAAGTTTGCATAATTGGCAGTTTCAGTCCCTCAACTTTTAAAAGTTGTCAAATCTAGTCCCTGATTATTCTAAAACAGAAAAAGTCATCAAAGGTCCTTTAAGAATCATAAAATTACAAAATAAGTCCTTTGGTGCAAAGTTTCATAAATTTACAAGTTTGGTCCCTCAACTTTGAAAAATGTCAAATTTAGTCCTCGGGTATTTAAAATATGGAAATTATCAAATATAACCCTTGTACTATTTAAACTTGGCAGGAAATACCCTTGTGATAATTATTGGAAGATGTGCAGGTTGGGTCCTTCAAGTTTCAGAAAGTTACATTTTTGGTCCTTGTGATTTTGCTATAAACAACCGGATCCTTAATTAAAATAAACCAACCCACCCTTTTTTGTTAAACCCAATCCAATACATAAACCACACCAGCCCAATCCCCTACCCAGTCCAAACTATAAACCCGGATCCAAACCAATACCCCAACTGGTATTTAATACCAGTCAAACCTTGGTCAAACTCATCCCCAACCTCACAAAACCCGCCAAACCGCCTAGCCCATGGTTTCTCTGCTAAACCACTCCCCATCAAATCCCACTCACCTAACAATACAAGAAGCATTGAATGCTTCTTCTCCACTCCCCTGATAAGCATTAATTGCTTATGCCTGCTCAATCCACTAACCCATGTTTCCCGCCAAAAAGCAAATTCAACGCTAGAGATGCAATTGACCCAATCCAATGGTGGGAATGAGTTCGGAGGAAGGTGCAAGGAAGATCCCAGATTAGTATAGTATATATAGAAGGCTTTGTAAGCCAAAGTAAAAAAAAGTAGTTAAGTTTTAATTAATCGTATTTTTCAATTCAGTATCTCCTTATTGTAATTCTCAGTTAAGATTATCAATATAAGTTGTTTCAAGTATCTTTGTTCCATTTTCAAGTTGTTTGTACTCAGTTCAAGTTAAAAGTTAATTTCAAGTTGAATTGTGGTGATCGTATAAGCTTAAGCTCTCTCACATTATCATAAAAAGCTCAAATAAACCCTGTATTAAGCTCACATAAGCTAGTCTTAGCTTCATGTAAGTTTAATTAGCATTTATCAGTTCTTAATATCAAATTCGAAGTGAAGTCAACGAAAGTCAAACAAGCTCATGATAAGCTTCTCTGAAGTCAACAAGCTGGAATTGTGAAAGCTTCTGGTTTAGTGGTTCTATGGAGAGCCTATAAGTGATCTTTGTCCTTGGTTCCCTTGAGTTTCATGCAAAGTCGATTGTAAGCCAATAATCTCCTTTTAGCTTAAATTTTCATTTAATCATTTAAGCTACTTAAACTAGTTTAAAAGCTGCTAAATATAATCAATATTAGTTAAATATCAATTATAGTTCAAGTTCTCAGCTTGTTTAATCAATCTCAGTTCAAAACTTACAAAACACCACCCAAAAGGGGTGTTTGGTTTAAGTGCTGTCACAAGCATAACCAGCTTGTACTGTTGCCTTACCATATGGTCAACTTTGGTTAAGCTTATCTCAGTCCCTATAAGCTATTTTCAACATCTCTTAAGCTCTATAGATCAGATATCTAATTTCCTAGACCTAGTGTGATTTTCAGTCAAGTAGAAGCTCAAATAAGCCAATATAAGCCCTAAGCCTTTTAAGCCTGTTTCTTTGGCACTTTTGTGTTCCAATTAGTGTATTGGTTAAGTCCTCAAAACCTTAGAACCTAGCATCAAGTATACACTGAGTTGCTTAGCAACTCAGTTTCACAGACTGCATAAAGCAGACTTTGTGGTTTTTATAAAACTTTGCAGATTTTTAGTTCACTCATTTTAAGCCCAATTAAGCTCATTCCTTTTGATCCTTAAACCTCACCAGCTCAACTCATTAGGATAATTTTAGTTCGATTTTTAAAAGTCTCTACAAGCCTTAAAATTACCCTCGAATTAGGGCAAATCTGCCCTGTGCAGAGCAACCAACTGACTCACAAAAGCCAAAAGCTTTTTGTGAGCTTTTCTGGCTTATTCAAACCAGCTTTTCTTAAACCATTAGTGTATTTAGGTGTTAAACAGTCCATAGATCAAAAGTTCATAAGCTCACATCTTAAAAACAAACTTATAGCTTGTTTGATTGATCTTGGTTCTTGAAAGCTTCATAAGCCCAACTGAGCAGCCTTCATAAGCTATTTTCAGCTTATTTGTTGAAGTTCATAATTCGACCTAGTTATAAAAAATACTCACCACTAGCTAGTTAGTAAGTTCCAATAGGTAGAAGTCAAAAATAAAAAAAAAAAAAAAAAAGTTGCTTGTGGGATTCGAACCTGTGACCTTGTGGTTATCTGGGTCAAAACCAAAGCGAACTTGTGCACCATCTGGGCTAAGTGTTACTTAGTGTTTTAAGTTTCATCAGTTATTTATATACTTGTCCAGTCAAAATAAGCTTATTTTCTTATTAGCTTATTTTCTGCTTATCAGAATAAGCTACCACCTCCATTTTATTTTTTATACCTCAGTAATCACTTAGAGTAATCTATAAAAAAGTTTCAGATTTTTATTAATAGTTAAAATATTTTTAATCTTTTAATTAGTTTAAAATAGTAATTAAATCATAATAAATAGAATATTAATCAAAAAAATATAAATCCAACTTTCATAATTTTCTTTTGTTATTTGTAATCTAGGAAAAATATAAAAAATATTTTTAGGTCTTAAGAAAATCAAAAATAGAAATAAAGTGATAGCTTCTATTTAATAGAATTTATCTTTTTAAATTTTAATTAAGTAAATTTCAATTTTATAATTTTCTTAGCTTTTTAATATCATATAATATTTATAGAAAAAGTTTTAGAATTTTCTTAGTTCATATAGTATTTTTTATAAATTTAAATAGTTTAAATAGTTATTAAATAATAAATAATTAATAATAATTAAATAAAAAGTGTAGAAAAATATAATTTAAGTTTTTAAATAAGTTTTAAGTCATTTTACATTTTTAGGTTTTAAATTTCATAAATTTTAATTTTAGTCCCATTTTAGCTGTCCCGTTACGCGTTTGTAATTTATTTTATTCGCGTTTAATTTCCCTGTGTATATCTGTTTTTAATTGTTATTTAGAATTGTTAAAAAGCAAAATCAAAAGCAATCTAAATCATCTGTCACTATAATCCTAGCTTTTCACAGTTTTCCATTCACATCTCGTTGGGAAACGATCCGGGTGATCACTTGCCTGGTTTCACACACTACACACGAGCATTCGTTCTGATACTGTTTGTCTTTTATCATTTATTACGGTTGACCATTCACAAGTGGTTGACTTGTGTGATAGAGAAATAAAAGATAAGTGTTTTCAGACGGATCATTTTCACTTCAAGGTTTCTTGTAATCCTATTGCTATTCAGAGCAATCGTTATTAATATAATTGAAGTGTTGTTGGATAATCCGTTTGTGTTTTCTTCTTAAGATCAAATATTAGTTTCCGCATAATATTTGATATACAACCTAAGATCAGTTTCTATACCAATTACTTTAGATTTATCTAAGGTAGTTAATAAGATCGTGAAGCTCAACTGGGATCAACAATATGACTAAGTACACAAGCTGGCCAACTCTATGCGTGCCAAATTTTAGCTTCTAACTCCTTAAGACGAAGAAATGAAAAATAGACAAAAATGGCTACAGAAACAATAAATACGAATATATGCAGTTTTTTATAACTAAAGGGCTGATTTGAGTTAATATTAGAACAAGGGCATAAGGGGTTCTATCACTAACTGAATTTGAGGATATTAGAACCTGGAAAGTGGTAAGAATGACTCCAAATAAGCCTAAGCTTATTGGAGCTTGTTAAGACAGCTTCTGGGCCTTGTGACTGCACTTCCCTACACAAACCTGCAAATTGCACCAAAACAGCAAAAGAGAAAGTGAAACAGCTTAACAAGGCTGAGATAAGCTAAATCAAAGTTGGTTTGAGTGCACTTGAACAGTATCAACCCAATTAACCCACTTTGACCCACACAACCAAACACCCCTTAACACAAACTGTTTTGAAAATTAAGCTAGGAAATATTGAAATAATTATTAGACTTGACTGATTATTAATTGAGTAACTTTATTAAGTAGAAATAAGCATATTACAAATGAAAATAAGCTGTAAATAAGCTAAGGACCTAAGTTGACTTATTTGACTGACTTTTAGTATTTAAGTGAAAATATTATAGAAACTTAAACTAATGATCACACTAGCTTCTAATAACCTTAAATAACACAAGAAAACTGAAAGAAAATAATAAGCTGAAAAATAAGCATTGCTACAGTATCGTTGACCAAGTTTGACTTTTTGTTCTTTTCAAATTAACAACAGATGATATCTCTAATTCACTTAAACAAGCTTTAATAAGTTCATAAGAACTTACTTAAACACTTATTACAGATTAAAACATTAAAAACAAGCATGAACATTTTTGGCGGGAAAATTGATTACAGCTAAAATCTTGGAATTACTTTGATTAAACGATTGAAGTACAATTTAAATTACTTGTCTAAAACAGAATTTAACAAACCCAGGAGAAAATTACAAGAAAACTATAACTACGACATTAATTAAACTAAATTACACTACTCTAAAATCTACTACTTGCTTCTCTCTGTATTGTGGTACTCTTATACCCTTCAAATATCTTCCTTGGGTCCCTCAGATCAATCCCAGCTCTTGAATTGTCTTCAATTAATCCCAATCGTCCAATTTGCTTTATGACGGGAAATGAGGGATGTGGGATTATTTGCAGAACTAGGCACATGGGTTGTTGGGATATGTGAGGAGGGGGGTGGTGGAGTGTAAGAGGAAGATTGCAGAGGCAAGTGGGATGGTACAGTATTGGGAAGTGGTGGTGGAAGGGATAACAGCTGTGGCGGTTTATGGCTTGGTTTGACTTTCTTTTTACTGTACAAGTTTGACTAGGATATTTAAACTTCTGCCTTTGACTTTGCTTGGTTAAACTAGGGTTTGATTTGGATTTTAGGGAAAGAAATGGGTTAAGGGATTTATAAAAATGGAATTTTGAATTGTTTAAACTTTAGGGACCAAAATTGCCATTTTCTAAAACTTCAGGGACCTTTGTGTCATTTTTAAAACTTAAAAGGACCAAAACTGCCATTTCTTTAAAACTTTCATCCAAGGACCAATATTGTAAATGTTAAATAGTTTAGGGACTTTGAATGATAATTTTCCAAAATTTTAACACCAGGGACTATTTCTGCCAATTTCTGAAAGTTCAGGGACTGGAATTGACAATTATGCAAATTATGTTCGTTTTTCAACTGTTTTTAATTCTTTTGCACATGAAACACATAAAAACACAATCAAATGATATTTTCTGTATTTTGAAGCATATCTGCTTGTTTTTAAATATTTTTGTAGTTTAAATGTGACAGAAATGATGAGTATTTAGACACTCATCAATCCCCCACACTAAACTATTGCTAGTCCCTAGCAATCTTTTATGAAAATTTAATGGATTTTATCTCTTTACCAAAAGCCATTACTTCTGGAGTAGCCAATGTTTTAGTATGTGATACTTTGGTACAATGATAACCAAATGATTTTGAGCAAATCATCAGCTGTCAACGGTTTTGATTTGTCTTTACCAAAAGCCGTTTGCTTCTGGACTAGCCAACTCTTAGATAAATTACAACTATTATCTTTGGTGAGCTGATTACCAATCATGGTTTTCCACTTGCCTTAACCACAAGCCATAACCTTGCGGGCTAGCCAACTCTTCACTTATAAGGATATGGTGAGTTGAATACCATACAATTTTTGGCAAATTGTAAGCCATAAACGGATTTGATTTATCTTTACCAAGAGCCGTTTGCTCTCGGATTAGCCAATCCTTATGTGGGTTAGACATGGCGGACTGATAACCATTTATTGCGTTCTAAGTGAGAAAAAAAAAATTTAATTTTGGCCAAAAATGGGGGTACTAGATGGTACATATGATCAAATTTGCTAGAATTCACCCCCACACTTAGAACTGAATATTGCCCTCAATATTCAAAGTACCGGTTGTTAAACCAACACTTAGAACGTGAAAGGGAAATATTAATAGCCATTTATTTTATACACACATTTTTTTTTTTTTTTTTTTTTTTACATATTTACAACATGTGGGGCATCTCCCCCACACTTGGTTGGTAGAACAGAGAAAGAAAACAGAGACACGGGTGAAAACCCATGTTTTGCTAATGTTTTTGTTCACCGAGTCACTAGCTTGACTCGATCCCCGCATTCATTGGTTCATGGGGAAGTAAGTGGAAGAAACCATCTCCATCGGACTTTTATTCAAAATGTTTGGATAAACACTAAAGTACTTGAAAGTTCCACTCCGATGAGATATATACAGAGACCCATCTTAAAAATGATAAATGAAAATGCCGGGGTCAAAGATAGTGTCTTCATTCCCTAAGGAGTGAAGAACAGGAGAAGTCACCGTGTAGGTGAAGAAAAGAAAGAAAGTCATGATAAAAATCATGACTAACTCATCATCAGTAGAAGGAGAATTCATGATTTCCACATCATGAATCTCATCATTTAAGCTCGGCTGATCAAGACATATTCTGGGTGGGAGGGATGGGATTTTGATATCAAGCAAATTCTCAGTGTTGAGAATATTTCCCTCCGGGACATAAAGATAATCTTTGTCAAGATCAAAGTAGAAGTTATCATACTCCGGCGGAGATATGATATGAGTGAGTTCATCGGAGAACTCCTCACTGGTGAATGAATCATATTCGGGGAGAGAGATATGAGAATGAGAAGTGGCTCTGCCACTAATTTTCTCTCCCATCTGATCAAAACAGAAGGCTTCCATTTCCGGAATAGAATCATCGGAAAAAAGGTCACTATCCTTAATGGGGATAGGAGATGAAATGGATTTTTCATTGAAAGCCTCGATTTTAGAAATGAGAAGATTAACATTTAATAATGTTTCACGAAGAGTTTCGTCTTTGATTATTTCTTCTTCATTCTCTTCTTCTAAGCTGACAAGCTCAGAAGGCAATTCCTCAACATAATCGATGTCCTCACAAAATAAAGAATCATCATTACTTGAAGTATAATCATCGTCAGAATTGGAAAACATCTCAACACGATCATGTGAAATGTCAAGAAGAGGCAAATCACACATATTATTAGAAATACCCTCGGACTTACTTGGGATTGGGACAAGGTTTTCAGCACTAGACTTTATGAATTCGTCCGATTCCTTTTCAGGAATAGTGCTAATATGCTCATCCCCCATAATAAGAGAGTCCTTGGGGTCCAAAGTTGGAAAGAATGATGGGATTGCAATAGATTGAGGGAGTTGAGAAATGATGCCACCCAAAGGAACAATACTCTCCTCGTCGTCCTCCTCATCAATATTGCTAGCATAAATGGCTTTCATTTGTTCGTCGGCTAGCAATTCTGCAATAGTCTTGTCTTCCTGCCTTTTCTGGACAGGTGTAATTGCAGCTGATGAAGTCTCGCAAACTTCCCACATAGAATCTTCATCATTGTCATCGCATATGAAAGTTTGACGATAATTGGAACTCATTCTAGCTGTTTGTTCTTCTTCAGCTAGAAGCTCTCCAATGGTTTTCTGATGATGATCTTCTTGGGTATTTTTAACAGCCAAATCATTAAATGTATCCATCATATTTTGGAGTTTTTGGAATACATTTTCAAAAGATTTTTCAAAAGGAGATGGCTGAGGTTGAATCATTTGATACTGTGGAGGTTGGTCATGATAAGAATAGTCGTAATTGTTACAAGGGACATGCTCATAGACAAGCGGGGACCTTGTTTGACAATCGGATTCATAATGTGGACCACCACAGTACTCACAACAATACATTTGCTGCTGTGACTGATTCGGTGAATCATATGGATATTGGTCATACCCGAAATTTTGATTACATGGATCTTGTTCATAGACAGACGTATTTCCTGCTTGACAATCAAAACTTGGGTGTGGACCTCCACAATGCTCACAAGGATCATTTGGCATTTTTTGAAATGATATATCATTGAAGTTTTGATCAGACGGCTCTTGCCAAAATGAGTCCTGAGAAGGGGTACTGAAATCGTTGTGAAAATCTGGATAATCAAGTGTGGCTGGCTGATAAGTGCAAAAACATTGCTTACACTGTGAGTCATCCCCCAACGGATTTTCACACATACAACAATTAAGCTGAGTGAGTGAAGATGGCTGGGGTTGTGGAGAGTGTTTGGAAAAAGAATCCGGAGGTGGGACAAGTGGTGTGCTCTGAGAGCTAATAATTTCCACCACTTCCGTTATAGTCTCTGGTTCTTGTTCTTGATAAACGTGAAGAGTAGGCAAGTCGTTCTTTTTAGTCACCGTTCTAAGCTCTGTACGTTCTCTTGACAAACTTTTAACCGTAAATTGTGAAAGGTCTGGATTAATTCTTGACGGTTTGTCATTAATAGCACGTATCTCGGGCTGTGAAGGGTAGTCGGAAGGACTTTGAGAATCATTGATGGAATTAAGCTCTCTTTCGAGGGCTAAATCACACCAATAACAAGATCCGTCTGGTGCATCATTTCCACACTTCTCACACGAACACTCGGAACAACGAAGATTATCACCCACTGGACCTCTACAACGAAAGCAGCGATAGCCCAGTGAAGACATAGAAGAAAGGTATAAGAAGTTTAGAATCAAATGGATAGAGGGTAAAGGGATAAAGAATCAAAAAAGGTAAAAGGGTAAAGATGAACATTTTTGGGTTTTTGGTTTTTCAATTTAAAACAAGATCAAAGCAAAACACAAGGAACTTAAACCTTAAATCAACCAGCGTACGGTAGCTCTCTGACTAAAAAACGCACAGAGTGGCGGAGAAGCAAAGGTGGGCAATTAATGCTCCTTAAAAACCCGCTTCTTTCAGTTCGACAATTTAATGTCAAACTATCCTTAAACCTCCGTTATAGTTTGTTTAACAATCAAAGGTGAGCCGAATTCGCAAGCGACACAAAGGCAAGTTTTAATCTTTGGTTTGGGAACTTATTATGGTCGTACCCCCAGTTAGGTAGTACTCTGTCTTGGTTCTCGATGGTAAATTTTATTGTTGTTATTATTAAACAAAGAAAACAGAAAATGTTTTTGGGTTTTTAATTTTTATATGATATTATATATATAAAAGAAAAGAAAAATATTTTTGTATTTTTATATTTTTTATGGGAAATAGGAACTTCTGGAAGAAGGGTCTCAAATCACTAATCGCTAAAACTCTACACAATAGTCGCAACACAACCTCCCCGGCAGCGGCGCCAAAATTTGATCCGTGCTGAATACACTTATAAATAAATGCAGACAGCGGATACGCGTGAATAATTACAAATTACCCCTTTGTGAAAAAGGATACTTGCAAAAACTCACGTTCGTGTGTAGTGTGAAACCAGGTAAGTGATTACCCGAATCGTTTCCCAACGAGGTGTGAATGGGCAAACTGTGAAAAGCTTTGGATTAGAGTGATTGATGATATGATATGAGATTTTGCTTTTTGATTAATTCTAAATAACAAATGAGAAACAAATATACACAGGAAAATTAAACGCGAATTAATAAACTGAAAACGCGTAACAGGAAATCTAAAATGGGACAAAAAAGTAAAATTTATGAAATTAAAACCTAAAAATGTAAAATTACTTAAAACTTATTTTGAAACTAAAATTATATTTTTTTACACTTATTATCTAATTATTATTAATTATTTATTACTTAATAATTATTTAAAACTAATTAAATTTATAATAAATACTAAATGAACAAAGAAAAATCTAGAACTTTTTCTATAAATATTATGAGGTGAAAAGAAGCTAAGAAAATTATAAAAATGAAAAATGCTTAATTAAAATTTAAAAAGATAAATTCTATTAAATAGAAGCTATCACTATTTTTCTGTTTTTGTTTTTCTTAAGGTCTAATAATACAATTATATTTTTCCTAGATTACAAATGACAAAAGAAAATTATGTAAAAAAGATTTATATTTTTCTGATTATTTATCTATTTATTATGATTTAATTACTATTTTAAACTTATTAAAAGATAAAAAATATTAAAACTATTAATAAAAATCTGAAACTTTTTATTTAATTACTTTATATTATTACAGTGCTAGGAAAATTAAAAAGGTGGCCTCAGCTTATACAGATAAGCTGTAATAAGCTAATAAGCTAAATAAGCTAAAACTGCAAATATGTATTATATATTAAATAATGCAAAGTGATACTGAAAAAGACCAAAGGGCGCGTTGGCTGAGTCTGTGTGTTGTGAGCGAGAGGTCTGGGGTTCGAATCCTTACCCAGACCTTTTTCTAAAAACTTATTTTTTTTTATTTTTTCTTTTTGCTAATTACTTTTAAGCTATAAATAAGCAACTTTAAAAATGACAATATTTTTCTAATGAGCTAAATAAGCCAGAAACCAACTGCTTATCTCAACAGTTGGCTATTATAAAGGTTTTAAAAAACTAGATTTTGAACAAATAAGCAAATGGATTATTTATAAGCTATAAGGTATTGAGATAAGTTAAAATGGACTGAGACAAGTTTAAATAAGCTATAGGGAGCAATATAAGCACTAGGGAATAACAAATAAGCACGAAATGAGCTAAAAAGTCCAAAAAATCTGCTGAAATACTTATGGTGCAGGGCAGAAACTGTTGTTTTCAAGCTACGAAAAAGCAGCTTAAAAAAAATCTAAAAAATAAACTAAAAATATGACTAAGTACACAAGCTGGCCAACTCTATGCGTGCCAAATTTTAGCTTCTAACTCCTTAAGACGAAGAAATGAAAAATAGACAAAAATGGCTACAGAAACAATAAATACGAATATATGCAGTTTTTTATAACTAAAGGGCTGATTTGAGTTAATATTAGAACAAGGGCATAAGGGGTTCTATCACTAACTGAATTTGAGGATATTAGAACCTGAGAAGTGGTAAGAATGACTCCAAATAAGCCTAAGCTTATGGGAGCTTGTTAAGACAGCTTCTGGGCCTTGTGACTGCACTTCCCCACACAAACCTGCAAATTGCACCAAAACAACAAAAGAGAAAGTGAAACAGCTTAACAAGGCTGAGATAAGCTAAATCAAAGTTGGTTTGAGTGCACTTGAACAGTATCAACCCAATTAACCCACTTTGACCCACACAACCAAACACCCCTTAACACAAACTGTTTTGAAAATTAAGCTAGGAAATATTGAAATAATTATTAGACTTGACTGATTATTAATTGAGTAACTTTATTAAGTAGAAATAAGCAGATTACAAATGAAAATAAGCTGTAAATAAGCTAAGGACCTAAGTTGACTTATTTGACTGACTTTTAGTATTTAAGTGAAAATATTATAGAAACTTAAACTAATGATCACACTAGCTTCTAATAACCTTAAATAACACAAGAAAACTGAAAGAAAATAATAAGCTGAAAAATAAGCATTGCTACAGTATCGTTGACCAAGTTTGACTTTTTGTTCTTTTCAAATTAACAACAGATGATATCTCTAATTCACTTAAACAAGCTTTAATAAGTTCATAAGAACTTACTTAAACACTTATTACAGATTAAAACATTAAAAACAAGCATGAACATTTTTGGCGGGAAAATTGATTACAGCTAAAATCTTGGAATTACTTTGATTAAACGATTGAAGTACAATTTAAATTACTTGTCTAAAACAGAATTTAACAAACCCAGGAGAAAATTACAAGAAAACTATAACTACGACATTAATTAAACTAAATTACACTACTCTAAAATCTACTACTTGCTTCTCTCTGTGTTGTGGTACTCTTATACCCTTCAAATATCTTCCTTGGGTCCCTCAGATCAATCCCAGCTCTTGAATTGTCTTCAATTAATCCCAATCGTCCAATTTGCTTTATGACGGGAAATGAGGGATGTGGGATTATTTGCAGAACTAGGCACATGGGTTGTGGGGATATGTGAGGAGGGGGTGGTGGAGTGTAAGAGGAAGATTGCAGAGGCAAGTGGGATGGTACAGTATTGGGAAGTGGTGGTGGAAGGGATAACAGCTGTGGCGGTTTATGGCTTGGTTTGACTTTCTTTTTACTGTACAAGTTTGACTAGGATATTTAAACTTCTGCCTTTGACTTTGCTTGGTCAAACTAGGGTTTGATTTGGATTTTAGGGAAAGAAATGGGTTAAGGGATTTATAAAAATGGAATTTTGAATTGTTTAAACTTTAGGGACCAAAATTGCCATTTTCTAAAACTTCAGGGACCGTTTGTGTCATTTTTAAAACTTAAAGGACCAAAACTGCCATTTCTTTAAAACTTTCATCCAAGGACCAATATTGTAAAATTTAAATATTTTAGGGACCTTGAATGATAATTTTCCAAAATTTTAACACCAGGGACTATTTCTGCCGATTTTTGAAAGTTCAGGGACTGGAATTGACAATTATGCAAATTATGTTCGTTTTTCAACTGTTTTTAATTCTTTTGCACATGAAACACTTAAAAACACAATCAAATGATATTTTCTGTATTTTGAAGCATATCTGCATGTTTTTAAATGTTTTTGTAGTCTAAATGTGACAGAAATGATGAGTATTTAGACACTCATCAATAATTATTTTTCAAAAGAAAGTAGAAAATTTATGTTCATACTATGGTACTGAGTCAGGAATTTCTAGGGTGATAACAGGGTATCCTTGGTATAAACTTAGGGTTTAAGTGGAGATTTCTTACAAGGTGGTAATAATCTATTGTTTGGTCAGAAATGGTGTTTAGTCAAATTCCTAAGGTGATATCAGGGTATTGTTACATATCGACGATGAATAGGGAGAATGAAATAGAAATTGAAATAGACGTAGATTATAATTATTACGGACATATTACAAGGTAGAGATTCATACGGTAGAAAGATAGTTGTTGCACTTAGGTTACATCCTTCGTACCTAAGGCAAAGTACATAAGGAAATACATCTTAGGAAATCTTAAACTCGGGTTTATTTTTATTACAGCAAGAATTTATTCTTTTGCTTAAACATAGGTGTCACTCTTCGATGTTGTTGAGATCCCTAACGAGTTCTTATTCTCTTGCACCAGTCTTGGGCTTCCAATGGGTATTGTAGTTTAGGAAATGACTCTTGTAATGTCCCATTCCACCACATCCATGGCATTTTATGGACGATGGTTGTTCCCTGCCGTCCATGGCCTTGCAATCTCTTGTTTTGTGGCCTGTTTTCCGGCACCTTCCGCATTTAGCAATGCAATGTCCGGTGTGATGCAGCTTACATCTTTGGCACAGTGGTTGCTTTCTACGGTAGTTGTCCCTGTTAGCAGGGGTGATGACGTAGTTTCCTTCAACTTCTGGTCTGGACCTTTGCTGGCGAAGGTAGTCAATGAGATCTTGTAGGTGATTGCGGATGCAGACATTATTGTGGAACTCACATTCGCTGGGGATAAAAGTTCTCATCTCATCAAGTTTTCGCTTTTGGTTATTTTTCTTAAGTGCAATACCTTGCCTGATTCCCTGGGCACAGGTGTGGACAGGTTTAGTCACTCCTCTTGGACCCCTTAGGTAAACTGGCCTATGTCCCATGAAACTTTCATGGTCATGCCTACAAGGTATAGCCATCTTCTTTGCTTCTCTAACCATGTCATCGTCACTTGGATGAACTGTTGTAGTCACTTCGAGCACTACTGCAATGATATTGTTTACCAACTTCTTGATGGTTTTAGGAGTCATGGTTGTTGTGGGCACTATGCTGTTTACGTTGGCCATTTCCTATAAATATCACAAGAAATGCTGACTTAGTATCCACTCTATTGTTAGAATAATCCAAATAATAAAGTATTTGTATATTAGTGCTAACAATGTGGCCATGATACAAAATCAAAACCAATTGAGGATCACAAAAATACGATGTGTCTGAGTAGCATCGTAAAATAATAATCAACTCTTAATATGGGATTGCTAAGGAACAAATTGATTCATCTTCAAAAGTTGAAGTTCAACAACTTTCTCTTCATTCATCAAAGTTCTCTTCCAAAAATTTGTCCTTGAAAATTCTATGGCTCATTGTCTAGTCGTGGTATATTTGAGGTATAATCACTGATAATATCATGGTAGGTTTGGATACACTTATCAAAATCGACATAACTTTAATAACTTGATTGATTGATTTTGTAAAACAAACAATACAAGGTCCTTTATTAATATTCCATTAATTTACGTAGAGTTATTTGTCTATTAAAGAGAATGACAATTGTTGAGGTTTTGTATAAGGATACGAGGAGTCATTACATGCATGCATAGCATTGTAATATAGATTATGTCAGAAGAAACTTGTTAACAACAGAAAAATATAACGGAACGGAAACCATTACACATTAAGAGTCGGTTACAAGTTCTGAAAGTTACAGAATTATTGGAAAATACATGAGATACTAACCAAAAACTATTTGGTTTAGTGGGTACAACAACGATACATACAAACTTAGAATTAGTTACGTCTCTGACGTAGACGTCTAACTTCTGCCTCAAGTTCTCGTTGTGTAGCTTCCATGTGCGTGAAGCGTTCCTGACACGCGTTCATCTGATTAGCCAACATAGTTTCCAAGGCTGCAATCTTTTGGCCCAGAATTCTTGTTGCGTCTCTGGCCATCCATAGGGTTCTTTCAATGTCTTCAACTCTAATATGTGTCCGGGTGTGGCCTCTACCCAAACAGCGAGTTCTGTAATCCAAGTTTCTAAGTTCCTGGTCGTAGTTGTCCTTCATCTTACCAACATTCACCCCTAGGTCAAATATTGTTCGCCTCTCAGCATCTGATCTCTTGAACAAGGTGTCAATGTTACGGTCGTACCATTCGAAACGTAATGGTTGTAACTCTTTCAGCTGTTCAGTGTGAGCGTCTAGTATGCTGGCATGTTGGTAAAGACGAGTCCATATGGAGTCACGAGTGTCTATTTTGTATTCAGGGGAGTTAGGTAAGGATACATTGTCAGGGATGTCTGGCATTGAGAAATCTGGAGTGTTAGATAAGGGAGAATTTGGGTCAACATCCTTCCAAGTCATTTCTTGGTGTGAACTCTGTCCAAACTCGAATGTTGCCTGGCCACCAATCAACTCTTCATAAGATTCGGTAGCTCTCCTAAGTCTCTGACGTGGAGGTGAGTGAGTAGGTGACGATATAAGTGGGTTTTGAGTAAGTTCTATATCAGGCTGGGGTTGTGACATTTGTATATAAGGATCTTCAGTATCCGGAGCAATTTGATAGGTAGGTGATGCATGGGTAGTACGAGGGGTAGTCTTGGTAACATCAACTGGTTTGGGAGACATGGTACTCTAGTAGCCGAAAATAATAATTATAAGTATCTATACGTTAAAGGTGTAAAAGTAGACGTGTAATAGTGAAGTGTGTAAAGTGTGGAGAGTAGATATCAAACATGTAAAGATTAGTGTGAAAAAATATTAATAGGTAATGTATTGAGCACGGCAGTCTGCAGACACGGAGGGCGTAAAATGGTATGGTGTAAAATCATTTATTTTGAAAGTGTAGTTATAGTTTAATGTTTGAAAACATTTGGTTCTCTATAACTATAGGCTCTGATTCCAATTTGTAACACCCCCTAATTTATTATGTGGCAGCGGAAAAGTAATTAGGGTGTTACGGTGAGGATCAAAGTCATAATTACAGAAAACCACTCGAAAGAGGCGTTTTGAAAGTTATATGTCATTCAAAATAATAATTTTGACACAAAGGTGAAATATTTGATTTGAAAATCCCATGAAAAGATGTAATAATTTGGAAAGAATGACATATTTGATTTTACACCACGTAATTTATCAGAGTATATAAAATGCCCGCTCCGTGTCTTGTCCTGCTCCGTTAATTACCTGAGATAAACATGCTTAAAAGTGTCAACACAAAGGTTGGTGAGTTCGTAGAGTTTAATGGGAAAACAATTTATTTCAACAAATTCAAGAGTATACAATGATAGTTGAAATATGTACGGGTACAAGTAATAAATCGGTTTTTCCAACAATTTTGGATGTGAAGTAACTTTTGAAAGTAGTGTTAATAAGGTTGCTACAAGTAATGAGTTGTCCTTAGAAGTCACAATTAAATCGCATATGATAACAGTTAAGTTCCAAGTACAGGGTCCATAATTCTAACATAAAGTGAAAACTAGAGTGTAGTGTCTGAAGTCTATCAGTGTGGAGTGGTGGTTTATTAAATACAGCTGTATCCTAATATATATATGAAGACATATATATTCATAAAGTTATATTGCCCTAAGCCTCATGACACGCAAAACGTTAATAAAGTACCGTGAAACGGCGGAGTCCACATCAGGTTACTGATGGGTTTGGCCCTCAAGTAATAGGTGATTTTCCAATTCCTATTTTTCTCAAATATAGTGCAACGCGACTAAATACGAGTAACCACAAAGGCATTCCGTCAAAGTATTTAGTGGGATAGGTCGTCAGCCTCTAACAGGTTTCGAAGCTGTTCACTATATTCGCGCTCACCGCAGTGATTAATGGCTCATGATAGAGGGACTTTTTGGCAATACAGTAAACTTAGGCAATATGGGTTTAATGGGGTACATAAAATATGCAAATCTTAATCATGGCAACTATTTCCAATGAAGTGTGGAAATATTATATAACAGTAAGGGTACATTCATAGTGTTACGTGAATGAATAAGATGAAAATCAGTGTCATGTTTTACAACGAACAGTTTGAAAAATGCTATCATTTGAGTTCAGTGTTAAAGCTAAGCAGTAATTTCAAGTAAAGCATACATATATCTCTTCCAAAGAGTATATCAAGCATACA
Source organism: Artemisia tridentata subsp. tridentata (assembly GCA_021014915.2). Lineage (NCBI taxonomy): Eukaryota > Viridiplantae > Streptophyta > Magnoliopsida > Asterales > Asteraceae > Artemisia > Artemisia tridentata. The sequence goes on along the minus strand of CP139508.1, from coordinate 95,592,509 downwards.
AGTAGAAACTATAATTCTAAATAAATTATGTGAGTTTTCAAAGTGTGAAAGTAAACAAAATCATTTGAGCATGTATCTCCCCCAAAAGTATAAAGCTTGAAAACAATTAAAAATGGGGCTACGACTCACGGTAAAACGTGAAAGTTTCTAGAGTATTTGTACTAATGAAATATATTTTGAAGCATGTATCTCCCCCAAAGAGTTATTAAAACTAGCATTAAAAATGTAAGGGCTACGACTCACGGTAAACGTGAAAGTTTCTAGAGTATTTGTACTAATGAAATATATTTTGAAGCATGTATCTCCCCCAAAGAGTTATTAAAACTAGCATTAAAAATGTAGGGGCTACGACTCACCTCGAGTGTATCTGATAAGGTGATATTACGAAATCAAGTAAGGTTATGGGGACGATCACTGAAACGTCTTCAATACGAGACCTGAATGTGAGGGAAGTCTAAGTATTTGACGTACAACTAATAACGAGTGTGAAAACGAGAAATCGTATAACGATTTGATCGGTGGTGTGAGTTTGATATACTTAAAATGTTTAAAGTTCAAAAATGATATTTCGTATAATATTATCCTGATTCTTATGTCAATTGATCCAAAATATTATCTCTTCGAAAATGATGAAATAATGCAAAAAGTTAAGTCGTTAAGTTTCTAGTTATAATAAATAACGAAAATTAAATAATACATAACTAAAAAGTATGAAAATGCATATGAAGTGATGGGGTGAAAAATGGAAAATGAAATAAGAATGTCAAGTGGAATAGTTGGTATTTTTTCTTTTCCAGTTTTTACACTTTTTACCCTAACTGCGTTTGTGTTACACCGTTAGTCCTTCGTTAAGTCCAATGTTCATAAATAGTCCATAACTTGTCCAAAAATGCAAATAAGGCTTGGAATTCAATAATATGTCAAATTATACTCTATATGTTCTGTTTTCACAGCCTCAGTCCATATATTTCTCGAATTGGCAGTTTTAGTCCCTCTAGGCAATTTGCGTTACATTTTTAATCCAGAAGTGTCAAAAAGGAGAGGAATATTATGGCGAGTTTTTCTAAGGCTTCTTTAAGTCATTTGTAACTTATTTTAACTGCTTATTAGATTGTTAGCTTATTTTTGCACTTAATGGGCTTTTAATGAGCCAATTACTTAGTCCATTTACGTTTATTAATCCATGGGTCGTGGGGGGGGGGGTTGGCATGTCAAAAGTGCTTATTTTTCCATTAAAAGCTTATTCTGAAAATGCCATGTTGCCAGCTTATTCCTAGCTTATTGAAACAGTGAGTTGGGCTTTGAGCCCACTCGTTATAGTTTTATAGTTTTCAAAAGTGATTTTTGCGAAAAGCTTTGGCTGTTTTAAAGGATCTTGTCGTGGTTTTAATGGTTTGTGGCATGAACAAGAAATGTAGCTAGTTAGGTAGTTAAATGGGTCGTGCGAAGAAAATATACATTTGTGTGACAAGTTTATGAGATACACATTGGTTTTAAGGGCGATATAGCACGTTTACAAGTAAAAGACTTAGATAAATTTCTGTTTCGATTACATATATGTTAAGCGTGTAGGAATTATGTGTTCGTGAGTTGAGTTGATATGTTTTGTAATCTAAGGAGTAGAGAGGAGAGGGGTTATGGTTTCTTACAAATCTATTAAGCGCATACATGTTTCCAAGTCTTTAAATACGTACGTAGTGGATAAATGTTATACGTTCGAGTGAATATGATGATATGCATGAGATGTTAACGTGGGTTTATGTGATCTAATGTGATTCTAAATGTGCTGTGATCACATACATGATGTCTTTCTCCTCATTTTAATGTGGCATATACAAAGAAAATAAATGATACGTTCAACTATATACATATACGTGTTATGCATGAGTAATGATTTAACGAGTAAACTGAAATAGAAAGGATCTATAAACACATACCACACCTTAGAAAGGTGGTTATGAGGCAGTAAAGTTCGAATGATAGCACAAGATGAAGGCAATAGACTTGGCGAGCTCAAATATGTTTTTACGTATTCACTTTCTTATCCGTTTTGCTTCCCCAAGGAGAGACAAACGTTTTTGGGTTTTTAAGTTTATTAGTGAGAGTAAAATGAGTGAAAGATGAGTAGGGTAGCGTGGTTAGAAGAGGGCATGATATAGACATGAACCCACACACGTTTATTAACCATTTGACCTCCAATCTCAATTATATGTGATCACTGTGGATCAACAGGACTTGGAGGTACATTCTCAATCATATTCTGATCTTGCAAAATCCTAAGATAGATATGATAGTTGGTAAAATCTTATCTTGGCTTGGTGTAAAATATATATACACGTTTTCCTTTTATCGAGTTCAAAACATGAAGCCAACATACCACATTGGTCTTCTGCTGTTATAACTTCATTCCAAACGTTCATTTATGCTAGAAATAACATTAGAGAGTCGTAGGAAAAACCGGGGAGTGATTTGGTTGAGTTTTGGGAATATTTGTTCATACGTATAAGTTGAAAATGGGACGAATGAAATGGCCTTGGATCCTATAGTAATACTTGACAAATGAGGCTGGGATTTGGTATAAATATAGTTTGGTGGGTGGTGATCGTCATGGTGCAAAAACATGTGTAGGTTACGTTTGAATATATGGAGCATTCGAATCGTTTTTGGGAGGTGGTGTGAATCGGGTTTGTACTACAAGAAAGGAAAGAGAAAGAAAAAAAAATGGTGATGGGCTTGTGGAGTTGGCCCTGTGTAGCGTGAGATGGTGACGGGCTGGGAAAAAGATGCATCCCGTTTGGTTTATTAGTTAGTGAAATTTAAATTGTAATTAGTGTATATATTTATTTGTGTTAATTATAATTAGTGAAATTTGAAATTAGTGTAAATGGTGGTTTGTGGAATATTATTCCTTGTGAAACAGGGATGTCTCGTAATACGCGTTGTGAACTAATATCGTTATTTGGTGATTTTGTGATGACGTGACGTTGTGAAAATTTTAAATTTTCCCCCTAAAAATGGTGATTAAAATTAATGACATAGATTAATAATAGTTAAACGTAGTTAATTAAATGGAATTTTGCAGTTTGCTACAACCCCTCACCCCTGAACACCACATTTTTCAACATCTATCACAGACTGAACTTCGGGTCGAAGTTCAAAATTGAGAGGTGGATACTGTAGCAAACTGCAAAAATTCCTATAATTAACAACGTTTAATTTCATGTTAATCTCTGTCATTAATTTTAATCACCATTTTTACGGAAAAATTTAAATTTTTTCTTATTATATTATTCTCACCAAGTCACGTCATTACAACATTCACCGAATAACGACACTAGTTCACGACACGTATTGCGAGACACAACTATTTCACAAAAACTAATATTTCACAAAACCCCATTTACACTAATTTTATATTTCCCTAATTGCAATTAATACTAATAAATTAACACACTAAACACTTTTAATTTTCACTAATTACAATTTACACTAATCTATACAAACCAAATGGGCCAGAAATTTTGTCATGCCCATCGCCATTTCATCTCACACTACACCAGGCCCAACTCCAAGCCCATATTCTCTTTTTATTATTCCATGTGGTACTCGATCCCACACCACCTCCAAAACAGCTCGTGTGCTCTCGAATATTAAACACGACATACCAATATTTTTGCACCACCTCATTCACCACCCACTAGGCTTTATGTGTGCCAGGTTTCAGGGTCATACGTCGAGTTTTGATATGATTTTGAATACCAAATTGTTTGTCCCATTTTACTCAATTCGACATATGTAAAACTCACAAATCTCAACCGTTTTGACCCACGCTTTTTCCTACGACTTTCTAATGATCATGTTAACATTTTGTGATGTTAAAAAGACCCTTAGGACGACAGGAAATGTTTATGGCTCGCTAAAGTCCTTTTGCACTCGTTATTAGTACAAACCAAAACATATGATAAGTCCTACCAACTCTTCAATATCTTCCTAAGATCTATTGTGGTCAGAAACATGTTAGCATTGTACCTCAAATACTGGTCATCCACAGTAGCCCTCAATGATTGAGTTGAAAGTCAAGAAAGTCAAGAAACGTGGGAAACTCTTCCTATATCATACCCTATCCTACCACACTCTACCCTACCCTCATTCCAACTTATTTTCACTCATAAAGATACCTTAAAGGCCAGGAAACTTTCTGTCTCAAGTTTGAGAACAATCGATAAAAGAAAACTATACGTATAAATCGTATACGTGGGTTTCTAGCAACTGGGTCAATACTCCTTTGCATTCATTCGACCTCATCGATTCTTCCCCACCTCTAAAAGGTGTAGTAAGTATCTAATAATTCTCTTGCTTTCATTTCTCATGCACACAAATTCACCATGCATCATATAACGTGTTATTCGAACGTATAACTGTCACATGCTTATTTACGTTCGTTATTCTATAAAGAGTGACGAGCCTCCATCTTGGAAGGCTTAGAAGTCGTCTCTCACACCACTCTCACGTTTACATTTAGTTGCATGCTTTATTCGAACGTATATAAACTTTATGTTACACGCAATAACTTAACTAGAAAACACTTAGAAATATTCTAAGTATTTTGAACATATAAACCGTCCCAAGTCACCTTAAAAACAACTCCATAACTCACGATTCGAATAAATGACCACGTCCTATTTTTATACGACCTATTAAACGACATGACTAGCTACACTTTTCATTTAAACATCTTGTAAAGATACTCACGTTACGACCCTTAAACACAGCTAAAGTGAATCGCAAAAATCCATTTTGAAAACAACTAAAAGTTGCGACGTGGGCTTTACAGCCCATTAAGCTGTTTATAAGCTGTGAAGATAAGCTGGCCTTTTGGCAGTTTTATATATGAAATGAGATGTTAAAATAAGCTATTAGACATACCCAACTCACCTCAAGACCCACGAATTAGAAACTTGTTGATGGGCTAGAGAATTGGCTCGTTAAGGGCCCAATCATGGAAAAATAAGCTAATGACCATATAAGCTGTTAAAATAAGCTTTATTAAACTTAAATAAGCTTTAGAAAAACTCGCCAACTTTTCCACACTCTTTTTGAACTTTTGGACTAAAAAAGTAACGCAAACTCACCTAGAGGGATTAAAACTGCCAAACCGAGAAACACAAGGACTGAAAAGGTGAAAACAAAATATTTAGGGTAGAAATTGATATATTACTGAACTCCAAGCTCAGTTTGTAATTTTGGACAAGTAGAGGACTATAAATGGAACATGGACTTAACGAAGGACTAACGGTGCAACGCAAACGCAATTAGGGTAAAAAGTGTAAAAATTGGAAAAGGACAAGGACCAACTGATTTTACTTGACATTCTTATTTTATTTTCCATTTTTCGTCACCCCATCACGTCATATGCATTTTTATACATTTTAGTTACGTATTATTTAATTTTCGTTGTTTATTATAACTAGAAATTTAACGACTTAACTTTATGCATTATTTCATCATTTTCGAAGAGATAATATTTTGGATCAATTGACATAAGAACCAAGATAATAATATATATAATATTATTTTTGAACTTTAAGCATTTTAAGCATATCACACTCACATCACCAATCAGATCGTTATCGATATCTCATTTCACACTAAGTTAATCATTCGGCCAGATTCTCAGACTTTCCTATTTACCAGGTTCTGTTCTGAAGCCGTTACCATAGTCTCACCTGAACTTACTCATCACCTCCCCAATATCACCCAAGGTGAGTCGTAGCCCCATTTTTAATTATTTACTAGTTATATACTTTTTGAGGGAGATACATGCTCAATTGATTTTTAATTACTTTAATACTTTAAAAACTCATTTGATAAGCCCAGACTTACAATTACTACTTTTATGCTTGATGCACTATTCGGAAGAAATGAATGAATGTTTTGTTTGCAAATTACTTGTTTGACTTAAACACACGTTACACGAACCATAACATGTACAAACTGCTCGTTTAAACATGTTACTAAAATTCATTATATACATTCATATAACCCGTGAATGTACAGTTAACTTTACTACGATATTTCCACACTTCAATGGAAATAATTGCCAAGACTAAAGTACCCTCATTTGTGAAACCCATGAAACCTATATTGCCTAAGTTATTATATTGCCATAAAGTCCCTCTATCATGAGCCATTAATCACTGCGGTGAGCGCGAATATAGTGAACAGCTTCGAAACCTGTTAGAGGCTGACGACCTATCCCACTAAATACTGGACGGAATGCCTTTGTGGTTAGTCGTATTTAGTCGTGATGCACTATATTTGAGAAAAATAGGAATTGGCAAATCACCTATTACTCGAGGGCCAAACCCATCAATTCTTTGATGTGGACTCCTCCGTTTTACGGTACTTTTGTTAACGTTTTGCGTGTCATGAGGCTTAGGGCAATATAACTCTATGAATATATATGCCTTCATATATATTTGAATACAGCTGTATTTTGTAAACCACCACTCCACTTTGATAGATTTCAGGCATTATACCATTGTTTTCACTTTGTGTTAGAATTTTGGATTCTTTACTTGTATTTAACTGTTATCATATGTGTATTACTTGTAACTCCTAATGTGGACAACTCATTACTTGTTGCAACATTATTAACATTACTTTCAAAAGTTACTTCACATCCAAAATTGTTGGAAAAACCGATTTATTACTTGTAGTCGTACATATTTCAAATATCACTGTATACTCTTGAAATTATTGAAATAAATTGTTTTCCCATTAAACTCTACGAACTCACCAACCTTTGTGTTGACATTTTAAGCATGTTTATCTCAGGTAATTGATGGAAGCAAGACAAGACACGGAGCGGGCATTTTATACTCTGATAAATTATGTGGTGTAAGGTCAAATATGGCATTCTTTTCAAAGTTATCACACCCTATCATGGGACCCTTAAATCAGATGTTTCACTTTTGTAACAAAAGTATTATTTTGAATGACATATAACTTTCAAAACGTCTCTTTCGAGCCGTTTTCTGTAATTATGACTTCGATCCTCACTGTAAAACCCTAAAAATCTTTCCGCTGCCATAAGATAAATTAGGGGGTGTTACAGGTGGGCTTGAAACAAGAGGGTACGGATGACATTGTTGATTGGTCGAATCATGCGTTCTGCTTTGCCATTCTGTTGTGAAGTTTTAGGGCAGGAGAATCGAAATTGTATACCGTGATTAGCAAAAAATGTATGCAAGCGGTTATTGTCGAACTCACCACCATGATCACATTGGAAACTTTTTATTTCACATTTAAATTGGTTTTTAACATAATTACGAAAGTGAAAAAATTTATCAAGCATATCAGATTTGTTACGAAGAGGGTAAATCCACAAATAATGGGAGAAATGATCAAGAAACAATAAATAGTATTTAAAACCACTTTTACTGATAATGGGAGATGTCTATAAGTCTGAATGAATAATATCAAAGGAATGTTCAATAGTAGAGGTAGAACTATGAAAAGGAAGCTTCACATGTTTGCCAAGTTGGCATGCATGACATACATGTGGAGACTTTTCTTTATTACACGAAATAAACTGACGAGACACAAGTGACCGTAGCACTTCGTCACCTGGATGACCGAGGCGTTGGTGCCACGTGGAGGAACTTGTTGAGAGAAGAGCGGTAGGGGTGATTGATGACTTAGTAACGGGATAGAGATCTCCCGAACTATCACATCGAAGGAGGATATGGCGAGTCCAGAAGTCCTTCACAGAAAAACCAAACGGGTCAAATTCGACAGTGCAATTATTATCGGTAGTAAATTGACGTACAAAAATAAGATTTTTAATAATATTGGGAGTAACAAGAACATTATGAAGATGAAGGGGGCGATGAGTGGATGGAATAATGCTATGTCCGGTGTTAGTAACGGGAATAGAATTTCCGTCACCAACATGTACAAATGGGAATAGACGTTTATTAAAAATAGTACTTAAATTATTTGCGTTGGAATTTAAATGTGAGGAAGCACCTGTATCTATGTTCCATGTTGGGTCTTGAAAAGTCGTAGTGGTAAACGCGCTGGGGAGAGAGGTAGGTTGAGACGGGTACATGGCGGGTGCGGGTCTGAGGATAGATGGAGCGGGCTATTGATAAGTGGGCTGTTGTAAGTACTGTTGAGTAGTATATAAATTATGGGTGGGTTGTGGTGAGTTGGGTGGGCCGAATGGTGTTTGGTGATATAAGGGTGTGAGGTGGGCCTGTGGAGTTGGGAGTCGGCCCAAGGGGGAAGGTTAAATGGGCTGTGTTGGGTTTGGGTGGGCTGTGGTGTTTTGGTTATTCATCTGTCGAGCGTAGTAATACCCAGGAGGTAGAATATTATTGTTTTGTTTGTTATTTTGAGAGGTTCGACTAGCAGACCCTTTATTGTTTAAACCACTTCTGTTTCTGTTGAAGCAATTTCTTGCAATCACTTCAGACAAATAAAGAGGGCCTGCCGATTGAACTCAGCTAGGGTTCTTCCGGTAGGCTTGGGTGCTGATCCCCTCAGTTGTCTGGGGTCTTCCGGGTATCTGCACACAACAGCACACGTTAGGCTCGCCCCGGGTGTTATCCCAGGACCCACCTCCGGTGTGAGAGTAAGTATCTGATATTCCGAAAGGGCTATCAACTGTAGTGAGGAATTAATGCAGGTAAAAGTGTTGGTTGAGAGCAGTAAATGAGTCGAGTATTTATAGTACTCGACCTCGATACCTGGAATGGCGGCGCCGGATTTTCAGGAGACATGTCCCCGACATAATCCCGTAAATCCTGGGGCGGCGGCGGCGGTGTCTGCAGCTGCCATCTGTCAAAAGGTAAACGCCACCTGTCCTATTACTCACAGTGATATTGGCCGGATGAGTCGTGTGCCTTCCGGTATGTCCGGACGGCTCGATGTCGTCCGGACGGCCGGTCGAGACAGGCCGTTCGGACACATACGTCAACATGTCCCCCCAGTATTGCATTATCGGTTGAAGGCCGATGATGTAATACTTATATGATATCTGTGCGCCTTTCTGTACCTGCAATATTTAGGTAATACCCTTGGTGCCTTTCGGCATATTTCGTTCAAACATATACACCCATAAGACTAAGATAATGCCTTACGGATGCTTCATATTTTAGCCTGCGCTTTCCGATACATACATGTAATATCGGTATTGCACTGTTAGTAAAGTACTGACGTAACACTTCAAAGATTACCTTATGGCCTTTCGGCCTAAGTCTTTAGGATCACTGTTGCATTTGCTTTTTAGTTCGGCCGATGGTGTAATGCCTTAAAGAGTTGGTTTTGACATGTCATGGCTTTGATGTGTGGAAGCTATTATTGCATGTTCCCGATCCTCTCATGGCTTACAATGTACATTATACGTATGTCTTTATTTCTTCCGGTGAGTAATCATTGCGTACACCCGATGGGTCAGGGTGCCTTTTTCAATTTATCTGGAGGGTCTTGCCCTTCTATGCGTAGGCGCTGTGATTGTGCCGATGGTATGACATTGCTGACAAACTATGGGTTCACGTTTGACCCTTTCCGAAGGATATGCCGTTAGATTCTAGCATGTCTTACGTCACACTGATTCTACCAAGTGTTGCCCTGGTGCTCCTATGAGTGCACCTCTCTTTTTTTTATTATTATTTATAATTCTGTTACTTTATGGTTGTTCCATGTAGGTCATCATTAATGAACTGAAACGCATGCGCGTGCTTAGCACGCGTGCTGAGGTGCAGCCACGTCAGCGTCTCGCTAAATGTGACATTCCACATCCTGAGTTCTTCTTATAAATAGCGACACTGGTGTGTGTTTTTTACTACCGTAATTCCATATTCTTAACTGAGACGCCTTCCGGTATTATTTTCCGAACGATTCTTGCAAATCTGTCCGTGATTTTCATACTAGTCTTTCGTCTTTCAAAGGTACGTTCCGAACCATCCCTGCCTTAATTTTACTTTGTTGTTTGGCTGTATCCCTCTTTCCCCTGGCAAAACCACGTCGGTTTTGCCCACTTCTACTTGTGAGAACTTCCCAGGGGTCCAATGATTCCTCTCAAAGTTTGTCGTAGAGAAGCGTGCCTTTCGATGGGGTGGAAGGGCTGTGCGTGGGATTATCATGGATTACGAAATGTCGTAGAGAAGCATAACTAGTACCGTTAGGTAGGCACCATGTAACCTTTTTCGAGGTTTATCATTGTAGCTTGCATATAAACCCTGCGGTTCTTTTACTCCGGACGCCTATAGGACGGCCTAGGATGCGATAGACCTCGCGTCGCTTGAGTTTCCCATATGTCATGGGACTCTCGTCCGATTGGGGGTATCCCAACTAGCGGGCGGCTTTTAGGGGAATCGAGGGAAGGGTTACGCCCTTACAGCCTTTGTCTGTCTCCTTTTATTACTTTAGTTGTGTTTCGGCCGTCGTGCCTGTGCAACGTTTTGACCATTATATGCACTCGTTTTTTGCAGTTATCATAATGTCTCAATACTTGAAGAAGCCCAAAGTTAGAAAGGATGTGCCGGTGGCCCAGGGGGATAAGCATCAAGAGAGTCAACCCCATGGAACGCATGCTGCCGCTGCTCCTCAAGCCGTTATCCCTGAGCAGACGGTCGAAATGACCAGAGTCGAAAAGTCTGACCCAAAGGTTTCGGGCTCCAGAAAGAGGAAACCGGACCAGGATGTTGTCCGGCCCATATCTCAGTCCCAAACACAGGGGACTAGAGTCCGCCTTCATCGTGATGCGTCCGGCGGGGGTATTTTCCGAGGGCCAAATGAAAGCGAGAGTGCTTCGGGCGCAAGAAAACAGCCGGAGGGGCCCGATGCTTCGGCCGGAGGAAAACAACCGGAGGGGCCCGATGCTTCGGCCGGAAGAAAACAGCCGGATACCCAAGAGGTATCGGCGGGGGCTTCACGTCGGAGGCCACTGGTGCTGGCAAGTCTTTTCTTTCTTTTACTTTATGAAACGTTGACCCCCGAACTTTGCATTTGTTCCGAAATTGTTACTTGACTTATTGATTTATTTTTCATCTTTTTCCGAAAATGTAGGGGGTTCTTCCGCTGCTGCTCCTAACCGCGGAAAGGATAAAGTAGCCGGTGAAAGTGAGTCGGCCTCTTTGCATGTGCCGACGTGGAAGGTGAGCAAGGATGACCGTTTGGATAACTGGAAAGTCTGCCGGGAACTGTTGTTGCACCTACCGACTCCGAAAGAAGAGTCATTTTTGGAAAGTTTGGGGGATGCCGAGGCTGTTCAGAGAGCCTGGAAATTTTTGGGTATGGGGTCCGTTGCCCAGTCGGACTTGCTGCTTCGGTTCGAGAAACTTCTTCATGATCACAGCAAGCTTTACCAAATCCACCAGCATTGCGGAAACCCCGGAAAGAACGGGGGAGAGCTCAAACAACTGAAGATTGAGCATTTCACTTGCCTGGTGAGAGAGTCGGAGTTGATGGGGCAAGTGAAAGAGTTGGAGAAGCTGGTGGAGGATGAGAGGTTGGCCGCAGCGGAACGAATCAGCGCCTTGGATGCTGATTTGGAAAAAGCTAAGGTTAACCTGAGTGAGGAGGTGAAGGACAACTTGGGCCTTCGGGAAGAAAAGAAAGATCTAATTGCCCGGGTAGGCCGCACCGAAGGGGAAAGGTTCAGGGTTGTTAAAGAGGTCCTCCCGGAGGTTGTTCGTCGTCTGTTGGGCAGCTATGAGTACAAGAACCATTTAGCAGGGCCCTTCAGCTTGTCCTCGCAGTCCGGGTTTATGGAGGGCGTGGTTCAGGGCCGTTAGCCGGAAGAAGTGGCCGCCATTTTGGCCAAGACGGAAGACCTGGATGTGGATGCTGCGAAGAAACTCGACCCGGCGTTTGATGGGTTGTTTACCGCAGAGTATCCTTATATCAAGAAGATCAGCGGCTCCTATCTCAAGTCTCTTGATGAAATCCTGAAAATCTTCCCTGATCCCGATCCGGCTTCTTCTCCCCGGGCTCAGACTGCTAATGCCGCCGAGGGATCAACTTCCGGGGCTACTAATGTCGAGAGTTCAACTGCTGGAAGGGACGAGTCGGCTCCCTAAGTCTTCGAATGATTTGGTTTACCTTGGTGTTGTAAGGCCTTCGAGCCAAGAACAATTTCTTTTCTTTTTTTTATACCCGGATGACTGTAATAATTTTATGACAAATAATTCGTGTGATTTATTCATTTGTATATATTTATGACTGTTCTGTATTCCGCATGCTCCATGTTTCATGTTTCGCGCTATTGTTTTTGCTTGTTTCCGGAGTGATTTTCTCATTTAGGTTTATCGGAATTGGCCTTTCGGTTGATATGATGGGACGTTCTGTTGGACCCTTGAACGATCCTGCCGGATTCTATTAACTTGTGATTTATTAATGCTTGCCTTATCCTTCTTCCCCCTTTTTCCCTTCCTCATTCAAATTTTTTTTTTTTTACTTATGCGTGGAACTGCATGTGTGGAGTGGAGTGGGACAATTTGGGTCTTCGAATGGGATGCTGCCGAACAGTTGTTGTTCTTCGGTATTCATCGGTGTTATGAATTGTATCGCTTGTTCGTTATTATCTCTGCCACTCGTATGGCACCGAAAGTACATTTGTATCAGCGCCACATTCTTTTGATTACGAACGTGTGATATTCGCTTGTTATTATTTTTACTGTTTGTATAGCTCCGGTAGTGCAAGTTTATACATTTTGTGTGGTTGTATGGTACCCTTATGAATATTGACCACAAAAGTCTCCGAGGGGGGCCAGCCTCCCGGAGGGATCGTTTTTCACTTATGTTCAAAATGTACAAATGACTCAGCCTTTCCGCCAGGATTATGGCAACCCCTTCCTTTTTTGGGTATCAACCATCTTTGGACATTGACCACAAACTCCCCGAGGGCGCGAACCTCGGGGGGGGGGGGGGGGGCACTTTCTACTTATGTCCAGAAAACAATGAACATTGATCACTAATCTCCGGAGGGCACGAACCTCTCGGAGGGATCACTTTCTACTTATGTTCGAGATTTTACAGGTGGTTCAGCCTTTCCGCCAGGATTATGGCAACCCCTTTCTGGGTATCAACCATCTTTGGACATTGACCACACACTCCCCGGAGGGCGTGAACCTCTCGGGGGGGCCATTTTCTAATTATGTCCAGAAAACAATGAACATTGATCACTAATCTCCGGAGGGCACGAACCTCTCGGAGGGATCACTTTCTACTTATGTTCGAGATTTTACAGGTGGTTCAGCCTTTCCGCCAGGATTATGGCAACCCCTTTCTGGGTATCAACCATCTTTGGACATTGACCACACACTCCCCGGAGGGCGTGAACCTCTCGGGGGGGCCATTTTCTAATTATGTCCAGAAAATCAACTTTGAACACTGACTACGCCCGGATGTCGCGAGTCACCCGAACGAGTCACTTTAAACTTGTGTTCCAAACACCAAACTCGAACACTGATTACGCCCGGATGTCGCGAGTCATCCGGACGAGTCACCTTAAACTTATGTTCGGGCTATTTTGTAATCGCTACACATGTGGGACCTCACATAAATATTCAAGTGATGTTCCGCAGGGACATTGCCTCCCTCCAATGGTGGGGTAACTGCATTTGTCATTAAAAATAGTCAATATCGAGCCTTTTTGGGATATCATAAACATTTCAAAGATATATTGTGAGAAAATTGCCCCCTTCAACGGTAGGGTAGCTATGTTTCATTAAATCATTAACATCAAACCCTTTCGGGTGTTACATAGGATATGTTAAGCCCCATTTACATGGACGCTTTTTACAATCAATTGCCCGCCATGCTTGTGGCGTCCTCCCGCCTATCCCTGCTCGACTTGTGTTTTCTCATTCGGCAGGCTTCCGATGCTTCTGTCGGACCGCGTTCCCATAGGCCTTGCTTTCCCGACATGTAAAATTACCTGTCTTAAGTTACGAAGGTATTTGCATTCCTTCCGTTAGTTCGCACATTGTTACAGTAATAGAATAAAATAGCAAGACATTCCAGTGGTTATTTCGTATTGACATTACCTGAGCCATTACTTGTATCTTGGCCGGTATGTTGGGGCTTCCTTGGTCATCATACCGATTCAGCTTTCTCCCATCCTTTCTTCCGATCCTGGGTCCCTTCTTTTGTTCATACGGCTTGTCCCATCTTATTCCTCCCAACGGATGATTTCTTTCCTTGGCTTCTTTTGTTTCTGCGATGGGCTCCTCCCTCGCACCGTGATTCCCTCGCGTCTTTGGCTGAGTGACCAATGTCGCTATGCCGCCCGGTGTTGGAAACTTAACCATCGAATGAATGGTTGAAGGTACGGCCCGCAACTTCCTCAAACCAATGCGTCCCAGTATGGTATTGTAGGGGGAAGGTGAGTCGATCACGGCGAATTCCAAACTCATTTTTCGGGACAGATCCTGACTTTCGAAGCGGATCTCTAACTCAATCACCCCCCCCCTTGGCCTAACGGGTTTTCCAGTGAATCCTGTCAAGGTTGTGTCAACCTTCTTCAACCGTGCTTTAACCGCATGATCTAGGCGCTCAAATTGATGCCCATACATTACTTCCATTGATGCGCCAGGGTCAACATAGACCTCGCGGATTTCTCTTCCTTTGGTTTCAACCTTGATTATCAGCGGTTCGTCCGACATCTTCTCCAGAGGAATGGACGGAAAGCTTATTGGAGCGTTCATCCACTCTTCCTTTCCCACTTCTTCCGATTTCCGGGAGGTTGTAAGGCTTCGGATCATGTTGATTACTTTCCCTCTACTCCCTTGGTAGTTACCTCCTTGATTAGTTTTCTTTCCTCTCCTGAGGTCTTTTACCAAATGATCCAGCTTCCCCGTACTCAATGCGGTTTTTAACTCCTCCCTGAGTACCCAGCAATCGTCAGTGAAATGTCCTTTCTCCCCATGATAGTCACAGTATCTGTCCTCACAATCCTTCTGTGGCTTTCCCTTTGTTGGAGGAGGCTGCGGTAACCTTAGCTGGTGTTCCGTTGCCAATATTTCCTTGGGTGTCTTCGTAAGGATGTCCAAATCTATCGGCCTTGTCTCGTTTCGACGGATGTCATTTCGGCGGGGGTCGGGCCTCCCAGCGTTGCCGTACCTTGGGGCGACATAAGGTGCGTAGTAATCGTTCCTTCGCCCTTTGAACCCGACCCTAGGGTTATTCCGGCGGTAATCTCCAACAGGAGGCTTTGGCTGGTAGTCGTTCCTGTTGTGGTATGGGTTAGGCCGAGACTCCGTTCTCTCTCCCTTTGGCAGTTCTGTTGCTCGGAATGCCTCCTCGGAACGAACAAAATCATCGATCCTTTCCAACATCTCGTCAACGGTTTTAGGGATCTTATCCGAGAATTTCTTGGCTAACTCCGGGCAGTGGTGACCATTCAGAAATGATCCGATTTGCATGATTTCCGGGGCGTCCGGGAAGTGGTTGGCCTCGCATATCCATCTTTCCTTAAAATCCGGAAGGCTTTCGTTCGCCTTTCGGTGAATCTTGTTGATCTCTGTTAGGTCCTTGGTGCTTATTCTTAACATACTAAACCTGTTCAAAAACCTTTTCTGGAGCTCGTCCCAACTATCAATGCTTCCTGTAGGGAGCTTATCAAACCATCCTCTGGCTTTCCCGTCCAAGGTTTGTTGGAACATTCGACACCACACGGGCATGGGCCATTCTTCATGGTTTCCTGCTCCGGTGAAACGATTGATGTGGTCATCCGGATCAGTGGTCCCTTGGTATAGTTTCAAGTTCGTTGGGATCTTGTGTTTGGGAGATGAGAACTCTATGATTCTTTTTGTGAACGGGCACTTGATCATTTCCTTGAATGGTTTGCTCAAATCGTCGTCTGCCATTTTCCCCTTTCTGTAACCGTCATCTGCCTTTTTCCCCTTTCCGTAGGGCGACGCTTCAACCTCCTCTTCCTCCGAACTTTCATACCCGTCGTCGAGCCTCAGCATTCCGGGGCTTACCAGGTTACGATTGCCCGGTTGTTTGAACAATTCTTTTAAGGCCGAAAGATGACCTTCGATCAGGGCTTGGGCGTCCGGAGGATGTTGGTCTCCTCCAGATCCTCCGGGCCCTCCCGCGTTTCGGACAGGGGTGAAGATGGGTGTTGTACCCGTTGTCTCGAACGCTTCGGACGTTGGTGTAGGACCTGCCATCCCTAACCTCAGGTAGATCGAGCGAAAGGTCCCACGGATGGCGCCAATTTGTTGAAGCAATTTCTTGCAATCACTTCAGACAAATAAAGAGGGCCTGCCGATTGAACTCAGCTAGGGTTCTTCCAGTAGGCTTGGGTGCTGATCCCCTCGGTTGTCTGGGGTCTTCCGGGTATCTGCACACAACAGCACACGTTAGGCTCGCCCCGGGTGTTATCCCAGGACCCACCTCCGGTGTGAGAGTAAGTATCTGATATTCCGAAAGGGCTATCAACTGTAGTGAGGAATTAATGCAGGTAAAAGTGTTGGTTGAGAGCAGTAAATGAGTCGAGTATTTATAGTACTCGACCTCGATACCTGGAATGGCGGCGCCGGATTTTCAGGAGACATGTCCCCGACATAATCCCGTAAATCCTGGGGCGGCGGCGGCGGTGTCTGCAACTGCCATCTGTCAAAAGGTAAACGCCACCTGTCCTATTACTCACAGTGATATTGGCCGGATGAGTCGTGTGCCTTCCGGTATGTCCGGACGGCTCGATGTCGTCCGGACGGCCGGTCGAGACAGGCCGTTCGGACACATACGTCAACAGTTTCTATGGTCGTGGATGAATTTGCACCTATCCCCGAACTTGCATGACCCCCTACTAAAGTGATTACACAACTGAGGAAGAGATTGATTGGTTGTAACTTTTTGTCCCGATGAGTTAGTGGCCAAAAGAATGGTAGGCGAAGATGGGGAGCTGTCGAACGAGGTTTGAGAGTTGCTTGTCTCGTTCAATGTAGACTCTTCAAGGAGTAACATGTTCCGAGTCGTTTCGAACGTTAGAAGTGGTTCGCGATGCCTTGTAATGCGAACAATACCTTTGAACCATTCCATTGATTGCATACATCACCATGTTTTTATCGCTTACCTTTTCACCAAGATTGTGTAAACGATCAACCATGCCTTGGATCTTGGTACAGTATGCATTGATCGATAGGGTGCCAAGCTTGATGTTTTGAATTTCACTATCAAGAGTGATAGCACGCGCGTCCTTGTTGTCATGGAAGAGCTCTTTAATGTGGTCCCATAGCGCTTTGGCATTCCCTGGAGTTGTGACAACTTGGTCTTGGATTGGTTCGGTTAAGGTGCCTAGAATCCATACCTTGACGAGATCATCTTGTTTGTTCCACTCAGGATCGGTGTTGCTTGTGGAGGTCCCCTCGATATGTGCTTTTAAACCGAGGCTTCCAAGGTTTATTTTGAGGAAGGAACTCCACGAGTTGTAGTTGTGTTTTTCAAGGCTTAGCTTGATAGGGATTGTATTTGGGATAGTGAATGAGACGATTCTTTCTTTGGGTGTACTGGTGTTTGTGACAACGGCATCATCGCCAGCCATTGGTTCGATTGTATTATGTTGTTAGGAGAGTAGCAACAGAAACAGAGACGTTTAGGGTGTTTGAGATAGAAGATGAGGAGCGGTATTATTTTTTGGGGATGAAGGAGCGGTGTTATTTTTGGGACAGAAGATGAGGAAGGAGAGTTTTTAGGATCGGTAGTCTGATACCATATTAGAAGATATGGAATCAATATTATTGTGAAGAGTGAGTTGCCGGTATTCATGTAATATGGTAATACATATATACCCATTCTATGAATCCTATGAAGGGTAAGTTACAATCACCTTTAAATACAAATCAATTACAACTAATATAATAAATGTGTGCTTATCGTTGATGACTAATAGACCTTATCACTTGTTGACTAATACTCCACATAGATCTCGAGTGCAACAAAAGTTGCTGACATGAACATACGAGTACAAAACACCAAAGACATGGCAACTATTGTATTCCAGCCGTAAATTTGTAGCACTGATAGAATGAATCCTCCACCAGACATGATAGCCATAGTATACCTACGACCTATCTGGTCCAATGTCCAATACGCTAAACCCAGCCCTGGAAGGTCTACAAAATTTGCCCAAATTATCTAATTAGACTTGACAGATTAGCATTAACTCACAACAGGTAGATAGTGTTTTTATTATTGTTGTGTGTTAGGAGGACTGGGTTTGGGTAACGGGTCAAAATGATATTTTTTTGGAACAGGTAATTACTTGACCTGAAAAATTTGTTGGCGATATTTTTATTGGTTTTTATTTCAAAGTTATGTGTTAAATTACTATTCTGAAAAATTCAGTTTTCTTCATTTGAATAAAACAGATAAGAAACTGTAAGCATAAAAAAGTGCACATGATGAGGTTACGACCCATTATCCCGTTTCATTATTCTCTAGGTTATTTCGTTTGATCCGTTAACCCATTTCATTATTTGTTAATATGTTATATTTGGCCCGTAAAAGAAATGGCCAAAAAGTTCCAAACATGACTGAATACTGATGATCCTGTATTGCACCTCTTGAATGGTCCAAATAGTGGAATACGATAACATTCGTAATCCTAATGACAACAGAAGGTAAGATAAAAAATTATTTTTATTTGTATATATGGCTATAAGATAGTCTGATTCCTAGGTGGGAAAATGCTTGGGTCATGTGGGTTAGATAACGAATCAAAAATGCTAACTTTTTGTTTAAGTGAAACAATTAAGAAACTGCAATAAAAAATGATAACTATTTTCTACCCGTTTCCTTATTAGCTAATTTATAGTTTACCTGTTAAAGAACAAGCTAACCCAAATTGGTCAATTAAAAAGTAAATGCGTCAGAATTGACACCTTTTCTTTGAACTTTGAACCCATGAACCCAATGCATTACCACCTCATGAATGTCCAAAATAATTAAATGCAAAAAATTACTATATATATTAAAAGGCATGTAAAACGACGTCGCTATTGCTACAGTACCCTTGGCCCATTTACTTCGTCAGCCCATTGTACGCGTTAGTCCATGGCCTGCGTTTCCGGTTCGTTTTTCTTATACACAACACAGCCACATAAACCTAGAAGATTCCCGATCACACACACACGCACAATCTTCTTCCACCCTCTACTTCTGATTCGTATAAGACGTTGAGTATTAATCCTGGTCCTTCTAAATCTGAGGTTAAAAAAGCTTTTAGACAGTTGCCATTGAAGGTAATACGGTAATTTTTTTTTTATGTGATTCTTATTTATTTTTTTGTTGATGACTTTTTATGTAAAAAAAGTATTTTATTTTGTGTTTGATTTGGTTCCAGTATCATCCGGATGTGTGTAGAGGAAGTGATTGTGGAGTTCAGTTTTTGTGATTCTCATCCTTCCTCACACTCTCTCATTTTTTTAGGTTAAAATTTGAAATAGTTAAATTGATTAAAGGGTTATGTAATTAAAGGTAAATATAAAGTGGGTTTTGGATTAATTTTAACAATACTGACTTTTGGATTAGAAATCTAATAAAACAAGTAAATTTGGGGGAAATTTATGTGGTTAAATTTAGTGAAATTGATTGATGCATGTAAAGCTGGTTTTGAAAAAGTTAGTAGTCAGAAAGCGAAAGAGCAATGATTACCGACAAACTCGGGTTATTGGTTGTTGTCTAAAGGGATTGTCCCATAAGATTACACTATTGTTGTTTTATCATGAAAAAAATGAGGTTATCAGTAAAGGTTTGCGAATTTATTCTTATACATTTTTTACTTGCTGCAGTAGAGAGCGAAAGGGAGCGGTGGCAGTAGAGAGCGAAGCAGGAAGGGCAAAAGACTGAAGGCGAAATTTAGTAGTTGTACAGGGGAGAAGAAGGAAGGAACGGAGTGATGAAGAGGTTATGGCTTCGGACCTTCGGGTTCCACGGTGATTAAGACTGAACATGTTTTGCTAATTTGGGTATAATTTTCTTGACTTTTATTGCACTTTCATTTAAGGTCTTGGCCTTTTTGTAATTGTTTTTTCTGAACATAGACCAAAAATTTCGAGTTATGTTTGTGGAAAATATGTTAATGTAGTGTATAAATTGGTTTAAAAGCATATATTCATTCTTTAAGCCATACTTTGTGATGGACAAAGTTTATAACAAGCCAATATTGAAAAAGAATTTTGCGCTTATAAGTTGTTTAAATTGGAAATGTATTTAGGTAAAGATGTAGGAATATGGGTTGTTTAGTACCTATGAGCTTATGTGCCCTGCGTTCTAAAAAGGAGCTCATTTCAGTTTTATTTATTTTTTGCTTCTTCAGTTTTGTTGTCGTTAGAACTGATATGACTGATTGATTAAGTTATTTTTAATCCTTCCTGATTTGATCTGTTGCTGTTACAGGTATTAATGCAGGTCCTGAAAACGGTAGCATGAGTTCGCGGGTGAACAACGAACGTAGTCGGTCGACGCACCTAGGCAAGTGAAGCTAGCAACATTAGTTTTCAGTTATGAATATTTTCAATATTGTCATTGTGGTGAGTGATGTGGTGCGTGACATCTGTTCGGTATTTAAAACTATAAAAAAGTTACAAAGCCACCCATGTCATTGCTAAAAGTTAAAAGTCTAAAGCATGGTTTGGGAAGTAGAAGATACATAAACATTACTCCATAGTACATATTAGAAAAACAAACGCAAAACCAATATCAGATTCTTTGTTGCGTGTAAATTTTAGCTTTTAATTTTAAATTTTTTAGTTTCATTTGGTTTAGGGGTTTTGATTGGAACAACAACTGTGATATCCTATTGCCGTCAACGTTTCGTCGTGTTAAGGTTTGTGTTGATTATTGAATTTGTGTGATTAAAATGATATGAGGATGTTCGTAGATATTAATGTTTGTGTCTGTGTTTATGATTATGATATACGAGTGTTTTTGGGATTGGGATAGGTGACAAAGCTGGGTTGCCATGATTATGATACACAAGTGTTTTTGGAATTGGGATCGGTGACAAAGCTGGGTTGCCATGATTATGAGATGGTCATGTGGTTCCACATGAACAGGTACGAAATAAAGCAACAAATGGATATGTAAAAAGATGAGATCTGTAAAAAGATGATACATGTGTTCAATTATCAGATTTGTGTTTCGTTTACTTTTAATTATGGGTTGTCTGGCGTAAGTCTGTGTTACAACGGCCTTAGTCTGAGATGCAGGCACAACACGTGATGTGGATTATTAGTGTTAATGTGTTAATATTAGTCGCAAGGAATTTTTATATTTACTTTACTTTGCTAAGGGTTTCATTTTTTTCCAGAAGCCTTATGTATGTGTTTTTTTTGCTGTTTCCAGGTGTGTAGTGAGCCAACGGAATCGTGTGTATTTATGATGCAGGTAATTGTTGGTTTATCGTATAAGCTATATTTCTTTTATTGTTGATATTAGCCTTTCTTTAGATTGTAGGTGTATTAAATGCTAATATTTTGTTTTTTCAAGCCGCAAATAATTTTACATTAACTTTTATGAGTTAAGTGCTTATTTGCAAATCTTGACAAGTTGTAAACTGTCCACAGAGAAGGCCTTAGCACCAGACAAGGGACTGGTTCTGATGAAATTCAACTGCGTATTGATCCAATGCATGCTGATATAGATGACGAGATCAGTCGACTCCGAAAGCAAGTTAAACAACTAAAGAATGTAAGTACTTTTTGAATTATAAAAAGTTTCTTTAATTGAACGTACACATAATGTATCTAATACTTTGAAATGGAGTAAAACCATACTTTTTGGTGATTTAAAAAATGCTAGGCAATCTAGGATTATCTGCACTGTAATAATATCTTTGTCGATGAACCCCGATTAAGGTTAGGAACATATACTGACATACAACAACATATTTTCTGAACAGATACTAAAACTTTTAAGGAACATCGAGAATTGAGATTTTAGGCCTGAATGTTACAACGATTTTTAATATAAGAAAACTGAATAATATCAACTGAATGTAAGTTAGAAAATTATTGTTTTTAACTATGGGTAACAAATAATCCATTGAAGCTACTATACTATGTATTTGATTATTCTATGCATTTACTGTTACGCACTTACGCTATATGTTATTGGATATAACAATTTGTGCTTTAAATGGCCATAGATAATATCCAGTAATATTGTTGTGACCAACAGCCTCCATCCATTACGAAGACTTTATGTTTCAAGGAAATAAAAGGGGTCTTATGTGGACATGTTCTGGCTCCCCCAAGAGAATATCCAGATGGTGTATGAAGTGCTTACATTGTTAGAATCAAGCTATTGGATCTGAGGTTTAAACTCGCTGCTGAAGCCAAGACTGCTGCTGTTGGTGATGTCAATATAGCATAAGTACTGATACAAATGTTATTTTTGGATCATGATAATATTGTCTTAACATTGTGGTATTGATATAAAATTATAAAAACGAGTTCCTTTTTTTCCTTTTCCCTTTGTCGTATTGATATAAACTTTATAAAAACGCTAACTACAATGCCCCGCCGCAACGCGGCGGACCGCAGCCCGACTCGTTAATATTATTGATGAAAATAGCAGGTAAAAACAAGTACAGAAGAATAACTAAATGAACAAAACTTGATTTTGGGTACCTGCCACGCTAACGATTAATGCATCAAACTAGAAGCTAGGATTCTTGTGAACTTCGTGTCGCCAAATGGATAATACAACGAATGATGGTGAAAGCAATGAGACGAGGCTACTGTATGAAAACGTGTTCATAAAATATAAGAGCCATATTAAACTGGTTGTTCGCAACCACCCTCTTGAAAAGAGCAAGCGTATGGCTGGGTACAGGGCCGTCTCTGAGGATTTATGGACCTAGGCCGAGCAAAAAAGAAAAAAGGCTCGGAGGCTAGGTGCAACAAATTATATAATATAAACTAAAATATAAAAACGATATGTAAGTGAGTTTTTTTATATGGGTTATGTTATATGGTTTAATTTTTGGATGATTGTTAAGATTTGTAATGTGCTTAGTTAATTACATATACAATTTTTATGTATATACATTAAAAAAAAGTTAAAAATCGGGCCTCGGCCGGTCGCCACTTCGTCCCATGCCTAAACCAGCCCTGGCTGGGTAGCTGCTTTCTTTACCATTTTTGGTGTTTTGATCTAGTAAACGTGTTTGTAAAATATAATAGCATTACTAATATTATTCAAATTTATTATCCAAGTATCAAACCAATTCAAGCTAACAAATAACTTTACGAACGGCTCTAATAATTCAAACTCCCCAAATATGATACGGATAATAATTCTAAAGACCCACTTATGTAATAAGGATTACGGTCCAAATTCAAACAACTAAATGATCCAAATTCGAATACAAAACCGATGCGAATATCACAATATCAAACCAAAGTCTTTACACAAAAAAACTTAAAAATTTAAGTTCTTGATATTGACCAGAATCCAAACGAACCAATAGGATGATAACCAATACTTCAAAAACAAAATCAAAACTATACTCCAAAAGTCAATAGGCCCAAAAATAACTAATCTTCCCAAATCACCGAACACAAAGGGTGTGTTTGGTAAAAGTAGCAGTGAGCAGTAGCCACAGCTCACCGCTCACAGCTTCTTAAAGAAGCATTGAAAAAATGAGCATTCCTAAAAAAATAGCAAAGTTCACCGCTCATTTGCCAAACGAACAATAAAAATATAAAAGCTCATTGCTCACCGCTCATCGCCCCAAAAAGCTCCGCACCAAACATAGCCAAAGTCGGTTTCGAAAACAAAAAACCCACGACCAAAAACCTATTCCAAATAATATCTATCTAAAACATTCTCTCGATGCAAACAATTAACCAATAACTAATCATTCCTGAACCGACTTTCAAATTCAGATGCACCCGAAAAATTCTTCAATCCCAAAACAATCGAACTTCAATACACACGAACCCTAAACAAACTTTTTTCTTTTTCTTTTCTTTATGACTTAACGAATCTATCTCTGATACCACTTGTTGGTAATTCAAAGACGAAACAAACAACAAATTTGACAAACGAATCGGAAGCTTTATTCAAATTATCAAAACCAAATACAAAAACAAAGTCAAATGTATCAAATTCTAATTCCAAAGGTACCAACAAAAAAACTAATTCAAAAGATACAAAGAAAACGAATGTCATTTGCCTCTATTTATAGGCAACCAATGACCTAAACTTACTAAATCCTAAACCGACTCAAATTAGAAAACATACCAAAAAACTACTCCCTTCGTCCCAAAATTATTGTCCCCCGACAAAAAACACACATATTAAGAAAAATGCATTTATTACTACTTTGATTTTTGTAAAAGGCACTAAAAGACAGTTTTACCCTTTGGCTATTAATTAATAATTTCATTTAACTTTGTAAATAATAACTTTTATCAAGGATAGTAAGGTAAATTTAAACTATTTTCACTTCTATATTTAGGCATGACAATTATTTTGGGACAAACAAAAAAGTAAATGTGGACAATAATATTGGGACGGGGGAGTAATATCTATCCGAAGACAAATTTACGAAACAAACCCAAAAGTTTAAGTCACTTTCTAACATCACCCGTTAAGCATTGAAGATGCTCTAATATATGAAACTCAATTTAGCCATTGTATTCCGAAATTGACTTTAACAAAAAAAAAAAAAAAAAAAAAAAACGTTGCTTGGTGTTGCGACAGAAACAAGAGAATGTTTGAATTAGCTTATTTTGTTACC
The DNA here is from genome assembly GCA_021014915.2 of Artemisia tridentata subsp. tridentata. Taxonomy (NCBI): domain Eukaryota; kingdom Viridiplantae; phylum Streptophyta; class Magnoliopsida; order Asterales; family Asteraceae; genus Artemisia; species Artemisia tridentata. The sequence continues at coordinate 95,567,740 of CP139508.1, read as the reverse complement.
TTATGTGTTCATTTGAATTTAGAAAAAATTATATGCTCTATCTGCTTGAATTTATGGTTATTTTAAGTTCATGGACAGCTTATATTGATAAACTCATAATAAGCCGAAAAAAATGAGGTGTAAATTTTTTCATATTAATGTAAGCCAATAATAAAATAAGCTATTACGACCGTCTTTTAGATCAATATTTTGTAGTGAAACATGTCATCAAGAGCTTTACGACCCAGTAAAAGAGACACATATAGCTAAGTAAAAAAGACACATATATGAACGACTATTAGATATTCCCCAAAAAGGCCGATCCTAAACAGGACAAGTGTTGTTAAGACCCGCGTTGTCATCGACTGTACCACTACCATGGTCTCAAATAAGTTCAAAAAGTTTAGTCTAAACCGAAACAGATTGAACACCAGATTACTATGACATATCTCTAAAATCTTGACCCAACTAAATATAAAGTTAGCAGCATACTATTGTGGTTACTTGTCAAAATACATTAAGGTCCAAACACTAATTAAAAAAATTACTTCTTGTATTTTTGTAAAAATACATGAGGCAACAAGTACATTAAGCTCACCCAAACACTAGGTAGACGTATAGGTGTAATAGCCTAACCCAAACACTCCCTAAGAGCACCAACACTGATACAATAGTATAAAACTAGGATTCCTTGTCTTATCTGATTCGGTAATATGTTTAAAATCTTCTACCTCCCAATACCCCACTTCGGTGGGATTGGGTATTGTTGTCGTAGTTGTCTTCGTCTAACATTATGAGTTGAGTCACTGGAGGTATGCATTATAAATATACATTGATGATTGACCTGTTTGATATATATGATTAAGTTGAAAAATGTTTGTAAAAGTACATTTTGACCCGTGGGATATAAAACATATCAGAGAGACAGAGATATATACACTCATAAGTAAACATGCTGATATGATGATCTCTAATACCAAATCTTTGCAAACTAAATCTGAGTCGCAACATTCTTTTTTGATGAAAAGTCAAACCAGTGGATAGAAAGGATCAAACATAAGTCCTAAACTTCCAATGAACAAATGAAATACTAAGGTTCACTGATCAAACATAATCTCGAATTAACATGTAAAGGAAAGTTATTCTAATCCTCATTGTCTTCCAATTCCCTCCCTAGTGTTTCAATCGGTAGCAACAAAGCACTTACTCCGGATATCAGGATTTTGAAAGCATATAGACTCATGAGTAGTATCGGGTGATGACTAGTTTCCAGCAGATCTCCTAACGCAGGCCATACCATTCCTCCAATCCATCCCAGTATCGTTGCTACTCCAACTCCTGTTGCTCTTAAGTTTGTAGGATAAACCTATAATATCACACCATATAAACGACTTTTAGTTTTGCTGTCATAAACTAAGAATGAGTGCAGGTAATTCTACGTACACATCCTAAACATGAGATATTTTGATATGAAAATAATTGAAAATTTCTCATTCATGGTATGCAGATAATAAAAAGAAAGGCATACCTCCTCAACATGGATCTCGAGCGCAACAAAAGTTGCTGACATGAACATACGAGTACAAAACACCAAAGACGTGGCAACTATTGTATTCCAGCCATAAATTTGTAGCAACGATAGAATGAATCCTCCACCGGACACTGATGATCCTGTATTTGCACCTCTTGAATGGTCCAAATAGTGAAATACGTTAACATTCGTATTCTTGATGACAACAGAAGGCAAGATAAAAAATTATTTTTATTTGTATATATGGCTATAAGATGGAGTCTGAATCCTTGGTGGAAAAATGCTTGGGTCCTGTGGGTTAGGTAACGGGTCAAAAATGCTAACTTTTTGTTTAAGTGAACAATTAAGAAACTGCAATCATCAAAAATACACTCTGGTCGGGTTTCGACCCGTTTCCTTAATAGCTAGTTTATTTTAGTTTACCTGTTAAAGAACAAGCTAACCCAAATTGGCCAATTAAAAAGTAAATGGGTCAGAATTGACATCTTTAGTTTGAACTTTGAACCAATGAACCCAATGCATTACCACCTCATGAATGTCCAAAATAGTTAAATGCAAAAAATTAATATTATTGATGAAAATAGCAGGTAAAAACAAGTACAGAAGAATAACTAAATGAACAAAACTTGATTTTGGGTACCTGCCACACTAACGATTAATGCATCAAAGTAGAAGCTAGGATTCTTGTGAACTTCGTGTCGCCAAATGGATAATACAACGAATGATGGTGAAAGCAATGAGACGAGGCTACTGTATGAAAACGTGTTTGTAAAATATAAGAGCCATATTAAACTGGTTGTTCGCCACCACCCTCTTGAAAAGAGCATGCGTATGGCTGGGTAGCTGCTTTCTGTACCATTTTCGGTGTTTTTATCTAGTAAAGGAGCCCTTAGTGTTGACTGATCCTTAATCTCAATAACAGGATCAACTATAGATTGTATCTCGCTGACTGGTTTGTGTGAGTTGTCAACTGGTATTGATTCTTTCCCACTTCCAGAAGGTACCGAATTGCCAACCTGGGATTCGGTTGAGTGCTCCTTGCCAGCAGTCAGATTCAAAACAGCTCTATCAACCTGGACTTCTGCTGGCTTCTTGTCAGAATCAACTATAGATTGTATCTCACTGATTGGTTTGTGTGAGCTGTCAACTAGTATTGATTGTTTCCCACTTCCAGAAGCTCCCGAATTGCCAACCTGAGATTCGGTTGAGTGCTCCTTGCCAGCTTTCGGACCCAAAACTGCTGTGCCTGCTTGGTCATTTATGGGCTGGACTTGTGAGTTAACCACTGTGTCTGCTTGGTTTTCCCTCACCTCTTGAGAAGTGTGGTTCTTGGTTTCTATAAGTACAGGGGTTAAACCTGTACACTTCATTCTTATCTCACCCTTTGTTCTATTACAAAGGTTTTGTTTGTATGTTTTTGTTTGTGCAGGTACTAAATATGTCAAGAATGGAAAGCTTCTTCTATATCCATCCAAATGAGTCAGATGGACTGAAGTGGGAGCGTGGGTGTGGTGTCTAAACGGTCATATCATCTTCTTGCTATAAATTGGTTCTCTTTCTCATCTGGAAAATAGATCGAGTCTGTATTTTGTTATGGTCAAAACCTAACTCTATTCTGTCTTAAATTCTGAGTTGTAATCGTTCGGTTAAACGTTGTCTTGTAAAACTTTCTTTAAGTCTTTAATAAAATTGAACCAAGGGAAGGTTGGTTGGGTTCTTTGCTGCTGTGTTCATTTATTTGTACATGGTATCACAGCTCCAGGTTGGGAAAAGTGGTATATTATTTTTAGGGTTTCAAAATATTTTTTAGGGTTTGGTTTAAAATTGGGGGTTTTTCAAAATTAAGTTGTTTTCTGTTTGATTCAACCATCCTTTGTTGTATCGTGGTTTGTTCTGGTTCTCTTCGATCCGAATTGGTTACTTGTTGGTTTATTGGTGAGTTAGGGTTTCAAAGCCCTAATTATTGGGGATCTGATTTGTTATTGGTTCTTCCGCTGCTTCTCTTATCCGTTATAAGCACTGTAAGGTTTATCTCTTCTCTTTAAGATAACAGTGTTTTAGTTGAGTGGGTGCAAACGGTGTGATTAACATCTTGACCTACCACCTTGAGTGGCAAGGATACCTGCTCTGGTCACACCCAGTCCACTCTGCTAAACATTAGTTACTCTTGGGTGTGAGTATTTTATTTCTTGTTGATTCTTAGTTGTTTAGTTGTTTTCCTTATTGTTTTATTGTCTGCTTTGTTGTCTGTTTATCTTTCATTATGCCTGGTGATGTTGTCAGTGGTAGTTCTGAGGTTTCGATTAGTAGTCTAGATTTAGGCAACCCTTTGCATCTGAATAATAATGATTTTGGTTCTGCTACTATTGTCTCTGTGAAGTTAACTGGTACTGAAAACTATAGAGTATGGGCCACTGCTATGAAACTAGCTATACATACTAGGAATAAAACTGGATTTATAGATGGTACTTGTAAAAAGGATCAATATGCTTCTAGTCCTCCTTTACTTAATCAGTGGGAAAGGTGTAATGCTATTGTTTTATCTTGGTTGCTTAACTCTGTGTCTGAGGATTTATATTTGGGTCAAATCTTTTCTGAAAATGCTGCTGATGTTTGGGCTGAACTGAAGGAAACTTATGATAAGTTAGATGGGTCTGTTGTGTTCAATTTAATGCAAAAAATTCATAGTTTCAAACAAGGAGATCTATCTGTTTCTGAGTATTATCATAAGCTTAACTCTCTATGGAGAGAATTTGATATCTTAACTAAATTGCCTAAGTGTTCTTGTGCTGCTAGAGAAGATGTGTCCAAACATAATGATCTTATGAAACTTATGCAATTTCTTATGAGATTAAATGATGTGTATCAACCTATTAGAAGCAGTCTTCTAACCAGAGAAACTTTGCCTAATGTTAAAGATGCTTTTACTATTGTTTCTAGGGAAGAATCTCATAGAGGGATTCCTTCCTCTTCTGCTTCTGTTTCAAAAACTCAGACTTCTAGTTTTGCTTCTAAAACCAATTTTTCAAATCCTGGCAGTAATGCTGGAAATTATGGTTTCAAAAAGTTTGATAACAAAAAGTTTATTAACAATGGTACCACTGGTGGAAACACAAGTGGTACTAACAGAGGTCCTAATCCGAACTTGACTTGTAAAAACTGTGGAATAGTTGGACATACTATTGAAAGATGTTTTGATCTCATTGGTTATCCTCCTGGATATGTCAAACCTTTTACTAAAAGTGGTGTTAAGTCTGGTTTTAATGCTAATGCTTCTGTCGAAGTGCTTCAAAATGGTTCCTCTCAGTCCTCCTCTCCACAATCTCTCTCTTTCACTAATGATCAAATGATGAAGTTAATGGCCTTGATCTTACAGTTGGTCACCCTAATGGTACCTTGGCTAAAATTAAATATATTGGAAACTTATATCTATCTAATAATGTTGTTCTGTATGATGTTCTGGTTGTTCCTGAGTACTGTGTCAGCCTTTTATTTGTGCATAAGTTGATTAGAGACAGTAAAATGTTTGTTGGGTTTGATGAGAATAAATGTTATATTCAGGACTTAACTCAAAACAAAATCATGGGGACTGGTAGTGAATCTGGTGGCTTATACTTGTTTGATCAACCTGTGTATGAAAACATAGGTAATAAATGTAATGTGTCTGCTTTTGTTTCTAAATCTCTGTGGCACAGCAGACTTGGTCATCCTGCTGATCAAGTTATTGATGTGTTACATGATGACTTAAAGGTGACTTCTGGTTCACATGTTTCTCCTTGTGACATTTGTCACAGGGCCAAACAAACAAGGGAACCCTTTCCCTTTAGTGACCATAAGTCATCTGCTGTTGGTGATCTCATTCATCTTGATCTATGGGGACCCTATAAGGTCATCACTAGAGATGGTTTTAGATATTTTTTAACTGTTGTTGATGATTATTCCAGGGGTGTTTGGGTTTATCTTATCAAAACTAAAGATGAAGTTTTTAGTATGTTCAAGTCTTTTCATAATCTGATGAAAAATCAATTTGATTGCAACCTTAAAATTGTTAGATCTGATAATGGGACTGAATTTGTGAATAACAATATGCATCAATTCTTTGATCAAAATGGAATAATTCATCAGACCACTTGTGCCTATACCCCACAGCAAAATGGGATTGCTGAAAGGAAACATAGGCATCTCCTTAATGTTGCTAGGAGCCTTATGTTTCAGGGAGGGATTCCTTTGAATATGTGGTCTGAATGTGTCTTAACTGCTGTTTATTTGATCAACAGGTTGCCCTCTTCTGTTCTCAATGGAAAATGCCCCTTTGAAATGATTTATGGATCTAAACCTAGGCTCTCTCATATTAGGAACTTTGGTTGTCTGTGTTATGCTACCGTTTTAAATAATCATGATAAGTTTTCCACAAGGTCTATCAAGTGTGTTTTAATCGGGTTTTCTACTGAAAAGAAGGCCTACAAACTTTATAGCCTTGATGACAAAACCATTTTCTACTCAAGAGATGTTAATTTCTATGAAAACATATTTCCGTTTAAAATGAATTCTCAACTCTTGAGTGAAACCATCTCTGATTTAAATCATGAGTCTCAATTAAACAATTTAAATTTCTTTGATGTCTTTGATAACCATTTTCCTAAAAGACCCAATGATGAAGAGAGGGCTACACCCAATGATGATGGTAGGACCTCTCAACCTATTAGCAGTCCTACAACTGCTAATGATGAGCAAAGTTCTGCAACTTCTATAGGTGAACAAAGCATCTCTGAGGGCAATGGTTCAAACCTTCAAAATGTTTTGAACCCTGTTGTTTTTGAAAATGATGCTAAGAACAATGATCCTGTACCATTGAACCCAGTTGAGAACAGTGGAGTTGAGCAACCTAATGTTAGAAGGTCTAGTAGGACCTCTAAGATGCCTGCTAAGTTCAATGACTATGTTGTTAATAGTAGCAAAAGATATGGGCTTGAGAAAGTTGTTAAATATGCTCACTTAAGTTCTGGGAATTATTGTTTCTCTGTTTCCTTGAATAAAAATGCTGAACCTAGTTCTTTTGATGAGGCTGTCACTAACAAATATTGGATTGATGCTATGAATCTTGAAATCAAAGCCTTACTTGAGAATAATACTTGGACTGAATGTGATCTTCCTTTAGGTAGAACACCTATAGGAAGTAAATGGGTTTTTAAAATTAAGTATAAAGCCTCTGGTGAAATTGAAAGGTTTAAAGCTAGGCTTGTTGCTAAAGGGTGTGGTCAAAAGGAAGGTGTTGATTATGATGAGATTTTTAGCCCTGTTGTTAAAATGACTACTGTTAGATGTTTGATTAACATTGCTGTTCAAAATGATTGGCCTTTGTATCAACTTGATGTGAATAATGCTTTTTTATATGGTGACTTACATGAGGATGTTTACATGACTATGCCTCCTGGTTATGGTGGTAAGAACAAAGTTTGCAAGCTTAACAAATCATTGTATGGGCTTAAGCAAGCTCCAAGACAATGGAATGCTAAGCTTGTAGCTGCTCTTACTGATCATGGATTTGTTCAGAGTAAATATGACTACTCCTTGTTTACCAAGGGTTCTGGTAAGAGTTTTGTTGCTCTATTGGTGTATGTTGATGATATTGTGGTGACAGGAAGTGATGTTAATGAGATTAATGACTTTAAAAGTTTTCTGAAAAACAAATTTCAAATCAAAGATTTGGGTTTACTCAAATATTTTCTGGGAATTGAAGTTTTAAGAAATGAGACTGGTCTATGCTTATCTCAGAGAAAATATTGCTTAGAGCTTCTTCATGAGTTTGGGCTTTTGGCAGCCAAACCTGTTTCAAGCCCTCTGCCTGCAAATTATGTTTTGAATCATCTTGAAACTCATGAAGATAAACCTCTTTCTAATATATCTAACTATCAAAAGCTTGTTGGAAAGTTAATTTATTTGACTCATACAAGGCCAGATATCTCTTACTCTGTGCAATGTTTGAGTCAATATATGCACTCTCCACTTACTTCACATCTTAAAATTGCTTTGAGAGTTTTGAGATATCTCAAAGGCTCTCCTGGTTGTGGTGTTCAGTTTTCTAAAACTGGACAATTTGGAGTCAAAGTCTACACTGATTCAGATTGGGCTAAGTGCCCAGTAACTAGAAAGTCTGTTTCAGGCTTTTGTGTGTTTGTGGGAGACTCTTTGGTCTCCTGGAAAAGCAAGAAGCAAGCTACCTTATCCAGGTCCTCTACTGAGGCTGAATATAGGTGCATGGCTTCTGCAACCTGTGAGATCATTTGGATTTGCAATATTCTAAGTGAATTTGGTGTTACTGGTATTTTACCAGTGGATATGTACTGTGACAATATTTCTGCTTTGCAGCTTGCTGCAAACCCTGTGTTTCATGAAAAATCTAAGCACTTTGAAATTGACTTACATCTCATCAGAGAAAAAGTAGCTACTGGTGTTGTTAGAACCATAAAGGTTCACACAACACAGCAAATTGCTGACATCTTTACCAAGGGCTTGTATGTGCAGCAGCACAAGTTGTTGTGTGACAAACTTAACCTGAAAGATATGTTCAGGGTATAAGTTTGAGGGAGGGTGTTGAGAAGTGTGGTTCTTGGTTTCTATAAGTACAGGGGTTAAACCTGTACACTTCATTCTTATCTCACCCTTTGTTCTATTACAAAGGTTTTGTTTGTATGTTTTTGTTTGTGCAGGTACTAAATATGTCAAGAATGGAAAGCTGCTTCTATATCCATCCAAATGAGTCAGATGGACTGAAGTGGGAGCGTGGGTGTGGTGTCTAAACGGTCATATCATCTTCTTGCTATAAATTGGTTCTCTTTCTCATCTGGAAAATAGATCGAGTCTGTATTTTGTTATGGTCAAAACCTAACTCTATTATGTCTTAAATTCTGAGTTGTAATCGTTCGGTTAAACGTTGTCTTGTAAAACTTTCTTTAAGTCTTTAATAAAATTGAACCAAGGGGAGGTTGGTTGGGTTCTTTGCTGCTGTGTTCATTTATTTGCTTGGTTTTCCCTCACCTCTTGAGTATCCGAATTTCTTTCAGGTTGCGCATCCACTTGAGCACTCTTATTTCTTTGTGCAGTTACAAGTTTACCTTGCGGGAAGGAGAACTTTTTGGTTGATGTCAGCTCCCATCTTTAGAACTATAGCGGCTTCTTCGAATCTCCCAAGTGAACACAAAAATCTTGGAGATTCCGGTACAGTATAGCAAAACAGTAGAGCCACAATAGACGGAAGTGAAGTCCCTCCTATCAATCACCTCCAACTATGCTCAGGAACGACCACCTCCAATAAAATCTGCATTAGAATCGAATTAGAACTTTTGACCTGGAGTGATACATCCCATCAACATTGGTTTAACTTTAGGAACAAGGAGTACGAAAACAAAAAGGAAACATGAAATGGTTTAACTTACAGGAACAAAGAGAAATCGCAGATAGAGTTTCTGAAATGATTTAAGGTCGTAAGAAGATGAAGAAAAATACAAATCACTTACTGTAGCAATATAATTACGAAGGGGCGTTTGACTAACTTCGTTTTAGATGCTTATCGTGGTATCACTTATAAAAATACATTCTGGATTTCTGGAAAATCTTCTTAAAGATATCCTTTTACAAAAGCCATAAGCTATTTGTAATAACCTAACCCAAAAACTTTCTAGTATCACAAACACTGATGCATTGTAGAAAACCAGGACGGTCTTGTATTATTCTAATTGTTGACTATTTGTCCATGAGACATGGCATGAATTGTTACATAATCAAAGACCTGATATTACCAACAAGAAGGTGGTCTTCTATGCTTTTATACCAATATGTTTAAAAAGTTTATATTTTTTAATATGGGTCAAAATGGGGTTTGTTGACCTGCAAAACTTTTTACTAATTATCAAACTATTTAAACAAAATTAGTGCAGCTAAATAAGCTTATTAAAGTTATATGATGATTAGAAGAATTATATAGGAGGCATGCATTATAAATATGAACTAACGTACCCAAGCTAGTGACGCTTCCAGAATTGTTCCAGTTGCACCAGAAGCAAAAAACCAAATCATTGAAGACCCTCGATGAGCTCTTGGTACAAATTCCATATACCAGGTAGTGTATACTTGAGCACCACCTATTCCAAACCCAAGAAGGACACGTGAAATCAGTAGTTGTATGTGGTTCTGTGAGAACGCACTTGCTAGCCCAATGAAGCTTGTTAACACAGATAATCCGAAAATAGCCTTCCTGAAAGGCAAAAGCAAAGGGACCAGTAAGATGTTGAACCAATAAAGTCCTGTGACAGAATGAGTATCATGTAAGACAATAGGCTATAATCTATCTATACTGGTTTGGTAAGAATGTAATAGGCTATAATCTATAGCAAACTCCTGATCTAGAGTGGCAAACTCCTGCCAACTTGAATTAGTTGCTTGATAACTTTATGAACATTTATAGCAAATTTACCATCCTTTAAATGCTACTGATGAAAATCTTTGGTCACTGGCTTTTAAACTTTATGCTTATGATGTTGCATACGTCTGATAAGGTCTAAGGAGACTTCAATTTATATAGAAATTTTGGTTTAACCACTGTGAAACTTTCAGTTATCCAATAAATTTCCATCTCACACATGATGCCAAATTGTAAAGCATGTTACACAAGAAAATTTATACGACTATATGAAAATTCGTTGAGGACTTTACTTTCTTCCATAAGCATCCGCAATAAAACCCCAACCGATTGCTCCAAAAAGCATTGCTACATAAGTGAAGATAGAAATAAGATTCTGTTCAGTAACAGAGAGCTTCAAATCATGTTGAGCTGCTGGTCCTACATAGGACAGAAGCATGAGTTCCATTGCTTCGCCTATTGCACCTACTCCAGCAAACGCAAAAAGCAGATATTGGAATTTTCCCATCCCAATGGCGGAAATAGCTTCATCCACTGTATAACTCAATCTTACATTAGCCATCTGCAAACAACCATTGTAAATTACTGATAAGCACAATGATTAAGGGGCTACGCTTCAGAACGGTTGCCAACACTTTCATCACAGAATGTTTTTATAGAGTAAATTACTAATATGCATCTCAATGCTACAACTTTCATGGCTATCAGTGACCAAATTTGAAACAGACCGCTATTATAATCATAATTTCAGCTTTATAGTCCGCAATAGCAACTTAAACAAATCTAATTAGCATAAACATTCTGTTTTAAGCTCAATCATACTTTCCACATCTGAAATCAGTTATAAAATGTGAAAAGCGACAACGCTTTGATCTAAGAAATCAGAAGTTCAACGTAAAACCAAAACGATGCTATGCTAACAGAATCCATCAACCACAACTAATTTACGCACAAAAATCTAAAACGAATAATCACATTCCACAGCTGAACTTATGTTTCCTTTTTTAGCTCATTGCTTGATAGAACTTGCATAACTTAACCCAATTATTATTCAACGCATAGAATCACATAACTAACAGTTGATTTAATCAGTTTTAACGTCAAACGAAAACAGGACTATCAAATGAGTAGCATCTGAAACCTGCAACTTTTTAACGTAAATAACTAAATATGTCATTTATTGTGCTAAACTTATTAATACAACTTCCACTCCTACTCTGTAACAAATAATCACATCTAAAACTATTCTTTCACTTTTTCGTTTTATGAACGTAAAAAACGCGATAATCTATGCCCTAGCTAGACTCAATAGGACAACTTCTTTTGATAATAACCTAACTTCAACCTAAACCAAAAACGCGCTCTATTATCCACCAAACAACATCATCTACACCTATTCGAACGTAAAAACGCGACAATCTCTCACTCATGGCTAAATACAACTGCTTATTTTCATAATATCCGAACTTAGGGTAAGCCGAAAACGCGCAAATGACGTATATCAACTAAACAACAACATCTACACCTATGCGAACGTAAAGCGCGACAATCTATTACTCGCTTATTTTCGTGAAATCCGAAGTTAACGTAAGCCGCAAAAGACGTATATCAACTAAACAACCACGTCTACATGTTCAATCATCATTTCGTAACAAGTTAACGTCAAAGAGAGTGATAAAGTTGATTACTTTAAGTTTAAAAATGCAGATATAACATCAAAAATGATATTATTATCAAGTTATGTTAAAACAGAGTGATAAAAATCATTACTTTAAGTAAAAAAAATGATACTATTATGAAGTTAAGTTAAAACAGAGTGATAAAGTTCATTACTTTAAGTAAATAAACACAAATATACTCATCATTTTGTTAGAGTTTGTGTATAAATATTAATATTAGTATGTCCGGTTTCAAACCCGAGACTCGGGATTGCACACAATACGTAAGAGTCTCAATGGTTTGAATAATTAAATATATTTTATATTTTATTTATTCATTTCACAAACAAACACTTAACTGTCGTTAGTATTTAACGGAGTTTGGTTAACGGTCGTTAAATATTAACTACAAGGACTGGAGATGAAAATAGGGATCAAGAAGGATCTAGAAACCTTCCTAATCCCTATAGGCGGCCGAATACCCCTAGGGGTTTATGGTTGTCGAATTTTGGTGGCTTGGAGAGGAAGTTAGGATTGCCTATAAATACAAACCCCTTGTATTTGTAATTCCCTAATCCTAATTCTAAGCAAACCCTAATTCTTTCTTCCCTCCTCTTCTTGTGGCCGGTCGAATTCCATTCCCAATCACCTTGGGATTTTCGATTTGCTAACAATACAAGTTAGGGATTTGTTTGTGATATTAGAACCTAGCTTTTCCCATTGAAACGCTAGTATTACGTGTGTACAAGAACGAGTAACAAGCTTCCTTTAGCTTGTGGTAATTTCCCCATTCGATCCTTATTGTGATCGATCCTCAATAAACCCAATTAGGGTTTTTATTATTCTTGGAGCACGTGATTCCTTGTTCTTGCTAGGAATCAAAAGGTACTCGTCTATTTAATTTTAGTTAATTAATTATATGTTATTGCAGATCCAAATCCGCTGTGCATGCTTTGATGTTTATTGTTTGTGTTTATTAGTTTATAGATTTATGCACAAGTGGGAGAAATAATTAAAGAGACTAATGTTCTAATGTGTTTTAAACACATTCTGATAATAGAACACTTGGAGTTAATATCTACTTTCATTACTAGATATTAATGACAAGGTAAATTACATACTTTTATTATTAGCAGCCTCGGCTGATGTAATGAAACTATGTTAATTTACAAGTTTCTAATATTAGATAATTATTAGAACAAGTGTCGATATGTAAATAAGACTACTTCTAATGTGAATATTTATGTATTGTTGTAATGACATAAATAAATGAAGTAATCTAATACTACTTCAAATTTAGATGTTTATGTATTCTTGGAATGCCATAAATACATGAAGTAGTAAATTAACTTGAAATAATATTGAAACCAAGTTATGGTATTCATGATTACTTTAGTTATACATATTTATATTGTAAGATATAAATATGAAGTTTTTATTGCTATAAGACTTATAATAAAGTAAGACGTTAACTTGTTATGTTTTTTAATTAAGACATATACAAGGAGTCATTGAGTTGATTAATGACTTATAACGTATATTGGGATTATAACAATTTATGTTTTTTTTTGATAAGACATAGAAATTAAGTGGCTTGGGTCAAAAGGCACTTATGTTATAAAGCATGCAATTGGATTGAAAAATCTATTATACCATTAAATTGATTTAGTTGGTAAATAGGTAAGCCAAAAACGAAATATATTTATCTCACATATTGTAAGATTAACTTACAATATTAATCCTAATGGAATACATAGTGTTTATGGTATGTTCAGTTAGGAGAATCAAACTCTTGATACATTGTTTGATTTGAGATAACTATATCTTCTATTCTTCCTAAAAGATATCAAGGTTAGAAAATTGAGTATGGATTGATATACTCAATTTGACTCCAACCTAGAAGATTACAAGACACCATTTATTATGGTATGTGATGAATCACATTAAGTCTTAAAATTGAAGTTCAGAATTTGTTAAAATACTTGTGAGTAGGTTATTAACAAATTAAGATTAGGAACTGTCAATATGTATTTGTAAAGTCCCAAAAGAGAACAAGTTTGTGTTGCTCTTTTTGCTAAGTATTTGTAGATAATCTATAAATTGTAAAATGCAAGTGGGAGTTTTATCTTGATAAGATAAAATTACAAAATACGTGATCTTCTAAATACACTAGCAAATCATAATGAGAATTAAAAATGTTAATGTTAAATCTCAAGATGATGGAATTCTTATTCATAGATCCACAAGGATATCTCAAATATTTGTAGAATATGTTGAGGGTTATGAGTTACAAGATCGTGGTATGCCTGTTAATAAATTGCAAATGTTTATTTGGCAAATTACTCATACTATGAATAATAAGATGCATTCCAAAAAGATAACTAGTTTGGAAACGTAGTTAATCTTAAACTCTATAGTTACACTATAGAATGAAGATGAGTTTCTACAAAGGAAATGAAAATCCTAGAGATTTAAATTCTTGTGTAGAAATCATAATGGACAAATTTGTATACATATTTAATATGTGAAAAGATTATCAATCACACTTAAGCAATTAAATGTGATTGAAATTCTTTCTAAGCACATTAAATATATAAAGATTATGATTGTCATTACTAGTTTCATTTATATGAAATTAATAATGGAATATCAAAACTCTTTCTTGTGTAATTACTTGTGCGAGGACGAAAAGTAATTGAAAGGAGTGTTTGAATTCAAATAATCTTTAGTAGTATACAAAATGAAAATCATTTGTAAATGGATTAATGCATGCATCTAGAAGATGTACTTATTTTAGTTATTAAATCTAGTTTTGATTTATATAATTAAAATAAGATATTTCTTAATATTCCTGAAAGCTAGTGGGAATGATATTTATTTTCTTATTTCATATATGTTGTATAACATATAGGAAGTAACATTCCATTAACATTTATATGTTAAGTCTTTGTTTGGAATGAAACTTCACATGGAAATTTAGAAAATAAAACCTTGGAATATATGTTTATTGTTATAAACATAAGCGGTAATAATAACTGATTCTAAAAAGAACATGATATACTATTAGAATAATCTAGATAGTAACATATCTTTAGAAAGATATGACATGAATAAAATCTAAGGTTGACGAAAGGATTATTCATGTACATCATCTTGCTTGTTGTATCATGCTTGAATGAAAGATGATTGACAACATTAATATCTAATTGTAAATTATTAGATAGCTAAGTGTAATAGATATGGTTTAGAATTTACATCCTCAGCCTGGATTTGCTCTAAAATTCTAAATATGAACCATATGGCAAGATGTTGATATAGATGACAAATCTTGAAAGATTTGAAGATGTCAAACATTACACGGTGGATATTAAAAGTTTACGGAACTTATGAAAGAGCATATTTTTGTTTGGATACAATGCTGCTAGTAATATTGAGATGACACTCAATACCAGTCATGGTGGGAGCTCATCCTTATTAGGAGACCATGTATACTAGTTATGCTCAATATGAGCATAGTTGCATTATACATAAAGAATTAGAATACTTTAACTACAAGGTTTGGTAGTTTAATTGTCATAAATTCGTGCATGAGGATGTCACGCATTTTATGAAGTATGTGGCAATATCTAGATAGATGAATGCACACATACAAGAATTTCATTATTGAAATAAGTATTCTCAAAATTTAGATAGATCAACATTAGTTGATTTATGCCTTGTCAACAAGTATGTGGAACATGACTTGTGGCATAATTCACTAATGAGAATTATCATGCATTGATCTAGTTAGTATTTGGATAAGGGATGTTAAGCAATATTATTTTAATGAAATAAAGTGTGGATAACGTTTATTCTCATTTATAATATTGTATCCTATATTTGCATGTTTAAATCCGTGAATAACTTATGTTATTCTAAATTGTCCGTTGTCGATTAATGATATGGGAATATCATTAAATAAAGACAAATGTGAGGATTGGTAGAATGTACTGTAAGGTTGAGACACCAATATCACATGATATTCAATATTGGATAAATTGAATATAGGACTTATCCCAACCATATGATTATACTTTATGGATCGTTGTCATTAAGTAAATCATGAATATTTATCCTCAGACTTGAGATACCAGATAATTCCGAGGATGTAGCTCATTTTCTGTAAGGTAGTCTAACCCTATCCGTAACAGGTAGTTATAAGGGCTATTTAGGAAGGTGATGCAAAGTTCAAGGGTTATGCTCGTAGTCAATAAAGGATTTGTTCCTTCAAATTTGTTTTGAAGTATAATACTGCTGGGCCCCTCGTAGGGTTGACAAGATGTTTGTGCGGCCGCACCCAAAGTCTATCTGGAATACGTTCAGATGTTTTGGTAATCTTGATCAATTATTAATAACGAGAAACAGAATAGTTAATTATGGAATTACCTAGATCCATATCCATATTAACGCGGTATTAGAAACAAAAGGATAAGTATGATGATTAAATTCATCATGTGGTTTTTCCAGGAAAACCATACTCGGATCAAACTGGGGGCATTGGGATCTGTTAAGCTAGACTAGCCCATGTCATTACTATATTAATAGTTATCCAAGTGGGAGCTGTTAGAGTTTGTGTATAAATATTAATATTAGTATGTCCGGTTTCGAACCCGAGACTCGGGATTGCACACAATACGTAAGAGTCTCAATGGTTTGAATAATTAAATATATTTTATATTTTATTTATTCATTTCACAAACAAACACTTAACTGTTGTTAGTATTTAACAGAGTTTGGTTAACGGTTGTTAAATATTAACTACAAGGACTGGAGATGAAAATAGGGATCAAGAAGGATCTAGAAACCTTCCTAATCCCTATAGGCGGCCGAATACCCCTAGGGGTTTATGGTTATCGAATTTTGGTGGCTTGGAGAGGAAGTTAGGATTGCCTATAAATACAAACCCCTTGTATTTGTAATTCCCTAATCCTAATTCCAAGCAAACCCTAATTCTTTCTTCCCTCCTCTTCTTGTGGCCGGTCGAATTCCTATCCCAATCACCTTGGGATTTTCGATTTGCTAACAATACAAGTTAGGGATTTGTTTGTGATATTAGAACCTAGCTTTTCCCATTGAAACGCTAGTATTACGTGTGTACAAGAACGAGTAACAAGCTTCCTTTAGCTTGTGGTAATTTCCCCATTCGATCCTTATTGTGATCGATCCTTAATAAACCCAATTAGGGTTTATATTGTTCTTGGAGCACGTGATTTCTTGTTCTTGCTAGGAATCAAAAGGTACGCGTCTATTTAATTTTAGTTAATTAATTATATGTTATTGTATATCCAAATCCGCTGTGCATGCTTTGATGTTTATTGTTTATGTTTATTAGTTTATAAATTTATGATTCTAAAATTCCAACACATTTATCATCAAATTTGTTATTATTTCAAGCTTAAATTAAAAATAAAAATAGTAGGTAGCTATAGTGTTATACCGTTCTGTTTTGAGAGTGTAACAAACTAAAAATGATTTTGAATGTGTGAGTGTGTGTGTATTTGGTTGATGTATTTATAAGCGGATGTATGTGATATGTGTTGTTGTTGCACCGCTACGTGAAATAGTGGAACGGCCTTCACCATGGTCTTAACTTAACACGGTAAAAATGATATGATGTGCAAAAGAAAAAAAAAGATAATGCGGTGGAGAGGCCTAAATCAAGATAAATCATGTTTTTTTTAACTAAACAGACACTCTTCTGAATGATTTTAAGTGCTCGTTTATGCAATTTATTTATTAAACCAACGCAATACGATAATAAGTAACTTTTGTATGTATAAAACAAGACTTTTTATCATAAATATAACATAGTTAATAAACCATCAAATATATTATATTAACACAAGTCTTCAATCTCTTATTGAGTAAGAGGCAGTAAGACAAGTCCCCCACCTCTTATTGAGTAAGATGTTATATGTCTAATTGTGTCTGACTCAAAAGAAAAAACAAACAACACTAATGTCTGACCGCCTCTTACCACCTCTGACTCAGTAAGAGTAAGAGGCTAGTAAGACATTTTTTCAAAAAACAAACCCACCCTTACTGTAAGCAACAATGTAAAAATGATATGAAGGCGGAGGCATTAATCAAGGTAAATCAAGTTTTTTATTTTAAACCAAACGGACACTTTTCTGAGCGGCCAGCTGAGTCAAATATTGTCTTTTGCATATTGTCTACTTTCGGTGATTTTCAACGTTTTGCATTAACAATGCGACATTATTCAAATTTTGGCTATTTTTAATCTTATCAAAGTAATTATACTTGGAAAATAAATGAGGTATGTGGTTTTTGAATTACTGTATCAATATTGTGGGAGCTATAGTGTTACACCGTTCTGTTTTGAGAGTGTAACAAACTAAAAATGATTTTGAATGTGTGAGTGTGTGTGTATTTGGTTGATGTATTTATAAGCGGATGTATGTGATATTTGTTGTTGTTGCACCATTACCTGAAATAGTGGAACGGCCTTCACCATGGTCTTAACTTACCATTTTGTCCTTTCTAAGGGTGTGTTTGTTTCATTAAGATGTTTTAGGTCTGAATCTGACTACCACATCTTACCAGTAAGAGGTGGCTAGAAAGTCTAAATCTGAACGAAATAATGTTGTATGTTTTTTTATAATTGTCTGAATGATTTTAAGTGCTCGTTTCTGCACTTTATTTAAGTAACTTATGTAGATATGAAACAAGACTTTTTATCATAAATAAAACATAGTTAATAAACCATCAAATATATTACATTAACACGACTTTTTTTTAAAAAACAAACACACCCTAAATACATTCTGAAGTCACCATTAAATGTTAGTAACACGGTAAAAATGATATGATGTGCAAAAGAAAAAGAAAAAAAAAAGGATAATGCGGTGGAGAGGCCTAAACCAAGATAAATCATGTTTTTTAAACTAAACAGACACTCTTTTGAGCGGACAGATGAGTTAAAACATTGTCTTTTGGCGAAGTGTGTAATATTACACAAATATCGGTGATCAACATACATTATAAAACATGTATATTTAATCTTATCGAAGTAATTTTATTCAAATATATATATATATATATATATATATATATATATATATATATATATATATATATATATATATATATAGGGAAGAGTTCTTTTCAGAACCAAATAAATGTACAGAACTGCGAGAACCAGCATCAACCAATCATATTTTTTTTAATATTTATTTTTATTATTTAATTCAAAAGGGTATAATAGTAAAATTGCATTTTTTTAATTTCTTTTTGATTTTTTAAATAAAAACCGTTTTTTAGTTCCTACATTTTAGGGATTTTTTTTTTTTTTTTTTTTTTTTTTTTTTTTTTTTTTTTTTTTTTTTTTGTATAATATTTTTTTCAGCATACATTTTTAGTAAGGTGCACATGTGTTTTTTATATAATGTATGTTTACGTATATTTGTAGTGTTCAATTTACGTGTATTTGGTAAGGTGCATATGTGTTTTTTTAGATAATGTAAATTTACGTGTGTTTGTAGTGCATGGAATGGCAAACAAAAGTATTTTACATGTATTGCTTACAATTTAAAACAAAAACATTATATACAAAATTTAAAATCATGTGATAATACACTTCAAATACAAATTTCTAAAAGCAAAAATGTTGTCATATATGCACATGTATTTTCCCTAGCTGGACACTTTGTATGTATATGTGCACTTGTATCTGCGGCTGCACTTGTGTCTTTAATCTTTAAATCTTTAGCTTAACTATCTTATCGCTAGATAGTATGTACAAAACACATGTGCACTCTTCATATTGCTCATCATACTCGTACCTGTAACCACGAAACACAAGTGCACACTTAAAATAGAACTAAACACAAAAAATCTTTATATCATAACTAAAAACATATATGCACTTTCAATATGTTTAACTCCAAAACTATAAAAACACATATGCACAGAAGTCAACAAATTCTCCATTAAGTTTAAGCCTTGGTAACAATAAAATACATATGTACTGTGAATACATTCAAACTCCAACACATGTGCATTGTATTATAACATCAAACGATGCACTCAACATACCTTAATCAATAGGCAGCAGCAACATCTTCTCAAAAGCAATATTATAATCCGTGACCCATTAATTGCAATCAGCACCATACGAATTAATCAACGACAGCAAGCGACAAACAGATCAAACAGATCAGCCCCACATGCCAACTTCCAATCCCAATTAATAAAAGCAGTATCGTGATTCATAAAGAATATTAATTCATCATATGCGAAAGACGATACTTAACCATCGACCAATTGATTAAATCAATTATCACCGACCATAGTAATCGTTTAAATAAGAGTAGCCCCACAATCAATTTACTTTCATCATATCAGAATGAAAAGATAATAGATGCGACAAATTGATCATCCAGCCCCACAAATCAATACCAAAAAAATTAATAACGATTACCTCAGTGAACAACCGACAGTAAAACTTTTTTTCGGATCTGCTTCTGTTTCATCGAATCTGCTCCAACAAAAAGGAAACCAATAAAACAAAACAAACAAAAAACGATGCACTCAACATACCTGGTGATGGTGGCTCAGTTGTGGTCGGATCCATTAGGACAGCCGGCGTCCGGAAATGTATTGGCAGCGCTGGTGGTGATAGGGTTTTGAAGGTTGAGAGTAAAAGAGTATGTATTGTTTAGATCTGGAGAAAGAAAGAGAAATAGGGCGGCGGGTTATTTAAGGATTAGGGTTAGGTTTGATGGGTGAGAAAGAGAGAGGGTTGTGAAAGTGGGAGAGATGAAGAAATACAGATTTTTATTTTTGTGTTTCCTTTAAAATAGGGACGGTTTTTGAAATACTTAAACGTAAAATTCCCATAATGCCCTTCCATCAATTAAATAATGTAACCTAGACTTTAGTTTATTACCTTTGTGCCACCGACATTTATAGCCATTGATCAAATAATAGATGGCTCAGATCGGTTCTCGCAGTTCTGTACATTTATTTGGTTCTGAAAAGAACCCTACATTATATATATATATATATATATATATATATATATATATATATATATATATATATATATATATATATATATATATATAACAGGAGGCGTATGACGTCATTAATGCCACCTCAATGCCACATAATCAATTTATATGCCACATAATCATAAACTATGCTATGTCATCACATTCAGGCCATGTCAGCAATTTTTTATTAAATTTATTTGTTTTGCACTTTTTTAAATAAATAAGCACTTTTTTTTAATTAATTTCGTACTTTGTCATCACCCAAGCTATGTCATCATCATATTTTTTAAAATTCAGTATATGTTTTGAAATTCCAGAATTTTGTTAAAAAACATATCATGGAAAGATTCGAACCTGGGCTTTGCTACCACAACTAAACACCTCAACCAATGGATCACTCCACAAGTTGTGACTAATAATTAAAAACAAATATGTCATGCCTAAAAAAATTATCTCCTGAGAGAAATTTGGAAATTATCTTGAGGAGATTTGAAAAAAAAACGCAGTATCTTTTAATAGGAGATGATCTTTAACATATTTGTAAATCTTTAACATATTTGTAAATTATAACTTTATTCATAAACCCTAAAAACTATAGTTTCTGTTACATGGCACTAATGACAGTATCCGTGGTATCCAAGGCATTGGGATGTTGAAAAGAAAGGCTCGAGGCCATGGTTGAAGATTTTTCAGAATGCTCGAAAATGGTGTTCGTAACAGGTTAGTTTTTCTTTTTTGTTTTTCATGTTCACAAGGTTTAGATTATTTGGTTGGTGTTTCGTACAATGTAATCAACCACCTAAAAAAGGTATTTATCTTATTCTGAAAACCCTAATGATGAAAATATGCTGTTACTTGATTTTGGATCTGGTACCGCCAAAGCATATATGGCCGTTAAATTATGATGGTGGTACAACCTTCTGATATTATTTCTGATGAACATCCTCAGTATCAATTGATACTTAGGAATGATGAACATTGTAGGACTCTTAGGCTTTTTCAAAACAGTCCATTATGGTCTATATAACTATGCCACCATCACCTTCTTTGATCTCTTTCAGATGGAGGTTTAAAAGTCCAAAAACACACAGCTTGCTCAGCTATTTGAATCAGGATATGGAATTCATCATGCAGGGATGGTACGTGCTCATAGAGGTCTGACTGAGAGTCTTTTCGCCGAAAGTTCCCAGAAATAGTTGCATTGGTCTTACGGGGAACTGACAATATCAAGACTTATGGCAAGTATTTGGGTCAAGTTCATGATCGGTTGTAGACCAGTTTCGGACTCACTGGGACGAGTCAATCGGGTTGAACCTGTCAGTCTTGAAGAGCTCAGAATACCTAGAGTCGATGTTGTTGTCAATTACTCAGGAGTCTTTAGGGATCTCTTCATTAACCAGGTACCTTCTTTAACATCCACTTTGAAAACCCATTCATTATATGTAAGTATATACACATTATTTATTTATGTCTATATCATTCTCTTTTTAGGCCATGGATTATGTTAATGAAGATGGGGTTTTTGGGGATGATGATCAAAAATTAATCAAGTCATTAAGACTTTCATGTTGGTTGAATGGTGCAGCTTCTAGCCTCAAACTGAATGACTACCATGAAGCAATCAAGCTATGTTCAAAGGTAATTAGTATTGGCTTATATGGAAACAATTGATTTGCAATTGGCTGAATTAGGTATCAGAAAAGGCCTTAGAGATGGATCCAAATAGCAGGTATGTTCAAAGATGTTGTTGGAGTCACAGAGGCAGATGGTTGCCGCGTTTGTTAAAGGTTTAGCTGAGAAACCTAAAAAGTAAGGTGAATTTTGTGTTTCAGTCTTTTTATAAGTAAGATAGAATATGTAATTCATGTTATGACTATCATGTTCATTTTGAGATTGGATATAATGTGAATAAACGAAGATACTTCTTTCAAGTGATGCTAGGATTGCTTAATTAAGGCATTTACATGTATCTCATTACCCTTTTGCTGTCAAGTATCTTATTGTCTTGATGTTTCTTACCTAGACAGATTACAGAACAAATTAATGCAATTCATAATGTGTGGCTTGAAATTATTTTGTGGTTGTTGACCAAATTGAGTGAAATTGATGCTTCAAGTGTTTGTACATTAGAGTAAAAGCTTTATTCACGAATTAAAAAGTCTTTTACACGTTGCTCTTTATTTTTGGTCTATAGGCTTCTAAATGAGAAAGAAAAATGTCTTCAAGAGGCCCTTCAACGTGTTCAAATTCTCGAGAAAGAGATTGTTTCCAAGGATTCAGAGGTACTATTTTTTTCTTTTCCCAATTTGTGGTTTATCTTGGATGTTGATTAAACTAATATATGCTTTACCTATAACTGACATCGCTGGATATCGAGTATTCTATTGTGAAATTTTAACAAAGTAACTGTAACCAGGCATATATATGACAACTAAAATGATATGCATTACAACCTTTATGTGTCGATTTGATGGTTTGGCAGTACCGGGGCAACCAATGAAGCAAAAAATAAATAAATCTTATTTTCATATTTGTTGTTGTGATCAGTATCTTTATATATATGATTTTGAGTTCTCAGTTTGGGAGTGTCTTGAAGAAGAAAATCAAGAATTCAAGGCCTATGCTTTCGGTGCATCAGGTGCAGCATCCTGTTCCAACATTTAAGGCTGGACCATCTAAACACTCAGGGATGCAATATACTTATAATACATCTGCTTTTGATCATTCGTCCAATATGTTGTTATAAATGCTTCCTTTATTAAACATGGTTTGATCAGTTAAATTTCCAAGTCATGTATACTCAATTCACTTTGAAACATCAAGACTCATTAGGTAAATTCAAATTTTGGTTCAATTCTTTGTATATATGTAGGATTTTCAGCTTTAAAGTAAAATTTTTGATGGTTGTTTCAGGTGGAGAGTCTAAGACCTCAAAGTTTGCAACTGAGCTAATTAAAATTTTACTTTTAAAAAGGAACGTGACAGCTTTCCTTTTGACGGTGTTACAGTTTGAATTATGAATCTGAGTTTAGCATACAGTCAACCATACCTTAGAACCATAATAAGTTAAGGTTTCGTGTACATGAAGTGTGGAGAGAAGATGGATAATCAGTCTGGTGTTCGACTTGAGTATATACACAAGGCTTTCTGTCTTTTTTGTAAAACCACATAATATTTTATTGTGTATTTCGTGAAGTTGTCTGAAAACAATATCATTTTCGCAGGATATGTGGGTTTCTGATGATGAAGCTACTCAAATACGTGAAAGAGATCTAAAGAATCTGTTAAGACATGAAAAGCTTTACTTGGTTCTTGATTTAGATCACACGTTACTTAATTCAACTCCCTTTATTGACGACGACACAACTCAAGTAGAAGGTTATCTACTAAACCCAGGTGATCCAATGCAAGGTATTATCTAGATTAAATTATGTGTTTCTCTGTTTGTTAATTATATTCCGTGATAATATTTAACCATTACATATAGGACTATCTTTTTTAAAGTTAATGAAAACAAATTCTATTGGTAGGATTAGAATATCCTAGGGTTTAAGGGGGTGCATCCTGAAAGTTATTATCTGATATTGAATAGACAGAATCACATAATTAGTTGTACTATAATGACCTGTCGAAGATAGTGTTTAAATGTGATTCCGGTGTTTTATGTTGTAATAAACCTCATGTTTAGGTATGCAATTTTGAATTAGTTGATAAACCGATCACTATATACATTCTTTTTGTGGAAAGAAGAGGCATTTTGTGAGCTAAGGATCCTTTTCTTGAATCAGTTGAATGTATAGACGGTATGGCCATAAGAAAGACAATGAAAAGGCAAAAGGTACCAGCTAGACAAAATGCCGGTTGTAATATAGGCCCAAAATGTTATCAAAGGCCTGTTAGCAGTATAACAATAAGAGAACGGGCACACCAGAATGGGTGGGTGTAAACACGGGTACATCATCAGATGAGCAGTCGGTTTTAAATAAAGGAAAACAGAAAGTGTCGTTCAGTTTGGACATAAATAAGGGGTGACACTTTATTCACGGTATAGACGGTTGTATGGTTCCCCCTACTGATGAATTTCGTTGGCAGCATATTGTCAGTTCCTCGGTGCTTCAGATACCCACGGCAGACGGCTCTTACTCAACTTTTTCTTCCAGTTTCACTGCGGATGAACATTGTTCAAACGCTGATGTTCGCTTACAAAGACAAGGTGACTTGACATGTGGCTCAAAATGACTTTTCCGTAGGTGACAAATTGGATGTTGTGCTATGGGCTTGGGTAACAAACTGAAATGGGTTTTCTTTTAGTACAGGTCGTAAGGGTCGGGGAGGGCTGAAACAGTATTATTCGAATAATTATGTAAATCTTTGGAGAAAAAAATTTGGGATTTCTTAGGCTTTGGTAATCCAGTTTGACCCATTTGACATATTCTCTTTTTAGCTAAATACTTTGGTCTAACATGGTAATAATATATATCATACCTAGGATATATGCAAAATATTATAAGTTATATATATTTAGTTTAACTGCTAAATTCTCTTTTTAGTATATTTTGATCTTTTGTACTTTAATAAGTTGCACTCATAATAGGAAAAAGGTGAGCTTATGAGATTAGTGGAGTAAATGAACAAAAATACGCAACTGAAATGGCAGTTTTTGACAGGTCTAGAGTCGGCTTGCAGATCATTAACAGGAAGAAAGCGATTCAGGAGACGGCATTTTCACTTCAATATTGGTGGTGAGTCCTCATTATGTCTATTTATAGTCTTTCATTAGTTAACATTTAGATGGCATAATCATAACGCGTCAAAATGATTTTAAAGCTTATCCTTTTTACATTCAATGATCTTTTGTTTACAGGATGTTATTCCTTCACTGATAGGGAGAGCTGTCCGCATGTTTACTTCGTTGGCAATCAGGACAAATATGCAACTCGAATACTAAAAGGTTCCTATCAGTAACATTATGAGTTGTGTATTTACTCTTCTAAAATGTACAATGTTAATCTTTTATAATATTATTAAAACTTAAAAAATAAATGCAATGCCAGTTAGTGAGACTCATTTGTGTTCCCAAGTTTAGTGAGACAGGCATGCTGTTATGGTAACCATTATCTCTAAGCTTTCTATATTTCGTAAACTTAAGCTTTTAAACGATATTCATACGGCTTGCTCACCCATCAGGCAGGCTATGCTTCGATACTATGTTCTTATAACGTACCACTTTGAAACTTTTTTTTCCTCTCATATTAGATAATCGTTTATTTCTTTTCATTCTTAATGCATTCAATGAAAAATTTGGTATGTTTATAGCTTATTTATCGTTAACTTATTTTTCCAACGGTAATCATAAGTCTGATGCTCCTTTGAAAACAACCTATGTTTTAAAATGTAATTCTAATAATTAAATAATATTAAATTGCTCAAGTTCACATTAAAGTTCATTTGATTATTACCTACGGATATGTTCTAAAATGTAATTTTACTACCTTCTTTCGCTATAGAGACATATTTCAGTTTTGACATATTTTAGTTTCGGCATATCTTAATTACTTACATAAGTAGAAAATAGCAGCAGAAATACTTAACAATTCTTTAAAACCCTTCTTACGCTATACAAACATATGTCAACGATAATTATAAGTCATGCCCGCCCAACAGGCGGGCTTATCTGCCCGGAAGGGCTTATAAGTCATGCCCGCCCATCGGGCGGGCTTTGAAAACTAGTATATATATATATATATATATATATATATATATATATATATATATATATATATATATATGTGGGAGCATTACTAATGTTGAGAAATTGTAGACAACAGAATAAAAAGGACAAAATGGTAATGGCGTGGTGTCTTAACCAAAGGTAAGTTACCATTTTGCCCTTTTTATATACAATAAAATGTGACAATGGCATGTCATATCTTACAACTTTATCTAACGTGTTACATGTAGTCATATATCTCATTAACGGCTGTTAAAAATTATACTACAGGAATGAATCTTAGGGGATGCTGGTTAATGTAAAACAGTAAGATTTGAATGTGTAATAAAAGTTGACTATTTTGACTAATTTGGCGGGAAGATTAATGAGCATATCTATTTGTAGCTAAATCAATTAATTCATGTTATATTTACTTTATTTGACTTTAATAAACAACCTCTAGCAATGTTCGTTACTTAAACATAGGGCTGTAAACGAACTGAACGTTCAGTGAACATTTCATAAACCGTTCGGTAAAAAGTTCGTTTATGTTCGTGAACATCCGAATATGAACAAAATTCACGTCCATTTATTTATGTTCGTGAATGTCCGATTATGCGTTCGTTAACATTCGTTTATGTTCATTTATTTATTTATGTTCGTTTATCATATCTTTTAATTGTATAATTTTAAAATTAGTTTGTTTAAACAAAACAACACTTATAAAACAATATTAGATGCATAATTTAATAAAGTCAATGTTTGTTTATGTTCATTTATGTTCGATCGTTTATGTCCGTTTAGCGTTCGTTTAGTATCTTAATGAACGAACATAAACGAACATGAACAAGTCATTTTCTTAATAAACGAACATGAACAAAAAAATTCGTCCGTTTAAGTGTTCGTGTTTGTTTATTTGTCCGGTTAAAATTAAATGAACGAACATGAACAAGGCTCCGTTCGTGTTCGTCCGGTTCGTTTACAGCCCTACTTAAACATCTTGATATCCTTACAAAAAGTTTCAGATTTGAAACTCACTTTGCAAACAGGGTTGGTGAGGAAAGTTTCTAAAATAGTTACGGATACCTCCATTAAAAAGCATACATCTGAATTAAAGACTTATATTTACCAAATAACCGAAATAAATTTTTGGGATCAAGTCTCGATAAATACATACATAAAATTTGTATTGCAAAAAAGGTCTATAAAACGGATTAATTGCAGCATATGCGCTACACGGTTATCAACCTTTTTGATTAGTGTAAATCGATCAAACAAATCGCTCAACCGTGATCAATGGCGGTCAATGATGATCAACGGCAGTCAAACTTACCGAAAACCTGCAAATCTTGCCGGAAATGCCCAAAACTTGTCGTAAATTTGTTTTAATAACGTATAGTCATTATTTATATAGATTACAAGATGGATTTTAAGAAAAATCTTGCCAAAACTACCTAACAATTACCGGAAATACCCAAAACTTAAAGGAAATGTTAATTCGATTAAACACCGATTAATTCCGTCTAAACCGATTGCAAGCTACAAATGAGCGTCCTACCGATTCGCGATTTTTACAACCTTACGTAAAATAACTTTTTAAACTATAAAGCTTGTGTTTTAACGATATAAGTTGTGTGAACAGATAATGGTTTTAAGTTTTAATCCTGTTTATAAAAGTATTAAAAAAAAATGTTACTTCATGGCTTGTATTTAATCAAGCTATTGTTTAATAAAAGCACTTTTAAACTAACTATATCAAACTATATCAAGAAATAGAATGTGTATAATTGATATGTTGGATAAATCTAATGAGAAAATTACCAAAAAGGTAAAAAAATATCAAGCTTGATCCACTATATAGTTATTTTCAACACCTTTTTCTTAAAATGGTCATGCTCGACTACTCAACCGCTCGACTTCATTCAAATTTTGACACGTGTCATTCCTTTGGCTGCTCAACTGCTCGACTTTGACTGCTCAACTGCTCGACTCCACCCAATTTTTGACACGTGTCATTCCTTTGTATTTTTTCTAAAGTACAAAGGAATGACACGTGTCAAAAATTGGGTGGAGTCGAGCAGTTGAGCAGTCGAGCATGACCAAAATGAGAAAAAAATGCTAAAAGTATCTACATAGTTGATAAAGCTTGAATTTTTCTACCTTTTTGATAATTTTCTCTAAATCTAATGAAGGTATATTTTTACCAACTGTATTTTTGTCGTGTATATAAAGCACGGTTGGGGGATATCCTAACAGTATGCATTTTGGTGCCAACATGGCAGATCTTGTCCCCTGATGCCGCATATCTTTTTGTTGCCTGATGTTGCACATTCTTTCTTTCCTTCTCTCTTTTTGTTTTATTCAACTTTTGTTAATGCAGTAAAATTGTGAGATATCCTCGCCACTTCAACAAAAAACTAAAACAATCAAATTTTGTAGTTCATTCATGGTATGTGATAATTCGATCTTTATAACAGTATAAACTTTTAAAATAAACTATTTTATTAAACCACATACCGACGATTTATAACGGCAAATAATTATATGTACGACCTTGTGGTTTTGGTGTAATCGTTGATGCAACACTTAAAGTTTCAATTTGTAGTCATTGCGAAAAAAAAAAAATTTATGAGTTAAAAGAAAATGATACAAGTTTAAGGATTAAAAGATATTTAAACTATTAATTTAATGGTAGATGTTGTTACTATTTTTAATTAAAAGTATTTAATATTTGAACTTTACTCATTTATTAAGTTCTTAAGTTTTAAGAAAATGACTTTTCTCTTTATATATAACTAGACGAATGTTCACGCATAACAACATAATTTTATAGCGACAAACTTTTATAGTTGCGTACTTATTCATTTTAATCAACTATGAATTAACAGAAAATAAAAGAAGTTGTGATATGATGTCTTATATAGTAAAGTTTGTGGATGAATTTTTAGAAATTATTAGTGTTGGGATTACACAAAATAAGTCTACTTTTTTTTTAAGAAATTACATTTAAAAAAAAGTTGTCATGCATTTTTATTTTTTATTTTTTTAAAATTTTGGGTGGAAATTTTAATGCAACTAATTAATTAAGGAAACATTGTTTAATCTTTATGTGTGAGAATTCAGGTTTGAAACATTACTTACTTTTAAGTTTTTTAAGTTTAAGGAAAAAAGAAAAAAACATGCATGTTTTATATGTAGTACTAGCTTCCCGGCCCGGCCGATGGCCGGCTAGTTTTAAGAAATTGTTTGTAAGAAAAGAAAGATAGTACAAATGGTTTTATAATAGATTAACAATGTAAACTGCAACAAACTTTGTGATTCTATATCATTTAGTACGATGTTAATTGCATATAAGATAAAATTTCGGCGTCATATTGCATACCGAAAAATAAACAAAATGCATACTTGGATAGTATATTGTACTATGGGTTCCCATTACTTGATAGTAACGTTAAAAAAATAACAACCATGGCTTGCAAAAATGCAAACAGCCAAATTATTAAAAGACGTTTATAATAGACAATACTTAAAACGTACGAAAAACAACCAAACTTTTGATAATAAAATTTCCAGCAACATGAAACATAAGGAAACTTATTCTTCATCGCGACTAACGTTGAGACAAAACAAAAAATCATATGTTATGTTGTATCCTTCTGCACCGAGTTCATTGATTAGTTCATCAGCCTCCGACATCATGTGATAACAATCGCACTTAAACCTCTTCTTCATCTTATGCCAAGTACCGTTATAGAAAAGGTACTTATCTGAAACAAAGTAGTATTCGAAAAGTAAGTATATAAAGAAATATATTATAGATTTGGTTATATATGTTTACGTATACTTAAAATATACCTTCAGGTTGTGGTTTACTTTTCACCTTGTTTTTTTCTTTTTCGTTAGCCTTGTTAACATGATGCGACGCATTTCCTGTTGTTGGTATTTCCGAAATAATGTTTTTTCCATCTTTATTGTGTGTTTCTCCGTTCAAAGAACTGGATCCGTTTGTTTCTGATGGGTTTTCAGGTGTCGACATATTTTGATCAGATTGTATTGACAGGTTTAGAGATTTGAATGTGTCGACTATGATCTATATAAGGTATTGGAATGGATATAAATAATTGACTTGCAATATTTTAGGAGGTGATATAGAGTATAATTTAAAATTATACAATATCAATAAATATTTGACTATTTAAAACGTAAATTTCAAACTGAATTAATGTAGTTTATTTAAAAATAAAATGATTTCGTATAATGTTCATATCAATTCTATGAGTTAATGTATATCATTTGTTCATATATTTTAGGAACTGATATGGTGTATTATTTAAAAAAATAACAATATCAATATAGATTCGATTATTAACAATGTAATATTATATAGATATAATAAAACACGTTTACTGTTTCACATAGCCTATATAGCCTATACTTAGGTATCCAACTTTTAACCCGAGTTTGCCCCGTTTTTTTACAACCCGCCTTTATCTCTCTCACATCTTACCTTTCGTCCGTCTCCCACCTTAAGATCCGACACCCCGATCCGACCAAATTATAACTACAGTGCACTCTCTGAGTATTGCTACAGAACCACCAAACTAATTTTTTAATGGACACTTGGCAAATTCCTCTTGGGTTTATATTATCACCGATTTTGTTCTCATTTGGTTAAACACCCACACGATTGCTGTCTTCTCTCTGAATCTATGAATCTCCGGTTTCAAAAAGCAATAACAAGCAGGCGGCGTCCAAAAAAGGTTTGGTTTTTATTTATGCTGATTTATTTTTGTTTAA
This sequence comes from Artemisia tridentata subsp. tridentata, assembly GCA_021014915.2. NCBI lineage: Eukaryota > Viridiplantae > Streptophyta > Magnoliopsida > Asterales > Asteraceae > Artemisia > Artemisia tridentata. The sequence continues at coordinate 95,536,593 of CP139508.1, read as the reverse complement.
TTTTATGGTTTTAAAATTTAGGGTTTTTAATTTTTATGCTTTTTATTATTTATTTTTTTTTTAACAAATTAGGGTTTCGTTAATTTGGGGGTTTTGTTGATTTCTTTTGTAGGATGCTTTGCTGATGATGTTTTCAACAAAGCCTTTTGAGGTAATTGTTTCCATCTAATTCATGACGTTAACTTTGAATAGACGGTTATTTCAGTATTGGCTATAATAGGGTTGGAATGAGCAAGCCTTTGCTCCACAATAAGCACCCTTTTCTGGATTATGTATGCCTATTTAGCGTCATACACTTGCAGGGTATTTGGTTACATTTTTATAAGTGGTTATCTGATTATGTAAATATATAGTAGTCATTTACATGTGAACACTAACATAGAAATGGGTAGGCTTTGGTGTTGAAACAAGGGCTGAAATAGTTGGCTTTCGGTGGTGAAATGGGGGCTGAAATGTGTTGCTTTGTGTCCTGTTACAATATGTTTGACTTGGTTAAAAGTAGGTCAAATGTTTGTAACAAGTAGTTTCTGACTTTTTTTTGGTCTTTCATTTGTAGGCTTATGGATGCTATTGGTGTTTCTGCGGCTATGTTTGCAGTCCTGTATCTTGCAACATGTACAATTGTATGATGATTGGCTATGATGAGTCTCAATAGGGTCCATTCAAGCTCACGGTGCCCGCCTATTGGCATGGTAACCTGGTAAGGTTGCAGCCATGGCGAGTGCGCCCGTTTTTTTGAGCCATCTGTCTGAGCCTCGGTTGTACAAAAAGGAGACAATCAGGGTGTTTGGTACAACTATTGTGCTATAATGTAGTTGCAACCATAGGCTGCTATTCATTTTATGCAGCTATGTTTGCAACCCCATATCTTACAAGTTGTAAAGTGATATGCTGATTGGCTATCATGAGTATGAATAAGGTCGATAAAAGCTCAGGGTGCCTACGATTCAGATTAGAATCTGAGAAAGGAAGATCGGCTTAGAAAAAAGGTCAGTTGTGGAGCGAGTTATGGATCATGATGGGTGGAAGCGGCCCGTATCTTGGCTGGGCAGCACAGCGTCGTGTTTGCAGCCATGGCGGGTCCGCTACTCTCTTATCCAGTTATACACTCGCAATTCTCAACCAAACAGTTTTGCACATGGTAATTTGGTGGTATTGGTTATAAAAGGCAATGATGAATTTGAACGGTTTTGATCAAAGCCGTGAACCTCTGTGTTTTGGCGGGGCAAACTATTAAGTTTGCAGCCATGCCGGATGTATCCGCTTTTTGAGAATACTGATTAATCTGAGCCTCATATTAGAAACTGACAAAACAGTTTTTAAAGAAAAAATTTGTATCAAAATCGTGTTTTCATTAACATAATACTATCAAAAAAACTTGAATAAAATTGGTAAAAGAACTTCTTACCCCGGTGATGTATGTGTCCGCGTTGGTATATGCTGGAACGGAAAATAGAAAATACAATCTGCCAAGTACTTCGCTTTGCTATGTTAGATGTGAATTTTGATATCAGGCGTTGGATTCGTCCTGTACTCTGAACCATCACAGGTTTGTGCTACTTCGGATTTTACTTATTTTAATAATTAGTGTCTATTGGTGTCTGCTAGCTAATGCTCTTCATAGCATGTCAATGAAATGATCATCGGTTTAGTTTTGCTCATTTTTTTGGGAATCGGTTTTTTTGAGTTTGTCTGCCCTTTAGTTAAAACATATCTTCAAGTGGCTTTTATGTCAAATGTGATGGTTCTATTAGTGCCTCAGAAGCAGTATAAATCTAAGAATGTTCATAATGTGCTATTTTTTCAGATCGAGGATTGGCCAATTTACTTCGAAACTTCAATTAGGTTTGCTGATATAAAGGTGAAACACTTTTTCAGGTAAAATTACACATTCATATCTATATTAATACCTTTTTAAAATGTTATTTCCTAAAAATGCTTGAATCGTTTTATATCTGTATGCAAATTTGAAAACATGGATATAATGATCCAGTAATTTAGAACTAAAAATATAAAGCGTTAAAGTTTAAAATGTGAATGCTATTTCTGTTTGTGGTCACAGGTGAGGAGAGTTTGAGTTTGAGTATGGCCTATATTACTTGAGGAAGTGTGTTCAGGAGGTGTTTTTAGGAAAGTCAGTTGAAGAGGTGGATTCGGTAGGATGGTTCGGTAGGTATGTGACATGAGGTAGGTTCAGGGGATGTGTTCAAGGAGTAGGTTCAGGATGTCATCTACTGATGGCCTTTACTGAAGCTATTTACATTCAACAATTAAAATATATATGTAATGAAGGTAGGTAATCTTGAAAGATCCAAATTGAGAAAGATTGACATTGACATTTCACATTGAACTTGACTGACTTTCGAATCATTCCAGGTACATTCATACCAGCCTTAGGTAACTGAGGTCCTGCTACAAGCATTCCAGTCACTATTGCGCAGTCTGCTTACAATCTGGCCACCAGACTCCCTTTGTTGTTCGAGGCTATAAATGTAAGTATTCACTTCCAATTTATGCATCCAAATATTGAACACATGGTTTAGAAGGGACACGGTTCTACAGGTCGAAAGTCGCGGTATATCATTTTTTACAAGTTTTCATTATTCACAAAAAAAAGATTAAAATATCAGATCATTAGTTTAAACGTGTAACTGTGGTTAACTTTTAAGTGAAAACTCACTTCATTACGCCTTCTGTAGTTGTCAACATCTAATAGTAATTATCAAAAGAGAGCTGACATTGAATTTAGAAACTCAAATATATGCTATATAGCGAATCACATTCGTTTTGTTATTTTGCTCATATGCATTCAAAAGATTAATACTGCTGTACGATTTGCTGCAGGGTGGAGTTATATCTTTATTAGATACCGCTCCGTAGCGTGGGAAGTACTTATTTTCACGTAAGTAATCTTGCGACCTTACTTGCAAAATGTAATCGTCACATACTTTATTCATCCAAATCCAATATTCCTCCACTATTGAAAAAGCATGAACTGATGCTTACGGGCACCATCTGTGTAAGCTTTTTGAAGAGTTTTACCTGTACCGAATAACACCTACTAACCAGACCATGTTGGCTCCTCACAAAAGGAAAAATAGCGATTCATGCACAGGTGTGCAGAATCAACTGATGGTAAAGATTTAAGATGACGAGATGTGTATTGTAAGGGTATTTTACATTTCAATTCAGAATTAATAAATAACTCCAATCATTCATGAATGATTATCTATGAATTTAAATATGTAATTATTCAATAATACAATCCGCAATACATATATTTGTTACTGGATAATGTCATAGGAAGTTAAATTCTATTTGGTTATAGATCCTTGCTTTACGGATTATGTATCTTATTTCGATATGAAAGCTGCACGTTTGTTTGTTCTAGGTTAGCACAGTTTGAAGAGGGACACAACTAGCATCATCCATTCAGAGGTATTAATGTAAGTAATAAAGATTCATTAAGTCCATTAACTATCATCCAAAATCATCCTGATATCACACGGCCAACTTACATATGCAAACCTCCCGCGGCAACGCGCGGGTTTAAAGACCTCGTTCAAACTTAAGTAATGATTTTTATTTCAAAATGATAAGGTTCAAGTACATGTATCTACTGACAGATTTGGATGGAGACGTGGCGGAGCAGTATGCAGTCTTTCACGTATATTACACATTGATCTTATAATAATTGGCATGTCTTGTGGATTGTAAAGTATGGAAATGTATTAGGATAAACTAAATAAGTCTTTTGTTAATATGTACTCCTTGAAGGTTTTATAGTTTAGTAGTTAAAAATGTTATGTTGTTTTCCTGCAGTTGTGTGTATGGAGGTTAAAATGATGTTTACTCTTGTTTATATTTTTATAATAAGTGACTCATGTTTATAGTTTTATAAAAAATAGTTATTTTGTTCTAATAGATATACCATCTTAGTATTGTTGGATATAGGATATGTCGTGACTATTGTCAGATATAAGCTTAATGTGAAACTTTATAAGCATTATATGAAAGAAATAATGATTGAACAAACAACTTTAATATAAAAAAACATAATACAAAACTAATTATGATAAACACATTTATCATACTCGTATTCAGGACATATAAATTACTTATTGACTAGATAAGTACCCGTGCATAGCAACGGGATTTTTTAGATAGTTCTAGAGATAGAAAAAAAGTTTATGGGTTGAAAACGAAAAATAATACTGTAAAAGTTTGAGGATTTGGGGATTAAACATAATGTTTTGAAACTCGGTTCCACCTGGCCGGTTCCACCGGTTGAACCTGTAAAACCCCAAATTTACCACAATCTGAAATGACCGAAATACCCTCTAATTTTGAAATTTAAAGAACTTATAAAATACGCTATAAATTAAAACTTGAGTTATAAAACATGTTATGACTCGAAACCACACAATGTGAACATATAACCTAAAGTATTATACGAAATTATATATAAACCTTATGGTATAAAAGTATGTCACGTTAAGAAGGTCTTTATAGGCCAAAATTAATAAAGTCTGTACACAACAATAATTGTAAAAGATAATTAAGGATTTTGGCTAATTTGGAAAGTTGTAAATCATCCCAAATTAACTCAATAATTTCGGCTCCCCTCCTCCCCATTTTTTTGGTAGAACCGTGTATTCCCATAATCACACAAGAAACCCTAAACTATTTTCTCCCTAGTCCAATTGTCGGCAATCAAAAAAAAAAAAAGAAACAAACCCTAGAAACATTGTTCCAATTCGAAAGGAGAAGAAGGAGACTTTGATCATCATTTTCTTATCCAATTCGTATCACCAGAAAGGTAATCAAATAATATATCAATCAATCTATATGTCATGTTCATAGATAAACCCTAATTCGATCCATATTTTTTGTTTGTTCTTTCATTCGATTGATCAAGAAGGAGAAGGTGTGTTGGTGATTTGATCATTTTGGATATCATTGTATCCTTGTTCCTATTCGATCCATACAAGAGGTAACATGAAAACCTTAATCTAAAACAATATTTTCGGATCTATATGTATTAAAATGTGTCAATATGATTAATGGTGTTATTGAAATCGGATGTATATAAACAAAACTAATCTCTCAGAAATTACGTGTTAACTAATCGAATTGTTAACCAATGATATGAACATGAATTTTGGTGGTTCTTAGGTCTAAAACTTAATTCAGTGAAATAGGATTCGAATGAAATTTATTTGGTGATTTTTAGAGGTGGGGAAGGCACCCGTTTGATTTTTACAAATTCATGTGTCAAAACTGTATTTCGGGTTCTGAAAATTCAGTCGTGGTTTATGATTTTTAATTTAATATCTATAACGAATTAAGACCTGATCTTTGGAAATAATAATATATGGGATATGAGTTAATTTGTGTAATTTTTGTAGATTTTTCTGAAATTTTTAACGTGGGTAAACAATTGCATACTTTCGGGGTGTTTCATCAGATCCGATTCGAGAACATGTTGTGAATATCGATTTTTAGTTGATACTTGTACTACTTAATAAAATCTGGAAAAATTACCTAAAATACTTAAGACATGTATGTACATCTGGGTAAAAGTATAGAATTTATTAAGCTCGTTAAGGTATTTTAAAAAATAGCAAAAGTCGCATCTGTTTTGATGTTAATGCTGAAATTAAGTAATTACTTATTTAAAACACTTATAAGCTTATTTGCTTTACATTTAGAACCTAAATAAGATTTGTGTCATCTTAAAAGTGTTTAACTTATGTTTTGAATAATTACCATATCAACCTTTAACTTTGGCATAATTGCAATTATAACCCTAATCTTTGAACAATGATAACATGAAACCTAAATTATATGAATTAAACATTAAAGCTACTAATTTGGGAAATATAACTTGATTATGACCCAATTTGAAAGTATGAAACCCTAATTGGAGTTTAATCACATTAAATGATCCATTAAAATGATGTGTGTAATTAGAAACCCTAATCTCACATTTACTTAATTGGAAAACCCTAATTTGACTTGTAAAACCCTAAATTGTGAAATGACATCATTTTATAACTATATTAACATATGAAACTCAATTTTGACACTAATAACTATTTAAACCTTTTCGAATACTACTTACTATTTTTAGAAACCCTAAATTGCTTTTAAACCTAAAATGGCTAAACTTACTACTTTTGGAAAGTTACTAAATATGAAAAGTTACTATTTTTAGAAAGTTACCAAATATGGAAAGTTACTATTTTTGGAAAGTTACTAAAAATGGAAAGCTGAGTAAAATGAGCAATCCGATTTAAAATAAGTTATTAATAAGACGATCATGAATTCGTGTAGATTCGCTGAAGATGGAGTTTGCTTCCGGTCTTTATGTTTTTAGTTGTATTTTCACTTGCGGTCTAAGGTACAGATATTCTACCCTTTTTCAGTAAGGGTGCTTTCGTTCTCATGACTTTCTTGATCTTGATTCATTAGGATTCCCTAAGCCATTGCTATGTTCCCTTATACTTTGATTCGTTCTTCATGATCCATTTGACATTCGTTCATTATGATCCTTGTGATATAATACTTGATAAAATTCGTTCGTTACCCTGTGATATTAGTATTCGAATCACTTTACACTTAGAAGGTTCATTTGATTTTGGTGACTAGATGTGAAAATCTTTCTTAATTATATCATGGAAATGTTTTGAGAAAAACTGTTTTAAAATGATATTTACGAACGATGCGATACCATTTTTATATGGAATTTTTCTATCTTTTATGAAAACTAATTTAAAGACTACTTCTATGAAAACCGTTATTGAAAATCATTTTTATGAAAATCATTTGATAAAGATTTTTTTAAATAAACCATTTGATTATGAACCTTCGATTATGAACCTTTGACGATGAACCGTTGATACTTTGATGACTTGACATTTGACCTTGATATGATTCCCTTAATTGACTCCTGACTTTCATTGTATGATTGTCATTCTTATTGATTCATTCTGACATTTATTTAAATGTCTCTGCTATGCTATGCTTATGCTTTGCCATGCTTAATTGAATTACTATCTTATTTCTCTTGCCATGCTAGATTATGATTGTTGTATGCTATGATAGATCCGTGCCTGAGCTTACCTAGTTCTGGAGGTACCAGGACCATGTCTTTGATGGCACCTTAGGCATGACACTCCTGTAGAGGTGTGATAGATCTATGGCGTTCCCCCATATGTATATGTATTTTATCGTGATCACTATTGGCCATTAATGCGTGTGTGTGCTTAGTCTAGTACTGACATACATACTTATATTAGGGAGCGTAAGAATATATCCTAGGTTTTATGTATATGTGATTATGGTGACCAGGTGGTGTGTGCCTTACACTCCTTCTCACACTATTATTACTTACTTATAGGTCTCCCCTCTTCGTATACTTATTATGATTTAGTATGATTTGACAGATTATGTATGGAGTTCTTAGGGCACATCCTTACATGACTTTTCTTTATTTCATTTTCTCTTGTTTCATTACTTATTCAGTTCTCATGCATTCCTGATCGTTAAGTTCTCTTTAAAATTCATATGACTTTCATAATTATACTTTCGTTTGTATTCTTATTCCTTCGTTGCTTATGCTTATTTATCATTATGTTATGTTGTATATATCTGTTCACTGGGCTTTTTAAGCTCAGCCGCATTTCTTTTCCTGCGGCAGGTTTTAGTAGGAAGCTGGGTATGAGTGGAGAGTATCTTAGACTTAGAAGACTATACCTTGATAGTCATTCCGGATTAGAGATGACTAGAAAAGATTATATTTAGACTTAGTACTTATTGTAATTCTCACTGTAACCTTGTATCTTCAGATTTTTCCCTTGTAACCATTGAAATTCATTTTGTATTATTTAGTCTTATGCTTGTGTTTGCTTTGATATGTCACCATAACGTAATACTTCTACCTTTATCGGGTTGGGATGTTACAATTATGGTATCAGAGCGACAGGCTGCGACTTGTAATACATTTACCCTTGACATGTGAAGTTTGGACCATTACGTTTCCGCTGTAGGCGCTCATAAGACAACCTTTGAAAATTTGCTTTAGGATTTCCCCATAGGAACTTAAGTTATAACCGGTGAGGAATGGGTAGACTAGGACATCTATGTAAGTAACATTGCTTCCGCATCACTCTGATTCGTGCCTTTGCCTTTAGCTAAGCCTTATAAGCACATTTGTTTCAGAAGCTAGAAAGTTTTGCAACTTAAGCTTAGTAACCAAGTAAGTTTGAAATTCCTCGAAACTACATGGATACCTTGCACCATTTAAGTTTCACTTCCGATTTTGATCTCCACTTCCGATCTGTTTGATAAACAGTTTGATACCTTTCCGACCATCCCGAAGGTCATTTAACCCTAATGTGTTTGACACATTCTATGAATTCATTACTCATGTCAGATATGAAGTGTATCATCTGATACTACTCGGTTCTGCGTAATACATTACTACTCTTATGAGAATCTTGGCAATTATCAACCACGAATATAAGAAGTTTTGTTCCCTCCCTTTGAATGATTAAACTTGCCTGCCAACCAGTTCCTTTGGAAGGATATGATGTAAATACTATCTTAGTACGGAATTGTTAACTGAGCATGATGATGCTGATAACTAATATTCCATACATCTCACTCTTAACAAGTTATACGATGTTTGTATTACAAATGATGCACACCCTATCTGCCCCTTATGCTAAGAAGCTAAATAGAATTCCAACACCTTGAACTGTTCGCTTATCTATCTCCACACTATATTGAACCATGTACTTAACTTTGATATATGAACTATCCGTCTGGCTTGACGACCGTACTCATCCTACGAATCCGCTTACTTTTGATATATTCGATTTTGAGGTCTTTAGGTTATGGATTGGCTGGCTCTTCATAAAGCTGCCAGAGACTACCATATCTGATATGTGACCTTTAGAAATCTATTTTCATCCTACTTTTGTTATGATGACCCTCAACCGCCCAAATCTGTTAAGATTAATGTTGCTATGGAAACACTTACTCCGATCTCATTTGATTGTCAAATTTTTCCTGACACCTATTAGTATCCACCCTTAGAAAGCTCCGGCATTGGAAGTATTTGCTGTACGAAAATTTTTCGATGTTCTCTGATGAACCTCTTGGGATTCCCTCCTGCTTGGGAAGTAGAGTTAGTATTGAACTGATTTCAGTTGACGAAACCATGATGCCATAGAAGTGGAGAGATTAAAGGAACTGATCAAATATGATTTTCTCCACCCTAGTGTTTATCCTGGGATTTTCCTGTTGGCTCATGAAGAAGGAAGAGAGAAGTGTTGGCGGTGGCGTATCGACTATCGTGAACTTAACAATATCACTATCCGAAAATCATTATCCATTTCCGCGTATCAATGATCGATTTGGCCTATCTTTGAGAAACTCTGTATCCGATGGTCTCATTTAGGTTTGAAGGACTGAAGAAGCAACCACAAAAATTTCTAAGAAGGGAGTTGACTAACTGAGAGTAACCCCGCGAAGCATTCAGTTTGATTCGTGAAGAGGAAGATTGAGGATGTGAAGTAGATATGAAGTTTCCCTAAGACGATCCATGAAGCGGCCTTCGTACTCGTTGTAATCATTATGAGTTTTAAAGGATGCCAATTTTATTGGCTAATAGAATCATGTTCTTCGCGAGTCTTTGGACAATTGTCATAATATGACAGTGTGTTTGTGCTCAGAGACGAAAGAGGAATATGTAGATCATTTTTGTATTGAGTAGAATGACCCCTGTGTTCTGGAAGAATAGGTTTGATTGGCGTTCGGAGATTGTTGCAGACAACACTACCAGGTATGTAAAACCCAAAATTTAAAAGCATGCAAAATGACCCAAAATGCCCCTGAAACTTTAAAAGTCAATTAAATCATATATAAAGCACCAAATAAATTTTAAATCTCTGGTAATGAGCTACATATGAAGTAAAATAATTCTGAGACAACATTTTAATATTTTTGCATGTCCAAAAAATTGTTATTTCACACAAATATATATAATATAATCCGAAAATCATTTTAATAAATTAATTATATTTATAAATTAATTTAAAGGAGATAAATACCAAAATAAATTAGGAAATTATATCAAATCACAAATCCTAATTTTTTTCAAACTCTTAGGCCGGTTCCTAAGGCCCTTCCCCCTCCTATGTCGGTTCTACCTCATTATATAATTAAATCATATTTATTTTCTACAAAAAAACCCTAACTGATTAAAACATAGTCGACACAAAAATCCCTTATTCCTCCATAAGATTTTCTGGGCAAGAGCTAGCATTTTTCTGGAGTTCTTCAAGGTTTAATCTAGCCAAGAAAAATAAGAGTTGGGTCGTGGAAAGCTTGGTCGATCGTAGGTTCTTTTTCTTGTTCGTTTTATCCATCCGCAAGGTAAACAAATTCCTACACTAAATCCGTACGTTCTAAATTCGAATTAGTATTTTTCTAATGTTATTTAGATGACATATGACTCATATAAATTGATAAAAACGAATCATGCAATATAGAATAATCGTACGAATTTTTGAGAGCTAAAACACACTTAAATTCCAAATATGAACATACGAATTTTCTGAGGCTTGTGATTAATTTTTCTGAGTTCTATGATGAATATATAAGTCTGGAAAAATAGCTATTTGAATTATGGAAGCTTAATTGAATTGTTCTTGAATTGTTTTTGTATCGGGTGTAAAAAGAAAACAAAGAAAAAATAAGAAATCCCTAAAACCGATTAGGGTTAGGGTTTATATGATGAAATCTGATTAATAAATGCATGTTATGATTGTGTAATTATTGGTTTAATGATTGGGATAAATTAGGTTTAGTTTTGGTAATTTAAAGTATAATCTGATTAGGGTTTAAAAGTAGAGGGGTGTGTTATGCCAACTTTGAAACTTCTGGGATATTTTTGTAATGTTATATAGGTCTGTGGTAATGTAGGAAAAATATAACATGAGGGTACTAAGTGTAAAATTTGCAAGAAAAGGTTTAATTTGTAATTATATGGGTCGAATTGTAATTAAATAAAATAGAGGGACTAAAAGTGTAAATTCTGGAAACTTAAGGTTATTCTATGTAAATAATGATATTAAGGGTGTAATGTGTAATTTTGGATATTTACGGGATTAATATGTAATTATTAATAATTAGTGATTTGAATTATACGTTTTATAAAGTAAGGGACTAATTATGTAAATTATGAAACTTGAGGATATGAACCGTACCACATATTATTTTAAGGGTATATTCTGTAATTTTGTAAAATAAAGTGCTTGATGTGTAAATATAAATATTGTAGGGATTAAAGTGTGAATTATGTAAATATAGGGTTTATTTTGTAAATTAATATAACTAGAGGGGTATAAATTGTATATTGTTGAACTTAAGGGATTAAAAGTGTCATTCTGAATAACTTATGTATTTAAAATAAGTAACTTGTGATAGTTTCAATTAAAACCTTTAACTTTTGGTATAATGACATTTAAAACCCTAAAATATGTAAGGTTGTTATTATTAACCCTAAATTATCATAACTTGGTAAAATATACCCTATGTTCATAATATGCTTCATTTATGACTTAACCTAAATTATAATGTTTGAATCCTTCTAATTATGGAAACCTGCTAATTCGGGAACCTGCTAAAAAAAAAGGAAAGTTATTAAAAATGGAAAGCCGACTAAAATAAGTAATCTGAATTAAATAAGCTATTAATAAGACAGTCATGAATTCGTGTAGATTCGCTGAAGATGGAGTTTGCTTCCGACCTTTATATTTCTGTTGTGTTTTCACTTGCGGTATAAGGTACAGATACTCTGCCCTTTTTCAGTAAGGGTGTCTTATTCCCTTGATTTTGACTTTGAATTCTGATTCGTTTAAGATTCCCGAAGCCATTGCTATGTACCCTTTTGTTGTGAACCTTTGCCATGATCCTTTGCTTTGTAAACCTTTATCTGATAAACTCTGATTTGGACCTTTGATATTACTTATGAAATATTTGATTATGAACCATCTGTTATGAACCATCTGTTATGGACCTTTGGATATGACATTCTGATTTGATTTGATATCTGACTCTTAGTTTGATACCCGAGCCAAAATTTGTGACCCTAGCCATGAAGGTAACATGGCCATGTCATTGATGCACCAATGACATGACTCTAGTGTGGTTGAGTGATGTTCCACACCGTCCCTTATCTATTATCTGTTATGAGCTTAAGTATATATATGGCCACGATTTGTCTGCAGGGGCGTATGGATGCATCCTAGATCTGTTTTGTTTAGTGGATTATCTATATATGATTATTATTGTCTGGTGATTGGTACTGTGTGCAATACATGCCCTTCACATATATCTGGGAGCTGATCACTCCAATTTGAAGAATGAGGACACCCCTCATATTATCTGATTATCTGAGAGGTCTCCCCTCTATATGATTATGAAGATATGGTTACTACATTTGATTTTTCTGGGCTCGTGGTGGATTACTATCCTATCCTATTCCTTATACTTTCTCATTGTTATACCTTATGATATTTCCCCATTGCACCATATCTTATTTCTGTTTCGTTATCATTACTTTGTTTATGTATCTGTTCACTGAGCTCTCGTAGGTCAGCCGCATTTCTTATCCTGCGGCAGGTTTTAATAGGAAGCTGGGAATGAGTGAAGAATACCTTGGACTTAGAAGACCTTGATAGTCATCTGGATTAGAGTTGATTAGAAGTTATTATGTTTTAGAATTAGTATTTATCAGAAGTTTCATTTGTAACCTTGTAATTTCAGTATTTCATTCGTAACCTTTGATATTTCTTGTATTACTATAGATGTATGCTTTCTTTTGATCTGATATGAAACCATTATCGTGACATCTTAACCCTTGCCGGGTTGGGGTGTTACAAAATGGTATCAGAGAGACAGGTTGCGACTCGTAATACATTTACCCTTGACCTGTGAAGTTTGGACCACTAGGTTTCCACTGTAGGCGCTCATAAGATAACCTGTAAGAATTGCTTTAGGATTTCCCTATAGGAACTTAAGTTCTGACCAGTGAGGAATGGGTAGACTATAAGGCTTTTGGTTAAGTATCATTGCTTCTGCATCACTCTGATTCGTGCCCTGCTTGTTGAGATCACTTTTGGAAATTGAAAACTCACGCTTTGCACCACCTAAGATCTGAAACCCATTTAAATCTTGGAATCATTGGAAATTGCATAGAATTTTCCTAACACTATTTGAACCTTATTTTGAAATTCCGACTCTGAACTCTGATTCTTTTGTTAATCATTTTGATACCTCTTCGGGCATTCTGAGAATCCCCATGACGATGAGATACTTGATGCATTTTGTTAGTTGTTTCTTGCTTCAGATAATCATCCATGAATCTTCTGACACTATTTGAGTTCGTCTTAAACATCTTTGTTCCCATGAGAAGTCTGGTGGTGTTTTAACCACGAGTATAAGAATGTTTTCCTCTCACTTTTGAACGATAAGATTTGCTTTGTCGATCTGTTTTTCCTTGGATAGTTAACTTTGATTTTATTCTGATAAAGGATATGTTGATTGATAAATCAATATTGACAACTATCCTCCTATGTCTCACCTTCGGTGTTTGAACCCATTTTGAACTCCCTACCATGATTTCCGATTGTTAAACTTTTGGCTACCACTACCACGTATCCTGTGATGACAGCAGTTTGAGGTGGTGAATTTCGAACTGTGCTGGAAGACCTGTCTAAGACACGCAGTCTTGCTTCTCTATTCATTTTAGTTGTACTAAGATGAATTGAGAGCAGAAGCAGACTCGCGAATGGAAGATGCACAGTGACCATGTCAGAGATTCACGTTACCACACCATAGTGTTCCAAGAAGAAGTGCCGAAGGCTTGAGGGACCAGACTCAAGTTTATCATTCCTTCTCACGCAATGACCATATGGACGGACGTAGGCAAATTGCTTGGAATTGGAATAGGTTTAAGATCATGTACTTGGATGGATGAAAATTTTGAAGCGAACGTTTGTGTTTGGAAGAGTTGATTCTGTGAAGGATGAAGCTATGGATGACGTAATTCATTTCCTCTCAACCTACTTAAATTTCCGCTACCTGATGATAAGATCCTTTGAATGATTTGAGTTCTCCATTAATATTTCCGTTTAGTGTTCTTTCTGCTTATGTTGGATGATGGTTTTGTCATGAGAATTTTGATGTATTATGAAAGACCTGACGCTTTGGATGAAGTACTTCTTTGATGCTTACTAATTCCGTTACGTTATTTGTACGATCTGTTTCCCTGATTTTGAATTCGTAATGATGACCGACTCGGACCAACCCTAGGATGTAGAATGGACTGTTAGGTGGTTGATAGATGCTTATTCACGACTTGAGATAAAGTATGACCATCATGAAGGTATACTCATATGATGCTGGTATTATGACGAGTAGCTAACGTGATAATACTTACGTCATATGACGTACCCTCATTGTGATCATAGGATATTTCGAGGAGTGCCTTAGAAACCTTAGAATTTCTGATATCTGATTGAGACTTTAGGATTCATTCTACCTATACGCGTAATCTGCTTTCACCGTTTTGCGATTTGATACGTCTGGATTCTCGTCACACGTTCCGCTGATCTCTGTACTTCTGATAACTATTTCCTTGTCTCTTCCGAGGGAATCTGATTATCATCTATTACGGTTGGTATATTATTTCTTTTGATCTGGATTCAGTATGAGTTGTCTTTTCTGAGGAAAACGAAGCGTTGATCAACAAGAGAGAATCATGAGAAACTAGTCATTCACATTTCCGTTCGCAGTCCGTTATGCTTTCCGTTTCGTTTCACTTCCATTTTCGAGGACGAAAATTTTTTTTAGAGGGGAAGAAGTTGTAATACCCAAAAATCTAAAACGTGTAAAAAGACCAAAAATGCCCCTGAAACTTTAAAAGTCAATTAAATCATATATAAAGCACCAAATAAATTCCAAATCTCTGGTAATGAGCTACATATGAAGTAAAATAATTCTGAGACAACATTTTAATATTTTTGCATGTCCAAAAAATTGTTATTTCACACAAATATATAATATATAATCCGAAAATCATTTTAATAAATTAATTATATTTATAAATCAATTTAAAGGAGATAAATACCAAAATAAATTAGGAAATTATATCAAATCACAAATCCTAATTTTTTTCAAACTCTTAGGCCGGTTCCTAAGGCCCTTACCCCTCCTATGTCGGTTCTACCTCATTATATAATTAAATCATATTTATTTTCTACAAAAAAACCCTAACCGATTAAAACATAGTCGACACAAAAATCCCTTATTCCTCCATACGATTTTCTGGGCAAGAGCTAGCATTTTTTTGGAGTTCTTCAAGGTTTAATCTAGCCAAGAAAAATAAGATTTGGGTCGTGGAAAGCTTGGTCGATCGTAGGTTCTTTTTCTTGTTCGTTTTATCCATCCGCAAGGTAAACAAATTCCTACACTAAATCCGTATGTTCTAAATTCGAATTAGTATTTTTCTAATGTTATTTAGATGATATATGACTCATATAAATTGATAAAAACGAATCATGCAATATAGAATAATCGTACGAATTTTTGAGAGCTAAAACACACTTAAATTCCAAATACGAACATACGAATTTTCTGAGGCTTGTGATTAATTTTTCTGAGTTCTATGATGAATATATAAGTCTGGAAAAATAGCTATTTGAATTATGGAAGCTTAATTGAATTGTTTTTGTATCGGGTGTAAAAAGAAAACAAAGAAAAAATAAGAAAACCCTAAAACCGATTAGGGTTAGGGTTTATATGATGAAATCTGATTAATAAATGCATGTTATGATTGTGTAATTATTGGTTTAATGATTGGGATAAATTAGGTTTAGTTTTGGTAATTTAAAGTATAATCTGATTAGGGTTTAAAAGTAGAGGGGTGTGTTCTGCCAACTTTGAAACTTCTGGGATATTTTTGTAATGTTATATAGGTCTGTGGTAATGTAGGAAAAATATAACATGAGGGTACTAAGTGTAAAATTTGCAAGAAAAGGTTTAATTTGTAATTATATGGGTCGAATTGTAATTAAATAAAATAGAGGGACTAAAAGTGTAAATTCTAGAAACTTAAGGTTATTCTGTGTAAATAATGATATTAAGGGTGTAATGTGTAATTTTGGATATTTACGGGATTAATATGTAATTATTAATAATTAGTGATTTGAATTATACGTTTTATAAGTAAGGGACTAATTATGTAAATTATGAAACTTGAGGATATGAACCGTACCACATATTATTTTAAGGGTATATTCTGTAATTTTGTAAAATAAAGTGCTTGATGTATAAATATAAATATTGTAGGGATTAAAGTGTGAATTATGTAAATATAGGGTTTATTTTGTAAATTAATATAACTAGAGGGGTATAAATTGTATATTGTTGAACTTAAGGGATTAAAAGTGTCATTCTGAATAACTTATGTATTTAAAATAAGTAACTTGTGATAGTTTCAATTAAAACCTTTAACTTTGGTATAATGACATTTAAAACCCTAAAATATGTAAGGTTGTTAAAATTAACCCTAAATTATCATAACTTGGTAAAATATACCCTATGTTCATAATATGCTTCATTTATGACTTAACCTAAATTATAATGTTTGAATCCTTCTAATTATGGAAACCTGCTAATTCGGGAACCTGCTAAAAAAAAAAGGAAAGTTATTAAAAATGGAAAGCCGACTAAAATAAGTAATCTGAATTAAATAAGCTATTAATAAGACAGTCATGAATTCGTGTAGATTCGCTGAAGATGGAGTTTGCTTCCGACCTTTATATTTCTGTTGTGTTTTCACTTGCGGTATAAGGTACATATACTCTGCCCTTTTTCAGTAAGGGTGTCTTATTCCCTTGATTTTGACTTTGAATTCTGATTCGTTTAAGATTCCCGAAGCCATTGCTATGTACCCTTTTGTTGTGAACCTTTGCCATGATCCTTTGCTTTGTAAACCTTTATCTGATAAACTCTGATTTGGACCTTTGATATTACTTCTGAAATATTTGATTATGAACCATCTGTTATGGACCTTTGGATATGACATTCTGATTTGATTTGATATCTGACTCTTAGTTTGATACCTGAGCCAAAATTTGTGACCCTAGCCATGAAGGTAACATGGCCATGTCATTGATGCACCAATGGCATGACTCTAGTGTGGTTGAGTGATGTTCCACACCATCCCTTATCTGTTATCTGTTATGAGCTCAAGTATATATATGGCCACGATTTGTCTGCAGGGGCGTATGGATGCATCCTAGATCTGTTTTGTTTAGTGGATTATCTATATATGATTATTATTGTCTGGTGATTGGTACTGTGTGCAATACATGCCCTTCACATATATCTGGGAGCTGATCACTCCAATTTGAAGAATGAGGACACCCCTCATATTATCTGAGTATCTGAGAGGTCTCCCCTCTATATGATTATGAAGATATGGTTACTACATTTGATTTGTCTAGGCTCGTGGTGGATTACTATCCTATCCTATTCCTTATACTTTCTCATTGTTATACCTTATGATATTTCCCTATTGCACCATATCTTATTTCTGTTTCGTTATCATTACTTTGTTTATGTATCTGTTCACTGAGCTCTCGTAGCTCAGCCGCATTTCTTTTCCTGCGGCAGGTTTTAGTTGGAAGCTGGGAATGAGTGGAGAATACCTTGGACTTAGAAGACCTTGATAGTCATCTGGATTAGAGTTGATTAGAAGTTATTATGTTTTAGAATTAGTATTTATCGG
Source organism: Artemisia tridentata subsp. tridentata (assembly GCA_021014915.2). NCBI lineage: Eukaryota > Viridiplantae > Streptophyta > Magnoliopsida > Asterales > Asteraceae > Artemisia > Artemisia tridentata. Next base: position 95,518,727 of record CP139508.1, on the reverse strand, counting down.
AAGTTTCATTTGTAACCTTGTAATTTCAGTATTTCATTCGTAACCTTTGTTATTTCTTGTATTACTATAGATGTATGCTTTGTTTTGATCTGATATGAAACCATTATCGTGACATCTTAACCCTTGCCGGGTTGGGGTGTTACAAGATATCTTGCGATGACAGAGTTTCCCACAGAAAGGACCAAGATTGAAGACCGTTTTCAGAGTTAGAAACCTTGTAGAAGGGTAGTAGAAGATGCTCGTGACAGGCATTACCATGAAAGAAGCATATAGGAAGAGATTCACGTTACCACACCACAGTGTCCAGAATATGTGCCGAAGGCTTGAGGGACCAGACTCAAGTTTATAATTCCTTTCCACCCTATGATCATATGGACAGACGTAGACAGATTACTTGGAATTGGAAGAGACTTGAAATCATGTGTCTGAATGGACGAATTTTGAAGCGAACATTTGTGTTTGGGAGAGTTGATTCTGTGAAGGATGAAGCCATTGATGACGTAATTCACTTCCTCTCAACCTATTTAAATTTCCGTTACCTGATGATAAGATCCTTTGAATGATTTAGGTTCTCTATTAGTAATTCCGTTCTGTGTTCATTCTGCGTATGTTGGATGATGGTTTTGTTATGCGAATTTTGATGAATTGTGGAAGGAACCTGGAGATTTATGTTTAGGAATGGGCAGATTTTGAAGCAACCACTTATTTTGGCTGAGTTAGGTTCGGTGAGTGATGAAGGGTTGACGCTATTAACGACGTACCTTAATTCTGATAGACATTCTAGAATTTTCGTTACTCTTGCGAGTAGTTTCGTTCTCCTCTTAGTTATGGTGTTTGATTTTGATGACCTCTGAGACTATAGAAGGACTAGGTGGATTAAGATAAGTTGCTTTGTTCACAACTTGAGATAAAGTATGACCATCATGAGGGCATATTTATATGATGCTGGTATTATGACGCCTGATCAACGTGATAATACTTACATCATATAACGTGAACTCATTGTGATCATAGGAGATTTCGAGAAGTGCTTTAGGAGCCTTAGAATTTTGATAAGCTATGTGAGGATTTTTGCGTTAGTGAGACATTAGGTTCATTCTACCTATACGCGTAATCTGCCTTCACCGTTATACGATTTGATATGTTTGGATTCTCGACACGCGTTTTGCTGACCTCTGCACTTCCAATAAGAATCTTAGGTACTGTAGTAGAGCTTTCTGCCGGTTGATGTTATCAACAATCTGTTTTCTGTACGTTCTCATCTGATTTTTCTAATCAAATTCTATGGATGGCATATCCGTCAAAATCCTGCGTATTCCCTGTATCTCTCCCGAGAGAATACGATTATCATCTGTTACGTCTGATATATTATTCTTTGATCTGGATTCAGTATGTTATGTCTTTCTGAGAAAGACGAAGCTATTTTGATCAACAAGATAGAGTCATGAGAAACAAGTCTTTCACATTTCTGTTCACTGTCCATTGTGTTCCGTTTCGTTTCACTTCAATTTTCGAGGACGAAAATTTTCTTTTGGAGGGGAAGAATTGTAAAACCCCAAATTTACCACAATTTGAAATGACCGAAATACCCTCTAATTTTGGAATTTAAAGAACTTATAAAATACGCTATAAATTAAAACTTGAGTTATAAAACATGTTATGACTCGAAACTATACAATGTGAACATATAACCTAAAGTATTATTCGAAATTATATATGAACCTTATGGTATAAAAGTATGTCACGTTAAGAAGGTCTTTATAGGCCAAAATTAATAAAGTCTGTACACAACAATAATTATAAAAGATAAGTAAGGATTTTGGCTAATTTGGAAAGTTGTAAATCATCCCAAATTAACTCCATAATTTCGGCTCCCCTCCTCCCCATTTTTTTGGTAGAACCGTGTATTCCCATAATCACACAAGAAACCCTAAACTATTTTCTCCCTAGTCCAATTGTCGGCAATCAAAAAAAAGAAACAAACCCTAGAAACATTGTTCCAATTCGACAAGGAGAAGAAGGAGACTTTGATCATCATTTTCTTATCCAATTCGTATCACAACAAAGGTAATCAAATAATATATCAATCAATCTATATGTCATGTTCATAGATAAACCCTAATTCGATCCATATTTTTTGTTTGTTCTTTCATTTGATTGATCAAGAAGGAGAAGGTGTGTTGGTGATTTGATCATTTTGGATATCATTGTATCCTTGTTCCTATTCGATCCATACAAGAGGAAACATGAAAACCTTAATCTAAAACAATATTTTAGGATCTATATATATTAAAATGTGTCAATATGATTAATGGTGTTATTGAAATCGGATGTATATAAACAAAACTAATCTCTCAAAAATTACGTGTTAACTAATTGAATTGTTAACCAATGATATGAACATGAATTTTGGTGGTTCTTGGGTCTAAAACTTAATTCAGTGAAATAGGATTCGAATGAAATTTATTTGGTGATTTTTAGAGGTGGGGAAGGCACCCGTTTGATTTTTACAAATTCATGTGTCAAAACTGTATTTCGGGTTCTGAAAATTCAGTCGTGGTTTATGATTTTTATTTTAATATCTATAACGAATTAAGACCTGAACTTTGGAAAAAATAATATATGGGATATGAGTTAATTTTTGTAATTTTTGTATATTTTTCTGAAATTTTTAACGTGGGTAAACAATTGCATACTTTCGGGGTGTTTCATCAGATCTGATTCGAGAACATGTTGTAACTATCGATTTTTAGTTGATACTTTTACTACTTAATAAAATATGGAAAAATTTCTTAAAATACTTAAGACATGTATGTACATCTGGGTAAAAGTATAGAATTTATTAAGCTCGTGAAGGTATTTTAAAAAATAGCAAAAGTCGCATCTGTTTTGATGTTAATGCTGAAATTAAGTAATTACTTATTTAAAACACTTATAAGCTTATTTGCTTTACATTTAGAACCTAAATAAGATTTGTGTCATCTTAAAAGTGTTTAACTTATGTTTTGAATAATTACCATATCAACCTTTAACTTTGGAATAATTGCAATTATAACCCTAATCTTTGAACAATGATAACATGAAACCTAAATTATATGAATTAAACATTAAAGCTACTAATTTGAGAAATATAACTTGATTATGACTAAATTTGAAAGTATGAAACCCTAATTGGAGTTTAATCACATTAAATGATCCATTAAAATGATGTGTGTAATTAGAAACCCTAATCTCACATTTACTTAATTGGGAAACCCTAATTTGACTTGTAAAACCCTAAATTGTGAAATGACATCATTTTAAAAATATATTAACATATGAAACTCAATTTTGACATTAATAACTATTCAAACCTTTTCGAATACTACTTACTATTTTTAGAAACCCTAAATTGCTTTTAAACCTAAAATGGCTAAACTTACTACTTTTGGAAAGTTACTAAATATGGAAAGTTACTATTTTTGGAAAGTTACCAAATATGAAAAGTTACTATTTTTGGAAAGTTACTAAAAATGGAAAGCCGACTAAATTGAGCAATCCGATTTGAAATAAGTTATTGATAAGACGATCATGAATTCGTGTAGATTCGCTGAAGATGGAGTTTGCTTCCGGTCTTTATGTTTTTAGTTGTATTTTCACTTGTGGTCTAAGGTACAGATATTCTACCCTTTTTCAGTAAGGGTGCTTTCGTTCTCATGACTTTCTTGATCTTGATTCATTAGGATTCCCTAAGCCATTGCTATGTTCCCTTATACTTTGATTCGTTCTTCATGATCCATTTGACATTTTTTCATTATGATCCTTGTGATATAATACTTGATAAAATTCGTTCGTTACCCTGTGATATTAGTATTCGAATCACTTTACACTTAGAAGGTTCATTTGATTTTGATGACTAGATGTGAAAATCTTTCTTAATTATATCATGGAAATGTTTTGAGAAAAACTGTTTTAAAATGATATTTACGAACGATGCGATACCACTTTTATATGGAATTTTGCTATCTTTTTTGAAAACTAATTTTAAAGACTACTTCTATGAAAACCGTTATTGAAAATCATTTTTATGAAAATCATTTGATAAAGATTTTTTTAAATAAACCATTTGATTATGAACCTTCGATTATGAACCTTTGACGATGAACCGTTGATACTTTGATGACTTGACATTTGACCTTGATATGATTCCCTTAATTGACTCCTGACTTTCATTGTATGATTGTCATTCTTATTGATTCATTCTGACATTTATTTAAATGTCTCTGCTATTCTATGCTTATGCTTTGCCATGTTTAATTGAATTACTATCTTATTTCTCTTGCCGTGGTAGATTATGATTGTTGTATGCTATGATAGATCCATGCCTGAGCTTACCTAGTTCTGGAGGTACTAGGACCATGTCTTTGATGGCACCTTAGGCATGACACTCCCGTAGAGGTGTGATAGATCTATGGCGTTCCCCCTTATGTATATGTATTTTATCGTGATCACTGTTGGCCATTAATGCGTGTGTGTGCTTAGTCTAGTACTGACATACATACTTATGTTAGGGAACGTATGGATATATCCTAGGTTTTATGTATATGTGATTATGGTGACCAGGTGGTGTGTGCCTTACACTCCTTCTCACACTATTATTACCTACTTAGAGGTCTCCCCTCTTCGTATACTCATTATGATTTAGTATGATTTGACGGATTATGTATGGAGTTCTTAGGGCACATCCTTACATGACTTTTCCTTATTTCATTTTCTCTTGTTTCATTACTTATTCAGTTCTCATGCATTCCTGATCGTTAAGTTCTCTTTAAAATTTGTATGACTTTCATAATTATACTTTCGTTTGTATTCTTATTCCTTCGTTGCTTATGCTTATTTATCATTATGTTATGTTGTATATATCTGTTCACTGGGCTTTTTAAGCTCAGCCGCATTTCTTTTCCTGCGGCAGGTTTTAGTAGGAAGCTGGGTATGAGTGGAGAGTGTCTTGGACTTAGAAGACTATACCTTGATAGTCATTCCGGATTAGAGATGACTAGAAGAGATTATATTTAGACTTAGTACTTATTGTAATTCTCATTGTAACCTTGTATCTTCAGATTTTTCCCTTGTAACCATTGAAATTCATTTTGTATTATTTAGTCTTATGCTTGTGCTTGCTTTGATATGTCACCATAACGTAATACTTCTACCCTTATCGGGTTGGGGTGTTATAGAACCGATTCTAATCAAAAAATGGGTCAAATAAAACCGTTTTTTATATTTTCGAAACCCGGTTAGACCCAAAAATTGGTTTTGTATATTTTTTCTGAAAATTGTGGTGTAAGCATTGACTAATTAGTATATACCTTAAATACATTTTAATTCAAAATTATTTCATAAGTTTTTGTAGATAGATGACTGAATTTTTAAAGTTTAACCATGACTGAAATTTTTTCACTTTTCAATTTTGACCATTTTTGTTTTATAGATAGTATAGATATTGTCTTCTTGGTTGGTACCTATGTATTTATATACAGTTTTCAAAGAGTTGGAATCGAAAGAGAATGCATTTATTATACAAATCGTTTTATTATAAGTAACTAATTAAAGCGTTAATTAGCATTAAACATCATTTAAAATACAAAACGTTTTTTCTGTAATTGATAGCCAAACATCTACTACAATATTGATGTCTTTGTTTCCTTATATAATTTTTCAAAATTTCAATGTACAGCCTAACATATGCAATTCCCTTGTCACTCGTAAATATTAGCTTATTCAAAAAATTTATTCATGCTTTTTATTCTTTAGGAAAGCATAAATATATTTTCATTCAAACAACTCACTTTTTTGCTTTTGTTTTTATGTATTAGTAAAACGGTTTGGTGAATTGTCGCATAAATGTATATGATTTGGATATTGTACAAAAAGCTAAAAGTTTTTTTATACTCCGTATCTGATATGCATACCTTTTATATATTAATAAAAAAATTGTTGTATTGTTTCATAAATGTTTATTTTGTGAGGTCGATAAAATATTTTGACGCTGAATTTCATAAGCTTTTTGATAACGGGTTAGGAAGGTAGCCATATTCACAAAAATTTAAAGTCCATAAAAAATCAATACCAAACTTCGCGGGCTGTCTGTAGAACAACATTTTGCATTTCCTAGTATGAAGTATAAAAGAAACATATGTCGTTATGCTTGATTCAAAATTGTGTTAGGTACAACAAAAAGTAAATATGACTAAAGAAGCATTGTTTCAGTAAACTTTTCAAGTTTGTAAGTGAATTCATTAGTTTTTCAAGCAAGTATGCCTCTCTTATTTATTTATTATTATTTTTTTTTAATAAAATGGTAAAACAAACTACATCTATTAAAACGACACGTAAGGTACAAACTAAACACACCTATTCTACCATTTACTTTTTATATTTTCAATGTATGTACTACTTTTGATTTTTTTAATAGTAGACTTACTTTTAACATATCAAAAAGTATTTTTCTCAGTTACATTTCAAAAAATTTCAACTTTCGTTGGAAATTTTTCAAATTTAAAGAGTTTGAAGTTTTGAACCATCAACAAAAATTTAAATTAAATCTCAAATTTTCCCATATTCTAAATTCAGTAATCGTAATCTTATTAATATTTAATATACAAACAATTAAATATAGAATATTCCAGCGGCAGCACCGGTGACAACAAGTTCTGGTGGTGGCAGCGTACATTCCAGCGGCGGCAGCGAATATTCCGGCAAAGGTAATGGAATATTCTGTCAACAGCGGCGATAGCTGCAAAAAATATTAAGAAATTTTTTGTAAAGATAGATCTATAAAACAACGATTTAGATCTATAAAAAAATCTTCAAAACTAAAAAGAAAAACCACTAAATATGAAAAAAAAAAAAAAAAAAAAAAAACCTTTCGTGGAGGTGGTGGGGTTTTCTGTGGTCGTTTGTCTCGGTGATGGTGCGCATTTCATTGGTGGTGAGGGTGGTAGTGGTGATAGTGGAGGTGGTGGTGGATGAGAAGGGGTGGCTTCGGTGGTGAGGATCTGTGGTGGTGATGTTCCGGCGGCCGAGTGGTCCGGCAGTGGAGGGTCCGAAGGTAGAGAGTGTCGGTGCTGGAGGTTACCGGTGGTGGACGGGTGTGGGCCGTGGTGTTTTTTTTTTTTTTTTTTGAGAGAATTCATAAAAAGAGTTGTGTGTTTTTTTAGAGAGAGAGAGAGCCGAGTGTCAGAATGAGGAGGATGAGAGAGTTTCAAATTAAGTTTTAAGTTTCAAAGGGTAATTTAGGCAATACCTTAATTCATTTCTCACTTTTCACTCTTGACTTTGACCATTTTCTCTTTATAGATAGAAATCATTAAATGTTTTTATAATATTCTCAATAACAGATTCATCATCAACATTCGCATCATCATAATCAAGAATATGATTGTGGTATAGACATTCTTTCTTAACACATATCTATTCATCGTTCTCATCATGGACAACAGCTTCATCATCAACAATTTTATTTAATACCAATGTGTCATCGTGATGATTATGGTATAAACATTCTTTGTTTACACACATCCATTTATCATTATCTTCATTAGAATCCTGGAAATAATGTAATATAAGTAAAATGATATAAGTGTTTGTTAATATTTCTTTAAAAAGTAAGGAAACTCATACCAATTCATCATCTGATAAGATGATTACGGGTGGATCTTGGATCCAAAAATCATTTGGTGATGCTTTATCAACTTCTTGCAGCTTAGAATCAAAGGCATAAATGTTATAACGATGCATTTAGCGTATTCATAAACGACTATGGTATTAGCGTAAACAGAAGTAGATAAAGTATAGAGAAAAACGTTTGTTTACCTTTGATGACTTCTGTTGTTGATGATCAATCTTAACATCATCCAACATTGGATAAATGTCCCATTGATGTATCTACAAAAGAAATTTAAGAATAATCAATTCCATCACTAGTGTAGATAGAAAACACATTAATGTTCATATAATGTTCATGGAAATGATTTCATATAATGTGATATACAGAACAATGTTACTCTTTAACAGACTTATAGAGAGTAGGAGAGGGAAGATGTAAGTGATAATATCTGCATATGAAATGACTTCTTATAGATAAAGGATTAGGTTAAAATGGTTTTAAAATTTTGAAAATTTTGGTGGATAACTAAGGAAACAATTTGAAAAGTTAAATTATCCCCAAAAATCATGGAAATGATTTCATATAATGTTCATGGAAATAATTTCATATAATTTTTCAATAAAATTCATTTGAGCAGAAAATATGTGATGAATAACAACTATAAACACAATGCATATAAATAGTATATTGGTAAAAACAACGCATCTATTATTTGATTAAAAAAATACGTTAACAGTTTGACAAATAGCATATAATACTAAAACAATAACTAAACTTATAGTCGTTGAAGGACTTCTTTATATACAACGTTTGTTTTATAATTGCAATACTTTCCCTCATTGTTGCAGCATAGCACCTTCAAACCCTTCTTGCTCTTTACCCTTGATACGGCAACATAAAGTTGTCCGTGTGAAAAAACATGTCGTTCTAAATAGAGACCTACTTTAGATAACGTTTGGCCTTGACTTTTGTTAATTGTCATGGCAAAACAAACAGATACGGGAAATTGTCTCCTGTTTAGTTGAAACAGCATCTTCTTATCTGATGGACTAATTACCATCCGAGGTATTGCAACGGGAGTCCCTATTTGACCTTCAGATATAATCTTGGCCTCAATGTTATTCATTCCCATTCTGACAACTTGTAACCTCGTACCATTACAAAGTCCTCCTCTTTGATCAATGTTGCGCAAACACATTACCGGCGCACCAACCTTCAATACTAACTTATGATGAGGAATACCTGACATTTTTATTGAATTCAAAAATTCTGTTGTGTATAGCGACTCATTGTAGTTGAAATCTGTATCTACATCTGTAACCGTATCGGAACTATAACACACCTTCTCTGTGCCAGGAAGCATTGACATCATCCTTTCATTTATTTTGTCAACCTCTTGATGTGTTGGTGCAAGAATAGCTCTATCTTGAAAATATGTTGGATCCCACAAGTTTTCTTCCCAATTATCTTAAGTTTCTTTTATGACTATTGCAACGTGATCATCAGAATCAGGAATTAGCATATCTTCTGGAAATTCAACCTCAGCATGACCATCATTTTTCCCACCTATTTTTCCTTCACCAATTTTGAGAATCCAGTCGGCAAATTCATTTATTTCTTCTGCGTCAGCCGGATCGCAACCAACCCTCAGCCTCATGTTCTGTGTAAGTTTTAGAACGGTGCAGTGCTTCCATAAGTAAGACATGTTTAGCGAAGCATGTACAACGTCTTGCCTACTCCCATTATGTAACCTCCCATAATTTTATAAACATTATTTTAATAATAAAAATTAACTTATTATTATTTGGCAATTTATTAGAGCATTTTGGAGCTTACATGATTATTTCGGGAGGTTATCTCGCACACGGTAGCATACAGTAACCCTCAAAGCTACTAATTTTATCAAGAAAAGTGAAGTAATCACTTCCTAACACCTACTAGCAATTTATTTACAAAACTGAGAAGTTATCTCGCTTTTCTGAAAAATGCGACACCACACGCGTTACCGACACCACATTAATAATGGCTTGAATTTTATAGTTAACTTCCGGAATCGATAACGTTGTTTTTATACCAGTTTTATAAAAACGTCCTCAGAAAATGTATTTCTCGCATTTTTGCCAAATCAAGGTACCACATTTACACGTTAACTCAACGGGACACGGAATACATGAGGAATCAATAAGTTTAACCTTTCACCTTTTTAATATAGCAACCGCCCCCTACCTTTATTTTCTTGTCTTCTTCCCTTTATACTATTTTCTCTTTTCTCTGTACCCTATTCAATAGCAACAATACCGATCTATCACTATCACCCTTCTTCCTTTCTCTATTACCTCTTTTTTGTGATCACGAGTCTGCTTAAGGATCATCTAGGGATGGTGACATTTGCTCAAAACAGCCTCACCTAGATCGAAGCAAGGAAAGGTTGGTCAAAAACTACTTCATTCCTCCCTTTTTAATCCAGTCGAAGCAACAAGAATGGGACACATATTCGAATCTCATCCCACACTTCACTCTCTAGGTTAACTGATACTCTCCCTCACCCTCTCTAATAATCTGATCGCTGCCATCATGACTCCGGCCACGTCGCCGTTTGACGCCGTCCACAGTCAACACCATAGCAGTCGTTACGCGCTGCCGTGTCGCGATCAACGTCACCATAGCCACCACCTCTCTTGTCATCTCGTTGTGGTAACATGAAAACCCTCGTTGTTAATTTCTTTATTTACTCATTTATTTAATTAAAACTGCTCGATCTATATATATATGTGCTTGGATGTCATACCGTTATCCAACAGAAGTGATCTCATCGTGCTGTTTACAGTGCCAAGTTTGTTGTTTCTTGAATTTAGAGCCACTTGATGAAGAAGCAGTACCATCAATTTCTTTGGCGGAACTTCCACACCTCTTTCACGCAAGATATGCCCATCCATTTTCTCTATGAATTTTGTGAAATTTGGCAAACACAATCATATGGCATGCCTGAATCAAAATGTATAACGGTATCGTAACATGTATTAATGGATGTAAATATAAATAGTAGATGTTATTACGATAACTTTGAAGAACTATTATTATTAATATCTTACATTGTGTGGAAAACTAGAAGGGGGGTTGAATAGTTTTGCCGGTTTTTAAAACTTTACTTATGAAAAACTTTGATTCGATTCTTTTGTGAAATCAAACAACACCAATATGAGCACTAATCTAAACTATCAAATACAAACAATAAATATAAAGGAATGAGATGGAAAGATCAAACCGGGACAAAGAGATTTATAGTGGTTCGGTCACGAAGCTCTTCTTCGCCCTACTCCACTCCCCGAGTACCACACTCGAGAGTTCTAAGCACTATGTCAACAAAGCTCCCTTCAGGCGGAGAAAACCGTACAACGTCGCTTATCCTTATTTCCGACACTAAGCTAAATGTCGAGTACTAATCTTAGCTAGTACCAATCTACCACGATCCACACGATCCTTACTACTTCACACAATCAACACACTTGACTCGATCTACCCTTGATCCACTTGATCAACACACAAGCTCACAATGATCTACTCTCACTAACAACTGAAAAGAAAATCAACTTGATGTATGCTAGGATACAACAAGTATGTAACAAGTGTTACAAGTGCACTAACTAAAACTACAACACTTTGTATCTTCTTTGATACCTTGTGTTCTTCTCTTGCACTAGTAGAGGAATGAAGGTGATCACTTGGTTGGATGATTGGATCACTCTTTAAACAAAAGAAAACTAAACTAAATGATCAAGAAGAAAAAATGTGATAAGAGTTTTGAACTCAGAAAGATGTGTGTGAAAAAGGATGCCAAGGCAGAAAAATTCTGACCGTTATAGAGACACGGTACCACTAAATGTCACACGGTATCACTAAATTTAGTGTTACCGTGGTACCATGCCAGATAAGAAAGCTCCATTTTTTGTTTTTAGTGGTGGAAGTTTATTTGGGGATGTTTGGAGCTGATTTTGGGGGGAAAATAGCTGTTATGATATTTAAACTTATTTTTCCAATAAAACATTTCTTTATAATTCAAAAATAACTTGTAAGGTATATTTTTGAAAAAATGTTTTGTCACATTAAAAATGTGAAGTTTGAAACACAAATTCACTTCTTTGATCATTTGTCAAGTAGAAACGAGATATTTCGACTAAAAACTTGTTTACGTTAATTTTAACGTAAAGTGACATCACATTTTGTTATCATAAAAACGTGAAGTTATCGAAAGATATGAATAACGTTTTTAGAACATTATTTGCATCAACAATCTCCCCTTTTTTGATGATGACAAAACCTAAACTCATTTTAAGTTAAAATTAATTTTAACAAGTTTTTAATGGGTTTATACCCATTTCTCCCCCTTTTTGTCGAAGCAAAAAGGTTGCTAAGGCTCCCCCTTGATGTATACTCCCCCTCGTTTGGAGGACACTAAGGAATCGAGCAATGGTTCTTGCTACAAAACAAAGTTAGATGACACATATACAATATCTAACATGTAGCAATCAAGACAAATATCCAACCACAAACTAAAAAAATGGCTAAGTAGCCAAACACCATAAAAGATAAAACAACCACATAAAAAGCCCATCCATTCATATAAAGAAATGTCATACATGAAGTATGACTACAACAAAAGCATAAAAATAAACTAAGAGAAGCACATATAAATCCTTAGTGACAAGAGGCCCTAAGATAAGTTTCATTTCCAAATGGGCTAGTGGGAGGTGGAGAGGGTGACATGATTGGAGGTGGTGGTGGTGTCAAGAGATGCTCCACATAGGAGAACATGAAGTGTATCTCATCTCTCAAAGAGAAGATGATGTTGCGGTTGTGAAGGAAACATAGGCAATGAGCACTATGTAAATCAACCGAATGAGGTTGGATGGGTTGGCCCATGATTGGAGAAGGAGGTGGTGGTGGGTATGTAGGTGATGGGGTTGGCATGGCATAATCCAATGGGGTGATGGATGAGAGTGTGTAGTCCATGGCATGGTGTTCAAAGAGTGAGATGATGAAGATGTTGTTCTAGTAGATGATGTTTTGAAAGGAGCATTAAGTGGAGATGGTGAGTTAGGAGTGGCTTGGGAAGGTGGTGTTGTGACTTCATCATCTTTTGTGAGATCAACAAAGAGAGGTTTGGATGGTGGTCTTACGGTTATCCTAGGTTTCTTGGAGATGTGTGTTGTTGATCCTTGTGTGGAAGATATGGTGATTGAGTAGTGTGAGGTTGAAGATGAGATGCAAGATAAGCTTGCAATGGTGAGGCCTTATATAGGCAAGAGTTGTGGGATTTGAATTAAAGTTGGTGGTGGTGTCCTATGGTGTAGTGAGGGAATCTTAGGGTGTATGAGAGTTTGCAAAAGATTGCAGGTTTGAGGTTAGGGATGAAGGGATCTAGAAGAAACAATGAAAATTCGTCAAACAAGGGCACGGTACCACTAAATACCACACGGTACCGTTAAATTTAACGGTACTGTGGCCTATTTAACGGTACCCTGACATGGAAGTCACAAATTTTCCTGTGCAGCCTAGTTCTAGGCAGCTAAAGGGAGTTTTCTAGGTGGACTATTAGCAGGAAATGTTAGTGCCTCAAACCACTAAAGATTTATTTGCCAAATATATCCCATACTTAGCTACTCCTAGCAATTAAAGATTATCATGCAACTATCTAAGATAAGCTATAAGCATGCAATAAAAAAGAACAAGATAAGTTATCATCCAAGAATCACATAATAGAAAATCATGCAATGTGATAGAATAAATGTCAAACATGCAAGATAGTAAAGAGTATGAATTCCTAATATAATTTATCATAGATACATCTAATATGATGAGATTAATTCCATTGGTTTGAGCACACCCTCATTCATCATCACTCGATGAGACATCATAGCATGGTACCGAACTGTCATCATGGTTCCCTTGAGATGATTTACATTCCCAATAGAGAGAGGTGTAGGTGGTTTGAGTTAGAGGAGCCATGGTGGGATTGACAAGGAGATATCGATTGTTTTGGAGGTGAGGGAATGAGTTTGTTAGTGCAAGCAGTCTCGTTGGGGAGATTGCTAGTGCAAGCAATCTCGTTTGTTTTGATTGATGACAAACATGTAACTTGATACATAACGTAAAATGTACAAGTTACTTGTAATCTTATATTGTCTCAACATACATTCAACACCTCTCGACTTCTCAAGTCTTCGTATGATACAACACAGGTTCGTACATGTTTGTTATGTGGCATTATGATCAAACCCTTAACAAACCATTTAGAATGTTTAAAATACGGTTAGGTCATTAAGTATTTTAAAAGGTTAACCATTCTACTTAGAACCTCATTTTACACTTTAGGTGTCAAACTAACATAATACATATTGGTAAACATATATTAGTTAAGCTTGTATATACATGCTACATGATCACTAGGATACATGTTACATACATATACACATTACAAAGTTCACTAGGAATAACATATACAAGTTTACATGTTTATTTCTCAAAATGGAAACTTTATTAGTTAAATATTACGATGACATCATGGCATGCATCATGAACACAATCTTAGAAAGATTTTGTAATATCTTGTTTAGATCTTTTAGCTAACAAGTTGACTTTGGAAGATCTTGATGTGACTTGACAAAGATGTGGAAAGATTGTACTAGATTTAGAAAGATTTCCAAAATCTCTTAGCTGTCATTCTGACGGATCCAGATGGATACAAAGACGGATCCCTTTTTTGGGATCTGCTGGGTAAATTTCATGTTGGCTATAAATACCAGCCAATTGTTTGCCCATAGTTTCAAGCCATTAGAACACACATTCCCTTACTCATTTCACACACTTAGATCAGTAGCAAAACATGCAGATTCATACATTAATCACCCTTAACATAATTATCATAATGTTACTAACTTTCATTATGTTGTAAGCATACATTGTTAATGATCCTGTGAAGCAAGCTCAAGATCATGTGACATCATCCATAGCATACTTCCTGATCCACCAAGAAGATCTCACTTGCATACATGAAGATCCATCACAACAAGTTTGGGGAGCTTGTGATCTTCATACATTGAAGGCTTCCGATCAATGGAAGTTCATATAGAGTAGGCATTCATATCCATGATACACTTATGTCATGGATCATCATTGATCATTGTAAACATCATTATTTATCATTTGTCTCAGTGAGTGTGGTTAGTGTTTTAGTCCTCAAAACACAAAAAGTGTGGTTAGTGTTTTAGTCCTCAAAACACAAAGAGTGATCGACATCTAGCTTAGTGTCGGTAATTATATAAGCAACGTTAAGTTAGGTTCTGACTTGAAAGTAGAACCCGGTGTTTAGCTTAGTACCGGAAAAGGAAGTAAGCAACGTGTAAAGGTTTTCTCCGCCTAATAAAGGGAGCTTGTTGATCTAGTGAAGTAACTCTCGAGTTGGGTACTCGGGGAGTGGAGTAGGGCGGAGAGGAGCTCCGTAGCCGAACCACTATAAATCATCGTGTTCGGTTTGCGCTTTCTTTTACTTATCTCTTTACTTTTATGTTTGCATTATGTGATTGCTTGTGTTGTGATTAGTTGATAATACTTATGTGACAACTTGGTAGACATGAACTACAACAGACAGCTTTCATATTAGAACAAGCCAAATTGGAAATTTGATACTACAAGTTTTAAGTTTTTAAAATGGAAACGTATTCACCCCCCCCCCCTCTACGTTTTTCACAATTGGTATCAGAGCCACGTGGTTCTTATTTTCAAAACAAATCGTTTTTAAAATAGAGTACGATCCATGTATCAAATTACCATTGAAGCGAAATATAATATGAAAAATGTTTCGCTAAGTATACTTAGAAATTTTGTTGTTAAATGTTACTTTGTATACAAGCTTGAAGATATCTTTGGAAAATAAAAAGAAAGGATTTCTTAAAAGGATTGAGCGTCAAATTGTGTGCGTAAAGCTAATTTACGAAAAACACGGTTTTTAAAGGAGTGTTTGGGATAACCACTAATTTAGTTGAAAAATCACCTCCGTAATATTTAGATAAGTCACATAGGTAGAAATGTTGTTAAATATTAGTAATATATGCTTAATATTAAGTCTAGCAAGTCCTACACACTTTCCCTATGTCAAAATATGAGTTTTGTTGAATCTGGTACAGTGTCCCGCGGAACCAAATCACATAAAGGACGGATCCTTTGATTTGGATCCGCCAGATCCGTCTGTGCAGTTTACAATTTTTTGTCAAACTTCGAAAAATCATAACTAATTAACCGTAAGTCCGTAGGAGTCGTGCCACCTATCATTTTGAAGGGAATTAAGTCTACTTTCATTTAAAAATAATATCATGGCCTGAATCTAAATTGAAATAGGTAAAACAAATCAAAAGGTACAACCTGTCCAAAATATTTAGTTTTGTTTTGTCACAGTAACTTAAAATTTTGAGTCGAGCAATGTAATTTGGTATCCTTTAAACATTGATATGATTTCTATTGAAACTAAAGAATTTGGTAATATAAAGGAAACAAATCAAGCTTGGCATACATCTTCATATTTAAACGCAAAGTGACAAAAAGTATATTTTCACTTATGCCATGCTAAGTGACTATCTGTTCTAAGTTATTTGCATACATGTGATTTGCCTGTTGGTAATTGTGATTGCATTTGTTGATAGGATATACATAAGTGTTTTGCCATGACAATTATTTGCTTGTTTAGCAATTGCTTGTTTGATGCACAATAGGACTTTTGCTAGATCTTGTACACTAAGTTGATAAACTGTGTTTGTTTTAGATATTTTTGTTTGCATATGTTATGTGAAAATCTTACACATCTTACTTAGAAATGTGAACTAAGTGAAACTAGTTTAGAGTCTTAAAAATGTATTGTTTTGCACAAACCCTCACTTAATGTCAAGTGTTAAAATGCGTAAACATGTAGTATCTGTGAAAGAGTGTTTGGCATAAGAAAATTTCAAACAATGATATGATGACTTGTTGTGTTATTAGGATAGAAACTTATCTTTGAATAATCATGTGAACTAACCATGTCATGTAGGACGATAACACTTAGTGTTATCAATTTTCCGAGAATAAGCCACTGTTTGGCTTAACTTCCTTTATGGTAAGTTATTATGAACGGATTAATCTATGTGTATACGTGTGTTAGAATCTACATATTTGGTAGTTTTGCATTACATATTAGATAATAGATATGTTCCAGGAGTACTTTCGGGTTTTGGTCGAAAAACGCGAAATTTGCATTGCTCTCTGTTTGTTTTAGGACATTCTGATCGACGGATCCGACGGATCCCAGAATTTGGATCCGCCATGTGTATTCCTTGGCTCCGCCATTATTGCACCTACGGATCAGACGGATCCACAAATTTGGATCCGCATGTGTTGTCGATTGGATCCGTTAGTCTCAACAGTAACTTTTTCAAAATTCCTGACTAATCCCGATCCTTAGATTATTGACTCTAGTTCTTAGGATTCTTATCACTGGTGTTCACTCAAATTAGGATTAGGACATCTCACCAAACACCAAATAGGATAATCATATCTAATCACAGTTTCAAATTTCATGAAAATGCTCCAAGGTACCTTTTCAGTAAACCACTAAGTATTTGTGATCATTACACACATTCACTACATCCTCCCGTCTTTTACTCATTCACCAGCTTGATTTGTAAATTGACAACTTCCAAACTAATCCATAGTCACTGTTTGCAAATAGATCACAGATTACAAACCCAATTCATGTTTGTATTCACATATGTTGCCTCACTTGGTTAACATGTCATCTTTCAAGACAATTAAGATTTACATCGAGTCATAACTCACACTTAGGTTATAGATGTAATTATCATGTCTTGTTACTCTTTTCTCCAAGTAGGATTGACAACTTAAGTATTTCGTCCAAAATATTCAAGTATATCTGACTTACGATTGTAGTCATTAAAAGTCATATCCGAAACAATCAACTCCCAAGTATTTTAACAATTTATGTTAAAATACGCATCCCATAATAACTAGAACATGTGTTCTTTCATCAACCCGTCACATTCAGCCCCTAGGTGTCACAAACATAACCAAACACTTCATCCGCTAGTGAACCACAAGAATTAGTATCCATTCTTGTAATCTTCAACATTCATGAAACCCAAAAGTTCATCCATAGTACAACAAACACCTACATCCCCATAATTCACACCATTGAGTGCATTGCTCAAAAAGCTCTTAGTCCAACACTCATACCAAATCAAATACACGTTGAATCAACTTAACAATACCTTACCACCTATAGAATTAGAACCTCCAACATCAAATGAGCATGATGCTCACATTCATTTATACTAGGTTTAAGTAGTACAACTTTCACAAGTAATCAAAGTATTTGTAATACTTTGTCACCAAGCTTCTGCTTATGTCTCAAATCAATATTTTAACAACTAATGTTAAAATACAAAATCTCAAAGACAACCTCATGCACCCCAAGTAACAATGACTCTTGAGAAGTATACATAAGAAACTCAAGTGAATTCTTCGTTTCATCCCCAAGTTTAGGATAAGTCTATCCAATTCAAACACCTTGGACTCTTATCTTCATTTAGGAAAACATGATGTTTCAGAAAAACATTATGCTTAAATCATGTGTTTAGTTTTTATCTTGTTAGAAAGATAATGTATATCCTATGCCGCATTCTTTCATCATGAACGGTTGTGTTACAAGAAATTTCATTACACCTCATTGGGTAAATGATTTTAACATCTATAAGTTCTATGAACTAAGAGCTTCCCCCTCATAGTGTCATACTTGTTTTCATAAGTATGATAATCTTACTTGTTGTAAGATACTTTATGTATCTATCTCCTTTCAAGCATATGTCATAACCAAGCCTTGCTCAAATCCTGTGCACACACAAGATCTATTAAAGTTGGTAACTTTACTTAGATTCTTGTTCCAAAGAATTTTCTTGAGAACATTCTTAACATATTCCATTATCACACACAAACACATCTCTTGATCTTAAATGATCAAATCACTTTCATACTTAAACTCAACTTAAAGGATGTCATCCTTTGGATCATTCAACCTTAGATTCCAAACACAATGATTAAAATCTGTTGACACATATTTGTCAAATTTACGTGTATAACATGACATCTTCATTACACTAGTTTTATTAGAAATAGTTGAGTCTCATTAAGTCATGTATTGGTAAATTATCTTGTCTTAGGAATAATTAATCAAACAAGGAGTAGATGTGATTTTTCTTTAGTTTATTAATAAAATCACTTGCATTACATATACGTGTATTGATTACATGATATTTGTTTGATATCTTGATGTTATCATTGTCAAATGTGTAAACCTTAGAAAGGTTTTGTCTGCATGCTTATATGCTTTATGTTAACATGATTTGTATGATATGTTCATTCTTTCGCAAGATTAACGTATTACTTGTTAACTCACTATATGTCATTCTTAATACATAGTGTTAGATAGCTCTTGTTTTTAGTTGACATTCATTGAGCTTCTTTCGTAGGATAGTCTAAATAATGCATGCTTCTAAAATGTTAAAATTGTCTGTATGAACCTGTCGTTTCATTACTTTTGTGACCACGTCACACTATTTGTTTGCCATGTGTGCACCTATATGTCTAAGTGCTTTTTGGTATGATAAACACTTAGAAGTTGTTTTATTAATCACATAGATCATTGTGTTAATTAATGGGTAAGTATGCTTAAGTGACTAAGCCTAACTTCAAAACAATTTCACAATGTTGTATCTTAAACAATGTCATGATTATTTGTCTTGATGCTATGTGGTAACTTTGTGTCTAGTAGTAGATTATTTGCTTTTATAAGATGTTGTCTCATGATATTCACATCTTTTGTCATTAAGACTTTTTTATTGTAAGTTGATAACAAATTATTTGTTATTTCTCTTTGATTATGCATATCTTGCGTAATTATTGTTCCTTTATTACTATTCAATTTAGTAATGTGCTTATGGAATCCTTACACTTGTATATAGTGTTTAAAGCTAATAGGATTAAGTTTTAGAGGTTTGAAATTTGGGTTTAGGTACCTTTCAATCGACCTCTTTTCAAATCGCATATAACAACCCGCAAATTTTCCATGGTCCTTACCCGTTATTTGTATCGGGTCATTGTAGTCCTAGAATGCAGCACGTCGCGGCTTGGCACAATAGATTGTTTAAAAACGTGAATTTAATTAATTTTGATACCTCGGGACAAGAATATGCGTATTTATCATCAAATTTAATGGAAAAACGTCTCTAAGATGAATGGTGTTTAATTTTTTTCGGGAATAAAACAAGTAGCCTCGAGAAAGAATAATAAAAGTTATCCCGTTAGTCCTTGCCCGACTCCTCAAGTGAAATAAAGATGCAATACAAGGACCCATGTGTGCAATATCCGGTTTTATTAAAACATAAAAACCCTAACCCTATATTTCTATTTCATTTCATCTCCTTCATCATCACTAATCTCTCTCCCTCTCTTCATCACAGCCGCCGCCGGCCACCTACAAACCACCACCACCACCACCTCCACAGCTGTCCCACCACCATCAAAACACTCACAATCACTCCCTCTCTCTGTTACTGTGACTCACGCGCCCAAACGACACCCTCACCACCTCGTTAATTTCACTCCGCCACTATCAAAACCCACCACCATCATTTCCATACTCTAAAACATATAGATCGAGTGAAGAAACGGTAAGAACACGCGTTTTTACGCGTGGGTTGACTCGTTCACGAGTCAAACTTGTGCTTTCTTGATATTTTTCGGGTTAAAAACATGGGTTTAAGGTTTTAAACTAATAAAAAGATAGTTTGGTATCGATATAGGGTCGTTTGTGTCGTGTTTTCGTGGTGTCAAGGTGAAACCGTGAGTTAAGGCTCATGGTATATTGATGTTCTTGATGTTGTTTGATTCTTGTTGTTACTCTTTTATTATTATTCTTGTTGTTGTTGAGGAAATAATGGACCACGAGTCCATTTCGGCCGACTGCCGACAAGAGAAAAGTAAGCCGAGACCATGGAGGTCTCGGCAGTGGCTTGGTACGATTATTTTTACTTGGTATTCATGTTATTTGAGTCTATTGTTGTTAATCTTTGGGTCGAAACCATTTTGGTATGATGGTGTACTTGTGGTACCAGGACCCATTGGGTTCGTCTGGTTGATGTTGCGTCGAGAAGGTTTGAGCCGAGACCATCATGGTCTCGGCAATACTTGAGGTTTTTGATTTAAGACCATTTGGATATTCTTGCTGCTACTCTTGTTAATATTGTGTTGTTGTTATGATGTCGTTGTTGTTAGTTTTGTGATGAAATGGTGGTGTTGTTAATATGGATGTCGAGCCACATCAAAAGAAAAGAAATGTTATTATTTGAATTATTTGAAAATTTCGTGAGGAAATAAACCCGCGAAAGTAATATTGATAATATTGGTTAATGAGAAAAATGGGAATCGATTGTGTGACGATTACTAGTGGACGGGGAATAAGTTAGACGTGAGTCATAGTCGACCACGAGTTATTGAGGTTGATTGCGATAATGAGGTTTAAATTGTTATATATTGTTAAACTTGGATTGATATAATAAAGTCGAGAGGTCATGACTCGACTTGTGACTCGAAACAAATAATAACTCAAAACAAAAATAAAAATAAGCTTTGAAACATATGTATAAATATATACATATGCAACAACAAGAATAACATGCGGGTTTTCATATAAGGAAATAAATAATAACAAGTATTACACTTGTTGGTTTATTAAAACAAAACTAAAGTTTTATAATAAAGAGTTATTAAATGTTTCGAGGGCACGCAAAACAAGAGGTATTATTAGAGTAGTATTGAGGATATTATAGGATTAATGTCAAGTTGACGAGGCGGATAAGTATCCGACCATTCGTTCAAGTAACGTATTAAGTCTTAAGGTTTTATCACTAAATTTCAGGTTGTCGTAGAGATTGTTTTGGAGTATTTCTTCAAATTTGTCGTGTTTCTATATGAAGTTTACTTTGAGTCGTTTACGTCGTGGTCGTTTTTCTTGGCGTGTGTTCACTTGAGTCATGTCGTGTCACCACACACACCCGTCGATACCAAACGCTAGTAACTAATATGAGAAAGAGATTTTGGAATTTAAAATGGAATCTACTCGGGATAGTTAACTTTTGAAACTTTTACATTTGGAGACTATGTTAAGGCGAATTTACATTATTAGGTTGTGCCGAGTCCGTGAGTGCCGATACTTGAAATTGCTGAGTACCTTGCTTCTGTAGATTTGTGCTGTTGCGTTAGGCTACCTTTGTGCTGTTGTGCTGATATACTCACTGACATTGTTGTAATATTGCATTGCTGGACTGAGGTGAGTTCTCGTAGCCCCACTTTTTTAACGTGTTTTTACTTTGGGGTGGAAATGGTACTCAATGTTTTTAAATGTTTTCATGCTGTGATCTACTGTTTTCATGATTTTGGACAATATGTGCGTTTGAATGCAATATGTGCCCTTTTGTGTGAATCAAATTGTGCGGACACTATCTAGGTGATTATCATTGTGTAAATTTATTTTGTTGTTTATCACTTAAGACATTAAGTTTGTGTAACAACTTCTGACTTAATTTCATGACAGTTCTTGTTTGATGAGTTGTGAAATCAAGTTAGATCCAAGTTGTTACATAGCTTAATGTTTTGGATGATAGAACTAAATTTGTGCGGCTTCTATATTGCGTGGGCATTATGTGTGTTGATGCGATTACATGCTGTGACGTGTTTTGTTTTGTGCAACCGTATTTAGCAACCTTGTGCAACCGTATTTAGCAACCTTGGTGTATAACTTTGGGGAAGTGACACCCAGTATATAACTTTGGGGAAGTGACACCCAGTATATAACTTTGGGGAAGTGACACCCAGTATATAACTTTGGGAAAGTGACGCCCAGTATATCTTTTGGGAAATGGCACCCAGACTAAGTGTGAATCAAGTATGTGTGTTTTCAGGATTGTGATAGTTTGGGATCGTTATTATGTGCTCATATTTGTATATCATGCTCACTATTGTTCTACGCTATTATTCACAGCTCGGTGGTCTTACTTTTAAACCTACGAGCTCACCAACATTATGTTGACGTTTTCTAGTACCATTTTCAGGCGTTATTGAAGCTGCTTAGAAGGTTGAGTATTGACTGGCTTAGCAAGACTTAAGACAAGACCCTCCCGGGTTATATCTCGTGGAGTTGCATTTGAAATTCCTTAGTGACGTTGCTTACCTTTGAGACTTATGTCTATTTTGGATCTTTGTACGTATCCCGGTTGTGGGAGTTTGCGACTATTATCTGTCTTATGTTATACATTTAGTATTTCTCTATTGTGACACCTTGTGTTCTTGACTATGAGGTCATACCCCGTGAATGCCATTCCGCTGCGTCATTTTTGGGGTGTGACAGATTGGTATCAGAGCCAGGTTATAGAGAATTAGGTGGTTTAACCTAGACTATAACCTAAGAATCCTCATATAGTTTGCATTATAGGAGCTACGTGTGCGATTATGTGTATAGTATGACATGAAGTGATGATGATAAGTAAATGCAGCATGATGCTATCTTAAAAACGCCTGGCCAACGTTTTTACAATAACATGATGCGGCATGGACTTATCAAATTCATGGATTGTTAGATAGGAAATTGAGTATAGTAGTACGACACGTATACCGACATATCCTACCTACCTCATATCTAACGTCTACCAATGTCCCATTTTGAAGAATCATGCCTCCAAGAAGGTCGGCTCGAATTAACCGAGGTGTTCCACCACCGAGGGGTGGAAGGACTGGTGGACGAGGAGGTAGGGCAGGAGGTCGCGGCACGAGAAGCGACGATGCCAGCAATGAGACTCATGATGTTGCTACCGTTGTCGCCCAACAGCTAAGGGAGCTGCTACCCACTATCATCACCCAAGTTGGCGACCATATCAGCAACCAAGGGAACAACGTGAGTGGGAATGATCAAGCGAACAACGACGGTGGAAGTGATCACGTCAATGATAGGAACCATAACAACGGTAACAAGGGATGTACTTACAAGGAATTTACCGCGTGTAAACCGTTGGACTTTGATGGCAATGGAGGTGCGATAGCTTATAATCGATGGGTCGAGAAGATGGAGTCAGTGATTAACATCAGTGAGTGTACGAGCCAACAGAAGGTGAAGTATGCTGCCTGTTCATTGATTGGGAAAGCATTGACTTGGTGGAATACACAAATTCAGGCTAAGGGCAGAGAAGCTGCCATAGGGATGAGTTGGAATGAATTTAAGGCGTTGTTAAAAGAAGAGTATTGTCCAGACAATGAGATGCAGAAACTGGAACACGAGTTCTACCACCATACCATGGTAGGAGCTGAGCATACGGCTTATACGGATCGATTCCATGAGCATGCTAGACTGGTACCTCACATGGTCACTCTTGAATCAAAGAGAATTGAGAGGTACATCTATGGTTTGGTCCCTGAGATTCGTGGGATGGTGAAAGCGACTGAGCCCCCTACCCTTCAGAGCGCGATACTGAAATATGCAACCTTGACGGATGAAATGGTTAGGAATGGGACATGGTCCAAGAGTGGTGATAAGAGGAAGACCGTAAGTGAGCCAAGTAAGCAAGGAGATGCAAATGGTGACGATAAGAAGGCGAAATGGGGAAAAGGATTTGTGGCAACGAGCTCGGGCCGTAAGGGATATGAAGGTCCTCACCCTAAGTGTGCCAAATGTAACTACCACCACCAGGAGACTAAACCCTGCCTAGTGTGTTTCAACTGCAATCAGACTGGTCACATTGCAAGGGATTGTCGAGCAGCAGCCATGCAGGCGACTCCGATTAATGTCATTTACCCAAGGACATGTTATGAGTGTGGGAGCTTGGATCATCTCCGAAACATGTGTCCTAAGTTTAATAGGGCACGGGGACAAGTGCAGAATAACCAGAATCAGGCCTTATTGACTAATGGAAATACTGGAAACAATGGCAACCCAGCTCATGGGCGGGTATTTGTGATGAACGCTGAAGAAGGATGCCAGAACCAGAACCTCGTGACGGGTATGTTCTCCTTAAACGGATATTACTGTTTGACTCCGACGTCGACTATAGATTTGTCTCCACTTAATTCATGCCTCTGTTAAAGGCGAAACCTAGTGTCCTAACTCTCAGTTACGAGATTTATATAGTGTATGACCAAAAAGGCAGAAATCGATAAGTTGGTTCAAACCTTCACCACCTGATAGTAAGATCTTGGAGTGCGAAAATGCCACCCGTTCATTTTTGAGCAACCCCAAAACTTTAACTAAAATTTCTTTTTCTTTAAAAATAAAAATCAAAATAAAATAAAGTAAGTTTTTTAACAACTTTTAACTTAATTTCATGTCAGTTCTTGTTTGATGAGATGTAAGATTAAGTTTAAAGTTGCTACTTAACTTAAAAATTTTAAAAGATTTTGCTCAAAAATGGACGAGGCATTTCATGAAGCCTAATCACTCGATAGTTACTGTAAAACCGCCTATTTCAGTGCGCCTAGTAGGACGAGCAGAAACCCAGAGATACCTCGCGTGCTTAAGACTTTCGTGAAGTACTTCGTAAAGACCTGACATGATTCACCTCTCATTGACGAATTGAGCTTCTTATAAACTCAACTCCCGGAGCGGTACAAATTTCATTATACGTGATATTTCTCGAGGAAAGATTTCGAACACAAATATTATTAGCTGAGAGTGCACGAGACTGATAACTCTAAAACTGCGTTGAGAACGATATACAGGAAACTCGAGTTACAGGATAAATCTTTTAGTCTGATTAATGCCTCTGTAGTATTCAATGATAAGAAATCCAATTAGAGCGACATACATGAGGAGCGCCTTACCTATTATATCGAATCGTGAAAGACAGTCCACGTCGCGATTATGGTTGACACTATAGGACGTATTAGGAACACAGTTAGATTGGAGTACGACCTACCATTCCTAGACCGATGGTCAGGGTGAGCATACCATCCGACATTAGGAGGCCTACTTAGGACAAGCACTATTGATTTTGGAGGAAACATGAATGCACCTCATTCTTACTTGAATCTTCTCTTTGGATATCTATTAGTTGTTTATTTGAAAGCGATCCAAAAATTGAGCCAATCCTTAAAAAATGTTGAGTTTCTTTTCTTACAACTTGGTACTTAACTTAATCTCATGACAGTTCTTGTTTGATGAGTTGTGAAGTTAAGTTAAGTTCAAGTTGTTCTGTAGTTTAAGGACAGGTCCAACTTGATTTTAGCATAATCTCATGACAGTTCTTGTTTGATGAGTTGTGAGATTAAGCTGAAATCAAGTTGTTACTGAGCTTAAACTTGTGGTTTAGCTTAATCGCATGACAGTTCTTGTTTGATGAGTTGTGGGGTTAAGCTAGATTACAGTTGAGGCTCAACTTAAACTACCGAAAAGATGCCTAAGGTTTTTGACGGCTTCACTCGAGGACGGGAAAGCTTGCCTTATTGTGTGATATTTATGTGGTTTCATTTTTGTGTGATTTCTAGAGGTTAGGAAGTATTGATAGTACCAATTGGGGAGTAGCACCCGGTACTATTTGGATTGACACCCACACCCTTACCTTCTGTGTGCAACCAAATCAAAGGGTGAATACTATCCGAGCAAGCTCAGACCTTTAGTCAATTGAATTTTGAGGACAAAATTCTCTTAACGGGGATAGACTATAACAACCCGCAAATTTTCCATGGTCCTTACCCGTTATTTGTATCGGGTCATTGTAGTCCTAGAATGCAGCACGTCGCGGCTTGGCACAATAGATTGTTTAAAAACGTGAATTTAATTAATTTTGATACCTCGGGACAAGAATATGCGTATTTATCATCAAATTTAATGGAAAAACGTCTCTAAGATGAATGGTGTTTAATATTTTTCGGGAATAAAACAAGTAGCCTCGAGAAAGAATAATAAAAGTTATCCCGTTAGTCCTTGCCCGACTCCTCAAGTGAAATAAAGATGCAATACAAGGACCCATGTGTGCAATATCCGGTTTTATTAAAACATAAAAACCCTAACCCTATATTTCTATTTCATTTCATCTCCTTCATCATCACTAATCTCTCTCCCTCTCTTCATCACAGCCGCCGCCGGCCACCTACAAACCACCACCACCACCACCTCCACAGCTGTCCCACCACCATCAAAACACTCACAATCACTCCCTCTCTCTGTTACTGTGACTCACGCGCCCAAACGACACCCTCACCACCTCGTTAATTTCACTCCGCCACTATCAAAACCCACCACCATCATTTCCATACTCTAAAACATATAGATCGAGTGAAGAAACGGTAAGAACACGCGTTTTTACGCGTGGGTTGACTCGTTCACGAGTCAAACTTGTGCTTTCTTGATATTTTTCGGGTTAAAAACATGGGTTTAAGGTTTTAAACTAATAAAAAGATAGTTTGGTATCGATATAGGGTCGTTTGTGTCGTGTTTTCGTGGTGTCAAGGTGAAACCGTGAGTTAAGGCTCATGGTATATTGATGTTCTTGATGTTGTTTGATTCTTGTTGTTACTCTTTTATTATTATTCTTGTTGTTGTTGAGGAAATAATGGACCACGAGTCCATTTCGGCCGACTGCCGACAAGAGAAAAGTAAGCCGAGACCATGG
Organism: Artemisia tridentata subsp. tridentata; assembly: GCA_021014915.2. NCBI lineage: Eukaryota > Viridiplantae > Streptophyta > Magnoliopsida > Asterales > Asteraceae > Artemisia > Artemisia tridentata. The sequence continues at coordinate 95,491,325 of CP139508.1, read as the reverse complement.
AGGTCTCGGCAGTGGCTTGGTACGATTATTTTTACTTGGTATTCATGTTATTTGAGTCTATTGTTGTTAATCTTTGGGTCGAAACCATTTTGGTATGATGGTGTACTTGTGGTACCAGGACCCATTGGGTTCGTCTGGTTGATGTTGCGTCGAGAAGGTTTGAGCCGAGACCATCATGGTCTCGGCAATACTTGAGGTTTTTGATTTAAGACCATTTGGATATTCTTGCTGCTACTCTTGTTAATATTGTGTTGTTGTTATGATGTCGTTGTTGTTAGTTTTGTGATGAAATGGTGGTGTTGTTAATATGGATGTCGAGCCACATCAAAAGAAAAGAAATGTTATTATTTGAATTATTTGAAAATTTCGTGAGGAAATAAACCCGCGAAAGTAATATTGATAATATTGGTTAATGAGAAAAATGGGAATCGATTGTGTGACGATTACTAGTGGACGGGGAATAAGTTAGACGTGAGTCATAGTCGACCACGAGTTATTGAGGTTGATTGCGATAATGAGGTTTAAATTGTTATATATTGTTAAACTTGGATTGATATAATAAAGTCGAGAGGTCATGACTCGACTTGTGACTCGAAACAAATAATAACTCAAAACAAAAATAAAAATAAGCTTTGAAACATATGTATAAATATATACATATGCAACAACAAGAATAACATGCGGGTTTTCATATAAGGAAATAAATAATAACAAGTATTACACTTGTTGGTTTATTAAAACAAAACTAAAGTTTTATAATAAAGAGTTATTAAATGTTTCGAGGGCACGCAAAACAAGAGGTATTATTAGAGTAGTATTGAGGATATTATAGGATTAATGTCAAGTTGACGAGGCGGATAAGTATCCGACCATTCGTTCAAGTAACGTATTAAGTCTTAAGGTTTTATCACTAAATTTCAGGTTGTCGTAGAGATTGTTTTGGAGTATTTCTTCAAATTTGTCGTGTTTCTATATGAAGTTTACTTTGAGTCGTTTACGTCGTGGTCGTTTTTCTTGGCGTGTGTTCACTTGAGTCATGTCGTGTCACCACACACACCCGTCGATACCAAACGCTAGTAACTAATATGAGAAAGAGATTTTGGAATTTAAAATGGAATCTACTCGGGATAGTTAACTTTTGAAACTTTTACATTTGGAGACTATGTTAAGGCGAATTTACATTATTAGGTTGTGCCGAGTCCGTGAGTGCCGATACTTGAAATTGCTGAGTACCTTGCTTCTGTAGATTTGTGCTGTTGCGTTAGGCTACCTTTGTGCTGTTGTGCTGATATACTCACTGACATTGTTGTAATATTGCATTGCTGGACTGAGGTGAGTTCTCGTAGCCCCACTTTTTTAACGTGTTTTTACTTTGGGGTGGAAATGGTACTCAATGTTTTTAAATGTTTTCATGCTGTGATCTACTGTTTTCATGATTTTGGACAATATGTGCGTTTGAATGCAATATGTGCCCTTTTGTGTGAATCAAATTGTGCGGACACTATCTAGGTGATTATCATTGTGTAAATTTATTTTGTTGTTTATCACTTAAGACATTAAGTTTGTGTAACAACTTCTGACTTAATTTCATGACAGTTCTTGTTTGATGAGTTGTGAAATCAAGTTAGATCCAAGTTGTTACATAGCTTAATGTTTTGGATGATAGAACTAAATTTGTGCGGCTTCTATATTGCGTGGGCATTATGTGTGTTGATGCGATTACATGCTGTGACGTGTTTTGTTTTGTGCAACCGTATTTAGCAACCTTGTGCAACCGTATTTAGCAACCTTGGTGTATAACTTTGGGGAAGTGACACCCAGTATATAACTTTGGGGAAGTGACACCCAGTATATAACTTTGGGGAAGTGACACCCAGTATATAACTTTGGGAAAGTGACGCCCAGTATATCTTTTGGGAAATGGCACCCAGACTAAGTGTGAATCAAGTATGTGTGTTTTCAGGATTGTGATAGTTTGGGATCGTTATTATGTGCTCATATTTGTATATCATGCTCACTATTGTTCTACGCTATTATTCACAGCTCGGTGGTCTTACTTTTAAACCTACGAGCTCACCAACATTATGTTGACGTTTTCTAGTACCATTTTCAGGCGTTATTGAAGCTGCTTAGAAGGTTGAGTATTGACTGGCTTAGCAAGACTTAAGACAAGACCCTCCCGGGTTATATCTCGTGGAGTTGCATTTGAAATTCCTTAGTGACGTTGCTTACCTTTGAGACTTATGTCTATTTTGGATCTTTGTACGTATCCCGGTTGTGGGAGTTTGCGACTATTATCTGTCTTATGTTATACATTTAGTATTTCTCTATTGTGACACCTTGTGTTCTTGACTATGAGGTCATACCCCGTGAATGCCATTCCGCTGCGTCATTTTTGGGGTGTGACATCGCATTACTGCTTCCGCTTTCATAACAATATCTTCATCATCTTTTAGTTAAAACAATACACCTCCCATAAGGAAAACCACATGCCTCGTCGTGTGATCATCTCGCATTGATAGAGAAGAGCTACGTAACTTCAAGGATGAAGTTCTTTGTATGCTAACCAACATCCGCAAAAACATTACCAAGCTCTTTGCTTTCATTAACATGCATCATCATTCTTGACATCACACATTATGATGAATGTCCACCGATTAAGGGGGAGAGAAATTCATTCACATAATTGTCTTTTCGAATTAAAGAACATGTACTCATGTTTCTTACATTCCCAAATACCGACATGTAGGTTCAAATCACTCAGTTAAAACCAGTTCACAAAACCACAAGTTATTCAAACCTTCTTAGCTCAATATCACAGTACCTCGTCAAGTGAAAAACACATCATGTGTTTGACAAACCTCTTAAACGAGAAGCTTTAAGTCTCCTTAGACTCTGACTAGGATTAGTGAAACCAAATCCGTAATTATAAGTAAATAGACCTAAGCTTAAACCTTCGTTTGATCAAAAATGACAAAACATGACCAAATCTATTCTGGTCTCACGGAACCCTTGGATAAGATTGACGGAACCAAAAACTTGGTTCCGCCAAATCCGCGGGTACCAGGTTCAGTTTTTAGATCATTTAAACCAAACAACCCTTCATTCATTCACTTCATTTGTAGAGATTTTTCTTTTGTAGCAAAGAAATCAAACATCAAGGTTCAACGTACTGTTGCAAACCTATTAGTATAATCACTGTGTGATTTAGTTGTAGTTCACACATCATTGTTAAATCAAACAACCCTCTCACAACCAACGAGTCTAGGATTTACTTTCACAACTTCATTATCTAGAACACCTTCATTGTCTAGAACACATGATCTCATCTATTTCATTCTTGATACATATCAAGCACATCATTGTTAGTGCAAACGATATATCAAAACCACCAGTGTCAACACGTTGGTCCAACCAACACTCTCTCATCATATGATGACATTTTCATTCTCACATAAGTATCCAGTATTTCTAATAGTTGCATATGGAATTTTTATTCCTAAGTGATCATTATCTTCACTTTCTCTTATTTCCATTCGAGCATTTACTGTGGCACGATTCATCATCTTTGGTAAATGTTAATATCATAACCGTAACCGTCTTCAAATACTCTTATAGCATTTGCTATACATTAGAGTTTTTGAATTCATTGCATTCATTATAACCACCACCTTCCGTCAACTCTTTCACTGATCATCAACCCCATGAATTAGCGAAAAACCTACTTTCATCAACCTTCAGTTATCAATTAAGTTATCACTAGTAAACTAACATCAACACTAGGATCACTCATATCCTTCTCATAGACATTGTTTTGTAGGACTTTATCATACTCCTGTAAATGTAATTCTTATTAGAAGATTACACATTGTATAACATGATTTTCTAGATAATCACAATTGATATCACAATTGATATGATGCATCATATTTTTCTTTGATTAGATAATCACAATTGATAAGTTGTTTGTGATTAGATTATTTGCATAACATTTTTTTTCTTGAGATAAAATATATTGCACTAACCATTTCATTGTAGGTTCATCATCATATACGCTCGATCGTATATAGCATACTCATCATAGGATGAAGTTTGCATCGATTATTTTTCTTCTTTTATAGGTGTTGCTTAACGTTCTCAAACCAGGAGGATTATCAGTCTAGCACTCATATTGCATCGTCTATACACATTGGTCATATATGACATATATGTCTTAATACATAGTCTCTATTGTGCTAATTTTTGTTTTATAGGTTTATCTTGACGCCCTAGAGCAAGGGGGAGCCTTCGTCAAACATTTTTAGAATGCATCATATACACGCATTGGGGTATATTACATACTTGTCCAAGGACAAATATTGTTTTATACTAACCTTTATTTTGTAGGATTCTTCATCCTTGGATCATATACGTCGGTACCCTAGCAACGGGGAGTATAGATCGAGGGGGAGTATATCATATACTAACTCATCATTTTTGGCATTTCTCATCCTTGAACCGTATACGTTGGTACTCTAGCAATGAGGAGTATACATCAAGGGGGAGCATATCATAGTCTAACTATTTGTTTTGTAGGATCATGCATACATCATATCCTTGTCACTCCATTTAGGGGGAGTATAAATCAAGGGGGAGCTTTAAATTTCACAAAATCACATTCCGCTACGCATATCTTCTTTTTGTTTTGACACGAAGGAGGAGATAGGTCAACATTGTCCAACATTGCTTACCCACATGTATCGTTGGCTATATGCATTTCATTCATCATGCATTTTTCATATATATTCTTTTTATGTTGCATACCACTAACCTTGATGTAGGTTAAGAGTCTAGTTTGATCCATGGATCCGCTTACAACCTAGGAGACGCAACAACCATAGGAGATTGGAGTAGTCTATTTAACTTCACTAGGGATGATGCAAGCTCGCCATTTCGGGGAGAAATGAAGTTAACTGCAAGGACACACCCTTTTTGCTTCGACAAAAGGGGGAGAAAGGTGTAAACGGAGAAAGTAAGTAATTAAGGACACAAGGAGAAATGGGAGAAAGGTGTAAACAGAGAATCAGACACAAGGAGAAAGTAAGTAATTACGGACACAAGTAACTTTTTACATTTTACTTTCTATCAAGTTTACATATTTTGTCATCATCAAAAAGGGGGAGATTGTTAGTGCAAGCAGTCTCGTTGGGGAGATTGCTAGTGCAAGCAATCTTGTTTATTTTGATTGATGACAAACATGTAACTTGATACATAACGTAAAATTTACAAGTTACTTGTAATCTTATATTGTCTCAACATACATTCAACACCTCTCGACTTCTCAAGTCTTCGTATGATACAACACAGGTTCGTACATGTTTGTTATGTGGCATTATGATCAAACCCTTAACAAACCATTTAGAATGTTTAAAATACGGTTAGGTCATTAAGTATTTTAAAAGGTTAACCATTCTACTTAGAACCTCATTTTACACTTTAGGTGTCAAACTAACATAATACATATTGGTAAACATATATTAGTTAAGCTTGTATATACATGCTACATGATCACTAGGATACATGTTACATACATATACACATTACAAAGTTCACTAGGAATAACATATACAAGTTTACATGTTTATTTCTTAAAATGGAAACTTTATTAGTTAAATATTAGGATGACATCATGGCATGCATCATGAACACAATCTTGGAAAGATTTTGTAATATCTTGTTTAGATCTTTTAGCTAACAAGTTGACTTTGGAAGATCTTGATGTGACTTGACAAAGATATGGAAAGATTGTACTAGATTTAGAAAGATTTCCAAAATCTCTTAGCTGTCATTCTGACGGATCCAAATGGATACAAAGACGGATCCCTTTTTTGGGATCCGCCGGGTAAATTTCATGTTGGCTATAAATACCAGCCAATTGTTTGCCTATAGTTTCAAGCCATTAGAACACACATTCCCTTACTCATTTCACACACTTAGATCAGTAGCAAAACATGTAGATTCATACATTAATCACCCTTTACATAATGATCATAATGTTACTAACTTTCATTATGTTGTAAGCATACATTGTTAATGATCCTGTGAAGCAAGCTCAAGATCATGTGACATCATCCATAGGATACTTCCTAATCCACCAAGAAGATCTCACTTGCATACATGAAGATCCATCACAACAAGTTTAGGGAGCTTGTGATCTTCATACATTGAAGGCTTCCGATCAATGGAAGTTCATATAGAGTAGGCATTCATATCCATGATACACTTATGTCATGGATCATCATTGATCATTGTAAACATCATTATTTATCATTTGTCTCAGTGAGTGTGGTTAGTGTTTTAGTCCTCAAAACACAAAGAGTGTGGTTAGTGTTTTAGTCCTCAAAACACAAAGAGTGATCGACATCTAGCTTAGTGTCGGTAATTATATAAGCAACGTTAAGTTAGGTTCTGACTTGAAAGTAGAACCCGGTGTTTAGCTTAGTACCGGAAAAGGAAGTAAGCAACGTGTAAAGGTTTTCTCCGCCTAATAAAGGGAGCTTGTTGATCTAGTGAAGTAACTCTCGAGTTGGGTACTCGGGGAGTGGAGTAGGGCGGAGAGGAGCTCCGTAGCCGAACCACTATAAATCATCGTGTTCGGTTTGCGCTTTCTTTTACTTATCTCTTTACTTTTATGTTTGCATTATGTGATTGCTTGTGTTGTGATTAGTTGATAATACTTATGTGACAACTTGGTAGACATAAACTACAACAGACAGCTTTCATATTAGAACAAGCCAAATTGGAAATTTGATACAACAAGTTTTAAGTTTTTAAAACGGAAACGTATTCACCCCCCCCCCTTCTACGTTTTTCACAGAGTTCATGACAAAATGATATAAATGAGTCAACAACATGCCATAGGGTATCGCCTTATTTAGTCGACCCCTGACGTTGACAATTCTTTTTGCCACAAAGTAGGCAAGATTGTAAGGTTGTTTGGTGACTAGACAATACAACGTATGAGCACAACATGCTGGGAGGTGCTCACGGTTGTGAGGAAGACAAAAGACATTTTCACGAATGACTTCTATCCATCTACGTAGATTTGGATGAATTTCACCAACATAGACTTTTAGAGGATCTAAGTCAAAGACATGTGACTCACAGAACTCAACTTCACCGTTTTTGTTAAGAAAACCATGAACTTTTTGAGGAAGATGAATGTGTTCTTTAATCTCACATGGTGTGGGAATGAGGGTATTGTATGGACCGGACTCATATCGGTGACTAGTGAGGGTTTTGAGAGACCAACCTTCGATGTAGGAACATTGTCCATGGTTCAAAAGTTCAAGAATATGAGCAAATTGGTCAAGAGTGAGTGAGATTTCTTGGTTCTGTATCACGAATTGGAGAGACAAAGTTTGATCCTCGTTATGTACGAGCTTAACTTGTCTATAGAATTCAAGGAAAAATCGAGGACAGATTAGATCATTAATACGAAACAAGCAATCGAATTCGATTTCTTGAAACATGGTTTGGATATGATCATGGTTGAGAAAGGAGGACTCGACAATTCGTCCTTCATGAAAGAGACGAGACTCAAGGTGACGAAAACTTTGTATGTGACAAGATGGAGTGTTTGGTTCAAGTGATGGTTTGGGAATGTACTCGGCTGTCAATTCATGATCGTAATCAAACATGTGATATCTCTTGTTACCCATGGAAAATTTATTAAAGATTAAAATTGAGAATATTTGTTTTAAAGACATGTACCTAGTGTGTGCCTATATGCAAACCATGTGGAGGTGCGGTAATCTCGACTCTAGAAATTAAAAATAATGAGATTACCCAAACGCTCCTAAGTTCACTTTTGCTCAAACGAATATGTCGATAAATACATATTAGTTATGTAATTCGATCAATATTCGTGAGATCATGTATGCATGATAAAACATTTTTAGTTTGTATCAACAATGCATGAAAAGCGTTTCATGATCCTAGTTTCGTGAAATTTTTCTAAAGCAATAGAATTGGGCTGTTTGGCGAATTCAATGTTTTGGTGCCAAAAGTTTTAAGTTTGAAAAATTTGAGTGTCAATGACTCCTAATCCTAATTACAAGTATCCTACACATGATTCTTCTTCAATATACTTAATCTAATCATAAAAGCAAATTTTGGACTAAAATATGTGATTTAGGTGGGTTTATGCAAATCCTCAGTTAATGGAATCATGAAGGTTATACATTGTCTAAACCTAGTCCTAATTTCATAAAGACTAAATAAAAATTGAAAAACCCCAATTCAATTTTTATGTATGAACAAACCCTAGACTCAAGATTAAGAAAAGTAGAGTCAAATGACCAACAATTCATATTGACAAAGTGGAAGTAGTTGATAATCTTGAGAATTAATGCCTTGAATTAGATCTTGAAAGGGTGTAATTGAATTTTGGGTTGTGAGGTTTGCCTTAGACAGCAATGGAAGAAGTTGGGAAAGTTTAAAAGTGAATAATGTGGGAGGAGAAGACTGAAATACGAGCATTGTCAGATACACGGTACCACGGTACCATTAAATTTAATGGTGACGTGCCACTTTAGTGGTGTCGTGGTCTGCTGGGATGAATTTTTGTCCCATTTTGATTTTTGACGAATAAGTCTCGCTTTTTCAGTGAGACTTTTTGACACGAGGAAAGAATTTATACCTAATAAATTCTTTTGACGAGAGGACCTAGCTAGACTAGACGAAAAGAGATGACTTTAATATTTCCAGTGAAATATTCAAGTAGTCATAAGAGGGGTACGAGGGATGACTTTAATATTTTCAGTGAAATATTCAAGTAGTCATAAGATTTATGGAATATGTTCCATCATTCATATGTTATTTGTTTACTTGTCGGGTACCCGTAAAATGGCCAAAAATGCATTAATTTGATCGATTTATGAAACGATTTCAAATCAGCCCCTATGGCGTAATTTTTTGTCGAAAAATGATAATTAGAAGGTCCTAATATCAATGGGTTTTGAACCTAAGGCCATTTGACACGATTACCATTCGGGGTTTTTAATTCTAGTTAATTAATATCTTCGTTTCGTTGGCTAATTATTGCATTCTTGTTATTATTTTTGTATCCATGGCAAATATATGCATGTTTGACCATGGAGTTAGCCAACACCTTGTTTTGTTCATAATATTATTGTATTATTATGTGTATATGCAAAGCCGATGAAAACCTAGACCACTTGTGCCTTGTGTTGTTGTGATTTGTCGTTGATTTCTTGTTTTTGGGGTTGCCATTGTTTCGGCACTTATGTAATGTAATTCATTTTGGTTTTGCCATTGTTTGGGAATTTTTACAATAGATAGGAAGTATATTAGTTGTATTTTACTTCATATATTATGTAATCAAATCATGTAATCGAATGGCAAAAGAATGAAAGACTTTAGACCGAAGAAGGCTGCTGGACACACTGCTGAAAAACGCCATTTCCAGGAGCTCGGTAAGGTATTTTGGGCTAATTTTTTTTTCAGGTTCACAAGACATGGGCCTACAACTTTCTAGCTTGGGCCAAAGCAAGAGGAGGTTTCCTTCTAGGCGTTTTGGGCCTCCAAAGACAGAAAAACTGATCGGACAGAATCAATATTCCATGTGCATAATGGGCTTTTACTTGCTCATGATCGTCTTGGAGAAAGTGGGAGCCCTCCGTGTGGTTGTGTATCATGTCCCTAGTTGACTCTTGGTTCTCGTGATGGCTCACAAGACCAAGCATAGGATTTTCATCGGTTGAGGCTTTGCATATTGTGGTTGTGTGTTTGTTTGGTTGCTTTTATATATGCTATGATTATATGTAAAACGCAAATTGTTTTCTAAAAACTTAAAACGAAACACAAACCAATTTAAACTAAGTCTTATGATTTAGTTTAACTAAGTTTAAATAGAGATTTGAAACTTAAAATCATTATTTTCTAATAACACTTAAACTTGTTAAGCTTGTTTATTTATTTATTGTATTGTCCAAACTTAATTATAATCCACTTAGGATTTATATTAGTCTTGAAAATGGACAACTTGACACACAAAAATTAAAACAATGATTAGACTTAAGTTAAGAAAAGTTTTTAACTTGTGCTACGAAGAATGAATGCATGCTTCTTTCGTACATTTTTTGATTCACATCAAATATTTTACCCGTCAAAATTTAAGTCATGCCGTCCAATCGTTGAGAACACTTGCAATTACCTTTTGCCTATGCGTGGGACCTAGGTTGAATTGTAACCCAAGGTGACTATTCTCTATGCGTGGGACCTAGATATATTCTCACACGTTCTCAAATTGGATGACTTAATCGAGTTAAGCGGTGAGACCTTGACACGAGGCAAAGATGGGACTAAACATGCCTACATGGCACTAGTTGTTTGACACTAGATGCCATGAGTCCCATAAGGATCTAAGAGTTGTACATGTAATACAATTGGTGATCGTCGCCTACCAATTGAATCTACTATTGCTAGCAGATCAACTGATGTGATAGTAGAAGCACAATGTGGATCTTAGCCCTTTTGTAAAATTAATTGTTTTAAATTGTAAACATGGGGTAGTTAAATTACAAAAGGATAATTATCGAAAATACTAAAATTCAATTAATGAATTAATGCAACACAACCGTAAACAAGAGTTTGTTCTTTTCTTGTTAAAAGGACGAACTAAGTCGCTCTTTCCTTGTAAGAAAGAGACTTATTCCTATCCTTTTTCTTTATGAGGAAAAGCCATAATAGGAATATTTGAATTTTCCTAATTCTAATCAAACTCAAAGAACACCTACTCTAGAAATCGTGATGTCTTGTAAAAGTCAAAACGGTTAAGTATGGTTACACATCTTATTCTTTCAAGGTTGTTTTATAACCCTAGTTTCGGTTTTGAAACCTTGAAGAAATATAAGATATTTGGATAACTAGAGAACACGTTTTCTATAACTACCAGACTATAATGAGTTTAAATAATTAGAAGACGGAAATATCAATAAACCGCAAAGTGGTAAAGGCAATTACTAGCATGATTACCTAGCAGTTTGTCTTAACCCAATAAACCTACTAAGGTCCTACATACCCTTGTGGTAAAGTAGACCAATTATGGAGGAAATGCATGCCTATTTTCAAGTTAAAATAGCAATGATGGCTAGCCCATCATCTATATGTTAGAACTTTATGCACTTCCTTGAATACCTAAGTACATGTTTACTAGTCAAAGTGACTCACATTAGCAATAATGTGTAGATATTCAAATAAAGAAGGAAAGCATCCAATCGCTACTCATTCTGCACTGGTGACAAAACACATGAAATGTTGTCTAATCCAGTGGGAGCTACGTGATTATATTACTAGTGACGAAACACATGTAATGTTGTCTAATCCAGTGGGAGCTGTAAGCTTTATTACCTTGCAAGTTGCCCATCTTATTTCCAGATTGTCTTGAAATAATACATTACTTTCCACATGTTAAGCATCATAGTTTATATAAGAACCATTGCATAAATTTTATAAGATAACTTGTCGCGTTCCTGATGTTGTTTCCTGAAATGTTATCTATAAACTTGTTATGCATGATTCATTATTAAAACTATAAAGTTCTACATATCTATATTTTGATTTTGACTAAAAATCATATGTTATCTTAGACATTGTCATATTGCTCATACAAACAAACGAGCGTAGTGTTGTCTGTATACTCTCATGATGTTGTACCATGCACAAGTGGGAGAAATCTTAATTGTGTGCAAGGTACAACATATAACAATATGACTAATGGTTTTTCTTGACTGCAAGGTAAGAAAACTAAGATTCTACTAGGACTTCTACACATAAAATGTATGTTTCCCTAATTAGAAAAAATATCAAGATAACATGAAAAGCTACTTCAACATATTCACTGAATTGTTTAGTAAATATGATTATGTTTTCTTTTAAAGTCATAATCATGAAGTATGAAATTAACTTGAATTTACCATTGAGGCCAAGTGTCGGCGCTTGTAATTACTTTAGTTGAATATGTTTAGGTCTCTTGTAAAGACACAAACATCAATTCCGTTAATTGTTGAAAGACTTATAACGTAAAGTAAGACGTTGATTTGTTATGTCTTCTTGTTAAGACATGTACACTTACGACGTATAATATTAAATGTTTATGTTTTCTAGTCAAAACATGCACATGAAGTAAAGTATGCAGTAGGCTAAAATTACTATTGATGCCATCTGGTTTGACTTGGTTGGCAGATATGTAAGCCAAAAAGTATAAGTTCATCTAATGAGTTGTGTGATAGTCTCACAACATCAGTCCTCATGGAATACCACAACTTTATGGTATGTCCATCATGGAAAATCAAACTCTATTGATAATGTTTTACCTCCAAAGCTATCAAGGTTAGAAAATTGGATGTGCCATGTGTACACTCAATATGATTCCAACCCAGAAGGAATTTAAGACACCATTGTATTATGGCATGGGATGAATCTCATTATGTCTTGATTGAAGTTCTGAATTTGTTAACTACCTAAGAGTAAGTAATTAACAAACTAGAGTCAAGAACTAACGATGTATTTTGGATGTCCCACTTGAAAACAATTTATTGTTACTCAAGATGCTGAGTATCTAGAGATTAGTCTCTACTTACAAAAGCAAGTGGGAGCACCTTTAGATCTTGAAGTTATTCAAGAGCAACCTTCTGAGTACACTTGCTAATGTCATACTAAGGTTGAACATGCATATGTTAAACCATATATTGATATCTCTCATTCATAAATCCGCAAGGATACCTCTTGCACCTGAATGATATGGTTTTTATATCAATGCTAAGGGATATAAGTTGGAGGATCATAGTGAACCTGCTAACTACAAAAATGCATTATTAGATATTGTATCTGATGAATAGCTTAAAACTATGAATGTTAAGATGCAGTCCTTGAAAGACAATCACTCATGGAGCTTGATTGATCTCTTACCAATCAGTTAGACTGTGAGGTTAAGAATGAGTTTCTTGATGAGAAAACTCAAAAGGACAAACTTGTACACACATTTAATGCACGCGTAGTAAAAGGAGTTTACTCGTACTTAAGAAATTGACTATGACTAAATCTTCCTACCCGTAAACATTAAATGTATAAAGATGATTAATTGTCTAATGTAGGTGCTTTGCTAGCTTCAAACACACTATGGAATGTATTGTTGCAATATTCGTCTTATACTTGAAGGCACACATACAAAGGACAATCATCATTCAAACAAGTATTCTCAAAGTTTACTCAGATGACTACTTTTTGTCTTGTACAACATGATTCGATCATGGTGGGAACATCGAATTCCGACCTGTGAGTAGTCTTATGCATATATGTTCTTAGTATTTGGATAATGGAAATGTAAGCAGTCGTATTATATAATGAATTGATATACTTGGTATGATCGTCTTCTTTTATACTACTGTGTTCTATATTTGCATGTTTAATCCATGAATAATTTATTTATTCTAAAATTGTCCATTGCCAGTTGACGATACGAGAGTATCATCGAATTAAGGCAAATGTGAGCGTGTTGGTGATATTTATTAAGAATAGATATTAATTGATGATTCCACCAAACTCACATGTTGTTCATTGTGATGAACATTCGACTGACCCAACCTACGAGTATTCGCTGCATGGATCGTCGTCAATAGTGAATCTCGTAAGTGGTTATGTCTCTTATCCTTAGACTTGAGATGCAAGTAGGTCTTGCATGCGTGGAATTTCATTCCTTGATATGGTTAAACACTGTCCTGAATAAGGTAGTTATAAAAACCATCTTCAGGGGTGATATGAAACACATGAATGACACGTGCAGTCAAAATAGGATTTGTTCCTCCACATGTTATGGAATTAGATACTATTGGGCCCCTTGATGAATTGGACAGATGTTTATATGGCCGTACCAAAATGAGATTAAGATGAATCTTGATCCAATTGGTAATCTTGTTCAATATCTATATCGAGAAACATAATAGTTGAACAATTAGAATGACTTTTGATCCATGTCTAATGTTCCACATGGTATCTGTAATAAAAGGATGGATGACATATAAACCATTTAAAATGAGACGTTTAAGAAACTATTCTCACATATTTCTAGGGGCATTGGCGTGTTGCTAGACGCTAACCTTTGCTTGTATAATTACTTGATTATTATGACGTCGCAAGTGGGAGCTGTTGGAGTATTCTCGTTTCATAATAAATAATTATATGACTAGACATATGTGAGCCTATGGGGTCACACACTTATACACAGAGATACCATTTTATATATTGTATTTACCGTATTTACACTATATATATGACTACGTAACTTGGGATTGATAACGGGCTACTAATAACTAAGCTAGTACTTAGTTTATTGGATTGGACCAACAAATGGGAAAGCCCATTTGAAGCTCCATATGGCCGGCCATGGTGAGGAGAACAAGAGAAAAAGATCAAGGGGTTAAGCGTAACTCTTCCTTGATTACCTCCTAATTGATTTTGTCATTAAGGAGATTAATGACATAAAACAACTTACCACTTTTCTCTCCCCCTCTCTCTCTTGATAACCCACGGCACAAACCAAAACCCTCTTAGGGTTTGGGGTTTTTCATCCCTTCTTTGCTTAATCAATTGTAGATTGTTGCAAGAACAAGTGTTACTTGATCAAGACTAGCATCGGGTGGTTATCCGTGACGTGTAGTGTGTTTCTATCATAGAAGTGATCAACCTCATTGATCACTTGGGTTCCTTATTCCATTCGTGGGTTGGTAATTGCTAGTGACTCCCGAATCACGCTACAAAGGTATATATAATTGTTATATTTATATTGATTGATCATATGGCTATATGGATCCATTGTTGGTGATTTTATCCGTTGCGTTTATTTGTTTAATATGTTATTATATATTCAACATCACCTATAGTTTGGTCAAGATGTCGGCGATATTTTCTTGTGAGGGAACTTTTTCAATAGAAATATTTCCTTTTTGGACGTTATCGCGAAAGAAGTGGTGAGGAATTTTGATGTGTTTAGTACGAGACTGTTGAACGGGGTTTTTTGCTCAAGTCAATAGCACCTTTGCTATCATACATAATGGGAACGTCGTCTAGATGGATGTCATAGTCAATAAGAGCTTGTTTCATCCACAGTGCTTGTTGACATGCCTTTCTGGCGCTTACGTATTCGGCTTCGGTCGTGGAGATGGCAAGAGCAGTTTGTTTCTTGGAGAACCAAGAAGTTAGACAACTACCCATAAAGGTACAAAAGCCGCTCGTACTTTTTTGATCCACATAATCTCCCGCATGATCAGAGTTGGCATAGACAATAGTTTCTACATCGGTCCCCTTGGGATAGAATAATCCCAAGTGTATAGTGCCTTTAATGTATCGGAAGATACGCTTAACCGCTTCAATGTGAGAGGATTTGGGATCCTCTTGGAAGCGAGCACAAAGGTAGAAACTAAACATGATATCGGGCCTACTTGCCGTTAGGTATAATAAACTTCCTATCATACCTCTATACTTAGTGCTATCCACAGACTCACCTTCTTCATCTTTCGTGAGTTTCGTTTCCGTGGACATGGGAGTTTTCATAGGCTTAGACTCTTCTAAACTAAACTTCTTAAGCATCTCCTTAATATACTTAGACTGATTAAAGAATATACCATCTTCCATTTGCTTTGTTTGTAGACCAAGGAAGAAATTTAATTCACCCATCATGCTCATCTCAAACTCGTCACGCATGATCTTTGAAAAATCATCGCACAGTTCTGGACAAGTTAAGCCGAATATAATGTCGTCGACATATATTTGAACAATGATGAGATGTGAATTTCGTTTCTTTGTGAAAAATGTGTTGTCAACCATTCCCATGGTATATTCATGTTTAATTAAGAACGCTTTTAGTCTATCGTACCAAGCTTTAGGAGCTTGTTTGAGACCATAGAGTGCTTTCTTGAGTTTATAAACATGATTCGGCTTTTCAAAATCAACGTATCCCGGAGGTTGTGCAACGTATACCTCCTCGTTGATATAACCATTTAGGAATACACTTTTCACGTCCATTTGGTACAGTTTAAAGTCTAAGGCGCAAGCATAGGCAAGGAGTATCCTAATAGACTCTAATCTAGCTACGGGTGCATAAGTTTCATCATAGTCTATTCCTTCTTGTTGGTTATAGCCTTGTGCTACCAACCTTGGCTTATTCCTAGTTACGACGCCATTTTCGTCGAGTTTATTTCTAACCACCCACTTAGTTCCTATGATGGTTTGATTCTTAGGTGGAGGTACTAGATCCCAAATTTAGTTTGCGGTGAATTGATTTAACTCTTCTTGCATGGCTACTACCCAACTTTCATCCTTAATCGCTTCACTGACATTCTTAGGTTCTACGGTCGATATAAAGCAAAAGAAATTACTTTTGTTTTGTGCTTCTGACCTAAGGGTTCTTTGGTTTAGGTTTCCTATGACATTTTCAATAGGATGGTTCTTGGATTCCTTAATGTTGACAACTTCGTCAACTTCAACTATTTCATCCTCAATGTCATTTTCTAAGGTTTTCTTGCCATTGACATTAATGGCTTCTTCCTCATCTAAGTCATCATCCACCAAGGGTGATGTCTTAGTTGGTGGAGGACTTTCATCGAATGTCACGTTGAGTGATCTTTGACTTTCATTGTTTCCTTGTTTAGGACAACATAGGCTTTACTATTGTGGGAGTAACCTAGGAAAACACCTTCGTAAGACTTTGGGTCAAACTTGGTGAGGTAGTCTTTAGTGTTTAGTATGAAGCACTTGCTTCCAAACACTCTAAAGTAATCTGGAGAAGGTTTTCTTCCTTTCAAGATTTCTTATGTTGTTTTTCCTAAGATAGGTCTAATTAGAATCCTATTAAGTATGTAAGTTGAGGTGTCCACCGTATTACACCAAAACTTTTGCGAAATTGATTGTTCATTCAACGTCATTCTACTCATCTCTTGTAGAGTATGATTTTTCTGCTCAACTTACCCATTTGATTGTGGAGTTCGTGGAGCCGATAAATTATGTGTAATACCATTAGCATCACAATATACTCCAAATTGCACTTCATTATCAAATTCCCGAACATGATCCGTCCTAATTGAGACTATTGTACACCCTAGTTGATTTTGGACCTTCTTACTAAAGATTTCGAATTCCTCGAAAGCTTGTGTCTTATTCTTAAGAAATCTAGTCCAAGTATACCTAGAGTAGTCATCAACTATTACTAAGGTGTAGTAATTTCCTCCGTAGCTCCGTACGGCGGATGGACCAAATAAGTCCATGTGTAGGAGTTCTAGGCATCTAGAGGTCGAGACCATATTCTTAGCTTTGTGACTAGAATGAGCTTGTTTTCCAACTTTACAAGCGTCACAAAAGTGTTTATCAAACTTAATCTTAGGTAGGTTTCTAACTAGTTCCTTAGACGCCAATGATTGTATTAAACGCATATTGGCGTGACCTAGTCTCCTATGCCATAGAGTGGAATGTCATCTATGGTTGCTAGGCAAATCTTATCCTGAGGCTCATTTCCTATTTTCATAACAAATAAGCCATTCTTCCTAACTCCTTTGCCTATGGTCTTACCATTCTTAGTGATCTCACTACCCTCTTCGGAAAATATAACTCTACACTTATTATCTACCATTTGACTAATGCTAAGCAAGTTAAATCCTAAGTTATCTACATGCTCAACATTTCTAATAGTGAGGGAGTCTTGAGTAATCGTACCTTTGCCTATGATGTTGCCCTTAAGTTTTCTATCGAAAGTGACATTACCTCCATTGTAAGCCTTGTATGATGAGAATAGACTTCGGTTACCCGTCATATGATTAGTGCATCAACTATCCTTGACCCATTCATCGGGCTCCAAGTCGATTCCCAAGCATATCTATTGAATAAGACAAACATTCAAACATTTGGCCCCCAATATCTCATGGGTCCAAAGTTTTTAGTATTAAACATCTCATGCATTAGTTGCATTTGGTTAGGATGTTGGAAGGGAGGACAAATTTCCCATGGTAAGTAACTTTGTAGTTGACGGTTATTCCAAGTTACGGGATAGTTACTTGGATAACTTTGTCTTCTAAAGTTACCTCTCGATAGAGGAGTTCTTGACCGAGGTTTAAGAATATTTTTTTTCTAAGTGGAGGAGTCTTTGACCTAGTGTCGGGTTTTACAAAGCCAAGCCCGGGGGTTGACAAAGGTTTGTAAAAGCTTTTGACTTCCTTTATACTAGCAATAGGTACTTTGACACTATTAACAACTATGTGAGTTGGTTTAGGACTTGAATTATTTTTCAGATTCGACTCAGTTCTGTCTCCAGCACCAGACGGTACCACGGTACCACTAATTTTAGTGGTTTCATCGGTACCTTTAATGGTACTGTCCACAGTTTCGACAGAACTTGTGGGTTCAACAAATTTTACTTGTTTCATTTTACTTGTCGAAACTTTATTTGGGTCAAATCCTAAGCCCGCTCCGGCATGTTCACTATACCTAATGTTTTCAAGCATGTCATTAAGTGTCTTTGTTCCTTTTTCGAACTTAATGATCCTTAAAGCATTTTCTTTGAGTTTTTCATTCTCTACTCGAAGACATATGCATGACCTACATCCAACATCTACTTCTTTATTTTTCTCAAGTCTATTTACTTGGACTTTTAGTTCTAACATTTGCACTTCGAGTTCATGCAATTTCACTTTTAGTGTTTTGTTTCTAGTTATGATTTTAGAGCTTACTTCACATAGTTTATTATATTCATCACATAGTCTATTATCATCTATTGACGAATTATCATCACTATAGTAAGAAGAGTCAGAATGTACTTCATTAGAAGCTTGAGCCATTAGACATGTTTCGTCGTTGGGCTTCTTCTCTTCTTCTTCATCGCCATCACTCCAAGAACCTCCTATGAAAGCTCTTTGGTTGTTGGTTTTTGGTGGTTTGGGACATTCTCCTATGAGATGATTAGGATCTCCGCATCTAAAGCATTTCCTATCACTCGTTCCTTTCTTCTCAACTCGGTTCTTTTGGAACGACTTCTTTTCATCACGAGGTTGTCTAACAAATCTACCTCTTCTCCTAAAGAACTTCTTAAAATCTCTAACGGCTAATGCGTATTCTTCGTCTTCACTATCGGAATCCGAACTTTCCTCATCACTAGACTCCTTTCTGGCTTTTAATGCTAGAGATCTAACTCCCTCGCTTTTGCCTTTGACTATGTCGGAGTCATTCTTGATTATCATTTCATGAACCTTCATGTTTCCTATTAGTTTATTAAGTGATAATGTCGCCAAGTTCTTTGACTCTTCAATGGCGGTGACCTTTGCTCTCTATTTGGGATGTAGAGCTCTAAGAAACTTCCTAACGTAGTTCTTGCTAGAATAACGTTCATCAAGAGCTTTAAGACTAGTAATAATAGTATTAAATCTAGCAAAAGCATTATCAATAGATTCATCTTCCGGAATGGAAAATTGTTCATATTGTTCCACAAGAAGATTTATCTTGTTCTCTTTGAATTGATTATTACATTGGTGAGTGACTAACAAAGTTTTCCAAATTTCTTTTGCTGTGTTACACATAAAAATTCTTTCAAATTCCTTTTTCGGCAAAGCATTATAAATCATCATTTTAGCCTCATCATTTTTGGCTAATTTTCTTTTAAGGTTGTCACTTTGTTTATTATAAGGAACTATTTCATCCCTTTTAGTTTCTGGATTCTTTTCAATCGGTTGAAAGTCACCCTCGGTAATAATATGCCAAAGATCAATGTCTTTTGATTTCACGTACGTTTCGAATCTTGTTTTCCAATATATGAAACAATCGGTTTCAAAAAGTGGTGGTCTTTGCATAGATTTCCTTTCTTGATATTGGTTGAAATCCATTGATCGATTCAAGTTTTAAAATACAATTTATTTTAAAATCTTGCCTGACGTGGCTTTGGTACCAATTGTGGAAAACTAGAAGGGGGGTTGAATAGTTTTACCGGTTTTTAAAACTTTACTTATGAAAAACTTTGATTCGATTCTATTTGTGAAATCAATCAACACCAATATGAGCACTAATCTAAACTATCAAATATAAACAATAAATATAAAGGAATGAGATGGAAAGATCAAACCGGGACAAGGAGATTTATAGTGGTTCGTGTGGAAAACTAGAAGGGGGGTTGAATAGTTTTACAGTTTTAAATTTTAATCCTTTTGTTACTTATGTGAATTCAATGAACTAAAGTATAAACAAATAATTACACAATATAAAGAAAAGTAAAGAGAGGAAAGATCAAACCACACAACACAGTTGTTTATAGTGGTTCGGCTACAAGGACTCTTTTCCTTGCCCTACTCCACTCCTCGAGCCTCTAACTCGAGAGTTTATCTTTCACTATGAAACAAACTCCTTTTCCAGGCGGAGAAAACGTTTACACGTCGCTTACTTCTTTTTCCGGTACTAAGCTAAACACCGGGTTCTTTACAAGGGTACAACCACTCCCGTTTGGTTCTTTACAAGGGTACAACCACTCCCAACACTCTTTGTGTTTTAAGGACTAAAACACTAACCACACTCACTGATTACAAAAGATAATGATGATGTATGCTAACTATTACAATGTGACAGTAATGAAACTTAAGGATTACGGTTCTGTATATCCATGAACACTTGAACTCTTTTCTACAAAAAGGAAGATCAAAGTGATATGCAAATATGAAATGAGGTTAGTAAGATCTATACAGAATGTATATGAGTGTATTATGTATATAAGTGATGAGTGAGCCAAATGATCAGCTTGCTATTTATAGGCAAGCTGATCAACAGCTCACGGATCCCACGGATCCCATAAAAGGGATCCGTCCTTCATTGGACTTGGATTCGTGGGTGTTGACAGCTAAGAGATTTTGGTGTATCTTTCCAAATCTTCCATATCTTACCAAATCTTCCAAAATCCTCAAATGTCAACTATGTAACTTGTAAATCTAAACAAGATATTTCACAATCTAACAAAGATATCATATGTGATGTATGCCATGATGTCATGGTATGTTTTTTTGAATTAAAGTTTCCTTTTAAGGAAATAAGCTACTAAATAAGCAAACATGTAATTATTGGTTACTTTGTGAAGTGTAAAATGTGTACTTAAGAAACTTAAGCTAGTATTTAAATTTACTAAAAGATATGCCTTGTATTTGTCATTAACAAAACTAAGTAAAGATCGAAGAATATAAATAACGTTTTTGGAACGATATTTGTATTAACAATCCCCCCCTTTTTTTTGATGACAAAACATAAGGAATATTTTTGAGCAAGAGAATAAACATAGCATGAGTCCTTAAAAATATAGATTAAGTTTGTTAAATTTTTTTTTGTAAAGATGTATGTACTGTGATGTATGCAAACCGAGTCCTTTCTCCCCCTTTTTGTCGAAACAAAAAGAGTAGCGTAGCGGAATGTGATTTTGAGAACTTTAAAGCTCCCCCTTGTTTTATACCCCCCCCCTAGATAGAGTAACAAAGAAATGATGCATGAACCTACAAAACAAACGGTTAGAATATGAAGTGCTTCCCCTCGAAGTATACCACCCATTATTTGAGTGCTAATGTATACTTTCTAATGATATGAAGTGCTGCAAATGAAGTGTTAGTTAACAATGAATGAGTGCAATGTATGAGAATTGGTTTTCCAACCAAAATGACTAATGTGTTTTGACTTTAAAAAGTCAAAGTTGTGTCTGACCACTTTTTGTACCTAATGCAACAATGATTAAGAGATAAACAAGCTATATAAGAATGTTAGTTGTCAAAGAAATAAAAATGTTTGATCACGTATACATAATAAAAACATCACATTCATTGATTGAAAATTTTGTGACTAAACGTCACAGTGTGGTGATGATACAAGAACACTAAAAAGACATTATTCAATAAAGTTCAAACCAGAGAATCCTAACATAACATCTGTTAGGAGAGCAAACAAGTCCTATGCCGGTGGATGAGAGATAGCGTTTAAACGCTCAAGAATATGGTTCAAAATGAACCGCATCTCATTTTGGAGCTCGTGCACCAAAATATTAGATCTCTCGGAAAGATGAGTGGTCCGTTCACACATTGAGCAATCGTGCCACGGAAAGCCCGGTTGAAGGATAGGTTCATTTTGTTGTGGTGGTGGTGGAGGTGATTGATGGTTTGGTGGTGTTGGTTGGTCTTGAGCATTGGTTGTTGGTGGTGTTTGGATTGAGTTCATCAAGATGGTTTGGATGTCCATAGCTTCATGAAGACGATGATCAACCATGCCCGAAAGAGTATAAAGACGGGTTAACTCCTCATTAATTTCCTCTTGTGTTTGAGGCATGTTGATCCACATAGCTTCATCAATAGCAACAAGTGTTGAGGTTGGTGAGAGTGGTGGTATTAGAGGTTGAGGTTGAGGTTGAGAGGGATCACGGTATAGTGGACGATGAAGCATAGGCTCTAAGTTTTCAAAGCTCATTTGTGGTGGATTGGTAGATCTAGGAGGAAGATCTTCCAAATCTTCAATGTATGGGTGTGGTGATGTTGGTGGTGTCCTAAATAGTTCCATGGGTTGGAGTTTTGGTGAAGTTGGTGATGATTGAGACTTCTCAGACTGTGATGGAGCGGGTGGTGGTGTGGTTGCTACTGGAGTGATGGTAGGAGGTGGTGTTTTTATGACTACATTTGAGGGAGTTGGAGTGGACAAGGTAAGGAAATTTTCACTAGCAATTGGTGAGGATATGTTGAGTGGTGATGACTCTTCTGAGGATGAATTGGAGAGGTTGATGAAACAACAAGGTTTTACACTAATACGGGTTGTCCTTTTTGGTGGGCTAGATGTTGAGGAGTTGTTTGACTTTGTCATTGAGACTTAGTGACTTACAAGTACAGGATTCAAGTAGAGAAGAAGATGAGTGTGTGAATGTTTCATCAAGTTTAGTTACTAATTTATAGACAGGAGGAGTTTAGAAACCTGTGTTTGGATTTGATGTGAATCCAATGAAGGATGTTGGTTCCTAATGATTTGGAACTAAAAATTGTGCAAGTCATGTCAAAGAAGTCAAGCCATTGAGCTTTGGTTGAGTGATCTAGGAAGGATTTGCAGTAAATGCATAAGGATAGTGGAAAATCTTCTGATTTGATGTGTCTACGGATCTCACGGATCCCTAAAAAGGGTTCCTTCTTTGTATCAGTTTGGTAACTCACACTCAAAAATTCAAAAATTTAATTTTGGTGGGAAATTTTGTTCCTAAGTTTCTAAGAATTCCTAAATACTTCTAAGATGATTTATAATTAGTGAATGAATCCTAAATAGAGCTAAACACTAAGATCTTAAGAATCGGGATGAGTCGAAAAAGTTTTTAGAATTCTACTGTGGAACCCGCGGATCCAAATGGGATCAAACGCGGAACCAAATTATGGGATCCGCTAAATCCGCAGTTTGACGGATGGCGGAACCAACGATAACCCTTGGCGAATCCAATTTTTGGGATCCGCCGGGTCCGTGTCCCAAATACTAAAAGTTCACAGAACATATGTCATTTTTCACGTTTTTTGACGAAAACCTGAGAATTCACCTAGACCTTACTTATCATCTAATATGTATATCAAAACATCTAAATATGATATCATTAACACATGATTGAACATAGTTTAATCCGTTCTTAGAAACTTACCTTTTTAGGTGTTATGCCAAACATAGGCTATAACCCGGAAAATTGATAACCCTGAGGGTAATCGACCTGCAAATGTTAGTTAATACACATACATAACAATTATTATCAGATAAAGTCGAGACACATACAAATCTAACATCACATTATTTAACATTGTTCAAATCCAAACACTCCTTCAACTAAGCTTTTTCTTCAACTTCTTCATGCCTTTGTGCAACTTCATCACCCAACGACCAAGATTCTTCACCATTCCTTTAATGTCGCGATACTCAGCTGATTCATTTGGAATTGGAGGAAGGTGGCTCAAGTATTCTGGTGGAGGAATCCTAGAATTTGGCAAACCATCATCATCACTCATTGATGATGATGAGGATGATGTTTGTGCACGAGGACGTTTACCCGTATCAACACTGACCCTAAAGTCACTCAAAGGAACAAAGGTATGCTCAATTTCATTATAGTCCGGAACAAAGCCTAAAGAGTTTGGACGGATGGGTGCAAAGGCTCTATAGAGTCGGGTTAAGAGCATTCCATAAGGCAATGTCGTCTTGCCATGAACCGGAATATCACACATCCTTTTGGCAATATAGTAAGCAAGATTGAAGGGTTGACGAGTAGAGATGTTGTACATCATATGACACAAACAAGCATTGATGTAATCATGATTTCCTACCGTGCACATGACATTAGCCCTTAAGATCTCTTCCATTTTCTTGAATTCGGGCTTGAGTTCATTGAGCTCCATTGCAAATGGATCTCTAGCAACTTCACGGCCACGATACATCCTTGTGGGGTTGCTCCTAGGAATGAAGAGATGTTCCCTAATCACTTCTTTTGAGGCGAGAGGAGTGACATATGGTGCCGTCCTTTCGAGATTAGTTTCTAAGACAGTTAAGGACCATTTGTCCGAATAGATACAAGTACCCATATTCGGAATGCCCAAGACTTCACCAAATTGATCAAGAGGAATGTGAGTTTGGTTACCATTTACAACAAAGTGAAGGCTTACATAGCCTTGATCATTGGTACTTAATCCTACACTAGCATAGAACTCAAGTATGAACCAAGGGACAATTTTTTCATTGATGTCAAGAAGACAATCAAAGTTAATTCTGGATAGTTGCTCCCTAAGATTTGTTCCTTCATAAAATGAGGTATCTACGGCTCTACCTTCATGGACATACTTTTTCTCTAAAGCCTTAAAGATATCAATTTGGGCTTGGGTCAAGCCTTTAGTTTTGTGAACTTTTGGAAGATATTGAGTGGTTCGTTTGTGATCATAGTTTGTCGCGGGAGGCATGGTTTTCCTAAGAACAAAAAACTATATAGTTTTAGTTATATATCTTAATGTAAGTGTATAATTTCTAGTGTGTGCCTATATGGGGACAATGTGGAGGTGCGGTTATCTCGACTCTTTTTGATGCAAGAAAATTAAATTTATGCAAGTTTTGTTTTAAAATGAGAGATAACCCAAACGCTCCTAGTTCAATGTAGCTACGTTTGAATGTACCCGAAAATACATATTAGTTATGCATTCCCTTTAGCATTCAAGAGGCATTATGCAAGTGATGTTTAAAAGCTAACGTTTTTGTATTTGTATGAACAATGTTCAAGAAATATTTTTCCTAGTCGTGAGAAGGTTTTTTGTAAAAAAATTTCATGGGGCTTTTGATTAAAAAAAAGGCAATGTGCTATAAGATGCAATTCCTAACTATGAAAAACATGTTTATAAGTATAATTAAGTAAATATGTTTCATGATTTTTCAAGCATTATGCATATACCCCAAGTTTTAGTTTTGTGCATGAAATAGAAATCCTAGACGCAGATCAGGAGTATAAATATGATAAGTATACTTACAGTGGGGTTAGGAGCAAGAATTTGTGGAAGAAAGAAGCCTAAATTGTGATGGTGATTGAGTATGAGTCGAACACAGTAGGGTGATATGTTTTAGAATGATAATGAATAGTACTTGGTGTTGTATATTAAATAATATTTTGGGCTGAGCATGCGACGGATCTGGCGGATGCCTAACAAAGGATCCGCCTTTGTAATGGTTTGGATCCGCGGGATCAAAATACTAGTTTTGTAGTGTTTGCCTAAACTATTATTAAAGCTAACGTTTTATCTATTCACTAGGCTCCATTAATCCTAATCCTAATCTGAGATAGTTGAATGGTTCTCGTTTTAGTGGTTTTGTGAGAATATCGGCAATGTTGTCCTCTGAGGAAACTTTCTCAATTGAGATATTTCCCTTCTGTACATTGTCGCGAAGGAAGTGATGGCGTATTTCAATGTGTTTGGTTTTAGCATGTTGGACTGGATTTTTGCTTAGATCGATTGCTCCTTTGTTGTCGCAGAGAATAGGAACGTCATTGAGTATAATTCCATAGTCGACGAGAGCTTGTTTCATCCATAGTGCTTGTTGACACGCTTTTCCTGCAGACACATACTCTGCCTCTATTGTTGAGATTGCGAGGGCAGTTTGTTTCTTAGCGAACCATGATGTGAGACAATGTCCTACAAAAGTACAAATACCGCTAGTACTTTTTCTATCTACATAGTCACCGGCATGGTCTGAATCGGCATATACTATAGTTTCTACACCCGTTCCTTTGGGATACCATAATCCTAAATTTGTGGTTCCTTTGATGTACTTAAATATCCGTTTAACGGCTTCTAGATGGGATACTTTGGGATCTTCTTAAAAATGAGCACATAAACAAACACTAAACATAATGTCCCGCCTACTAGCCGTAAGATAGAGTAAACTACCAATCATTCCTCTATATTTAGTGCTATCTATGGATTCATTTTCTTCATCCTTAGTAAGTTTTGTTTCGGAGGACATAGGTGTTTTCATAGGTTTTGAGTCTTCAAGACCAAACTTTTTAAGCATATCTTTGATATACTTTGATTGGTTAAAGAATATCCCATCTTTCAATTGTTTTATTTGGAGATCCAAGAAAAAGTTTAGTTCCCCCATCATACTCATTTCAAACTCGTCATGCATGATTTTTGAGAAGTCATTACATAGTTCTTGACAAGTTGAACCAAATATAATGTCATCCACATATATCTGGACGATGATAATATGTGATCCCTTTTTCTTGGTGAAGAGAGTATTGTCTACTTGGCCCATGGTGTACTTATGGTCAACTAGGAAGGTCTTAAGTCGATCATACCATGCTTTTGGTGCTTGCTTAAGTCCATATAAAGCCTTTCTAAGTTTGTAAACATGATTTGGATATTCAAAATCGGCAAAGCCGGGAGGTTGTGCAACGTATACTTCTTCATTAATAAACCCGTTTAAAAATGCACTTTTTACATCCATTTGATATAATTTAAAATTATGTGCACACGCATATGCAAGTAGTATTCTAATGGATTCAAGTCTAGCTACTGGTGCGAAAGTTTCATCATAATCAATACCTTCTTGTTGATTGTAACCTTGAGCTACTAGCCTAGCTTTGTTTCTAGACACTATTCCATTTTCATCCATTTTATTTCTAAATACCCATTTTGTACCAATTATGGTTTGATTTTTAGGTTGTGGAACTAAGGTCCAAACATCGTTTCTAATGAATTGATTTAATTCTTCTTGCATAGCTACGACCCAAGATTCATCGTTTATAGCTTCATTTACATTTTTAGGTTCAATTGTTGATACAAACCAAAAGTAATTACTTTCATTTTGAGCCTTGGATCTCAATGTTCGTTCATTTATTTTACCGATGACATTTTCTAATGGATGACTTTTGGTTTCTTTGATATTAGTTATTTCCCTTTTTGCCGGTTCTATTTCCTTATCACTTTCAATATTTTCATTATTTTGGACCATTTGACTTTCGATTAAGTCATCATCTACCAAAGGTGATGTCTTAGGAGGAGGTGGACTTTCGTCAAATGTTACGTTCAACGATTCCTCGACTCTTGAGGTTTCTTTGTTTAAAACAATATATGCTTTACTATTTTGTGAATAACCAAGAAATACACCTTCATACGACTTTGGGTCGAATTTGGTGAGATAGTCTTTTGTATTTAAAATAAAACATTTGCTTCCAAAAATTTTAAAATATCCTAACGTGGGCTTTTTGCCTCTATAAAGTTCATATTGAGTTTTCTTAAGAAATGGTCTTATTAACACACGATTCAAAATATAAGTCGATGTATCTACCGCGTGACACCAAAACTTTTGTGGTATATTTTGTTCATTTAACATAGTCCTACTCATTTCTTGAATTGTTCTATTTTTACGTTCTACTACACCATTAGATTGAGGTGTTCGAGGAGCTGAGAAATTATGTGAAATACCATTAGCATCACAAAAGGCACCGAATTGGGTTTCATTGTCAAATTCTCTACCATGGTCGGTTCTTATAGTTACTATATTGTTTCCTACTTGATTTTGGATTATTTTACTTAGAATTTCAAATTTATCAAATGCCTCATTTTTAGTTTTCAAAAATTTTGTCCATGTATATCTGGAGTAATCGTCTACTATGACTAGAGTGTAAAAATTTCCTCCATAACTTTGTATAGCCGACGGGCCAAACAAATCCATATGTAATAATTCAAGGCATCTAGTTGTAGATACCATGTTTTTAGCCTTATGGCTATTATGTACTTGTTTCCCAATTTTGCAAGCATCACAAAAGTGTTGGTCATATTTCAACTTGGGTAAGTTCCTAACGAGTTCTTTGGATGATAAGGATTGAATAAGCCTCATATTGGCATGACCTAAGCGTCGATGCCATAGAGTTGAGTTTTCGTCCAAGGAAGTGAGACATAGTTTACTTTTAGGTGTTTTGTCTAATTTCATAACATAGACGTTATTCTTTAAAACACCTTTTCCTACGGTTATGCCATCTTTAAGTATTTTACTTCCATTTTCACTGAAAAGGACGTTATACTTTTTGCGGCATAATTGACTTATACTAAGTAAGTTAAATCCTAAGTTATCCACATGAGCAACATCATCAATAGAGAGAGAGTCATGAGAGATTGTACCTTTTCCGATGATTTTACTTTTAAGCTTGCTACCGAATGTGACATTACCTCCATCATACACTTGGTAGGTTGAGAAAAGGCTTTTGTTTCCCGTCATGTGTCTCGAGCACCCACTATCTTTGATCCATTCATCAGGTTCAAGATCAACTTTCAAGCATACCTAAGTTCAAGAAAGACTCAAGCATTTGGTCCCCAATATCTCATGGGTCCGTTTGGGTTAAACATGACATTATCATGGTTCATGTATGGAAATGGTGGACAATTGTTCCACGGCATGTAATTAGGACCATGAAAGTTTCTAGGCATGTTTTGGTTCCAATTATTTTGATAAGCATGTTGTGGATTAGCTATACTCTTTGGAAAGGGGTGTTTGGGAAAACTCATTTGAGGTCTCTGTTGAACCGTTTTGACTCTATACTCGTTTCTAGTTTGACCTCTTCCTAATGATACTGCTGGTTTATGTTTATTATTAATTACATTAGTGTTAGGTTTTCTAGTAACTTTAACAAATTCGGAACGGTCGACTTTTTGAACTTTCTGTTCACCCTCTGTACCCACGGATCCCTTGGGTACACTTGGCGGATCCAAATTTTTGGATCCGTCAGATCCGTGGGTGTCTAACTTGGTTGAGACAGTTTTATTCACAGTCTGTTCCTTATGGTCACTTAAGGTTCTTAGTTTTATGAATCCTAGTCCAGTTTTATCGTGAGGTTGTTTTTGCATTTTCATTATCTCATCTACACAACTTATGTTCTTATCAAATTTTTTAAACTTAGAATTTTGTTTGATTAATTCTTCCTATGTAGATCTTAAGGTTTCTAGTTCAAGTTTTAGTTCCTGACACGAAACACAAGTTTCTTTACTACCTTTACCTTTTTCAATTCTTATTGCTTTTTCCTTAAGCCAAAATACTTCATTTTCCAAAAGTGTTGTTTTTGTTTTCAAAAATTTGTTTTTGTTTATGATTTTTAACGTGACGTCACACAGTTTGTTGTATTCTACTTCTAGTGTTTCGTCATCTATAGAGGAGTATGAATCAGAGTGTACCTCTTCTGTTTCGTGAGCCATTAGTGCAATTTCGTTGTTCTTAGGCTCATCATCATCATCTCCTTCACTATCGCTCCAAGCTCCACTAACATAGGCTCTTTGAGACTTGTTCTTCGGGGGCTTTGGGCATTCTCCTATTAAGTGACTGGAGTCACCACACCTATAGCATTTCCTGTCAACCTTACCTTTTCTATCGTCACGGTCCTTCCGAAGAGATTTCTTTTCATCACGAGGTGGTCTTACAAACTTTCCTCGTCTCCTGAAGAATTTCTTGAAATCTCTCACGGCCATGGCATATTCTTCATCATCACTGTTAGAACAAGATTCATCATCACTTGACTCGGCTTTGGCTTTCAAGGCAACGGATTTTGTCTTCTCCTTTTTGCCTTTGACAATTTCCGAATCCTTTTCCATGACCATTTCGTGAACTTTTAAGTTTCCTATGAGCTCATCTAGGGTCATGCTTGAGAGATCCTTGGATTCTTCAATAGCCGTCACCTTTGCCCTCCATTTTGGATGAAGTGCTCTTAGAAATTTCCTGACAAAATTCTTACTAGAAAAAGTTTCGTCAAGTGCTTTAAGAGAAGTAATAATAGTGTTAAATCTAGCAAATGCACAATCAATGGTCTCATCTTCAGGAATAACAAATTGTTCATATTGTTGAACAAGAAGATCAATTTTGTTATCTTTTACTTGTGAGTTCCCTTGATGTGTGATAATAAGAGATTGCCAAATATCTTTAGCCGTTTTACACATAAAGACTCTTTCATATTCTTTCTTAGGTAAGACATTATAAAGCATCATTTTAGCTTCGTTATTTTTAGCAATTAGTTTCTTTTGCTCATCACTATGATGAGTAAGAGAAGCTCCTTCATCCCGACCACCCGGAATATTATTACTAATAGGTTTGTAATCACCGTCAGCAATTATATACTACAGATCTATGTCCTTTGACTTCACATATGTCTCAAAATGATTTTTCCAATATATAAAACAATTTGGTTCAAAAAGTGGTGGTCTTTGCATAGATTGCCCTTCTTTAAAGTTTTCAAAATCCATTTGATCGTTTCAAGTTTTAAAATACAATTTATTTTAAAATTCTTGAGCAACCCGCTCTGATGCCAATTGTGGAAAACTAGAAGGGGGGTTGAATAGTTTTACGGTTTTAAATTTTAATCCTTTTGTTACTTATGTGAATTCAATGAACTAAAGTATAAAAAAATAATTACACAATATAAACAAAAGTAAAGAGAGGAAAGATCAAACCACACAACACAGTTGTTTATAGTGGTTCGGCTACAAGGACTCTTTTCCTTGCCCTACTCCACTCCTCGAGCCTCTAACTCGAGAGTTTATCTTTCACTAAGAAACAAACTCCTTTTCCAGGCGGAGAAAACCTTTACACGTCGCTTACTTCTTTTTTCGGTACTAAGCTAAACACCGGGTTCTTTACAAGGGTACAACCACTCCCGTTTGGTTCTTTACAAGGGTACAACCACTCCCAACACTCTTTGTGTTTTAAGGACTAAAACACTAACCACACTCACTGATTACAAAAGATAATGATGATGTATGCTAACTATTACAATGTGACAGTAATGAAACTTAAGGATTACGGTTCTGTATATCCTTGTACACTTGAACTCTTTTCTACAAAAAGGAAGATCAAAGTGAAATGCAAATATGAAATGAGATTAGTGAGATCTATACAGAATGTATATGAGTGTATTATGTCTATGAGTGATGAGAAAGTCAAATGATCAGCTTGCTATTTATAGGCAAGCTGATCAACAGCTCACGGATCCCACGGATCCCAAAAAAGGGATCCGTCCTTCATTGGACTTGGATCCGTGGGAGTTGACAGCTAAGAGATTTTGGTGTATCTTTCCAAATCTTCCATATCTTACCAAATCTTCCAAAATCCTCAAATGTCAACTATGTAACTTGTAAATCTAAACAAGATATTTCACAATCTAACAAAGATATCATATGTGATGTATGCAATGATGTCATGGAATGTTTTTTTGAATTAAAGTTTCCTTTTAAGGAAATAAGCTACTAAATAAGCAAGCATGTAATTATTGGTTACTTTGTGAAGTGTAAAATGTGTACTTAAGAAACTTAAGCTAGTATTTATAATTTGCTAAAAGATATGCCTTGTATTTGTCATTAACAAAACTAAGTAAAGATCGAAGAATATAAATAACGTTTTTGGAACGATATTTGTATTAATAGTTCGGTCACGAAGCTCTTCTTCGCCCTACTCCACTCCCCGAGTACCAAACTCGAGAGTTCTAAGCACTATGTCAACAAAGCTCCCTTCAGGCGGAGAAAACCGTACAACGTCGCTTATCCTTATTTTCGACACTAAGCTAAATGTCGAGTACTAATCTTAGCTAGTAACAATCTACCACGATCCTTACTACTTCACACAATCAACACACTTGACTCGATCTACCCGAGATCCACTTGATCAACACACAAGCCCACAAGCTACAAGAGATCTCCAAGATCTCGACAAGATCACAATGATCTACTCTCACTAACAACTCAAAAGAAAATCAACTTGATGTATGCTAGGATACAACAAGTATGTAACAAGTGTTACAAGTGCACTAACTAAAACTACAACACTTCGTATCTTCTTTGATACCTTGTGTTCTTCTCCTGCACTAGTAGAGGAATGAAGGTGATCACTTGGTTGGATGATTGGATCACTCTTTAAACAAAAGAAAACTAAACAAAATGATCAAGAAGAAAAGATGTGATAAGAGTTTTGAACTCAGAAAGATGTGTGTGAAAAAGGATGCCCAAAAACTGTGGAGAGGGCTGGTATTTATAGGCAGAAAAATTCTGACCGTTATAGAGACATGGTACCACTAAATGTCACACGGTACCACTAAATTTAGTGGTACCGTGCCAGATAAGAACGCTTCATTTTTTGTTTTTAGTGGTGAAAGTTTATTTGGGGAAGTTTGGAGCTTATTTTAGGGGGGGGGGGGGGGGAATAGCTGTTATGATATTTAAACTTATTTTTCCAATAAAATATTTTTTTATAATTCAAAAATAACTTGTAAGGTATATTTTTAAAATTTTTTTTGTCACATTAAAAATGTGAAGTTTGAAACACAAATTCACTTCTTTAATCATTCGTCAAGTTGTAAATTTGTTTGTTCATACCTAGAGTGATTTACGTAGAAACGAGATATTTCGACTAAAAACTTGTTTACCTTAATTTTAACGTAAAGTGATTTCACATTTTGTTATCATCAAAACGTGATGTTATCGAAAGATATAAATAACGTTTTTAGAACATTATTTGCATCAACACATTGTTAGAGTCACGTAAGGTGCCCACCATTTTTTTGACAGCACCGTCCAAAAACTCAAACGGGCTGATAATTTTTTTTGGCGGGTGAGAACACAGTTATTGTATGCTTTGTAGGAACATACCCTGGTATCTCTGCATACCTATAATAGAGTATATAATGAAAATTTTTTAGGATCAATTTTAAATGACGTGCGTATGTTGCATTAAATTTAAATTGAACTATAATGAATTACCTCTGTCTGAATGCCTCGATCTCTGGAATTTTATCATTGATGTATATTTTGGTTGAGAACAGACCAGGGCGCACAGATGGTTTCTCTAAAAAAGTTAATAAGAAATGAGACGTGGAAATTTGACAATGCCAAGCAAAAAAAATGTTATATGTTTGTGAGCACTTACTATTAAAATACTTCACTCTCTCCAGTTGCAGTATCATGACAACATGACCAACCGACTCATGGTTTTCGGCATACTTTTTGAACTTATCAGCCCATTCATTAAAGAAACACAACTCAAGCTGTTTGCCACTGTTAACTTACACAAAAACATAAGTACGTTAAGTGTAAAAAGAAAATGAATGTTAAATGTCATAGATAAGAAGATTCATACTCGACATCCTCCAGTATGACATTTCTCCTTATTTTGCCCACTCCGTAATTGTTGAAGGGTAACGGGTATGTAATGGAGACGATAGTTCCAATCACATCTGCGGAAAAATAAAAGCATTAATACAAAGTAAACACAATGTAAAAATACAAATGTATTTATATTATATAAAGGTATAATATTAATACAAACAATAACTCACCGACAACATCTGTTTCTTTGAACTCTTTGGTGTAAAAGTTGTTAAAAGGTTCAAACTTGAAACTACGGGTGTTTTTGTCCCAGCCGACAAGCCTTGTAACACCAGTGTTCCTAAACAAAGATATTTTGTATCGATGATTCAAGAATGGATATTTCCCTCCATTCTCACCAACTTCGAAGTTGCGGATACGATAGCATGACCCTTCATCAATCAAAAGGCGAAACTTATTGATTACTTCCTTTGTCCTTGCTGTTGCTTATACACGATTCCCCTGAAACAAAGAATATAATATTTATTTGAAATAGAAACCATATCAAAGTTTCACTATTTTTGCAGTGGATTGTATTCATAAAAAAATATTGCAAATTTGAAAGTGTGCGTATAAAGGCACCTGTTCATCTTGCAAAACCACCTGAATAGAAAACAATTTGATAACTGGTGTAGATAGAAAACACATGAATAGAAATGCAAATAGACAAAATAATTTTATTTGTTACCAGACTAATAGAAAGTAGGAGAGGGAATGAGATAAGTGATAATCTATGCATATGAATTGCCTTTTTATAGATCAAGGATTAGGTTAAAATGGTTTTCAAAATTTAAAAATTTCGGTGGATAACTAAGGAAACAATTTGAAAACTTAAATTATCCGCAAAAATCATGGAATTTTGTTGTAGTATATTTATTTAAGGGCGATTTTTTGGGATTTTTTTAAAAACTTACCTACATTAAAAGTTGACAAAATATTTGATAGTCTATACCATGAGATTTAATCTAAAAATAACATTAACATTAACATTAACATTAACATTAACATATACTATTTTCATTGTGAGGATCAAATTGAATTTATAATGAATCAAATGATATGTATGATACAACCTATAATGAATCAAATTGAATCAAAAGCAAATGATATGTATGACAAAATATCAAATCGTAATAAATTTATGATACAACCAATAATGAATCAAAAGCAAATGTTTATCCAGATCATGATTAACATAGACTATCATTTTTGGAACATGGATATTAACACGCATCATTTTTGGATGAACAAATCCACAAAGACTGCGAAATACATTCCAGCTCCACATCATCACCACATGATTGACTGAAGAATTGAACAAAAACATAATCACACCCAAATCATACAAAACAAATATAAATTATAAAAATTCTAAAATGACAGGTCTATAATGAATCAAAAGCAAACAATATGTTGGAAACGTACCCATTTTCACATCAGATCTATCAGTCATCATTGAAACTTTTTAAGGGTCATCGATAAGTACCAAATGGATTTTGGACTATGATAATATACCGAAATAATGATTCTTGAAATCAACATTTTGAAAATAATTATTATATTCATCATGCCTTATTGTTTTGGTGAAACTAGATCTTGATTTATCATAAATTGATTTAATTGGTATGGATCTTGATTTTTATTTGTGGTGTTATTGATTTGCGGTGTTATTGATTAGGGTTTACCGGTTTATGGTTGAAAAGGGATGAGTGAGAGAAGTGTGTGTGTGTTTTTTTGGAGGAGTTGTAGCAAATGAAAGGATGAAAAGGTATTCCCCCCAAAAATTCTCTGCATTGACTTTGTTAGATGTCAAAGTAAGGAGGACCGTTGGATAGGGCTAAATGCCACGTGGCAGCGTTAGAAGATTTTTGGAGAAGATTTCAGTTAAGAAAACCCTGTTTTATATGGAGAGAGATATGGTGGTCACATGTAACGCCCCGTGCCCGTTTAGACCAAAAATTTAAAACTTTTGAGCGGAAACGACCCAATTTTACGGACATTCTATCACTCTTTTGATAACTGACAAAAATATATAAATATTCAGCCCTTGAGGCTATTTTTAAATGAAAGTACACTCAATTACCTTTGAAACGATAGGTTGCACGACCCGTGACGACTTACGGATTAAAAGATATGAATTTTTGAAAATTTCAAAAAATCTGAAAAACAGTCCAAACCGCCGGTTTGAGTTCAAACCGCGACGGTTTGAACTTTCAGTCCCCGAAAATCAGTTTTCGTTATCTCCGCTTGGAAACCCGACCTCCGAACTCGAAACTTAACCAAACTTTCCAGATATGATTGGTATATCTATAAGATCATTTCCAATAAAAAACATCAACCGAATGACTTCCGGATATAGTACTTTACAATTTAGACAGGTTATGCAAATAACCCGTTTTGACCCGTTTTCACCACAAACAACCCATACGACTTCCGTTTTACATCAAACTTGACCAACTTCATTTACTTATCATTTCAAACTTGTTCCAAGGTTACATGAACCGTTTAGTGACCAAAATGGGTGGGAACATACATAAGCCAAACACCCCTTAACTTACACAATAACCACACAAGTACTACTTGGACGCTCTTGACAACTCCATGACATTCATACACATTTGACCCATACGTACACTTGCACGAAAGACGATAAATGACAACAAGACCACTAGATAACAAAACGACCATATGGATTAAAGTATACCAACACACGAAAGGACACGTTGGGGCTTTCAACTTCAACACGCTTGGTCCAAAAGGTTGTGGTCTTCTAGGCTAGCTTCTAGCTACAATCCTACTTACTTCCAAGCTACAGTTACGCCAATTCCTTACCTTTGGCTCCTCCACTTGAACCTACAAGATGTCATTAACTTCAAACGTAAGCGAAAACGCTTAGTAAGTATATAAGATATAATCATCATCACATTCACATAGGATTGGTGATTAACACCAATCTTAACATTAACAAGGAGCATCAAACGAGGTTATTACTCACCTTGACCAACCAAGTAATATATATAGCATTACACATTTAGCATTGGATCCAAGCTAACATATCATCACAAGCTCCATAACAATCACATTAACATGATCATAACATTAACATCATAACATTAACAAGGATTATACTCATATACTTACCTCAAATCCTACTAGCTCCCTACTAGGCTTTGAATGGGCTTCTATAATTGCTTTCTATCACAAGATTAACTATAATTAGCAACTAACTAAGTAAGGAGATCATTAATTCACTACCTTTAATCATAATTCTCAAGATCCATCATATGAACCCTAATTTCAAGAATTGGGGAAAAACACTTACAAGGTAAAGAGGTTACAATTAAGCCTTCTCTTATGATTCTTGATCACTTATAGATAACTAAAATGAGCTAGATGAAGATTATGATCTTCCCTCCTTTTCTCCTTGCTAAATGTCGACTTCACTAGTACTCCAAAGATAGTTCCATATTTTTCTAAGTCTTGGGCTTATTTAATCATATGTAGAAATAGGTTTGGTCCTTTGGCCATTCTAGTCCTTCTAGTTTCATTCCTTTCTAACTTGACCACATATTATCATTTAACTAGCTCACAACATATAATACATAACATATTGTATACACATATGGTACCTCATCGGGGTATGGGTGTAACAATTCTCCCCTCCTTAAAATGAGAGTTCGTCCTCGAACTCTATTCTTGAAATAAATGAGGATACTTGCTCCTCATTTTCGCTTCCGTTTCCCACCTAATACTCATACCCTTACGATGCCTCCATTGTACTTTAACCAATGGGATTTCCTTGTTTCTTAGTTGCTTCACCTTCTTTCCTAGTATGGTTTCCGGTTCATCCTCTTGAGAAAGCAACTCCGGATCAATTTGGATGTCGTTTAAGGTGACCACACTTGTTTCGTCCGCCAAACATTTCCTTAAATATGACACATGAAAGGTATTGTGAATACCTCTCATTTCTTCGGGCAAATCCAACACATACGCTACCTTGCCTACTCGCTTCAAGATTTTGAATGGTCCTATAAACCTAGGACTTAGTTTCCATTTATTTTTTAACCTAAAAACGCCTTTCCACGGGGAAACTTTTAACATAACCAAATCACCTACCTCGAATTCTATTGGCCTTCTTCGATTGTCGGCATAGCTTTTCCACCTATCTTGTGCCGCTTTAAGCCTTGCACGAATCATTTCAATCTTTTCCGTTGTAGCCAACACTACATCCGTGCTCGCCAATTCCCTTATCCCGACTTCTTCCCAACACACAGGTGTCCTATACCTCCTACCATAGAACATTTCATAGGGTGGCATATCTATACTCGCATGATAACTATTATTATAGGCAAATTCAACTAAAGGAAAATGATCGTCCCAATTGCCTCCAAAATCAATCATACAAGCTCGTAACATATCCTCCAAAGTTTGAATCGTCCTCTCGCTTTGCCCATCGGTTTGAGGATGAAAGGTCGTGCTCATATGAAGTTTCGTACCTAACTCTTCTTGGAATTCTTGCCAAAAGTTTGATGTGAAACGTCCGTCCCTATCGGAAACTATAGAAATGGGCACTCCATGACGCGCGACTATTTCGTTAACGTAAATCTTGGCTAACTTATGAACGGGCATATTCTCTCGGATCGGAATGAAATGAGCACTCTTGGTTAGGCGATCTACTATGACCCAAATAGTGTCGTTCTTCTTTTTCGTTCTTGGCAATTTCGTAATGAAATCCATCGTGATCTTTTCCCACTTCCAAACCGGAATGTCTAAGGGTTGAACTTTTCGATACGGTTTTTGATACTCGGCTTTGACCTTTAAACAAGTTAAACACTTCTCAACGTACTTTACACAATCTCTTTTCATACCCAGCCACCAATAGTTCTTCTTCAAATCACGGTACATCTTCATAGCTCCCGGATGAATAGAATATTTCGACTTGTGTGCTTCCTCTAGAATCAATTCTTTGATGTCACTACGAAAAGGAATATAAACCCTTCCATACCGAGTCCTAATCCCGCGACTATCTTCTTCAAGATGCGGAATGTGGGAGGTGATACGTTCATTTTCTCTATTTTCTTCCTTCAATGCCTCCTCTTGAGCTAACTTGATCTTATCAAAAAGGTCGGTTGTGACAATCATACGCAACGATTGAATCCTAGTGACTTCATTTTGATCCTTGCGACTCAAAGCATCCGCCACTACATTCGCTTTATCGGGATGGTAGTGAATCTCGCAATCGTAGTCCTTCAACAAGTCTAACCATCTTCGTTGCCTCATATTGTGATCTTTCTTATCAAGGAAATATTGAAGGCTTCGATGATCGGTGTAAATCACAAACTTAACACCATACAATTAATGCCTCCATAATTTTAAAGCAAAAACCACAGCCGCAAACTCAAGGTCGTGAGTTGCATAATTTTATTCATGCTTCTTTAGTTGTCTCGAGGCGTAAGCAATCACCTTTCCCCTTTGCATAAGAACACATCCAAGACCGGAATAAGACGCGTCACTATAAACCACCATATCTTCAGTTCCTTCCGGAAATACAAGAACTGGTGCTTCACATAACTTCCTCCGTAGAGTACGAAAGGCTTCGTCCTGTTCTTTACCCCACTCAAACGTAGCGTTCTTCTTAGTGAGTTTTGTTAGCGACGATGCGATTTTGGAGAAGTCTTGAATAAACCTTTGATAATATCCCGCGAGACCAAGAAAACTTCGAATCCCACCAACATTCCTTGGTGCATGCCACTTCATTACAGCTTCCACCTTTGCAGGATCAACTTTAACACCAATGGAATTAATAACGTGACCGAGGAATTGAACTTCTTGTAACCAAAATTCACATTTTGAGAATTTGGCGTACAATCTTTCTCTTCTCAATGTCTCTAGAATCTCTCGTAAATACGCGGCGTGTTCCTCCTTACTCTTTGAGTAGAAAAAAATGTCATCGATGAACACTATAACGAACCTATCTAACATCGGTCTACATACGCAGTTCATAAGATCCATGAAAATCGCAGGCGCGTTCGTGAGACCAAAGGGCATGACCGTGAACTCGTAGTGTCCATATCGGGTCCTAAAGGCCGTCTTAGGAATGTCTTCTTCTCGAACCTTCAATTGGTGATAACCCGAACGGAGATCGATTTTTGAAAACCATCGTGCACCTTGAAGTTGATCAAAGAGGTCATCAATTCTTGGTAATGGATACACATTTTTCACTGTGACTTTATTCAATTCTTGGTAGTCAATACACATCCGCATACTACCATCTTTCTTTTTAACGAACAAGATTGGAGCTCCCCATGGTGAACCACTAGGACGAATAAAACCCTTGTCGAGAAATTCTTGAAGTTGACTCATCAACTCTTTCATTTCCGACGGAGCAAGGCGATAAGGAGTTTTTGCAATAGGGGTAGCACCCGGAACAAGATCAATACGGAATTCGACTTTCCTTTCGGGCTGAATACTCGGCAAGTCTTCCGGAAAGACATCACAAAATTCGTTCACAACCGGAACATCATCGATACTTTTCTTCTCAAAGCTCGTATCTACCACGTGAGCCATGAAGGCATAACAACCACGTGATAAATATCTCCTAGCCTTCATCACGGAGCATAACTTTAGTTCACCTTTTCTTTTATCGCCATAAATAATCATTTCACGACCGCTAGGATTCACAACTCGAATGATCTTTTGGCTACAAAGGATAGCCGCATTATATTTATCAAGCCAATCCATACCAATAACAATATCAAACTCCCCTAGCATAATGGGAATTAAGTCAATCTTAAAAACGTTCTCATCAATCTCTATCTCTACATCTTGATATACATTAGACACAACAACGATTTTACTATCGGCTATTTCGACTTCTAGGGGTATCGGGAGTTTAGCTAGAGGGGAGGTTAGTTGCTTGCTAAAATCATAAGACACGAAAGACACACTAGCACCCGAATCATATAAAACCCGAGCGGGTACGGAATTAACAAGATGAATACCTGTGATGACATCGGACCCCGCCTTGGCTTCATCGACACTCATTTGATAAACTCGAGCTTTTGGTTTTGGGACTTCCACTTTCTCTTCCTTGACGGTTCTCAACGGTTTTGCTTCAATTGCCTTTGTTTTTGGGCAATCCCTCAACCTATGCCCAATCTCGTTACACCCGTAACATACTATCCTCGGCTTGGCACAATCTTTGCTTTGATGATCTAAAGCTCCACACTTGTAACAACCCGGTGTGTTTCGCCTACATTCCCCAAGATGGAACTTGCCACACTTCGAACATGCTACCTTAGTCTTGTTTGCCACACTCTTCTTGCCATGGTCAAATTTGGTTTTCTTCCCATCCCGATCCACAAACTCTAGCTTCCTTTTTGGTTCTTTAGCCTCTTTCTCCTTCCTCCTAAGTAAGTCCACTTCCCTTACCCTAGCTCTACTCAAAAGATCTTCCAAAGTAGTACACTTGAATGGTGAGATCACATCACGAATATCATCCTTAAGCATCCTTTGAAACTTGTCAACCTTAAGCTTCTCATTCCCAAGGTATTCGGGACAATATGGAACCATATCATTGAACGTCCTCCACAACTCGTTCACCGTTTCATTAGTTTGAGTGAGAGATTGGAACTTCTCTCGGATTTTGTCAATCTCCTCAATCGGAGCATATTCACTACTAAACAACTCCTTAAATTCCCTCCAGGTACTTGCTTCAGCCCAAGGTTCACCTTTCTCACACACCTTTCCTTCCCACCAAGTTTTAGCACTATCACGAAGAAAGTTAGTAGCATAGATAACCTTCTTCTTTTCTTCACAACCACTAGTACGAAAAGCACCTTCCACACCTGTAATCCACCTATTACTAACAATGGGATCAAGAACTCTGGTAAACCGTGTACATCACAAGCCGTAAAGTCCCGGTAAGTAGCTTTGTCACTCTTAGGTTCTTTAGCCGGACCACACTCTTTCTTAAATTCCTCAAACTCTTCCTTCATTAGCTCCCTAAGATTTTGCGTTGTTTGTTTGACATAGAAGGGCATTGCTTGCTCAATAGCCTTACCCACTCTTTTTGCCACCATTGAGTCTAGGGCTTTCATTTCCTCTCCTGTGAAACCTTTAAAGTTAAGGCCTCAGGAGCTAGAGGAAGAACTTTCATTATCGTTACCATCATTACCCGCATCACTTGCCGAAGTTTCGGCATGCTTGGAAGCCGTGGCTTTCGCGACTTCCTTCGTGTGAGGGGTTTCCATTTCTTCTTACTGAAAATTAGCAATTCGTAATATTAGGCTCATATACACATACTTAACCAATGCATGAATGGCATTTCCTATCCTTACTTTAACCTCCTAGCTTGTCACCCGTGTATGATCTAAATGATTTCAATTTCACATATGTTCCGTATTTTTATCACTACGGTGGATAGGCGTAGTCATGAAAATATCGAACATATGGGTCCTCAAAGTCATCCACACAATACATAAATACCAAACACTAGTCCAATACGCATCTATACCATGCCTAAGTCTAGGAAATCCTAAGGTGAAATCCTAAATCTCTTAGACCGAAGCTTTGATACCAAGTTGTAACGCCTCGTGCCCTTTTAGACCAAAAATTTAAAACTTTTGAGCGGAAACGACCCAATTTTACGGACATTCTGTCACTCTTTTGATAACTGACAAAAATATATAAACACTCAGCCCTTGAGACTATTTTTAAATGAAAGTACACTCAATTACCTTCGAAACGATAGGTGGCACGACCCGTGACGACTTACGGATTAAAAGATATGAATTTTTGAAAATTGCCAAAAATCTGAAAAAACAGTCCAAACCGCCGGTTTGAACTTTCTGTCCCCGAAAATCAGTTTTCGTTATCTCCGCTTGGAAACCCGACCTCTCGAAAACTTAACCAAACTTTCCAGATATGATTGGTATATCTATAAGATCATTTCCAATACAAAACATCGACCGAACGACTTCCGGAAATAGTACTTTACAATTTAGACGGGTTATGCAAATAACCCGTTTTGACCCGTTTTCACCACAAACAACCCATACGACTTCCGTTTTACATCAAACTTGACCAACTTCATTTACTTATCATTTCAAACTTGTTCCAAGGTTACATAATCCGTTTAGTGACCAAAATGGGTGGGAACATACATAAGCCAAACACCCTTTAACTTACACAATAACCACTACAAGTACTACTTGGACGCTCTTGACAACTCCATGACATTCATACACATTTGACCCATACTTACACTTGCACAAAAGACCATAAATGACAACAAGACCACTAGATAACAAAACGACCATATGGATTAAAGTATACCAACACACGAAAGGACACGTTGGGGCTTTCAACTTCAACACGCTTGGTCCAAAAGGTTGTGGTCTTCTAGGCTAGCTTCTAGCTACAATCCTACTTACTTCCAAGCTACAGTTACGCCAATTCCTTACCTTTGGCTCCTCCACTTGAACCTACAAGATGTCATTAACTTCAAACATAAGTGAAAACGCTTAGTAAGT
Organism: Artemisia tridentata subsp. tridentata; assembly: GCA_021014915.2. Lineage (NCBI taxonomy): Eukaryota > Viridiplantae > Streptophyta > Magnoliopsida > Asterales > Asteraceae > Artemisia > Artemisia tridentata. The sequence continues at coordinate 95,448,070 of CP139508.1, read as the reverse complement.
ATATAAGATATAATCATCATCACATTCACATAGGATTGGTGATTAACACCAATCTTAACATTAATAAGGAGCATCAAACGAGGTTATTACTCACCTTGACCAAGCAAGTAATATATATAGCATTACACATTTAGCATTGGATCCAAGCTAACATATCATCACAAGCTCCATAACAATCACATTAACATAATCATAACATTAACAAGGATTATACTCATATACTTACCTCAAATCCTACTAGCTCCCTACTAGGCTTTGAATGGGCTTCTATAATTGCTTCCTATCACAAGATTAGCTATAATTAGCAACTAACTAAGTAAGGAGATCATTAATTCACTACCTTTAATCATAATACTCAAGATCCATCATATGAACCCTAATTTCAAGAATTGGGGAAAAAACACTTACAAGGTAAAGAGGTTACAATTAAGCCTTCTCTTATGATTCTTGATCAGTTATAGATAACTAAAATGAGCTAGATGAAGATATGATCTTCCCTCCTTTTCTCCTTGCTAAATGTCGACTTCACTAGAACTCCAAAGATAGTTCCAGATTTTTCTAAGTCTTGGGCTTATTTAATCATATGTAGAAATAGGTTTGGTCCTTTGGCCATTCTAGTCCTCCTAGTTTCATTCCTTTCTAACTTGACCACATATTATCATTTAACTAGCTCACAACATATAATACATAACATATTGTATACACATATGGTACCTCATCGGGGTATGGGTGTAACATTACATAAATTTATGAATTCTTTTATAAGAGCGAAAGGTATAATAACGCAGCCACGGCGTAATGGCCTACGTGGCTCGCGTTATGCATGCGTTACCACACCAGCGAAGCCGGCGTTGGGGTTGCGTTACCAACTGCATGGCTACAACAACGTAAAATGAAACGCATGTAGTGACAAAAAAGAATTTACAAACACAACCCCTGGTGGTATAACTGGTAGATGATTTGTGTTTGTGTGTGTGTTGGTTTGCGTTTTCGGTTTTGCGTTTGTGTGTATGTGCAGTATATGACGAAGAAAACGAGTGTTTTTTTTTTTAACATTGAATAGTAGGCGTTGGTATGTGGGTTGGAAACGTGTTTATACTGGACCAAACAATTTTAACATTTTTTTTTTTTTTTTTTTTGTTTTGTTTTGTTTTGTTTTGTTTTAGTTTTAGTTTTATATTTTTTTATATAAAAATGTTATTTGTATATTAATTTATTGAATAAAAATAGTTGAGGGGTTAATTTGTAAATTGTAATTTTTTAAAATGTGGGAATCAAAATGGTGGTGTTATTTGGTGTTATGATAAGGGGTGTGTTAACACAAGGTCACTACTTTATCACACCACAATATGTATAGATCGAATGGTACTAAGGAGAGAAAGCAAGATAGATGATAGAACTCGGCACAATAGAGATGGAAATTGAACGTGTATATATTAGATTAGAGAGAAAAGAAGAACAATACACAAGACACACACACACTCCCACCTATTACACCTCTAATGCACTCTCTAAAGCACACCCTAGAATGAGGTAGGGAGTGTGTATTTATAGGCTATAAGTGATGCCCTAAAGGCTTTCACATGGGCTCGGTTTGGGCTTTGTGGATTGGACTATGGATCACTTACATTCCTTGGACTTATAACTATACTAATAGTCACTTAGATTTGCCAATTCCACGAACTCTTTTTCTATTCTAAATCATTACACACGATACAAATACAAAGTTGTAAATACGAAATGACCATCACTTTTTATCAATGCTAACAGGGTGATTTTTTGGTGTTAAATGTTTTGGTGTACACCTTTTTAGTGTTACCATGTTATTGTACCTAGAGCTCTAAACGATAAATTCAGACTTCAGACATTTTAGGAATAAACAGAGATTATAGTTAATCAAGTTATTTAAGTATCTTTGAAGATCTAATGGATGAACACATAAAACTTAAATATATGTGAGTTTAATTTGATGTGTTTATATGTCAATTTAAACAATAAGCTACATTTCAAACTAGTTCGTTAAACACTTTAATAAAAATATAAACTCTAGTTGTTAATTTATAATATAAGCTCCAACAAATTTTCTAAAACATACCTATATACAAGAGTAGATTGATTTCTTTTTTTTAGTTAATTAAGAGCAACATTAAGAGTTTACAAAATTACAATCACAAAATGACTTGGTATGTGTAGTGATTAAATAATTTTGTATCATAATCTCTCTTTCTTTTATTTTACCTTTCACAAATAGTTGTCAAATCATTATGTAGATATAATCTTATAAACTTTATGTGAATTTAGTATTTCTCTTTTAGCTAATTACTTCATATATCATAAAATATGTGCCCTTTCTAATTGTGACACGTGATTTTAGAATAGTATGAATGTTAACCATCATACTACTTTTTTTGGTTTTAGAAATATTTTAGTTTGCCCCAAATCTAACTACTAATAAAATGTTATATATATATATATATATATATATATATATATATAGGGGCACTTTCTTGCGAGAACCATCTTATCTGCGAGAATTGACAGAACCACCAAAAACATACATGCACGCCTTCAATAATTGTATTTTTGCACATACGTTCTAAAAACAACATATATGTTTTAAAAAAAACATGGTTGTCCTAAAGAATTTGATAAGAAATTGAAAATACAAAATTTTTCTTTGAAGGTATGCATGTATGTTCTTATAAGGCGTGCAATGACAATATTGCGGCCGTGTGTAAGGTTTTTGTGAAAAAAGATGATGAGTTCATGATGATATTGAAGAACATAGATGGATACTTACGATTATTGATGATTTTCATGTATTTATATTTTATTTTAAAAGGCGTACATGTATGTTTTTGGTGGTTCTGTCAGTTCTCGCAGATAAGATGGTTCTGAAATGAAAGTCCCACTATATATATATATATATATATATATATATATATATATATATATATATATATATATTTTTATGCGATTATGAGTGTAGAAAACATCACGTGGTCACATATAGTCGTACTTCTGAAGCCCCATTTGATCAATCATGCCATTTTCACTTTTGATGTCGCATTCATCTAAGGTAAAACATAAAATGACAAATGTAAATATCATATACCAACGTTTACATTTGACTTTGTTACATGTAGCAGCATTGTATATTTGTCACAAAATCTATGCCAAATATCGCAAATTCTTTAATGCCTAGTTAAATCTTATAGGAAAACACAAGATATGTAAGGCAAGGATTTATCAAATGCTGAAATATACAATAGTTTTTCCAAATGTAATGGATTAAGTAAAACAAAAGGACAATAATCTCTCCATGATTGCTCATAGTACAAGTCCAACTATTTCTTCTTTGGTTTTACCATAACATCAAGAACTTACCAACTAAATTAGCGAAGCCGACAAATCACTCACAGTGCTCTTGTCAACCAAGACTATATAATAGCTTATTTTACAATGAAGTGCATATGAAACAAAAATAAATAAATAAAGCTATAAAACTTTTGTTCAAATTCAAAGTTAACTTATGATCCTTATATTTTAGTGAAGTCTGGAGTAAATTCATTTCTAGTTTACTTGTTTGTATTAATTATTTAACAATAATCAACTTGAAAGCCAATAACATGCATAATATATATATATATATATATATATATATATATATATATATATAAAGATTATGTCCTAAAAATAATTGAGGAGTATTAATGACATCAATTTTGTGAGGAGTATTAATGACACCATTTTTTGAAGTGAAAATATAGCCATGCGAAAATCAATCCCATTGATGAGATTAATGCCAGGTGCATGTCAAGTGTCGATGTAGTTATTGAGATACAAATGCGAGTGTCCATGTAGTTATTGAGATACAAATGCGAGATGCAAAGAGACATAACAAGTAGTAATACCGATCATCGTGTAGTAATTACAACAATTAAGAATCGTCCATATATAAATTACATGTGGTTTAGTTAATCTTCCACCATTCATTTACCTCCCATCATAGTTGTTGCATTTCACTTAAATATGTCTAAGCAATCTTCACAGAACATGGGCAAAGACGTTTCAGCACCAAACCGCCTATTGTTTCTGGATGACCTTGATGTGGGTGTGACTGGGACCATCGTGGTGATGGTTTGCAGGATATGGGATGTCAATGCAATCACCGGACGCTATCTCAGCACAGACTTTGTAGTTTCTGATTCCAAAGTAAAACATGCTCAATATTAGCATTTGATAAATAACCTGTTTGGTTTTAATATTGTTCGACTGTATTGCATAACTCAATATTTGATAAATACCTTTGGTTCTAATGTTGTTTGACTGTTTTGCAGGGAAGTTCCATTCATTGTACTGCAAGGAACCACATTGCTCATAATTTTATCAGGTTGAAAGAAGGGTTGGTTTATTCTATTAAAGACTTTGTGGTCAAACCCAATAAGGATGATTACCGTATTATGCAAAGGGATCCTTTCATGCTTGAATTTGATGGGGCAACAACGGCAAAGAAGGTGACTGTTAAGGATGCAGGTTTTCAAAGGTACCCTTTTGAGCTTCAAGATTTGGAAAACCTGAAAAGTACAGATAACAAGTATTTGGTTGGTAAGTTTTTGTTTTAATAATACTTTCGTCTTCTTTTGTTACTGTCGTTATGCATCCATTCTGATATGTAACTCATTACCTTACAGATGTAGCCGGTTACGTGACAAATGTGGGTAGGACAACTCAACAAAAGTCAGGCTCTCGAACCCTAGATTTTTACCTGGCAAATCAAAGGTTAGTATGTTGCAATAAACGATCCTGCGTACATATTATATATTACGTCTATCGTTTAAATTACTTCATAGATTGCAAATCTAATTTTAAGTTTTGGATACAGTGTGCAATCTGTAAGAGTGACGTTGTGGGGAAACTTGGGAGATGTGCTTATAGAAAAAAAGGCAAAGCATGCTGGCATGTGCCCGATTGTATTGACATCACTTAATGTCAAAGAGTACAACAGTACGTAATCTAACCATTATTACCAAATGTCACCCATAAAATAAATTATCAACATAACACATTACCTTTTATTTTTAACCTGCCAGACAAGCTTTATTTGTCAAGCAGCTCTTCCACAATAATTTTTGATGATCCTGAAATCCCTGCAATCAAGGCTCTTAAATCTGATATGAGGTAACCGGCTTTTATATGTATTTTATACCTGAATTGCTCCATACCTGCACTATACTAACATCATCTATGGTTGTGTACCACAGTCATATGGAAATGAATAAGGTTGCTATGCCTGCTGACATTTCCATACCAAAGGATGGGACATTGGAGAACCTGATGCTCTGGGCCCGCAACCGCAAAAACAGTGTAAACTACAATTTATACATTTAACGTTGTGTGATAATAACCAGATTCAATAATCTTATAAATAATCTGTTGATATAAATAATGCCTAAACACGTTATTAATATTTTTCGATATCTCTACGTTTTGATAATCAAAAAATGTAAAATCATTAATCGGAAAATTATGACGTAAACAAGTATTTAGTTGTAAGTATCTATTTCTACAACTCAAATCACTTAAGGTATGAATGAACTAATGCTTAATGCATTATATGATCAAAGGAACATTTTCTTAATAACTAGATTTTTTATAAAACATCTAAAACATTTTATATATTTTTTGAAAAACATTTTTGGCATTAAATAAAAATGTTTAATCTTTTATAAAAACATGAATTCAAATTTTTAACCAAAATCAGTTAAAATGTTTCAGAAAAACCTTCCCCACAAAAGGACAAAATTGGCCAACGGACAGAAGGGGCGGCCCCCTTAATTTTACTAGGCGGCCCCCTTAATTATTAAGGGGACCGCCCCCGCTCCAGTAGACTTCCAGCTGTCCAATTTTTCTCCTATAAATACCAGTCTTCTCCTGGACTTTTACTCACCTTTTGCACCCCAAACTTTCTGATCTAAATCTTGTAAATACTTTCTAATAATCCTTTGATCATATAATCTTAAGCTTTGGTTTCCAAGTGATCCAAGCTTCCCTCATTCAAGTGCAAAAGAAGAATACTTCTATCAATCAAGATTAGAAGTATTACAACTTAGTATCTTCTTGTTACTTAAGTTGTTAGTTTAACAAAGTTTGTAAATCATTCATTCATTTGTGTAAGGTGTGTATAGTAGATTTGTGTTGTATGTAAGTAGTGAAGAAATTGTATAAGTAGTTGTGGTATAGAAGTTGTGAAGCCGCGGAGTAGAAGTCGTGAAGCCGTAGCTCTGAAGTTGTGAAGTCCTAGTGTTGAAGTCGTGAAGCCGTAGCATAAAGGTTGTGTAGCGGTCGTGTTGAAGCCTTGAAGTCTTAGTCGTGAAGTCCTAGTGTTGAAGTCGTGAAGCCGTAGCATAGAGGTTGTGTAGCGGTCGTGTTGAAGTCGTGAAGTCTTAGTCGTGAAGACATAGTGTTGAAGTCGTGAAGCCGTAGTGAAGTGGTCGTGAAGAAGTCGTGAAGAAGTTGTGTTGTGAAGTCGTGAGATTGGTTCTAGCTACGATTAGAACTCGACATTTAGCTTTGTGTCGTTAAGCCGGTGTAAGCCAAAGTCGTGTAAGGTTTTCTCCGCCATAAGGGAGCTTATTGAAGTTGTGAAGAAAACTCTCGAGCTCGGTGCTCGGGGAGTGGAGTAGGGCAAGGAAGGTGTCCTTGTAGCCGAACCACTATAAATCTCTCGTGTCTCGGTTAGATCTTTCCATACCTTATTTACTTCTTTATTTATATCGTCATTACATTCATACACATAGGATTATATAACTGCTAGTATTTATTAGAGATCGACTTCACATAAAGATCAAATTGAAAATCCATTCAAGAAACCAAAACATTTACAATCAATTTAAAAGAATACATATATAACTAACAATAAGATTTAAGTTTTAACAAACTTGAATCTAAGTTTTTAAAAGTAAACAAAGTTTTTATAATAAATTAAAAAGACATAAAACTATTCAACCCCCCCTTCTAGTTTTCCACATAATCTGTTTGTGCAGCCTTTGACCTACAACTGTATGGTTAGGATTGATGGTGTTAGGACTAGAAAGGGTTGGAATTACCCGTCGTGCGGTGACAGGAAGTGTAGGAAAGGTGCTACCCGTAAACAAGGGAAACTTTGGTGTGATTCATGTGAGAAGCCCGTTTCCTACCCAGTTTTAAGGTAACGCTGCTTTATATAAAACCCAATTACAAACAATGTTACGTACCGTATGAACCTAACCTGACGTGTGTGGGACCCTCTCAGGTATAAGCTTGAGCTTGATGTGTTGGACGGAATGGAATCTGTCGTTGTTGTGCTATTTGATGAGAGTGCGACAGAGTTGGTTGGGTGTTCAGCTGAGTCAATAGTAGAATCGGGTGATGAGGTACATTTATATTGAGTAAATTAAATATGTACCATGTCATCTACTTACTATATTGTGTAGGTTTCTGAGGATCATCCGAATGTACCTCAGACGATATCAAACCTCATTGGTACCACACACATGTTTGAGTTGAGGTCCAACAGTTACTTTGAACAGGGGACTTTTGAAAGCTTCACCTGTTGGAAAGTCCATCCAACCCAAACAGTGGATGATGGTGTCGGATCAAGCACACCTGTTGCTGCCTTGCCCGAAAAGAGCACACCATTAAAGAGATTGATAAAGGACCCAACTGTGTCGACCCCACCCAAATCTATTGAGGATAAAAATGACAATAGGTTAGCTAACAGTTATCCGTTTTAAAATATCATTAATAACTGTAATTTTACATTAACATTTATTTCTTTATTTACATTGAATCAGCTTGGTATTTGAATACTCTGATGCTGAACTAACAACCGTTGAGGATGATGACCCAGACAGTGTTGAGGATGGCTGTGCACGTGACAAAAAAAAGCAAGAAAGCTTACAATTACCAAAGATGAATCCGAATGAATGGCATGCTGGAATAGTGATAACCGTTTACAAAATTAGTTAAATAAAAAGAGTTTTAAGTGTTTGTTTCGAACGATTCCAATTATGAAAAATTAGGATTACCATTCCAGCGAGTAAGAATACAGATTATTTTAGTATTTACTTGCATTATGGTTTACAAATTATTTATCAATATCATTATATTCGATGTGTACAATCTTTATATCTCAAATATGAACACTTTGATAAATGTGATAACCAACGAAATACACTAGCAGTAGTATCATCATTATCACATAAGCAGTAGAAATTAACTCTAGTAGTAGAATCTTTAAGTCTAGCAGTAGTATCTACTTAGTGTATTTACTTCACCTTCTCAGCATCTCCAGCAGTAGTATGAAATACATTAGCAGTAGTATCATTATCACTAGCAGTAGTATGACACTTAGTGAATTTTCCATTTAGCACCATAAGCAGTTGTATCTATTCTGAGCAGCAGCATGACCACAATTGTTGTTTATCAAATTTGTTATAAAAAAATTAAATAAATAAATAAAATAAAAAAAGAAAACACATTTATGATCCACACCATTGAATGCTCATTCCAAAAACTCTTTATAAATAAATAATAAATTGACATGATTGGTGGGAAAAAAAAGAGTTACAAAACCTGTTAATAAATGCAAGCAGTTTATGTTGAATATGAGTTACATAAACTTCTATTAAGTACGGGTATTGGTAGGACCTTTAAAATACCTTCTATAGACAATACACCCATTATTCCAGTTGTTTGTGTCTGTATTAGCTAACAATTTACATGATGTAATTGTAGTTGCGTTCCCTTATTATACGTCATACATGGAGCATCGGATATCAATATTGACAAACAAAAAATCCAATACACCTTATCTTTTGTTTGTTTATATTGACATACAATGCTCAACGTAGATGCGCATCCTGATCTTCCCATTGAATCCCGTTTGTTATTTCAAGGGTCTGACAAAATGTCTTACGCTGACATTTGCACAGACACTGTATAAATATCAACAAGGATTTTAGGTAGAGATCAAAAGTCCCATCTATGTTAATATATGTCGGTTACACCTGACTAAGTAACTAAACTATGAATGTTTAAGCTTAATGTTTTAATCCAATTTATTCTTAACGCTATGTAAGTATTTGGTATGCAGGGTTCTTGAATTTGACAGAAACAATATAAAGATGGATACATTCACAACAGGCATATGTTATCAACAGGTAAACAAACATATATTAACAATATGTAAAATTTAAATTATAATATACCTGTTGTTATTATATTGGCATAACCAAATATGTGATAACCCTTCCATTTATTACCATGATAAATATGTAATTTAAGGCAGGACAATCCAACAGTCTGATTTCCAAATATCTTGAATATTCATCTTCTCACATCCTCACCTATATTTCTTCAAGAGATATTGTTGTAAACACTAAAAAAGTGGTCCACAACGAATTTCAGAATTGCATCCATCATACATGGCATTGCAATATCCATTGTTGTTCCCTTTGGAGAGGATGGATTTCATGAAATGATACCTTATCATAACAATAAAGGTTCAAGGAAAACTAATCGGCCATTTGTAACAATGAAGGAGTACTACGGTTATGTAATTCAGCAACGAAACAACCAAGGTAACACTTTGCTCAAAGGGGGACGACTGTATCAGCAGTATTTGGTCGATGCATACACGGCAGTTGAAGAAAAAAGGCTTAAATGGAAGAGGAGTAACCAAGATACATTGTGAGTAGACCTCTATCACAACCTTTAGGATGCTGTTACAAGAGGCGAAACAGATGCAATGGGACTTGGTAAAAGAATAGTTTTGCCTTCAAGTTTTACCGGTGGGCCAAGGTATATGATGCAAAACTATCAAGATGCGATGGCTTTGTGTAGGGCATATGGAAATCCAGACCTATTTATCACCTTCACATCTAACCCAAAATGGCCTGAGATTGCTGAAATGCTTGCTACTTTCCTTGGCCAAAAACCACATGATAGGCCGGAGATAGGATCAAGAGTGTTCAAAATGAAACTTACTTAATTACTAGATGATCTGACCAAAAAACATGTATTTGGCGTCAGCCGTGCAGGTAACCAATACCATGTTATATGATCATTATTATTAATTTAATTAATCATTAGTAGTCAAAACTTATTCCCTAATAACTCTTATAATGCAGTCATTTATGTAATTGAATTCCAAAAACGTGGTCTCCCGCACGCACATATTCTATTGTGGCTTAAGGAAAACCAAAAATGCATGACACCAGCACAGATAAACGATATAATATCTGCAGAACTACCATGTCCGGTCAGTGATCCAGAAGGGTACAAAGTTGTTACCGAATTCATGCTGCATGGGCCCTGTGGTAGAGATGGGAAAAATGCACCATGCAACACAGACGGGAAATGTTCTAAAAAGTTTCCTAAAGCATTTTATGCACAGACAATGGTAGATAAAGATGGATACTGATAACGCTCATTTTGTACATGTTTTAGTCGCGTTATTTCTATGTTTATGCATTGTATTTGGTTGTATTTGTGAACATATTATGCTTAAAAAGGTACAAAAGATGTATTGAGGTTCAGGTACAATCAATTTCAAGTGAATGACTAAAAAGATGAAGAAAAGTTGTTAAATCAAGAGTTTTTGCACAATGATAGATTCTTCCCATAATAAAGGCTTTGGAAAGATCGTTAAAGATAAAGAATCAGGATTACAATGATTTCCAAGTTCAAGAAAAGATAAAGAACTGATGAAATGAATGAAAAGTTATATGTAAAGAATTATGGCTTTCTTCTTCAACCAAAGGTTCAAGAAATACATCTAAGGCTTAAGTTCAACCCAAGGTTCAATAATGCCATGCCATCCTTACTCCAAACCTTGGGCTGGAATCTGAACCTTAGGTTGAGACTTCAAACCTTGGGTTCATACAATTGCTGGCACACTTAATGACTATCTTCAATGAGCTAACTCTTCATATGGGTTGTCATTACACTTCATTTACTCCAAGTGCAGAATTTTTATGACACTTTGTGCCCAAGTATTTTGCTTGGTGACCAAGGGGAGTCATCTTATTAATATGTATGCTTGGCCAAGAGAAAAGGAGACACAATATTATTATTATCATCAATATAATCAAATTACTCTCTCAAGAAGGTGACAAGGAAGAAAACGCAGGAAATAGTGAAGCTTACACCATCAATCATCTATTCAATCATTCAAGGAATCATTGTTGATCATCTCATAAGTGTTCCTAATTCTTGTAATCATCATTACAACTTTTTTAAGACTTTTTAATCATGTTTTCAAGTGATAAATTTCTTGTGGTTATTTCTTTGTTTGCCATGAGTGGCTAAGTGCCTTGTGCACTTGCCTAGATGATGTTTGTTACATGAATCTTGATTGATTATGACTCATTGGTTCTAGTTAAACGAAAAGCTAATACTAAGATCGAATTGTGCTATTAAGAGTTTTCTCCACCAAAGAGTTGTCAAGTTTGGTTAATTGCTAATAATGTAATGGGTTGAAAGAGACATTGTTAGTCAATTAGTTGTAAACCTTTGTCTATGAGGGTGTTACCTTATGTATTGACCATTTCATAAGTAACTTGGTTAAACTTGGAAAACTAAATAGTATGGTTGTCAATTGCTTGTGAAATGAAAGCGAATCGAGTGATTGAGTTGTGTTTGTCTTAGTTGATCAAATCTTAAATATTGTTTTTGTCATCTTAAAATCTTGACGAGGATTGAAAGTGTTAGAAGCAATAGAATTAGTATACCAACTGATCAAATTAAAACACCATCTAATTTATTGATCATAATCAAATGGAACCATTGTCATAATCATATCAAGAGAATTGTGCAAAACTAGTCTAGGCAAGTGTAGTTTTAATCTATTGAATTTACATCATCATTTATTTTCTTGTTAATAGAGTCATTGATAAACTCGATATTATATTCAAAACTCACATCCTAAAAACTAAACAAATCCAAGTGAACGACCTCGGCTTACCATTTTCATCTCTTACTACACACGGACGAGTATACTTGCTCGTATGTGTTTCGTTTGAATCATTGGTAGATCATGTTATAAATTTTAAAACTTGCACTCGAAATGGGCACATCAGATACCCCGTGTACCGCTGAAGGGACAATAAAGTGTATGCTGTAAAAGGTAAATTCACCTTTGACAACAGATATGTGGTTCCTCACAATCGCTATTTGCTGCTGAAATACCAAGCGCACATTAACGTTGAATGGTGCAATAGATCAAAGGCGATAAAGTATTTATTTAAGTATTTAAATAAAGGTCCAGATAGGGCAACGATTGTCATACAAGAAAATGTTGCAACTGGACAACATGTAATGTCGGAGAAAATAAATGAAGTTGATGAAATCAAAAGTTTTTTGAATTGTCGCTATTTAGCACCATGTAAAGCAGTATGGCGATTATTCTCTTTCAACATTCACTACTCCTACCCATCCGTTATGAAACTCAATTTCCTTCTACCAAATCAAAATTCAATAACATTACGCGACTCGCAAAATCTACCAGCATTGGTTCAAAGGGAGGACATCAAAATCACAATGTTTACTGAATGGTTTGAGCTGAACAAGCGAGATACCGATGCCAGAAAGCTAACTTATACTGAAATACCAAAACACTATGTCTGGCATGAACAAAGTAAACTTTGGAAAAAACGGAAACAACAAAAAAGCATTGGTAGAATTTACTACTCAAACCCAGCCTCGGGTGAGCTATACTACCTCAGAATGGTGTTGAACGTTGTAAGAGGGCCTAAATCTTTTAAAGAACTTATGACGGTTAACAAAAAACTATATGGGAGTTTTAAAGAGGTATGCTTTGCCTATGGGCTCCTAAATGATGACAAAGAATGGACAAACGCTATAACAGAAGCAAGATTTTGGGCATTAGGACCACAGCTGCGTGACCTGTTTGTTACAATTTTGTTGTTCTGTGATGTAAGTAAGCCACTACAGTTGTGGGAGGAAAACTGGGAACATCCTTCCGAGGACATATTACACAATAAGCGTAAACTTATCATGTATCCTGAGCTGGAATTAACAGAAGAACAAATTAAAAACTATTGCTTGGTAGAAATCCAGGAATTGCTAAATAGGAATGGGAGGTCTTTGTCAGATTTCCATGATCTACCACGACCTGATCCAAAGTTGTTGATATAAATAATTCCTAAAAACGTTATTAATATTTTTCGATACCTCTACTTTTTGATAATCACAAAATGTAAAATCATTAAACGAAAGATTATGACGTAAACAAGTATTTAGTTGTAAATATCTATTTTAACAACTCAATCACTTAAGGTATGAATAAACAAATGCTTAATGCATTATATGATCAAAGGAACTTTTTCTTAATCACTAAACTTTTTTATAAAATGTCACAAACATTTTATATCTTTTAGAAAAACATTTTTGGTATTAAATAAATATTTTTAATCTATTATAAATATATGAATTCAAATTTTCAACCAAAAATGGCAAACATGTTCCAGAAAAACCTTCCCCACAAAAAGACAAAGCTGAGCAACGTTCGGAATGGGCGGCCCCCTTAATTTACTAGGCGGCCCCCTTAATTATTAAGGGGACCGCCCCCTATTTAAGGAGACCGCCCCGCTCCTCTAGCTCCTCAGCTTTGCCTATAAATACTGGTTCATTCCTGAACTTTTTCCTCACCTTTTGCACTAAAAACTTTTTGATTTAGATCTCATTTCATATCTTCAAAAACCCTTTGATCATATAATTATAAGCTTTTGTTTCAAGTGATCCAAAGCTTCAACCTCTCAAGTGCAAGAGAAGAATACTTCTATCCTTCAAGACAAGAAGTATTACAACTTGGTGTATCTCTTCCATCCAAGTTGTTGGTGTATCAAAATTGTAAATCATTCATTCATTTGTATAAGTTGTGTATATTTGTTAGATAGGTGTGAGCATAATTGTTTAGGCTAGATTAGTGTGTAAGTAGTGAAGTTGTGAAGAAGTTAAGGTGTGTAAGAAGTATAGCAAAGGTGTGAAGAAGTAGAGGCGTGAAGAAGTAGTATTAGGAAGTGAAGAAGTAGTGTATAGTTGTGAACTAGATTGTAGTTGTGAAGAAATAGTAGTGTTGTGAAGAAGAAGTAGAGTAGAAGTTGTGAAGTAGTTGTGGTGTGTAGTAGTCGTGGGAAGTCGTGAAGAAGTTGTGAAGCCGTAGTGAAGAAGTTGTGAAGAAGTTGTGATTGAAGTTGTGAGATTGGTTCTAGCTACGATTAGAACTCGACATTTAGCTTTGTGTCGTAAAATTGGTGTAAGCGAAAGTTGTGTAAGGTTTTCTCCGCCATAAGGGAGCTTGTTGACATAGTGAAGAAAACTCTCGAGTTAGGTGCTCGAGGAGTGGAGTAGGGCAAGGAAGGTGTCCTTGTAGCCGAACCACTATAAATCCTTTGTCTCGCGGTTCGATCTTTCCATCTCTATCTTTCATTACTTTACTTGCATTGTTAATTTAGATTTACTTATATTTGTTCATATTGTTCAAGAGTTGAGTTCACATAAATTCGAATCTAAGTTTTTAAAAGTAAACAAAGTTTTTATAATAAATTAAAAAGACGTAAAACTATTCAACCCCCCCTTCTAGTTTTCCACAATTGGTATCAGAGCCAGGTCAAACAAGATTTTTAAAATAAATTGTATTTTAAAACTTGAAACGATCTATGGAATCCGAAAAATATTTAGAAGGGCAATCTATGCAAAGACCACCACTATTTGAAAGTGATGGTTTTCTTTATTGAAAAAATAGATTCGAAACTTATGTGAAATCAAAAGATCTTGATCTTTGGCATGTTATTACCTATGGTGATTTTCCCCCTATTCAAAATAATCCTTTAACTAAAATAGATGAAATAGTATCTTTTGAAAAACAAAGTGATAATTTAAAAAGAAAACTTGCTAAAAATAATGAGGCAAAAGTGGTTATTTATAATGCGTTACCACGTAAAGAATACGAAAGGATCTTTATGTGTGAAACCGCAAAAGAAATTTGGAAATCCTTACTAATAACTCACCAAGGTAATAGTCAAGTCAAAGATAATAAAATAGATCTTCTTGTTCAACAATATGAACAATTTACGATTCTGGAAGAGGAATCAATAGATAATGCTTTTGCTAGGTTTAACACTATCATCACAAGTTTAAAAGCACTTGATGAGAGTTTTTCTAGTAAGAATTTTGTTAGGAAATTTCTTAGAGCTCTTCATCCAAAATGGCGGGCTAAAGTTACGGAAATTGAAGAATCGAAGAACTTGTCAACTCTTCAACTTGACGAGTTGATCGCCAACTTGAAAGTCTGCGAAGCAATAATAAAGAAAGACTCCGAGATGGTCAAAGGAAAAAGAGAGAAAAGCAAGTCAATTGCGTTGAAAGCTAGGAAAGAATCTAGTGACGAGGATAGCTCAACCTCTGAAAGTGATGACGAAGAATATGCCATGGCCGTAAGAGACTTCAAGAAATTCTTCAAAAGACGAGGAAGATTCGTTAGACAACCACATGATGAAAGAAAGGCATTCCAAAGAAACAAAGACGACAAAAGTAGCAAGAGCGAAAGGAAGTGCTTCAAATGCGGTGATCCAAATCACCTCATCGGAAAATGCCCAATGTTGTCAAGGGATCAAAATCAAAAGGCGTTCGTTGGAGGAGCATGGAGTGATAGCGATGAAGATGAGAAAGAAATAACAAAGGACGAAAAATGTCTTATAGCAAAGGCATCCAATGAGGTACTTTCCGAAACCGAATACTTTAGTGATGAAAATCAATCATTAGATGAAAAAGACCTAGATAATGAATATAATAGGTTATGCAAATTAGGTCAAAAGGTTATAGCTAAAAATAAGTCACTAAAACATATTAATAATCGATTAGAAAATGAAGTACTCAAATTAAAAATTAAACTACAACATTTAGAAAAAGGAAAAGAAGCTTTTATAGATTGTAAAACATGTCTAGAGGTCAAAAATGAAAACGAAAAACTTAAAGATAAAATTTCCAAGCTTGACAAGTTTAAAAATAGTAGTAACTCACTTAAGAAAATAATAAGTTGTAACACCCCAACCCGACAAGGGTAAAGATGTCACACTAATGGTTTCATATCAGATCAAAACAAAGCATACATTTCAAGTAATACAAGAAATCTCAAAAGTTACAAATGAAATACTGAAATTTACAAGGTTACAAAATGGGAATATCAATAACTACTAAGTCTAAAAATAATGACTTATAATCATTGCTAATCCATAAGCTATCAAAGTCTTCTAAGTCCAGGGTTCTCTCCACTCATAACCCAGCTTCCATCTAAAACACCTGCCGCAGGAAAAGAAATGCGGCTGAGCTTAAAAAGCCCAGTGAACAGATATATATAAACGAAAACGAAAACAAAAGAAAACGAACATGTATAGTTTGGTGCATTGGGTTTACAAAGGTATAGTCAAAAAGGTACAAAGTAAGAAAGGGAAAAGGGTCAGTAATCCACCACGAGCCCGAACACAAATCAAATATAGTAACCAAATCTTCATAATCATATAGAGGGGAGACCTCTCAGATAACCAGATAATATGAGGGGTGTCCTCATTCTTCAAATGGAGTCGCTAGCTCCTGAACTTGTGAAAGACGTGGATTGCACCCAGCATCAGTCACCGAACAATATATAATATCAAATCATGTTAAGTCCACGAACACGGACACGAACCTAGGATTGCAACCCATACGTCCCCCGAACAATAATATTGGCCATAATAAATAATAAAGCGCGCATGTCAAAACGGGGACGGTGTGAGAAATCACTCACCCACACGTGAGTCATGCCACTGGTGCATCAATGACACGGCCATGTTACCTTCATGGCTAGGAAACGAACTTGGCTCGGGTATCAAACTGAAGGGTCAAAGGTCAAAGGTCCAAATCACAGCAAAGGTTCAAATAGTCTAAGTCATCGAATCATAGTCAAAGTCCAAATATCAAAGGTTCATGGCAAAGGGTCATCTCCAATATCAAAGTCGATGAGTCAAAACGAACGGATCAAAGGTTCATAATCAAATGGTTCATTTAAATTAAATCTTTATCAAATGATTTTCATAAAAATGATCTTTAATAACGGTTTTCACAAAAGTAGTCTCATAAACGTTTAGTAAAATTCCAAATAAAAGTGGTATCTCATATTTCATAAACATCATTTTAAAATAAGTTTTCCTCAAAACATTTCCATGATATAATTGAAAAGGTTTTCACATCTAGTTACCAAAATCAAATGAACCTTCGAAGTATCAAGTGTTTCGAATACTAATAACACAAGGTAACGAACGAATATCAAATGGATCATTATAGAGGCTCAAAGCAAAAGGGTCATATCGAACATCAAAGTCAAAATGAATCAAACAAATGAACCAAAGTGTAGGGGAACATAGCAATGGCTTAGGGAATCTTAAAGCGAATTAAGATCAATGAGTCATGAGAAAGAAGACACCCTTACTGAAAAAGGGTAGAATATCTGTACCTTATACCGCAAGTGCAAACATATCTAGGACTATAAAGGTCGGAAACACTCCATCTTCAGCGAATCTACACGAATACATTGTCGTCTTATTATTAATATCTCCTTCAAATCATATTTCTCATTTTAGTCGGCTTTCCATTTTTAGTAACCTTCCAAATTTAGCAAGTTTCCAAAGTTTAAGGTTATATATAACAAGTTTCCATATTTTAGGGTTTTAATTTGTAAATATTCCAAAGTCAAAGGTCTAATATGAAAATATCTCAATTTACTCATTTAATACAGAAGTTATTCAGAATGACACTTTTAATCCTTTAAGTTTCACAAGTTACAGATTATACCCTTTTGGTTATTTAAATTACCAATTAAACCTTATAATTACATAAATCACAATTTAACCCTTATCATAATTATATTAACACATCAAGCGCTTTAATTTTACCAAATTACAGAATATACTCTTAAAATTAATATGTGGTACGAATCATATCCTTCATGTTTCAGAATTTACACAATTAGTCCTTTAACTTTATAAAACTTATAATTTAAATCACTAATTATTAATAATTACCTATTAATCCCATAAATATCCAAAATCACACATTACACTCTTAATATCATTATTTACACAGAAAAATCATAAGTTTCCTGAATTTACACTTTTAACCCCTCTATTTATTTAATTTGAAATTCGAATACAATATTTACAATTAAATCCATATCTTGCTAATTTTACACATAAGGACCCCATGTTATA
This sequence comes from Artemisia tridentata subsp. tridentata, assembly GCA_021014915.2. NCBI lineage: Eukaryota > Viridiplantae > Streptophyta > Magnoliopsida > Asterales > Asteraceae > Artemisia > Artemisia tridentata. The sequence goes on along the minus strand of CP139508.1, from coordinate 95,429,762 downwards.
ATTTTTACACATTAGTACAGACCTAATTAACATTATAAAAATAACCCACAAGTTTCATTAATTACAAAACACCCCCTTATATTTTATATTCAAATCGTTAACCACCAAAACAATTACAAACCCTAACCCTAATGTTTCCAATCATTAAGCCATCATTACCAATTCATTAATTAGTCATTTATTAGTAAGAATCCAGTTCCAAAACCCTAGACCACGATCGTAACCCCTAGGGTTTTTATTTTTCATTCAAATTTTGCAAACCCGATTACAAACAAAATTTACCCACGACTTATCTAGGCTTCTATAATTCATTCCATCATTTTTTCCAGATCATATAATTCATATAAGGTCCAAATAAAATAATCATAACACCCAGAAAATTTGTATTACGTATTTTAGAATTTATGCACGTTTTTTGCTATTATAATTAACACGATCCATTTTAGCTTGCATGATTCGAATTAGGAATTTTATATGAGTCATATGTAAAGTAAGGATCATAGGAAAAATACCAAATGATAATTCGAACGTGTAGATTAGCCGTGAGAATTATATACCCCTCGGATGGAACTAACGAACAAAGAAAACCCTAGCGATCAAACGAACGGCTCCACAACCCCAAGACTATTTTTCCTAGCCTCCTTGGATGAAGATCAACACCAGAAAAATGCTCCAAGACTTCCAGAAAATCGGATGGAAGAGATATGAATTTTAGTGTGAGATTTGGTTGCTTCGGTATTTTGTTAAAGGAAAATATTGATAGGTTAGCTAAATAAGGGTGATTGGCCGGGTTTAGGGGGAGGAATATGGGCTAAGAAACCGGCCATATAATGACCAAATCAAATGGTTTCCAAAATTTGATTATTTCCTAATTAATCTAGTAATTATCTAACTTTAACAAATTTTTAAATATAATATCTTAAATAAAAATTGTAATTCGGTTCATGTATAATATCTTGTGGTGAAATAATTATTTTTGGACAAATAAGAATGTTAAGAATGTTGCTTCATAATTATTTTATTTCATTTGTAGCTCATTACCAAGAGTTTGGGATTTATTTGATACTTTAAGTGCTTATTAATCAAATTTCAAGATTATAGGGGCAATTTGGTCTTTTTACATGATTTGAAATTTTGGGTATTACAACTTCTTCCCCTCTAAAAGAAAATTTTCGTCCTCGAAATTTGAAGTCGCAAGGTTAGACGAAGTCGCAGCAAATCGCAAAAGATCATCACAACATTCTCATGCCCGAGGAGGTTCTTCCAAAAGATCTTCAGACCAAAAGTTTCTCATGACTCGAATCAAAATGAGGTGGGTTCAAATTTTTCAGGAGAGGAAAAATTAGGTTGATTCAGAACAAAAGGTCCATGCAACATAAAATATACGATAGGTGAATCTTCAGGAAACTCATATAGAATACGAACAAGATTTCAAATCAAATTGAATGTGTCAACAGTAGAGAGCTCTACACAGAGTTTTCAAGATATATAACCGAGGTCAACAGAATGCAAATCGAGAGTTGATGGTGCGTGTGTATTGCTCTAATTCTTTTATATCCCCGGTGTGTCGTTGTGGTTTAGCAGTATTAATGTCTACTCAAGTTTTAAATTTATATTTAGCCGACTTATCAATAAAACACACACTTTAACGAGCAGTGTACCCGGTCAGTATGAATATAATGGTAAGTAGAGTGTCGATCACTAAGAGTGGAACGTATTATCTAGTTATTCTAATTAGTATTTTAATATCTTAAGTTAGCTATACAATCCTAATCTAACGCAAGGGGGTTCAGCCTGAGAGACTGACACGGTTTGATTATGATTAAATAGAAAACTAAACTAATGAGCACGAATCAGCGATTAGCACACACGTACACAGATAGATACTTGAGACAATAAGAAGACCTGTCCTGATAATTAAGTAGCTTGTCACTTGTTTTATTGCTAGTTTTATATGAAGTGTATATAATTAACCCTTTCTCGTTGGCTCTAATCTTATCGGCGAGTAAACCCTTAATGATCACTTATGTCTATCCCACTATCCTAGAAACAATAGAATAAATAGGCGAGGAAGGGGCATGGCGACCCAAGCAATGCTCAGCTAGACACAGAGGTTATCAATGCACTAATAAAAGTCACCAAAGACATCAACATATAAACTTTAATTAATGGGAAAGCAATTTTAAGGGGTGCCCATGATTTTCCGTAGTCACATGGAATCGGCCCATCAATCCTGATGAATTAAAGTGTACTAATACAATAAAACAAAACTACTTAATGAATTGAATACATGCAGGACCTTCTTACAGCTCTTGTATCTTCGTTTAGGGTGTGTCTTGTGCTGCTAATACGTCTGAATTCGTCTGGTATCTTGCACTGTCCAACTTAAGCTCGGTGTCTAAAAGATCTCGAAATTCGTCTGGCCTTGGGGTATTTATAGTTTCTGTCTGAGGGTTAGATGCGGCGCATAGGATAAGTAGATGCGGCGCATCGACTTAACTTCGCGTGGGGTCCAAGATTAATATATTCAGGAATATTCGTACACCGCCTTAAGATGCGGCGTAACTCCATTTATCCATGCGGCGCATGTCCTTTGCTGTCTTGGATCGTCACTTGTGAAATCTTGATAGTGATGCGCCGTATGTACGAAGTATGTTGCGGCGTATCTGGAGCAGAATGATCTTGATCTTGTACATTTTAGTAGACTCTTAACATCTTGCTTGTTTTGCTCCATAATTAGTCCAAAATCGCCAAGTTTCACATAATACTTGTTTTTACCTGAGAATTACAAAAGTAAACATTAACGTATCAATTCTCATATATAATTATAATAAACAAGTCAAATAAATAAGATAAATGATGATAATAAAATGTACTTATTTGAGTTCATCAAATATCCCCCCACTTGAACTTTACTTGTCCCCAAGTAAACCTTAGAATGAATTTTATGAAAATGTATCCTAAAAGATGTTAGGATTTATTTTTATATTTAAGCATGTATTCGTTTTGTCATAATTGCACAACCAAACACTTAACGAATTAGAAATAAAATAAAATATTTCGATAAAAGCAAATCTAATCGTTTAACTATCCAGTCGTGACGAATATTCTATCATAAGCTTGGCAAGTATATGCATCTCCCCCACTAAAGCTAAGGAATAACAAGTCTAAAGCGGTAAAAAAGGTTTGTTGGTTAAGGGTAAATCATTCTTCTTAATCTCTATCGATCTCATATTCCAGAAAAGGCGACAAAATCACAAATACATGATCGAATCCACGACCACGATACTTGCAATTGCTCAAATCCTTAACTCGAATAGGATAAAGATAGGACCAAGTAATCTTTACCAATAATATTATATCAAAAAGGGCGACAAAATCATAAATACATAGCCGAATCCACGACTACGATACTTAAGATTGCTCAAATCCCTAATCTCAATAAATCAAAGGTTTGGATAAAGAATGATATAGGGTATGGATAATATTTGGGATATAAATTGGTGTAAAATGAAAAATAAACAAAACAGATAAATTAAAATCCTAAGTGTGGTAAATTACTTTCTCAACCATCCCATGAATAAGACTCATATCATTGAATAACTCACGCTTTAACACTTGAAACACACGCTTTAGGTAGACACGAATTATACTCAACAATATCTCAATCAAAGAATAAACCTAGTTGGCGTTCCCATAACGGCCAACTCCCATTCAATCCATAAATATAATATATAACAAATAGTGGTGATATCGACCACTTAATACAAAACTTTACATAAGTTGGTTAAAACAAGCATCCAACTTTTCCTTTTTCTTTTTCTTTTCTATTTTTTTTTTTGATTTTTTTTTAACATCATAAATGTGTAAAATTTCACAACTTTTCTATCACTATTTTTCCGGATAATTTTTCCATACTCTTCATACTTTCAGAAATAACTGTAATAGCGAAAGTAGTAAACACACGAAAAATAAACTCAAAGTTATACAATATTTACTTTCATACCAATTGCATTGTGCAATTTCCTGACTCAACCAAAAATAATGAATTACGCACGCGAACACAGGTAATGTAAGGAAACACACTTTGCCTAAAGCAATTAACCACGGATTTTAATCTACAGGGTAGGCTAAGGTGTAAGGGTGTAACGAAACATTGTAACAAAGGTGTAAGAAACGAAAGAAATGGCTTTGAGTGTTTTTCTATGGGTATCTTACTCTAAAAGTGAGAATAACAAAGGGTTTATAAGGGGGTTAACTAACCAATGTAGTTAGTTAATATCACATAACATATAAAGGCTATTTAGGTGTAATCCTAGAAATTTACCAATTTAGACAAGTCATTCCAATTATATAGATAATACTTATTATGGTGGTCTCGAATAGTATATAAGCCAAGTTCTAAAGTTTACAAGTCACCGGCACACTCATAGATTTGTGAATTTTGAAAAGTTCACAATTTTTGGAAATAATGTTATGTGTGCAGCTATGTAATTTAGACTTTAAACAAAAACATGCTAAAAAATTTAAATTTCGATATATTAAGCGCATTTTAAGCATATTTTGAAAAAGTTTAGGACAAGTAAGTGTTCTAATTCTCCAATTCCCCCACTTAAGTTAAACAACGTCCTCGTTGTTTGTATCAAAGATTAAAAACTGGAAAATAAAAGAATTAGAACAGAAAAACTCCCCTGAGATTTGCTCGGTATGATCCTCCATTATTCGTATAAGAGAAAAAATCAACTATCTTGTGGATGAGAACGTTTAAGCTTCAAAAATGATGTATCCACAAAAATGCAGGAATCTATAATACCATTCAGACTTTAACACACCTGAATTAAGAAGGTTCAAACTTGCATAATACATTAGTAGTTAGTAAAAATAAAACTAAAAAATTAAACTGAAAATCATCAGGTCAGTCGATACGCCGTATCTTATGGAAAAAGATACGCCGTATCGAGCCTGGAATAAATACGAATCAGAATAAAAGATGCGTCGCATCCTTAAGCAGGGATGCGCCGCATTAAAATACTGACAGAAAGTTTTAAAGTTCAGAAAAATAAAATGCAGAAAAAAATAAAGATAGATATGATCTGTACATTTGATACGCCGCATTTCATGGAAGGAGATGCGCCGCATCGAAGTGCAGGTTTGACAGACTCGATACAAAATCAGAAAATAACACAAAAGATAAGCATGGGTTGCCTCTCACGAAGCGCTTGTTTTTGTTCGAGTCACGAGCCTGACTCCACCCTTATTTATTGTGTAATAGGGTGTTGTTCCCCCACTTGGGATCAAGTGCGGGTGATAATAGCAATAAACACGAAAAGAGTGTAAATTTTCTAGTAAAGATGGAAGAAATAAATAAAGATCATACCTTGGCAATATATTTACATCTTTCCTATTCTTACCCGGTTTGGTTGATAAATTGGATGACTTGACCATTCCATCTGAAAGAGTAGTGTGTTGAGGAAAAATGAGTCTCCTTTCTTCTTGGTTAGTCTCTTTGGTAGTAAGGCGTCCCTTGACTTCCGCAGAAGATGAGAAAGGGTCTTTAGCAAGTAAAAGTTCGAGTTCCTCTATATCCTTCATAGGGTCGAAATCATCATCTTCATCAATCATAGCAATGTTTAAGAGCTCATCACCAAATTCTTACTCGAGCTCCACCAAAAACGGGTTGATCACAGGTGCTTCATGTGCTTCAATAGGTAGTGTAATAAACTTGACCTCATCATTCTTTTGTTTTGCAACCTGTTTAGGAAAACTAGCAAGATTATTAGTAACGGGATTAATAATATTAAATAAATTTGTACCACTTTGTGTTGTAAGTGACTCCAATTCCTCTTGTGAATCTCCATCTTCAACTAGTGGTCTTGCAATTTCATAATCGTCCCGAATTTCATCCTTAAATAAGTAATCCCAGATTTCTTCAAAATCCCTCGTTGGGTCAAAATCTGGTTGAGGTATGTCATCATAAACTATGGCGTCAAATGGTTCGAAATCAAAATTAGAATACTTTTCATCTTCATCTGATGGATTGTCTAATGGTGGTAATACGATTGCAGAATATTCTTCAACGTAAGGTTCCGTATACACATCATCTTGTGCAATCTCCGGAGAAAAAGTACTATCAATAACAATTGTTGGAATTGGTTTCACGGTATATGACTCCTCCTCATCATCATTTGACATACACCAAGTGTGTTGAAATGATAATTTGTTTCTTTCTTTCCTTGACTTTTCTTGTCCTAAAATCAAGTATTCTTCCATAGTGATTTCTTTCGTCTCAATGACTTGTGCACCATATCTTGCTCTTTTCCAATCATACACCTGATTATTGCTCAAGGTTCTTTCCTCTATAAACTTGACATATTCTTCCATTGTAATATCCGGATCGTCTATCTTCCTGAAATAAAACTTACTCGTGCAAAAGAAGAGTGAAACAATCAAAGTAAAATAAAATTTGCTGATATCAGTAGACGATGTGCCGTATCCAAAAAGTTGGATACGCCGTATCTTATTTCGTTAAAATTTAATCAGATTTTTATTCAGAAAACAGATACGCCGCTTAGAATTAGAATGCGCCGTATTAGTTTTAAATTATCAAAAATCGATTATATTTATTAAAATTAAATGCGTCGTATTAACAAAAGCTAATGCGCCGTATCTTCGTTACGTTTCAATATACAAGATTTTCGATTCAGAAGATGCGCCGTATCGATAAAGATCGATGCGTCGTATCTGTTTAATAATTCGAAAACTGTTTTTAATTTAAATAGACAATATGCCGTATCTGTTAAAACAGATGCGTCGTATGGCGTTATCGTTTAGAAAAATTTCTTATTAAAAACGGGATACGCCGTATCTTGGGGAAAGATGCGTCGTACTCGAATTTATTAAACGCGTTGTATTTTATAAAAATTAAACGCAATACGCCGTATCTGCGAAAATAGATGCGCCGTATCGTTTGAATCAGCTCAGTACAACGATAGCAGAATGCAGAAAAAATAGAAAAAGAAAAATAAAAAATAAAAACAAACACAAAGAAACACAAATTAAAGAAAATAAAAACACACAAAAACAGAAAATATGCAAATAATACAATGAATGCAATTTATCTAATATACAACGGGGTTAGCGGTTAGAATCTAAAAATTAAAAAGAAAAAACCTAATTAAAATACTAATCAAATTAACAGATAATAACAATTCACTCCCCGGCAGCGGCGCCAAAAACTTGATGGTGCGTGTGTATTGCTCTAATTCTTTTATATCCACGGTGTGTCGTTGTGGTTTAGCAGTATTAATGCCTCCTCAAGTTTTAAATTTATATTTAGCCGACTTATCAATAAAACACACACTTTAACGAGCAGTATACCCGGTCAGTATGAATATAATGGTAAGTAGAGTGTCGATCACTAAGAGTGGAACGTATTATCTAGTTATTCTAATTAGTATTTTAATATCTTAAGTTAGCTATACAGTCCTAATCTAACGCAAGGTGGTTCAGCCTGAGAGACTGACACGGTTTGATTATGATTAAATAGAAAACTAAACTAATGAGCACGAATCAGCGATTAGCACACACGTACACAGATAGATACTTGAGACAATAAGAAGACCTGTCCTGATAATTAAGTAGCTTGTCACTTGTTTTATTGCTAGTTTTATATGAAGTGTATATAATTAACCCTTTCTCATTGGCTCTAATCTTATCGGCGAGTAAACCCTTAATGATCACTTATGTCTATCCCACTATCCTAGAAACGATAGAATAAATAGGCGAGGAAGGGGCATGGCGACCCAAGCAATGCCAGCTAGACACAGAGGTTATCAATGCACTAATAAAAGTTACCAAAGACATCAACATAAAAACTTTAATTAATGGGAAAGCAATTTTAAGGGGTGCCCATGATTTTCCGTAGTCACATGGAATCGGCCCATCAATCCTGATGAATTAAAGTGTACTAATACAATAAAACAAAACTACTTAATGAATTGAATACATGCAGGACCTTCTTACAGCTCTTGTATCTTCGTTTAGGGTGTGTCTTGTGCTGCTAATACGTCTGAATTCGTCTGGTATCTTGCACTGTCCAACTTAAGCTCGGTGTCTAAAAGATCTCGAAATTCGTCTGGCCTTAGGGTATTTATAGTTTCTATCTGAGGGTTAGATGCGGCGCATAGGATAAGTAGATGCGGCGCATCGACTTAACTTCGCGTGGGGTCCAAGATTAATATATTCAGGAATATTCGTACACCGCCTTAAGATGCGGCGTAACTCCATTTATCCATGCGGCGCATGTCCTTTGCTGTCTTGGATCGTCACTTGTGAAATCTTGATAGTGATGCGCCGTATGTACGAAGTATGTTGCGGCGTATCTGGAGCAGAATGATCTTGATCTTGTACATTTCAGTAGACTCTTAACATCTTGCTTGTTTTGCTCCATAATTAGTCCAAAATCGCCAAGTTTCACATAATACTTGTTTTTACCTGAGAATTACAAAAGTAAACATTAATGTATCAATTCTCATATATAATATAATAAAACAAGTCAAATAAATAAGATAAATGATGATAATAAAATGTACTTATTTGAGTTCATCAAGAGTTCAAACTCAATCAGATATCTAATGAACGAAAGCAGAGTATACGCATAGATAGGATGAACCTAAAGTCTCACTAAATCACGGATAATCCAACGGAGTTCAAATTCTTAACTTCTTAGGTACTCCCCAAGATATCCTATGGCCACAATGAGTGTACGTTATATGGTGTAAGTATTATCACGTTGATCAGGCGTCATAATACTAGCACCACATAATTATGCCTTCATGATGATCATACTTTATCTCAAGTCGTAATCAAAACCACCTATCTTAATCCACCTAGTACTTCTACAGCCTCGGAGGTCAACCAAAATCGAATGCCAAAGTCAAAAAGGGAAACAAAACTATTCGCAAGAGTATCAAAATCCCAGATTTCCTAGCAGAAATGAGGTATGCCGTCACAAGCATCATATCTTCCACAATGCGCCAAAATCTCTCAAAACAAAGTCATCACCGAACATACAAAAATAAACACGAATTGAAATGCTTCTAGGGAACTTAAATCATAAGAGGATCTTATTACGATATAACGAAACTGAAGAGGGTCAACGGAAATGAAAGTTAGACGCCAAGAACTTCGGCCTTCATAGAATCAATTCTTCCAAACATAAAGGGTCTGTTTCAAAAATCCGTTCATTCAACACATTCAATCTCTTCAAGTCCGGTTAATCTGTCTTCGTTGATCCGTCAATCTGGAAGTGAAACAGAATCGTGTACTTTTGTCTGGTTCATCAAGCCTCCTGCAGTTCTTCTTGGAATGTGATGGAGTAACGTGGATTTCTGGCACGATCTTTAAATCTCTTCATCATCCAGTCTGCTTCCGCTCTCAATTCATCTTAGTACAACCAAGATGAATAGGGAAGAGAGACTGCATGTCTTCATCAGCTCCAGGTTCGCCAGCTTGACTAGAATTTCTTCTTCTGCATCGCCAACACTTCCGCCTTGTAAGGAATGTCTTCTCTCATCAGGGTAGCCACCGTTGTTGTCAACTCCAGGTCAGGTATTGAAATAATTCTTCTTATGCGCTTCTAGTTGTCTTGATGCATACTGAAAACATTCTGTGCAGAAGGGGAGTGTCACCGAGTCTCTTTCTGATTTATCCCAAAATTGATCCGCCCGAGGGTGAGGAAACTAATTTCTATTTCAGCTTTTCCAAAACTCCATTCTCAATCAAACTAAGTTGTTTCTCTCGGTTCACGAATTTTCTCAATGGTATCATAAGTTGTAAACATCTTCCAGAGTGCACAAATGATCGACAAATTTCTAACAAAGTGCAAAAATGATTTTCATGCTTTTCCTCGTCTCCGAATGTACTATTAAGTCATACAATGACCATTTGTCCAAGTACTCACGAGAAAACATCATTTATCAAATTCGCAAAAACAGTCAGAGCTGTAGCTAATACTATTAGCGTCACTAACCGTCATAGCAGTCGTTTACAAAATGGAAGGCGATTCCAAGAATAAAATCAATTTATCAGAAGGAAACTTCGCGCTCTGAAATTAAACAAACACATGGTCGTTTCAGGGTGGAGGAATATTGGCTCCTAACGATATTACGGTTCAGCTTCTTCCTGGTCTTCGGTTGCTGCTCTTCCCGGTCGCTCAATTCAACAGGTATGATTCCGGACACATCTGAAAGACACTTTCGCTTAGTGACTAGACAATCTCTCGGCATCAAGTCAAATCCTTCTTCACATTCCGGTGGAAAAACATGTGGTTCAGTCACGAATCATATTCAGAAAACTCAGGGTGCCAAAACTCTCAAGATACGATTCATTCATTGGTGTACGAAATGAGTTCTAGGAAAAAATTCATAACCGCGAACGTAACACACGAGTCTCCAGAGTAATAGTGATAGCAAAGGGTTTAACAATCGGTAATCGTAGTAAGGAGTTCAAAATTGTTGCAAATGCCAAAGGTGAGATATAGAAGGGTAGTTGTCAATATTTAGAGTGATCCATCAACCAATTCCTTGCCAGAATAAAATCGAAGTTTAACTATTCGAAGAAAGGCAGATCAGCATAGCAAGGCTTATCGTTCAAAAGTGAGAGGGAAAACATTCTTATACTCGTGGTTACAACCACAAGACTTCTCATAGGGACGGAGATGGGTGAAACGAAATCAAATACTGTTGGAAGATTTATAGACGTTTACCAAAGCAAAAGACAAATAACAAAATGCATCAAGTACGTCATCGCCACGGAGATTCTCAGAAGGCCCGAGTAGGCATCAAAGTGATCAACAAAACGATTAGAGTGAAACGCGGGTCTTTATCAAAAGATCAACAGAAGGAATCTGAAGATAAGGATCAAACAGTGTCGGGCAATCATTATGCAATTTCAATGCCTTCACGATTTAGGTTAGGTTCAAATCTTAGGTGGTGCAAAGCATAAGCTTTCGATTTCCAAAAATGATATCAACAGACTCTAACCAAAAACAAAGCACGAATCAGAGTGATGCGGAAGCAAGGATATTTAAGCAAATGCCTTATAGTCTACCCATTCCTCACCGGTCAAAACTTAGGTTCCTATGGGGAAATCCTAAAGCAAATTTTCAAAGGTTGACTTACGAGCGCCTACAGGGAAAACTTAGTGGTCCTAACTTACACAGGTCAAGGGTAAATGTACTACGAATCGCAGCCTGTCTCTCTGACACCATAATTGTAACACCCCAACCCGACAAGGGTAAAGATGTCACACTAATGGTTTCATATCAGATCAAAACAAAGCATACATTTCAAGTAATACAAGAAATCTCAAAAGTTACAAATGAAATACTGAAATTTACAAGGTTACAAAATGGGAATATCAATAACTACTAAGTCTAAAAATAATGACTTCTAATCATTGCTAATCCATAAGCTATCAAAGTCTTCTAAGTCCGAGGTTCTCTCCACTCATAACCCAGCTTCCATCTAAAAAACCTGCCGCAGGAAAAGAAATGCGGCTGAGCTTAAAAAGCCCAGTGAACAGATATATATAAACGAAAACGAAAACAAAAGAAAACGAACATGTATAGTTTGGTGCATTGGGTTTACAAAGGTATAGTCAAAAAGGTACAAAGTAAGAAAGGGAAAAGGGTCAGTAATCCACCACGAGCCCGAACACAAATCAAATATAGTAACCAAATCTTCATAATCATATAGAGGGGAGACCTCTCAGATAACCAGATAATATGAGGGGTGTCCTCATTCTTCAAATGGAGTCGCTAGCTCCTGAACTTGTGAAAGACGTGGATTGCACGCAGCATCAGTCACCGAACAATATATAATATCAAATCATGTTAAGTCCACGAACACGGACACGAACCTAGGATTGCAACCCATACGTCCCCCGAACAATAATATTGGCCATAATAAATAATAAAGCGCGCATGTCAAAATGGGGACGGTGTGAGAAATCACTCACCCACACGTGAGTCATGCCACTGGTGCATCAATGACACGGCCATGTTACCTTCATGGCTAGGAAACGAACTTGGCTCGGGTATCAAACTGAAGGGTCAAAGGTCAAAGGTCCAAATCATAGCAAAGGTTCAAATAGTCTAAGTCATCGAATCATAGTCAAAGTCCAAATATCAAAGGTTCATGGCAAAGGGTCATCTCCAATATCAAAGTCGATGAGTCAAAACGAACGGATCAAAGGTTCATAATCAAATGGTTCATTTAAATTAAATCTTTATCAAATGATTTTCATAAAAATGATCTTTAATAACGGTTTTCACAAAAGTAGTCTCATAAACGTTTAGTAAAATTCCAAATAAAAGTGGTATCTCATATTTCATAAACATCATTTTAAAATAAGTTTTCCTCAAAGCATTTTCATGATATAATTGAAAAGGTTTTCACATCTAGTTACCAAAATCAAATGAACCTTCGAAGTATCAAGTGTTTCGAATACTAATAACACAAGGTAACGAACGAATATCAAATGGATCATTATAGAGGCTCAAAGCAAAAGGGTCATATCGAACATCAAAGTCAAAATGAATCAAACAAACGAACCAAAGTGTAGGGAACATAGCAATGGCTTAGGGAATCTTAAAACGAATCAAGATCAATGAGTCATGAGAAAGAAGACACCCTTACTGAAAAAGGGTAGAATATCTGTACCTTATACCGCAAGTGCAAACATATCTAGGACTATAAAGGTCGGAAACACTCCATCTTCAGCGAATCTACACGAATACATGGTCGTCTTATTATTAATATCTTCTTCAAATCAGATTTCTCATTTTAGTCGGCTTTCCATTTTTAGTAACCTTCCAAATTTAGCAAGTTTCCAAAGTTTAAGGTTATATATATAACAAGTTTCCATATTTTAGGGTTTTAATTTGTAAATATTCCAAAGTCAAAGGTCTAATATGAAAATATCTCAATTTACTCATTTAATACAGAAGTTATTCAGAATGACACTTTTAATCCTTTAAGTTTCACAAGTTACAGATTATACCCTTTTAGTTATTTAAATTACCAATTAAACCTTATAATTACATAAATCACAATTTAACCCTTATCATAATTATATTAACACATCAAGCGCTTTAATTTTACCAAATTATAGAATATACTCTTAAAATTAATATGTGGTACGAATCATATCCTTCATATTTCAGAATTTACACAATTAGTCCTTTAACTTTATAAAACTTATAATTTAAATCACTAATTATTAATAATTACCTATTAATCCCATAAATATCCAAAATCACACATTACACTCTTAATATCATTATTTACACAGAAAAATCATAAGTTTCCTGAATTTACACTTTTAACCCCTCTATTTATTTAATTTGAAATTCGAATACAATATTTACAATTAAATCCATATCTTGCTAATTTTACACATTAGGACCCCATGTTATAATTTTTACACATTAGTACAGACCTAATTAACATTATAAAAATAACCCACAAGTTCCATTAATTATAAAACACCCCCTTATATTTTATATTCAAATCGTTAACCACCAAAACAATTACAAACCCTAACCCTAATGTTTCCAATCATTAAGCCATCATTACCAATTCATTAATTAGTCATTTATTAGTAAGAATCCAGTTCCAAAACCCTAGACCACGATCGTAACCCCTAGGGTTTTTATTTTTCATTCGAATTTTGCAAACCCGATTACAAACAAAATTTACCCACGACTTATCTAGGCTTCTATAATTCGTTCCATCATTTTTCCCAGATCATATAATTCATATAAGGTCCAAATAAAATAATCATAACACCCAGAAAATTCGTATTACATATTTTAGAATTTATGCATGTTTTTGGCTATTATAATTAACACGATCCATTTTAGCTTGCATGATTCGAATTAGGCATTTTATATGAGTCATATGTAAAGTAAGGATCATAGGAAAAATACCAAATGATAATTCGAACGTGTAGATTAGCTGTGGGAATTATATACCCCTCGGATGGAACTAACGAACAAAGAAAACCCTAGCGATCAAACGAATGGCTCCACAACCCCAATACTATTTTTCCTAGCCTCCTTGGATGAAGATCAACACCAGAAATATGCTCCAAGACTTCCAGAAAATTGGATGGAAGAGATATGAATTTTAGTATGAGATTTGGTTGCTTCGGTATTTTGTTAAAGGAAGATATTGATAGGTTAGCTAAATAAGGGTGATTGGCCGGGTTTAGGGGGAGGAATATGGGCTAAGAAACCGGCCATATAATGACCAAATCAAATGGTTTCCAAAATTTGATTATTTCCTAATTAATCTTGTAATTATCTAACTTTAACAAATTTTTAAATATAATATCTTAAATAAAAATTGTAATTCGGTTCATGTATAATATCTTGTGGTGAAATAATTATTTTTGGACAAATAAGAATGTTAAGAATGTTGCTTCATAATTATTTTATTTCATTTGTAGCTCATTACCAAGAGTTTGGGATTTATTTGATACTTTAAGTGCTTATTAATCAAATTTCAAGATTATAAGGGCAATTTGGTCTTTTTACATGATTTGAAATTTTGGGTATTACATAAGTGTTCAAGGAACTTCGGGAGATAAAACCGGTCTAGGATTCAACAACTCAAATAATGTTTCAACTAGTGAAAATAAAAATGTAAAGTTTGAATGTCAATCTAGTAAACAAAAACCATTATAGTCAAAACCTAAGTATATACTTATAAAAGATAGAAAAATACCTATTGCGAGTGATGAGGAAGTAAAATGTTTTTATAAACCATCATTAAAAGCCGAAACCGGATTTTCTAAACCGAAATTAAGATCTAAAACTCCACCTCCAAATAGACCAAATAATCCTCATCCTCGGTCTAAAACCCCTCAACCTAGAAGAAATCAAGGTAGACAAAACTTTCCAAATAATAATAATCACCCAATGTGGAATTATTCACTTCAACCAAGTTTCAACCCTTGGGGAATACTTTCACTATACATGCAAATGCAAACCATGTTTGGTTCAAACAATTTTGGACAAATGAGACAATGGGGACCAAGTGGCTAAATCGTCACTCATTGAATAATTCAGAAACTCATCTATGTTTGGCTTCTATAAGTCAATATGACACCTTGAAGCGTTTGAAGAAAAATCTACTGAAGACTAAAAGGTACGCTTTCCTTTTAAGCTCATTGTTATAATATATGCTTAGATTAATGACTAGTTATTTTATGCCCATTTAGCTCATAATACCTAGTTATATATATATATATATATATATATATATATATATATATATATATATATATATATATATATATATATATATATATATATATATATATATATGCATACATAATAGCTTATATGAATCTACTTATAACCTAGAATCACGTATTCTTTTCCCTTGGCCCTCTTAAGCTATAACATTTAAAATGGAAATATTCTATGTCCACTATTAGAAAACTCATGGTGATGAAGTGAAATGAGTTAAGTGGATTAATCATTAACATAGAAGTAAGATTAGATTTCTCGCGTTAGAAAACTATGGATGAAACAAGCTCTCGTAGACTATGGCATCAAATTAGATAAGTGTGCGACAACAAAGGAGCTATAGATGTTAGGTTATACCCCGTTCAACACTCTTGCATCAAACATATAGAATTTCGTCATCACTTCCTTATGACCATAGAATATGTAGAAAAGGGTAGCATGTGACAATAGTCTTAACCAATTCCCTTGAGCATGAGATCTTTAACAACCATCTTTTAAAATCTAGGATTAATGGTATTTGTTGTCAAAAATCTAGTATCTTTAAAAATATACATAAACTTCACATTTTGGAAAAATAATTTTTTTTTTGGCTATTTCACTTTTCTATTAACATGTTTTACTATCTCATTTTTCTTCTTAATCTATGTCCATAATTCTGTTTTGATCAAAGTCAAAGATTGAGAATTTTTTTTTCTTACCCATTCTTCATAAACACATTTTGAAATAAAACACAATTTATTTTATTCAAATAACTTTCACATCTACATAAAAACCCACTTTCAAACATTGTTGAATAATGCTAAAAACATTTCTTTAAATCATGCATGGTGATCTCATATTTGTCATCTATATTTATGTACATGACATTTATAAGTGAACTAATTCAAATCAAGCGGACCATGGTTTGTCTATTAAGATTTTGTTTGTAACAAGTCTAGAAGTCCATGCTATCTTAAGTTCCCATTTATTGCACATAGGCACACATTAGGATCCATCAAATAGTTCATTAATCTTCCCATTTACATATAATTAAGAAAATACTTGGTGTAGTTTATTGTTTCCTAGTCCATATATATTACTTGCTTGATGAGTATGTTTACATGCTAGATGAAATTACTTGTTTGCTTAATCTCTTTAATTAACATGTTTTGCATAAATATCTATTACATGCTTAATTGCCTCAAAGAGTTGGACTTGCTTGAAACTAAAGCCAAAAACACAACCCTTTCTACAATTTTCTGCCAAAAACCCATTTCTAGTCATCTGGGAACCAACAGATGGGCGGCCCCCTTAAATCATAAGGCGGCCCCCTTAATATTTAAGGGGACCGGCCCCTATTTAAGGGGACCGGCCATCTGATGGTTGAAGGTGCTGTTTCCTTTTCTACTTTTTAGCCCATTTCATCCTACACTTCCCAAAATTCACAAACATATCTTATTCCAATCCATCCAACATATTTTATCTATTCCTTAATCCCATCAATCCTACACTATAAACACTCCCATTCCTCATAATCTTCCATCATCTCATCGCGCCATCTCCCATCAAACCAAAGCCAAAATCCTCAAGGTTAGCAAGGATGACCCAAAAAACCCGTTTGGAGAAGAAAACCAAACCCCCGAAACAAGTCCATCACAACAAATGATGTGGCTAAACAACCAACACCTCCACCCACATTTGTTCCCAATTATACTCCCAATCCTCAAGCTCATTCCAACGAATCCTTTCACAAACCTCATCATAATAACCAACCATCCATTTTTGCTCACAAAAATACATCATCATCTCACCCAAATAATTCTTATGAAGAACATGCTCAATCTCGAAATAACAATCCTAATTTCATCACCAACACCTCACATCATGTTTCACCTACCAATGCACCATCCAAAACACCCTCCACTCATGAAATATCCTTTTCTTCCGTGCCTTCATCTTCATCCATTAATGATTACCCAAACTCAAAAATGTCTCCATCACCAAAAGTATAACCACACTCCACCATCATAACCTTCTTCCAAACACTTGAAGTTCATTGAAGAACTTAAAGAAGCCCATGAGCTTTGTGCTCTTCTTGCCTTACACCTTGCTCAACGCAAGATTGGATCAACTCCCTTCTAGCCCTCCTTCATCACAAAATAACCTCAACCTCCACCTTCGTTCCAAACTACACATCTCAACCTCAAACTAATCTCAATGAAACCCTTCAAAACCCTCATCATATTGGTCAAACATCCAAGTTTACTTCCAACTACACACTCAAATTTCATC
This sequence comes from Artemisia tridentata subsp. tridentata, assembly GCA_021014915.2. Lineage (NCBI taxonomy): Eukaryota > Viridiplantae > Streptophyta > Magnoliopsida > Asterales > Asteraceae > Artemisia > Artemisia tridentata. Next base: position 95,412,175 of record CP139508.1, on the reverse strand, counting down.
CACTTCCACCAAATGATCAAATCCACATTCTCACGGAAAAGGAAAGGTTCCGTGAAGATATAAACCAAATCCATGACCTTTGTGATCTCCTTGCTATACACCTCGCACAACACAACAAGGGCCAACCTCGATCCTCCATCCTCACTCTACTCAAATTGCTTACCTCACTCCGCTCCAAACTCTCTACCTCCAAACTCTCCACCTCCAAAAATATACCTCTATTAATCCAACATTCCTACCCTCACTCTACCATCAACCATCTAAGCATACTATATGCTTATGTTTCTTATTTTCCAAGCTTTCGTGTCGCAAGCAAGTCCGAAAGCTCTCTTTGGCAATTTAGGACCTTTTTCTTGTTATATGTTTCAAGCATACTAAATGTCGTTGCAATGATTATGTGTTTCACATAATCACTTTAAATTAATGAATGTCTTGCTATGTGTTCTTAATATTTGTTTGCCATGATTGATTGTTTGCCATGATTGTTGTTTTTATATTCCATATTTTGCTATGTATGCTTGTACTTCTAAAATTTTTCTTGCAAGTATTCCATATCTCGATTCCTTGATGCCCTCAAACGAGGGGGAGCACACATCAAGGGGGAGTTCTCGTTCCGACAAATTTTGCATCAAAAACTTGTCGGCATAACCTTTTTGATTCTACAAAAAGGGGGAGAAGTAGATATAAACTCACTAAATACTTGTCTGAAAATTAATTTTTAATTTAATGAGTTTAGATTTTGTAATCATCAAAAAGGGGGAGATTGTTGATATAAATAATGCCTAAAAACGTTATTAATATTTTTCGATACCTCTACGTTTTGATAATCACAAAATGTAAAATCATTAAACGAAAGATTATGACGTAAACAAGTATTTAGTTGTAAATATCTATTTTAACAACTCAATCACTTAAGGTATGAATAAACAAATGCTTAATGCATTATATGATCAAAGGAACTTTTTCTTAATCACTAAACTTTTTATAAAATGTCACAAACATTTTATATCTTTTAGAAAAACATTTTTTGTAATAAATAAATATGTTTAATCTATTATAAATATATGAATTCAAAATTTCAACCAAAAATGGCAAAAATGTTCCAGAAAAACCTTCCCCACAAAAAGACAAAGCTGAGCAACGTTCGGAATGGGCGGCCCCCTTAATTTACTAGGCGGCCCCCTTAATTATTAAGGGGACCGCCCCGCTCCTCTAGCTCCTCAGCTTTGCCTATAAATACTGGTTCATTCCTGGACTTTTTCCTCACCTTTTGCACTAAAAACTTTCTGATTTAGATCTCATTTCATATCTTCAAAAACCCTTTGATCATATAATTATAAGCTTTTGTTTCAAGTGATCCAAAGCTTCAACCTCTCAAGTGCAAGAGAAGAATACTTCTATCCTTCAAGACAAGAAGTATTACAACTTGGTGTATCTCTTCCATCCAAGTTGTTGGTGTATCAAAATTGTAAATCATTCATTCATTTGTATAAGTTGTGTATATTTGTTAGATAGGTGTGAGCATAATTGTTTAGGCTAGATTAGTGTGTAAGTAGTGAAGTTGTGAAGAAGTTAAGGTGTGTAAGAAGTATAGCAAAGGTGTGAAGAAGTAGAGGCATGAAGAAGTAGTATTAGGAAGTGAAGAAGTAGTGTATAGTTGTGAACTAGATTGTAGTTGTGAAGAAATAGTAGTGTTGTGAAGAAGAAGTAGAGTAGAAGTTGTGAAGTAGTTGTGGTGTGTAGTAGTCGTGGGAAGTCGTGAAGAAGTTGTGAAGCCGTAGTGAAGAAGTTGTGAAGAAGTCGTGAAGAAGTTGTGATTGAAGTTGTGAGATTGGTTCTAGCTACGATTAGAACTCGACATTTAGCTTTGTGTCGTAAAATTGGTGTAAGCGAAAGTTGTGTAAGGTTTTCTCCGCCATAAGGGAGCTTGTTGACATAGTGAAGAAAACTCTCGAGTTAGGTGCTCAAGGAGTGGAGTAGGGCAAGGAAGGTGTCCTTGTAGCCGAACCACTATAAATCCTTTGTCTCGCGGTTCGATCTTTCCATCTCTATCTTTCATTTCATTTCATTACTTTATTTGCATTGTTAATTTAGATTTACTTATATTTGTTTATATTGTTCAAGAGTTGAGTTCACATAAATTCGAATCTAAGTTTTTAAAAGTAAACAAAGTTTTTATAATAAATTAAAAAGACGTAAAACTATTCAACCCCCCTTCTAGTTTTCCACAAAAGCTACTAACAAACATGGACAACCGCTTGATCAGAGAAGCCCTAGATTTTGATATGAAAAAAAGCAAAATTGACCATGAACATCTTCATTCGTTGTTAAACCCCGAACAACGTCTGATATATGAAGAGGTTATTGAATCGGTACATAATTAGAAAGGCAAATTTTACTTTTTTTATGGGCCTGAGGGTACCGGGAAGACGTTCTTTTATAAGACCATCATTGCGAGGCTAAGATCTGAACGAAAAATCGTGCTGGCGGTCGCATCTTCAAGTATGGTGTTTTATTAATAATTTTTTATTTCTACATCATCTGATGCTTAAATTACAACAATTATTTCAATTTAGACATACCAATATCCTAACTTGAACCCTTTCATTGGATTAGGGATAGCTTCGTTACTACTTCCAGGAGGGAGAACCGCCCATAGCAGGTTCGTCATACCATTAGAATTAATGGAAAATAGCACGTGTGGCATAAAACAAAACACTCACTTGGCTGAGCTTATGCAACAAGTCGAGCTAATTATTTGGGATGAGGCACCAATGACTCAAAAGTATGCATTTGAGGCGTTGGACAGAACTCTAAGAGATATATTGGGGTACCGGGATTCAGACAAACGGAATCAGATATTTGGTGGTCTTACAGTATTACTTGGCGGTGACTTTAGACAAGTTCTACCGGTTATCCCAAAGATAAAAGGCAGGAGGTGGTCAACGCGTGTATAAACCGATCTGATTTGTGGAAATCTTGCAAGGTTTTCACGCTTACAAGGAACATGAGAGTAAACGAGTATTCTGCGAATGATGCAGTCGATACACGAAAACAGGAATTCAATAAATGGGTTTTGGATTTGGGTGATGGGAATTTTTCATCTAAAAGCAAAGAAGGGGAAGGTGAGCCAACATGGATTGAGATTCCCAAAGATTTCATTATAAAATCAGGCAGCTGCCCTATCGAGCAGATTGTGCACGAAACCTTTCCTGATTTTACTACACGGCAAAGTGAGGGTGCATATCTAAAATAAAGGGCGATACTCACTCCAAGAAATGATGATGCTGATGCAATAAATGCCTATATGTTTAAGAAGTTGGGAGGTTCAATTAAGACATACAATAGTGCAGACGAAGTGTGTAAAGCATCCACCGATATTCTAGACCAACAACACCTGTATCCTGTTGAGTTCTTAAATTCCTTAAATTTCCCAGGAATGCCACCTCATGAGCTGTGCTTAAAAAAAGAATTACCCGTTATGCTCTTAAGGAATGTTAACCCAGCACAGGGTTTATGTAATGGAACTCGGCTTATTATCACCGATCTTGGTGAATTTGTTATTCGGGCAAAAATCCTAACTGGGTCAAAAATAGGTGACACTGTCCTGATTCCAAGGATCACGCTGACGTCCACGCAAACACAATGGCCATTCATAATGAAACGCAGACAGTTTACGTGGCACTTTCTTATGTAGGTGTCTATTTGCCAGAACCTGTTTTCAGTCACGGCCAACTTTACGTGGCAGCTTCTAGAGTTACAAGCCCCAATGGCCTGAAAATCCTAATGAAGGAGGACGAAGACAAAGAATTCAAGAACCGAACCCGGAATATTGTTTTCAAAGAGACATTTGCAAACTTATCTTAATATGTCAATCTCTATTTCAAATAGTTAATATAAATCAACTATTTATACATAAGAAGTTTTAAATAACGTATCTTTATTCATTGCCATAAATATTTATCCATTTGCCAACCATCGTGCAATACAACATACAAAACTGGATAACTTTTCAAAGTTAGCAGTACTAACTACTACTAGCAGTACTAACTATATAACTAGCAGTACTAATTAAAGCTAGCAGTACTAACTACTACTGCTATGTGGAATAATCTAACTTCAACTCAGTAAACACGTACAACTCTGAATCGAAAAAGTTACGGCTATTACTAAAAAAATCACATTCAACGCATAAACGTTTCTATTGATGTTGATTGTTAAAGATCGACAAAGATAGCATATCTTATAATTGTTTTGCAAATTAAAGATCATCAAACTTTTAAATTGGATTACTTCAAAATATAAAATAAAAATTGTATAGCAGTTGATATCATTAACAATAATACCACAGCTTATTAATGTATAATCAATTAAAGTTAATAATAATACCACAGCTTATTAATGTATAATCAATTAAATTTATGACTAATCTGAAGTTACAAACCTTTTTGTAACTGCTGGGAATCTACAAGGCTCTCTAAGGCTTTTAAAAAGCCACACTCTAACCTTCACCTCCACTGATCTAGTTCTTTGTTCACCCTCACATATCTACTGTCCATATCATAAGCTCATGGCATACAACAAAGAAACAATCAGTCAGTACTTTCACATGACGATAAGGGAAGCTGCCAAAGAGCTTAATGTTGGTTTATCTACTTTGAAATATAACTGCAGATATGTTGGTATTAAGCGTTGGCCTCATCGTAAGATTAAAAGTGTAAATACATTAATCAACGATTTTCAGGTTATAAATTAAATGAAACTAACCTTTTATTTTGAACTTTAAATAAAATCTCTTTTTCATAACTGTATTGACTGCAATGTTCTTTGCATTATAGGCTGAGAATGGAGGTGCACAACCTGAAAATGACAAGCGCGAAATAATAAAAATGCTGAAGGAAGAGAAAAGGCAGCTGGAACATACCCCAGATTTACCACTTGCCAGAACCACCAAAAAGTTGAGGGCATGTAATTTCAAAGCTAAGTACGAAAGAAGGAAACATGTCCGTTTGGTATTGTCGTTATCAAACCAAACCGCGATAAATGTTATACCGTTGCAATGTGTATATCCTACCAATGACTCAGCACATGAAGAAATGGATGATGCTTATGGAAATGATAGTCATAACCATGAATACTGAATATTGGTATCGACATCTTACAACTTTAAGGAAAATGTTTAGTACTAAATGATGAATCTTTCCTATTTTTAAGTTTTGTCAATTTCAATAAATGTTTATGAGCTTATTTCAGTTTTAATACAAGTTCAAAATATGCCATCTAATCACTATTTAATTTCAAATATCTCTAAAATGCTTATTCGTAATCACTTATCTAGCACTATAAGCAGATAAAGCCCGAAAGCTGCTAATGAACTCAGATGAACAACCAAATCCAATTACTCTATTAGTGTTAATCAAAATAGCAACCAAATCAATTTAGAACTTGAAGCATGTATAAGCTTCTTTAAACGCCTTATATACTATACAGTTAACTTCTTTCAATATTGCATCTACAAATTAAAAATGCTTTGGTTAATCTTAACTTTACATGCCCTATTCATGATCGCGAATGACCCGAAACTTACTATGTTCAACATCTTATTCACAACTTGCTAATTTCAATTTCAACAACATGTTATAACCACAGTGGACTATAGTCCAAATCACTTTCATATTTGCTTATTTCGCATATTAACAAATAATCCCAAACACTCTATAACATCTACAAGCAGACAACAAGAATCAAACAGCCCCCAATAATCCATCCGAACCACAAAAACATTATCAGGTAATAATCCTAAGATGAATCCACAAATTTTTAAACACACCCATTAAACTAATAACGCTCAAATCCAATTCCCATGTACAAAATCCAATTAGCATACATAAAAAATAGACTAATACCTTAACAACTCAATCAACGCTCAGATCAATGCCTGTAGCGATGATAAAACAATCAAGCCCTTAAAGATAGCGTTTAATTTGATTGTTTATTGTTTGATTTCATTTTTGTAACTTCAAACTCAAACCCCCAAAATCACTATACACACCTGTTTCACCAATATGCGTTTTTTATGTGTGTTTTATTTATGTGTGTGAGAGATAAAATAAGTCAACTACTTATAAATAAAGGATATCTTTAAAAAATAAAAATAAATAAATAAATAAATAAATAAAATAAATAAAAATTGAGACCTTAAACCAGTAATATTTATTCATTATAAACTACTCCATACATGATTACAGCTTACACTTCATCATAACATCAACAAGCAAAAAACATCCAAACCAACCAAACTACCTACATGATTCACTAACCCAAAAGACATCAAACAACCATGCGCCTCTAGCCCTAATCATACTTCTCCAAGATGGCAATGGTATCCTCCTTCTTGGTTATAAGAGCATGAATTTCAACCAAAATGGCCGAAAAGGACTCCAGCAAACGGCGCTCCATCACTTGAAGCTCACGAAGGGACTCATAAGTATCATCAGCAGATTCTTCTTCATCAAAGTTAAGCTCTAAAACCTCACACATTCTCTCGGTGCGCTTATCAACATTTATATGCAGCTCATCGCGTCGCTCACCCAACCACATGATCATTGCTTCATTTATTGGAATTTCTTGACTCATCAGGAACTTGAAACATTGGTGTAGCTTCTCAGACCCACACATATCTTGCAGTTCATTGAGATAAGGAGTTCCAGACATTTTTTTGAAGATGAATGATAATGGTTAAGTAATATTTTGTGTTTTGTTTACATATAATCATTAAAACAATCACTAACTCTAAATATATAACGAAAACTGTATACATATAATCATTGAAATAATTAAACTGAGTAATAATTATGCAGTCTGTACATCTCCTCAGGCAACTCAATCAAATTAGTTATAAACTCTAATTAATGTCACTTGGAACCCATACACGTTTAATTTATACGAGGCATGATACAACCCGTGCGATGCACAGGCTTGTTTGCTGACTAATTAAATTGTTTTCCTTAACGTTGATGCATCTTTATCTTTGTCGGGTCGGGGTAGCACGTGATGGCAATCAATGTTTTCCAATATGCAACACCTTATTGATACTATGTTACAGGTTTTCAGCATGTGTTTACATTCACAAATGATAAAGCATGACCAACTATGAGTTTTGTGTTTACATTTGTCAACGGAGGCACTATTCTTATGTTTCTACTTAACTTGTAAACATAAAGACTAAATGAGTCCACCACACGTGTTCATTATAATAAGGTTGCACCACATTTTTCCTAGCCGATCCTTCTTAGCCTTTCCAGATCCCTTGCCCTTAGTGTCGCCCTCCAAGTGGGGCGGCATGTTATCAGTTATAAAAACTTTGAAGAATATGGAATAGAGTCTTTCACATTAAGCTCCCTGCTCAACCTAAAAAACCTTTGAAGATGAAAGTTATGGATGGTAAGAAAGTGATGACAAATATATCTTACTACCATGCATCCATTACGTAGTTACGTACTACTGTTAGTAGAACTTTTGACTTCTCACTACTAAAATGATAAAAATAAAGAAAAGTTCATATATACAACAGATTGCCCTTAGGCTTCGTTCTTCACTATAAACCACATCCAACCAAAAACAAATGATATAAAATTCATAAAACATTTTTATTTACACTTTCAGCTTATATTGAAATATTTATAAGATTTAACATAGTGCGCTTACATTTAAGGGATATATTTCAACTATAAAATAAACATAAAAATGAAAAGTTGACATTCGTTATTTGTGTTATCTTTTGAAGTGCATTAACAGACATTAACTTATGGAGTGAAGCTAAGATCATGTTTAAAAGAAATGTATCAAATCGATTAAAATATTCTAGCTTTTTTATATTGTTATAAAATCATGATAAGATCAAAATTATTGCAATATTAGACTTATTTTGATCGTATTTTGAAAACCTTTTGATTGGTTTTTTCTAAAAATTAAATATTTCGTTTGATTTCCGTAAAAATCAAATTATAATAGCACTTGTAAGTTCTTTGTCATTAGCTAATATTTAGAGGGTTAAAACAAAATTTTTCATTAAATGTTACCAACCTACCCCAAACCCACATTTATGGAACCCAGTTTTTCTTTACCTCACAAATTGTAACATGCCATTTTTTAATAACATTATCATTGTAAAAGTTAGTTCATAATTGCATTTATATAATATAATATAGATATAAATGCCTACGTTATCAAACGAACACCCTCTTAAGTCAAACGCTCCACCTCTTTTTTACCCAGCCACACATTCTCACCGCGCCTCCCTTATCACTTCCATTTCAACTAATCAAACGAACCCTTCAAACATTTACTCTCATTATTTATTTCGAAGCACAAACCAAACAAACCTTTTTCATTTCTGTATAAAGAAAAAAACAAACGACGAACCATTTTGTCTTGTATTTTCTGCTTATGTTCGGTTTATGAAAGCTTCAAAAGTTTTCGTCTTCAAGATCTTTGAGAGGTCTCAGGTAGGTTTCGTTTTGTTTTTGGTTTGAATGTTTGATAGATCAATGATGGGTTGTTTTAGATCTTTAAAGAAACGAATCTGAGATCTTTGATGGTTTTAATAGCCACAAAATAATCATCGGAACCACTGAAACAACAACGAAACCACCTAAGCTCGAAACACCACCTCTTAAATTTAGATTCGGTGGTGTCGGCGGCGGAAACAGTTGATCTTGGCAGCGGTTCCGGTTGCTGTGGCGGTGGATGAGTATGCTGTGAACCTGGATTGTGCTATTTATAGGGGAGTATAATACTTCGGTTCATAATTGCTGTTGATGGTTCATATTCATTTTCATGATTACATCTTGTGAAATTAATTGTGAGGCTTTCCAAATCGTGTATTTAATCTTTAACTAATTGCAGGCCATATGAAATTAACTGTGAGCCTTTACAAATCGTGTATTTAATCTTTAGTCAAATCCTCTTCCACATAGGTATAGAAGTTCTGTTTGTAGTTATTTTGGTGTGCATACTAATGTTTGTACGGTACTTATTGTTGTGCACAACCACCCTTGTGCATTGAATTAAGGTACTCAACTTTTAGGTATAATAGATTTGTTATCATAAGATAAATTGCAAAAGGCTTTATAATACACATCTAATATGTGTTTTATTCTCCAACTTACTCCAAAATATGACCATTGTAATATAACTAATTTGTGCTTCTTTTTATTCAAAACACAAAATATAACATGTAAAAAAGTAAAGTATGTATCAATAACTATATTTGAAATGATCACTTCATATGCCATTACTTATAATATAAATGATGAATATGAATCGTGTGTATTATGGGTCATTTAAAAACATTCTCATAATATGTAACTTTAAGCCCAAAACATGTATGAAACCAAAACTATATACACGTGAATGTGTGGTTGAGCCAAAAATATAGTGAGTAAGTGTATAGAAAACTAATTTGTGCTTCTTTTTATTCAAAACACAAAATATAACATGTAAAAAAGTAAAGTATGTATCAATAACTATATTTGAAATGATCACTTCATATGCCATTACTTATAATATAAATGATGAATATGAATCGTGTGTATTATGGGTCATTTAAAAACATTCTCATAATATGTAACTTTAAGCCCAAAACATGTATGAAACCAAAACTATATACACGTGAATGTGTGGTTGAGCCAAAAATATAGTGAGTAAGTGTATAGAAAACTTTGGGTTTTCAAATAAAATAATTACAACAATAAGAATAGGGTACTTAACTACACCAATACATTACATATAACTAATTATCTAAAACTTATACTAAAAAAAAAAAAAAAAAAAAAAAAAAAAAAAAAAAAAAAAACTACGAGCTTCTCAAAAAGCAACAAACAACATATGACGCAATCTTTACAACACATTGATATAAATTAAACCTTCTGCACATTACATATAAGTGATTATATAAAACTTATATTACAAACATTGACGCACAATTGATAAAAAGTATATAAACATCTGCACAAACATTACGTATAAAACACGTAGAAATTCAACCAATAACCCAGCCGGTGCATCGCACGGGTTCGTAAAGCCTCGTATATGTACATACATCTTATTGAAACTGGAATCATTTAATGCACTACTCATCAAACCATTAAATTTTCAACACGAGCAAAGTAAAAGCTTTTGAAAACACTAATTGTATGTTACTATGTTATAAAAGAGAATGTTTGTAGTGAAGTAATTATTATCTCTTATAATTAATCTGGTACACATCATTCAAAAGTATTTACTTTTCGAATTGAACTTAGGTAACTAAACATTTAGCGAGTCGTACTTAAACCACTCTACATATTAGTAGGAGAGATACCAATAAAACGTATTTAAAGCAACAAACAAATCATCAAAGTAACTTTCATGCGATGGAGGATCTAAATAGAATAATACCCTAAGGAAACCCTGATCAATAATATGATGATGATGAAGACACATTTACATGCGAGATTTGCTTTGAACTCGTAACATTACCCAACAAAAAATTCATTAATAGCAACCCATATGCGTCCACTCGTTTTGCACGGCTTGTATGATGATCAAATACGTCCAAGCCAAGCTCGAAGACAACATATCGGACATCAAATGCCCTTATAACTTTTGCAATCACTCTCTCGAACCCTTGTCATGGCGGACCAAAATTTCACATACAATGTTCAAGAAATGGCTGATGCATTATGTGAATCAACGGTGTTATAGGGTTTGATAACAACGAGTGTTCCGAGTTAATTATGAACGAGTTTGGTGATGGTGATGCGAAGAGATGTGTGCATGTGTCCTTTTTGCGTGAAACAATTTTGTTGTAATAGCCCACGGTACCATAACTTGAGTTATGGAAAAAAATGTTGCCACATCAGCGTCACATCACTTTTATCATTTCAACATTAACACCAAAAAAACACCCCTTATCATAAAACCAACTCGACACCACCTCAACACCACTTGGGGTATGATAACGCAGGGTTAACACAAAAAAAAAACCATGCCTTTATTTACGTTTGCACGTTGCTGTGGCAACGCCCAGCATAACGTTATCAATAACACAGCATATGGGTATGATAACTTGAGCTCAAAATCCACCACGTCACCATAACGCCACACCAAATGTTATGGTACCGTGTGCTCTAAGTGTAAGGTTGCATGGCACGATGGTTATACATGCGAAGAGAGGCTAGGGATGGAAACAATGTCGATTTTGATTTTGTTTGCATGCATAATGGGTGGAATTGGAAGAGGTGTCCTAAGTGTAGGCATTGCATAATTCGGTAAATTGGCGGTTGCCATATCATTAAGTGCAGGTTTGTGATCTACTCTTCCGTTGCATACACAATTGCACATGCTAGTATGCTAATGTTTTGTTATACACAATGATTTAATTAATTATAACTACGATGCATTGTTTTGTTACACTCCGTAACATTTTCGTGTATTATATTGTACAAAATAGATGTATCAATGTTAGGATGCGTACATTACAATATAAGAAAGTGCATCCCTTTAAAAAAGATTGGTGCATCACCAACCTACGTAAAAAGTTATTCAGAAAAAATAAAAATACTAGAAAAAGAATCGGGACATATTTGTTTAACTCGAAAAATGACTTTCCTTCTTACCTTAAATTATACTCCATCCGTCTCAATTTATTTGTCCATATTTCATTTTATGGATGTCTTAAATTAATTGTCCACTTTCCTTATTTAGTAAAAACTAGAGAATCTAGTGGAGGAATATTCCATTTTAGTGGTTGAAAATTAAAGTGGCCCTACTTTTATTAAACTTTGTGTTTTCTCTCTCCTGACAAATAAATTGAGACGGAGGGAGTATTTTAATTAAGATCATTTTTACTTGATCCCAAACCTTGTTATTATAGTGCTCTAAGTGTATTTTAGCATTAAATGACAAAAAAGAAAGTTTAAAACCCAACAAAATCAACAGTATACGGTGTGCCACCATGATCATTAACGTGGTTTATCTCTTTTATCTAATAATTAACAATATAACATTTATCAACTTTGAATTTATTGTTCGTCTACATTAATTCTTGGTTGGTAAATGTCAAACTACTCCCTTTAACTTTACTAAAGTTTTAAATTGCCCATTATGCTCACTGAACGTTTTATTTTGCCCCTTTTAAATTTAACTTTATAACAAACTACCTACTAAACCCATTGAACTCTATATTTTTACTTATATTTCAAAAAATAAACTCACACTTGCGTAAAAAATTTATATCCAAGTTTCCGCAGCTACGCGCGGATTACAACACCCTCGTTACATGCCTATAAATATATACTTGAAAGAGCCTAAATACCACTAGCTTAGTCTTTAAGAACAATACTACAAACATGGAATGAAAAAAGGGGAAACGTGTGAATAGGGAGTAAACGTGTGAAAATTGGTCTTCAATTAAACATGCAAATTTGAACTTGAAAATTTGGATACTAATTAAACATGGAGTAAATAACTAATCATTCAAGAAATTTGACATTTCATTACTGTTAATTCACCAAACCAGATCCAACATAAGCAAAATCATATATAGGTTAGGTTCATTGCAAACTTGAACTCAAACCACATTAACTCTAGATTTTCAATAACTAAAACAAACTACTACTTCTTGTACTTCATTCCACAAATAAATCTTTCGGGATAAAATGACTCAGATCTTCGTTAAAATCCACTCTTTCCAAAGAACTGGCGCAACTTTTAAAACTTGTTGTCTTCTTCATCAACTCACGTTGCATTGCCATTTTTGTTACAATATTAGTCTCTATATTAGCTTATGAATAAGTCTAGGGGTCTTAGTGTTAAACTCTATTAGCCATGTATGAGTCGGTTGATTGGCTTGTGTCCCAAGCCTAACCCGTGTCTTTGTAACAGCCGACTATGAGTCCATATTGGAGTCGGTTTTTCCTTCCCCCTCATCTCTATAAAAGGAGGTGAGGGGGGAAGGGGTTTGTACATCATTCTTTCAATACTAATCAAGGATCGATTAGGGTACTTACTTGTGCAAAGCTTCTCTTCTTTTCTGTCGATATTGCTGTGTGTGTCATCTTCACGATCGAAGTAATCCGTGCAAGTAACCAGGGTGTTAGTCGATCATGACTCACAAGTGGTATCAAAGAGAGGTTCGTGGGTTTCTGCTGGTTATCTTGGTCGATCAAGAAGGGTTATTTGTTGTTCGATTTATCTTGGAAGGAGCAGAAGCTGGGTTTCTGTTTGGGCTACTAGATTATCGACAACAAAAGGGTTCTTGGTGTTCAGGTTCGTGGACGTTAAGGAGCAGCAGGTGTTATCGACAGTAAAAGGGTTCTTAAGTTTTCGATTTGTTGAGGTTCGACAAGGGTTGATTTTCGGGTTTATCGAAGATTGTTTTTTTTTTTTTTGGATCTGGTTTTCTCTTGTCGGCAATACACAGGAGGAAGAAGAGGCTATTAGATCTATAAAGTCAACAACAACTAAAAAGGGAATATTTTAAAATAAACAAAGGGCTTTGTTTATTACTGTTTTTTTTTTTTTTTTTTTTTTAAAACAAAAGGGTTTTTTTTTTTTTTTTTTTTTTTTTTTTTTTGTTGTTGTTGTTTTTAAAACAAAAGGGTTATTTATTAAGAGGTATTGCACAAGGGACTTTGTAATTTGTGATTGTGAGGTTTAATATATCACAAGGTTTAGCAAATTAACAAAGGGATTAAAGAATGACGGGAGCCAAGTTTGAGATCGAGAAATTCGATGGAACTGGTGATTTCGGGTTATGGAGAGTCAAGATGCGTGCTTTATTAATCCAACATGGATGTGAAGCAGCTCTGGAGGTTTTACCCGCAAATATGGATGCTACAGCGAAAGCTGAGCTAAACAAGAAAGCTCACAGTGCCATGATTTTGTGTTTAGGTAACAAGGTTCTGAGAGAGGTTACCGGGGAGACGACTGCAGCGGGGGTTTGGTCCAAGCTTGAGACTTTGTACATGACAAAGTCCTTGGCCAACAAGTTGTTCCTGAAGAAGAAGTTGTATACATTCTACATGCCGGCTGGACGTACGATTTCCGAGCATATAGATGAGTTCAACAAAATCGTTCTTGATTTAGCAAATATTGAGGTAAAATTCGAGGATGAAGATCTTGCTTTATTATTACTCACTTCTTTACCAGCATCATACGAACACTTTGTGGATACCTTGCTTTATGGACGGGAAGCTTTGACTTTGGAGGATGTGATGGCCACACTGAATTCAAAGGAAATCAAAGAAAGGTCTAAGGCGAAGGGGGATGATGGTGAAGGGTTATATGTGAGGGGAAGAACTGATCGCAGGAATTCGCATCAGTCTAGGGGAAAGTCAAGATCAAAGTCTCGAGGTGGAAGACTCAAGTGCTATATTTGCCAGTCTGAGGAGCACTTGAAGAGAAACTGTCCAAAGAATAATCGCAAGAAGTCAAATGGTTTCGTCAAGAAAGATGATCAGCCAAGCTCCAGTGGTTCGATTTATGACGGTTCTGAGGTGATGATGGTTATGAGTGCAGAGGCTCTGCTAGATTGGATCATGGATTCAGGAGGTTCATACCACATGACACCCAGGTTAGATTTATTTTTTGATTTTCTGGAATGCGATGGGGGCAGGGTACTGTTGGGTGACAACAGGGAGTGCAAGATCAGAGGTATTGGCAAGGTAAGGGTACAACTGAAAGATGGGTCAAGTTTTGTGTTACACAATGTCAGGTATATTCCTGAATTGAAAAGAAACTTGATATCGCTGGGAACTCTTGAAAAAGAGGGATATACCGTAAAAATGCAGTCGGGCAAAATCAAGGTGATTAATGGTTCCAGGGTTATTTTATCTGGAACCCGAAGGGATAATTGCGTATACTCTTTGGATGGCCATGCAGTGGCGGGTGAGCTTAATGCTAGTGTTGAAGAAAAAGACAGTCTTGCGCAGGTTTGGCACAAAAGACTGGGACATATCAGTGAGGCGGGACTTCAGGTGCTAGAAAAGCAGGAGCTGTTTGGAAAGAAGAGTCTAGGTAAGCTCGATTTTTGTGAGAATTGTGTTCTGGGAAAGTCACATCGAGTCAGTTTCGGTGTAGGAAGGCACACTACTCAGGGAGTGATAGACTATGTTCATTCAGACTTATGGGGTCCGTCTCAGGTGGAATCATTGGGAGGTAAGAGGTATTTCTTATCTATTGTTGATGATTATTCCA
Source organism: Artemisia tridentata subsp. tridentata (assembly GCA_021014915.2). Classification (NCBI taxonomy): domain Eukaryota; kingdom Viridiplantae; phylum Streptophyta; class Magnoliopsida; order Asterales; family Asteraceae; genus Artemisia; species Artemisia tridentata. Next base: position 95,396,935 of record CP139508.1, on the reverse strand, counting down.
GGAGGGTATGGATTTATATTCTCAGGTTCAAACACGAAGCATTTGGAAAGTTCAAAGAGTGGAAGCAGTTAGTAGAAAATCAGACTGGGAGGACGGTTAAGAAGCTTAGGACAGATAATGGTCTTGAGTTCTGTAACCGGGAGTTTGAACAGTTGTGCACAGAGAGTGGGATTGCTAGACATTTGACAGTTGCCGGGACACCGCAGCAGAATGGATTAGCAGAACGGATGAATAGAACTCTCATGGATAAGGTACGCTGTTTATTAATTCAGTCTGGATTGCCCAAGACCTTCTGGGCGGAAGCGACATGTACGGCCGCATATCTTATCAATAGGTCACCATCGACAGCGATTGAGAAAAAGACACCTATGGAGATGTGGTCGGGACATCCAAGTGATTATGGGATGTTGAGGATTTTCGGCTGTGTCGCATATTCACACGTTAAACAAGGTAAGCTCGAGCCGAGAGCGGTAAAATGCGTTCTTTTGGGGTATCCTGAAGGTGTAAAGGGGTACAGGCTATATAGGCTTGATAATGAATCACCTAAAATAGTCACTAGCAGGAACGTGGTCTTCAATGAAAGTGTCATGTACAAAGACACATTGAAGGATTCTGGTGCAGGTACTGATAAGTCTGTTGAGGAACTACAGGTTGAGGTGGAACTGCAAAGGTTAAATAATCATTCGCTTGAGGAAGACCAGACAGATGATCAGGAAGATGGCGATGATGAAGATGCAGGGGATCAGGATCATGATCAAACACCGGATCTCACAGATTATCAGTTGGTTCGGGATAGAGAGCCAAGGACAAGAACGAAACCTTTGAGGTTCCGAGATGAGAGTAATATGGCTGCTTACGCGTTTGCTGCAGCAGAGGAAGAAGATACTCATGAACCATTGACATATCAGGAGGCAGTTGCTTGTGAAGACAGTTCTAAGTGGAAAGCTGCTATGGATGAAGAGATGGATTCTCTGAGAAAGAATAAGACCTATGAGTTAGTAGATCATCCAGCTGGGCAAAAGCTGGTGAGCTGCAAATGGCTGTTCAAGATAAAGGAAGGGATTGAACGTGTTCAAAAGCCTAGGTACAAGGCTAGGTTGGTGGCTCGTGGATTCACACAGAGGGCAGGTATTGACTACAATGAAGTATTTTCTCCGGTAGTTCGACACACATCTATCCGGGTTATACTTGCATTCACTGCGTGTAGAGATTATGAGCTGGAGCAGCTTGATGTAAAGACGGCATTTTTACATGGAAATCTTGAAGAAGTGATCTACATGAGGCAGCCACCAGGATATGAACAAGGTAACAAGGTATGTTTGTTAAAGAAATCTCTTTATGGTTTGAAGCAGTCACCTAGGCAATGGTATAGGAGGTTTGATGAGTACATGCTGAGCAACGGGTTTAAGCGTAGCAGTTACGACAGCTGCGTATATTACAGGAGTTATGCACCAGGTGAGTATATCTATCTACTGTTATATGTAGACGATATGCTGATTGCTTGTAAAAGCAAGGCTGAGATTGGGTCTATCAAGTCTTTGCTTAATAAGGAGTTTGACATGAAAGAACTCGGGGAAGCAAAGAAGATTCTTGGTATGGAGATCATCAGGGATCGGAGTCGCAAGATTCTGAGGGTGTCACAATCCGGGTATGTTTCTAAGATTTTAAATAATTTTAGAATAGACAATGGAAAATCGGTTCAGATGCCATTGGGTGGGCACTTCAAGCTGTCGTTGAAGGATTGTCCGGTTAGGGATTGTGATGTTGAAAGGATGAGTAAGGTGCCGTATTCAAATGCGGTTGGGAGCTTAATGTACTTGATGGTGTGCACGAGGCCAGACATAGCGTATGCAGTAAGTGTTATTAGCAGATATTTGGCGAATCCAGGTAAAAATCATTGGGAAGCAGTGAAGTGGATTTTGAAATATTTGCGGGGTACTGCAAACGTGGGTTTGGTGTTTGGGACAAATCATGGCAACCATGTGGACGTAACAGGTTTTGTTGATTCAGACTACGCAAAGGATCCGGATAAAGGTAGGTCGATCACAGGTTACGCGTTTTTAGTACAGGGATGTGTTGTAAGCTGGAAGGCAACGCTACAACACGTGGTGGCTCTTTCAACTACAGAGGCGGAGTATATGGCCCTTACGGAGGCTGTGAAGGAAGCTATTTGGCTAAGGGGACTCTTGGAAGAGTTGGGCGTGGAGCTTAACACTGTGGCGGTTAATTGTGATAATCAAGGCGCGATTCACTTATCGCGGAATCATGCTTTTCATGAAAGGACTAAGCACATCAATGTACGTTATCACTTTATCAGAGAGGTCTTGGAAGCAAAGACTGTTGAAGTTCTGAAGGTGGGTACTGAACACAATGCTGCGGATGCCTTGACGAAGGTGGTACCTGGACTTAAGTTTCAGCATTGCTTGGAGTTGCTGAGCGTCGGTGTAGGCTAATATAAAGCCTAAGGTGGAAATTGCTACAATATTAGTCTCTATATTAGCTTATGAATAAGTCTAGGGGTCTTAGTGTTAAACTCTATTAGCCATGTATGAGTCGGTTGATTGGCTTGTGTCCCAAGCCCAACCCGTGTCTTTGTAACAGCCGACTATGAGTCCATATTGGAGTCGGTTTTTCCTTCCCCCTCATCTCTATAAAAGGAGGTGAGGGGGGAAGGGGTTTGTACATCATTCTTTCAATACTAATCAAGGATCGATTAGGGTACTTACTTGTGCAAAGCTTCTCTTCTTTTCTGTCGATATTGCTGTGTGTGTCATCTTCACGATCGAAGTAATCCGTGCAAGTAACCAGGGTGCTAGTCGATCACGACTTACAATTTTAAACACGGGTGGCACGGAATCAAGGAGAGTAAAACTTGTGTCTTGAAGGCGGACGGTTGGTGGAATAAAATAGCAGTTATGAAAGAAAGGATGTTGAAGCGCCTCAATCGCTGTTGGCCTATAGCTGGGTTCCCATGAAAGGAGTGTAGCAACAAGATTCACCAACTCCGGGCTTGCATTTGGTAATAATTCAGAAAACCGCACACCAGGAAGATCTGGAAACAGATAACACATATTCTTTGCAAGATCAAGTCCTCCGGGCCACGTACTATCTGTTGGGGTACCTAAAACACTGCAAATCTTGTACATCACATCTGCTTCAGAAGAACCTTCAAATATTTGTGTGAGGGTGAATAATTCAACTATTATTGCACCCATTGCCCACATATCAACCGCAGAATTGTACACTGGCGAATGTAGAAAAACCTCAGGGGCACGATAGCAAATTGTTGAAACATTATAGGTGAATGGTTGTTGAGCATTCATCTCGCGAGCTTGACCAAGGTCAGCAATCTTCACTATATCCTTGTTTATAAGAAGGTTCTCAGGTTTGAGGTCACGATGAAAGTAGCCGCGGTGATGCATGTATGCAAGACCTTGAAATACTTGGAAGCACATGTTTCTAATCTCGGTTTCTGAAAAGGGCTTCTCATGTTGTATCATACGTTGGTAGAGATTGCATTCCATGTATTCGAATACCAAGAACAGTGTTTCGTTTTCATTGATGATTTCTTTAAGGCGAATGATGTTAGTATGATTGTTGTTCATCATGACGAGTGACTTAACTTCCGTTAGGTTCATGCAGTCTTCTTTTGAGTAATACTTTGTCATCAGTTTCTTGATCGCAACCACTTCATGCGTTCACTTATTGAACGCTTTAAAAACAACCCCAAACGATCCATGTCCAAGATTTTCCAATAGTTGGTACTTTTCCATTGCGTTGGTTCTATGCTGCATGATTTAAGCTGCAACTAAAAACATACATATATGTATGCTGGTATCAGCGTCAAAGCAATTAATTCTATTTGAGATGCTATTTTTCAAGAAAACATGAGCTCGAAAGAAGTAATAGCAGAAATTCATAGAAGAAAACTAAGTGCAATTTACCTTATACTTTCTTGATCGACGACCTGTGGAACAAGAAGATGGCTGGACTTACGTAAGAAGGGGAAAAAGATTTTCGTTACGTGAATATCAGGTTATGCATGGGATTATTAACCAAAGTTGATTATTTATAATCAAATTTCAATGGTTAGGATGTGATCTTAGGATGGGCATAAAAATATTGAAAGATGATTTTTAATATTTTTTAAAATACGTACACAATTATGTAAAAAAGTTACTTTTCTTTTGTTTTTTATATCAACAAATTTTTATATATTTTTCATTTATGCAACCAACTTTTCTGTTCCTCCTAAATTTGATTCAATAATTCATCAACCATATCATTTTTAAGATTTCAGTCTGCTTTATGATTATTAAAGGGAAAAACCATGCTTTGATTCTACTGAGAGAATTCTCAAAAGTTTTCCCGAGAGAGCAGACACGCATGCACTCTTCTAAACGCGCATGCCAGTGAGTTAGCTTGGACATTAATCGTCTTCCACATATTGTCTTTAAAACAGGTGGTCATTTAGCGTTGCTGGTTAGCAAAATATTTGCAAGAAGATAACGGATTTTCGGGAATCAACACCTAATTGCATGTTTTGACGTTTCAAATATTGTTTTCGACTTTAGTTACCATGAAGCAATATCTAATACTTCCTCCGTCTCAAAATAAATGTCCAGTTTGACTTTTCAGAGTCAAACTGGTTCAACTTTGACCTTAAATATATATATTTTTTGTTATATAATACTTGATGAAAAATTATACCATTGAAAAATATACTTAAAACCCAATCCATTTATATATTTTGCATCAAATATTATATAACACCCACAAAAATAGTCAAGGTCAAAGTTGAACCAGTTTGATTCTGAAAAGTCAAACTGGACACTTATTTTGGGACGGAGGTAGTATTGGATATACATTTGATGGTACTTGCATATGCTCGACTTAGTTGGGTAGCGGAAGCAATGGAAATGATGCTTTTGTCATTTGTTGGACCAGCTATACAACCCGAGTGGAGACTTTCTTCAAGTGAAGAGAGTTTGATATCAACTGTGGCGTTTTTCGGTATATGTTGGTTGGAGCATACTTGTGGGGTGTTGTATCGGATTCCTATGAAAGAAAGTAAGTTAAGTTCTTATATCAATCTATATACATTGTCTCTTGATTCACTTGCCTGATTATGCAAACAACGTTATAAAGTGTTTGGTGTTAATCGTTAAGAATAGATGTTTATTTTATTAGCTACGCAGCACAGTACGTGTGGTATATCCTTCAGGATGCACCTCTCTATAACGACAAAAAAAGAAAAAAGATACAGGGAAATTGGGAAATATTAAGAACCTACACTCTTAGTCTCACGAGCCCAAAATTTTGCTCGGGTTTGGCATATGAAATGACAAAAGACCGAAACAATCCTGAGCTATCTGTATACCGTAACCATCAATCAAATTTATTTCTTTTGGCCAAAAGGCATTAAAAATATTTGAAAAGGAGTATACACTAATTAAAATGTTTTTTGGTTTTTAGTGTAGCTTATATAAGACGAGTATTAACAGAAAGCTAAATACTAATCGTAAGATGAATACTCTATGCTAATACTATTTGGTTAGAAGGTTCACTCATCATTGTAGGCATATTATATTGGGTACCATGCGGAAGAAAATAAAGTTGTTGCGAGAAGATATCGAGTTTTGTGACAAAGGTGTAGGAGGGTTTGAAGAAGACGGTTGTTGCGACATACCGAAAAAATAATTAAAAAAATGGATAATTTGGTTGTTGAGACATTTTTTTGTTTAAGTTTGTATGTAAATAAAGTAATATTGAAAGTAATGTGTCTAAAAATGAAAGTGTAAAGAGATATATATAGTGTAAAAAGTAAGGTTTAATTTTAATTATTAAAAAAAAAAAGGGTTTTGTTAAAGACAACCCTATGGGTTGTGTATAAGCATACCTTAATTAAAAAATTTGCATTAAATGAACACTAAACATTCCAAGTTTAACATCACATTCCATGTTTAAAATGAAAAAATACGTATAATTATGGAATGTGATGTTAAACATGGAATGTTTAGTGTTCATTTAATGCAAAATTTTTAATTAAGGTATGCTTATAGACAACCCATAGGGTTGTCTTTAACAAAACCCAAAAAATAATAATAATAATTTTAAAAAAGTAGTCATTGATAGCCAAACGTTTTTTTTTTTTTTTTTTTTTTTTAATTATTATTATTATTATTTTCTTCTTCTGTTTTCGCGCACGCCAGATAACTGGCGAATGAGATGGTGCAGTGGTGGAGGGGGGTTTGGTGGTGAGATGATGGCTACGCCAAAAAACCGTCCACGTCGGACTTGGCGTACGTTTGAGCCACGATACCTTACTCTGTTAGGGGCAACTACAATAATCATGCAGGTCAATTGAGTCCAAGCCCAACTCTTTTATGTTTTTTTACGATGTTAATATGTTTGAAACTTTGAACCATCAACCTTTATGGAAATGTTACATTTAATCTGTTAATCTAGTGTTTCTGGGAATAAATGTCTATGTCTGTAACTAGTTTTAAAGAAATCTAACCGATCTATTATTTTTATTAGAATGACAAACATGCCCTTATGTGTAGATTCCCCTCTTTAATTTGATCAGATCTTGATTTATGATCCAACGGTAGTAAATACTTTTTACACTTTGCAAATGATCCTCAACCTTATATAAGAAGATATAGAATGTAAATACAAGATAATTGAGTGGAAATTTAAATTCTGACACTAACGACTGAAATTTTTATTTATTTCCAAAATTTGTAGGGGATTATTGGGTTACAAGAGAACGAAATACCAAACAGGTAAAATTAAGTGAAAAGAGTTGGCATAAACAAGCCGAGCTAAAGTTTTTAGTTTGAGTTTGGCGGCACGATTTAAGATATGTTCATGCTATACGTTTTAAATATGTATGTTTTAAATTAGTTATGTTCCCATACGTCTAGATCGACAACAAAGTTGTTGGCCGTGGTCTATGGCGACGTTGATGTTAACCACCAATAATCACAACATGGACCAAATCAATAGTCTCATACGTGCAAACGCCAGTGATAAATTCATTATTTTAGCTACTTTTTGTTTTTGTTTTTAGTAACTTTTGGTTAAATAAGATAGCGAGTTGCTCCAAACGTGGGCCATGGCAACAAGAACAGCTAGGCAGGCTAGTTGAGTCCAAGCCCAACTCTATTTGCGCTTTTTCTTCACACTACAACATTCAACACTTTCGGAGGGGACTTTTTTACCCTTTCGGCGGGGACATGTCCCCGCCAATACCCTTTCGGCGGGGATATGTCACCGCCGAATACTCATCGCTGATACTTTCGGCGGGGACGTATACCAACTTTGGGCGGCGACTGGTGGGTCCCACCGCCTTCTAGCCGGTCAAAGATTGTCCAGCGTGGCAACGTTTTTCGGCGGGGACATGTCCCCGCCAAAAACTGGGAAAACTAATTAAAAAGTTAGTTAATCAAGTGATTATATTAGTTAATTAACCATTTCGGCGGGGACATGTCCCCGCCAATAAGGTTAAACATGCCAATCTGATTCAACTTTTGGCGGGGACATGTCCCCGCCAAAGGTCTCTGACCCATGATGCAGTATATTGCTGCAAAATGGGTAATTTCCAGATTTTTTCGAAAAAAATCTACCCAATGCAGCAATGCAGAACCTGCTGTTTTCACTTGCCAATAGCAACAACAACTTCGCCAAAACAACTACTTTCGCCAACAAAAATTCGCTAAACATATACAACAACAACAAATTAAACCCAAATTCGCTAAAAATAATATTAATCCAAATTCGCCAACTTCGCTAAACATAGAACCTGTTTTTACAATAACTATCCAAATTCGCTAAACAAACCCAAATTCGCTAAACATAGTCATATGAATCAAAATTCGCCAAAAACGGTTCAAAAACCGTGATCCACATGATATTCTACAAAACTATACATAAGCTAGCGAGGAACAATTTAGTGGGAATCCTAACACAAAAAACACATAATAATCCATCTAAATCTACACAACTTTGTCTATAACAGTCGACTTCCTTCTTTATCACACAAACACAAACATGATGACACTCACAAACATGTATAGAACAATAAGAGTAGATGTATGGATCGTATGTTAGGATTTCAAGTCAAATGTTTATTAGCTTTTGGAAGAGAAAACAAACAAAGACTCTTGGGACTTGCACACACACACACTCATTTACAATTGTTAAAGTGAGGCACACCTAAGCAGAGTGTGTGTGCGTGATTATATGTGACACAGCCACATCCATGGGCTTGGATGGGCCTTTGATATGGACCTATTGTGGGCTTAATGTTTGCACTACACATATACTTAATTTACAAACAATACTAATGCCATTAGCCCACTAAACATAAACTAGACATTATACATGACACTTAACAAATGACCATCACTTTTCAATTAACATAAATTAATTGCTAACAATCTCCCCCTAAGGGATGGTCATTTCAATGATGCTCCCGTGATTGGTCTTTGGCCTTCAATGTCTTGAACTTGGTGTGTCAATGTATAATAGTCTTTAATCAATGTTCCTTCATGCACTGTGATCTTCAAAGAATCGTCTTTTGGTCGTTCTTGCCTTGATCTACTTCTTCTGTCCAGATGCGTCGTCGTTGTAGATGATGATGGTAGATGGACTTTCGTCGGTACCTGCATAAGACAGTTAGCAATAAATCGTCCAGCGCTTATAGGTTCAGATTTCGAGATCGTTATCAGCATAGTGTGAAAACTTTCTCTCAATCTTTACCAAGGCCGTTGAGAGCCTTTGAAGTATACCGAAGTATCACTTCAAGACTGTAGACCGTTTTATGCGAGTAACCATCATGACATAAGGCAAGATCTTTTAGATCTCATTAAGACTCATACAACTTGTATCCTTTAAGATGAACACAAGTGTATTGCATAGGAAGTGTTCCTAAGAGATCTTTGATGAATCTCATGTCTCTAGACGCAATAATGTGCGTTTTGGTTTTAGTCGTCGGAGGCATGGAGCAGAGTGCCACCTTTTCAATATCAACTCATCTCGGAGTGAGAGGTCGATAGATTATGTAGTGTTCTCCGTGAGAAATGAAACAAATATCTTTTGAGAGATATCTGAGTGGCAAGGAGGGGTGGTGCAGTGCGTCACTGGGTCCATGACGTCTTGTCTTCAATATCAGTATCACCTTAGTGAATACCGATAGCAGATGTATTGACCCGGTTTCTGACCTAAGTTTTCATGGAGGGCTATTTCTTTTCACCCTTTCATTAAACTTTTCTTTTTCATTCTTCAACCCCTTCTTTCTCCTTTCTTATTATACTCCTTTTTTCAATCTTACCTAAGGACTTCTAATTCTAAGCTATTGGAATTGTCCTTGGGTAGATCCCTCCGGCTCTTGCGGATCATTGGACATAACCTAACCATAATCACCTTATTACTCTATGATTATCCTAGATTATCGGTCACATGCCATTAAACCTTGTGAAAATCTCTCAACGTGTTTATGAGAAAACACATTTTGTTAACACATTGAGAGTTTTGCATTTTTGAAATACTCCCCCTTCACATGTGCTCATGCATTTTTTGAAATAATCTGCACATGTTGGGTAGAGTTCGCACATTTTGAAATGATCGATTTTCAATGAACATGACCTTCGCGAGACACGCTTACATCACTAGTTAGACTAGCTAGAAATTATTACCCGTCCCGGTCATATTCAAAGATCATCTCTCGAATTGGTACATTCTACTCGGACAAGTCCTTTGCGAGACACGTTTACATCACTGGTAAACCAGCTTGAAATTATTACCCGTCCAGGACATGTCTTTTCGAGAACGGACATTTAGTTTCGTCAATTCGAGGGTTAAGACTGAGTCTTGAGATTCAAACCACGATCTTAGATCACATTTTAATCACGTCCTCTCCCCCTTATGTCTAATAAACACTTAATCTCCCCCTCAAAAATAGCATGAAGTGGTATTTTTGAAAACAGTTGATTAAAATGAAACGTTTTGGAAAGACGGACTGAGTTTAGCATGAAATCGGAACATTTTCTTTTTGAACTCCCCCTTAAACAAAGCATATAATTAAACGATTGAGTTTAAAAGCATTTAAGGGTCTTGGAGGGAGTTGATGTGAGCACAAAATTTATAGAAAGACTTTGAAAAATCTTTTTGAAACAATTTTGATTAAGTGCTCACGATTTAGCTTTTTGCCATTAACATTGCGAGTCCTGATCGGAAATAATCAGAAGTCATCAATGTAGCACGGGTTCCGTACTGAAATGCACGAAAGCCATCTGATTAGAAATTTGAGAGACGACATGTTTTAGAAAAACATAAAAAAGAACTCTCGCTCAAGCATCTGTACATGCCCGTATCATTGTTGAATGACATTTCTAGATACGTACAGAATATCGATTATACGAGAGACATGTCGTGAGAAGAATATTTTTGGTTTTTGAGTTTTATATTTTTTATGTCTTTTTGAAATTTTCTATTTTTATATTTTTGTTTTTGAAAAAGTATATATTTACAAAAATATTTACATGCGAAGCTTGTTGATATAAATCAAGAAGATTCGAGAAGACTTTCTAACTCTTCGGGAGTTAGGCTTCGCATTCCAATTCGACGAACTAAGTTTTCAAACCTCTCTTTTGGGAGGGCTTTAGTAAATAGATCGGCGAGTTGGTATTCAGTCTTCACGAAAAATAATTCAACAGTACCCTCTTCGACGTGTTCCTTTATGAAGTGATAGCGGACTCTAATATGCTTGGTCTTCGAGTGTTGCACTGGATTGCACGAGATGGCTATGGCACTTTTCGAGTCGCAATAAAAAGGTATGCGGTCGAATAAGAAACCATAATCTGTGAGTTGTGTTCTCATCCAAAGAACTTGAGCACAACACGCAGATAGAGACACATACTCGGCTTCTGCTGTTGATAAAGCAGTGCAGTCTTGTTTCCTTGAGGACCAGCCTACTAGTTTTTCTCCCAGAAATTGCGCTCCACATGATGTACTCTTTACTGTAACTTGGCAACCGGCATGGTCTGCATCTGAAAATGCTATTAGTGTAAACTCCGAATCCTTCGGATACCAAAGACCCATGTTAATGGTTCTTTGAAGGTATCGAAAGATTCGTTTAACCTCTTGGAGGTGAAGTTCAGTAGGCCTTGCCTGAAACCGTGCTAATAAACAAACAGCAAAATGTATATCGGGGCGACTAGCAGTTAAGTACATGAGAGACCCAATCATGCTCCGATATTTCTTCGGATCTATGGGTTTCCCGTGTAGATTAGCGCCTATTTTGGGTGAAGTGACCATTGGTGTACCAACAGAGTCACAATTTTCCATTCCATGTTTTTTCAAAATCTCAATTGTATATTTAGCTTGATTTAGAAAAATACCACGTGGGGATTGATGAATTTGTAAGCCTAAAAAGAATTTTAATTCACCCATCATGGACATTTCAGATTTGCTTTTCATGAGATTTTCAAAATATTTTGAATGTTCCGGATTAGTGGACCCAAATATGATGTCATCCACGTAAATCTGAACAATCAAAGTGTCATTTTTGTATTTTCTTGTAAACAAGGTCGGATCAATTGTTCCTTTGGTGAAATTATTTGACAACAAGAAAGATGATAATTCGTCATACCACGCCCGTGGGGCTTGTTTCAAACCATAGATTTCTTTCTTTAGCTTGTAGACGTATTCCAGATGATCTTTGTCAACGAATCCGTCTGGCTGACTCACGTACACTTCTTCTTTCAGAGTTTCATTCAAGAAAGCTGTCTTGATGCCCATCTGATAAACCGTGATGTTCTTGTGAGCCGCGTATGCTAAGAAAATCCTGAGTGCTTCAAGCCTTGCAACTGGTGCGAATGACTCTTCAAAATCTATCCCTTCTTCTTGTCTGTATCCCTTTGCCACTAGACGAGCTTTGTTGCAAATTACAGTCATCTCTTCATCCTTTTTGTTTTTTCATAACCACTTAAGATCAATGACGAGTTTGTCAATTGGTCTTGGAACTAAATCCCATGTGTCATGGATTTGAAATTGAAGAAGTTCTTCCTGCATCGCTTCAATCCAGGCATTGTCTGCCATTGCTTCCCGAATGTTCTTAGGTTCTATGAGACTGACTGAGCAGAGACAGATGCACAAGTCGCAATCGGTGTTTAGTTGTTTTCTCCTCTGGATTGGCCTTGAGGGTTCACCAATAACGTGTTCTATTGGATGGTCTTTTTTCCACTGTAACGTAGAAGGGTACCTTGGTCTTGATGAATGTGTGTTAGATGGTTCATGTAACCCAGAAGATGATTCAGCCGAAACTGTTGCAAATGGGTTTTCAAATACTTCTTCTTCTAACACAGCATTGTTTTCTTCTTGCTCATCAATTCTTGGTAAAAACAATCTCAATTCTTGGAGTTTGTGGAGTAGATATAGATGATGTTGAAGGAGTTGGTACGTCAGCTTCGAATGTTGTGGATGCATCTTGATTAGGTGGTGGTGGTGGTGGAGGTTGAGCGGGTGTAGAGGATTGTTGTTCAGATGCATTCTTCGAAGGGCCACCAAAACACTCATCATACATAAACTCGAAAAAGTTTTCCAGTTCTTGAGATGTTGGTTTATCCATTGGAATTGATTGAGCTCCTTGGGGTATGAGTCCTGAACTGATATGTCTAGAAGTTTGACTTTGAGATGCGGGTCCTAATCCGGTATGATTAGAAGCCATTGGGTTAAGCGCGGGTTCTAGAGCGAGTCTCTCAGAAGCCATTTGTGAAATTTCATCAAACTTCACATTCATCGTCTCCATGACCTTTTTCGTTCTCCTATTATACACCCTGAATGCCCTCGAGTTTTCCGAATAACCAATGAAGATTCCAATATCACCCTTAGCTTTCAACTTCCCCAAATCTTCTCTGTCATTTGTTGGATAACATAAAGCACCAAATACATGAAGGTAAGAGATATCGGGTTTTCGTTTGTTGATAAGTTCATATGGGGTTTTATTGAATCTTGGATGGATTAGGGATCGGTTTTGAAACAAGCAGTAGAGACAGCATCAGCCCATAAGAATAAAGGTGCACTGGAATAAATCAGCCTTGTGCGACCAGCTTCCACAAGAGTTCTGTTTCTTCTTTCAACTACCCCATTCTGCTGTGGAGTTCTAACAGCTGATGTATGGTGAGTAATATGTGGGAATTGCAATAGGATCTTGTTAGCTTTAAAGTTTTGTCATATGTGGGAATTGCAATAGGATTTAAGTACAAGGACTAGTTTAGTCATTAGTGCTAAGTTAAACTTGTAGTACTGTAATAAATACCTTCCTAGTCAACACTAGGAAGGTGGGATTCACGGTTTGTTTAGGAGGTGTGTGTGTTTTCTTTACTTCTCTCTCTAGAAAACATACACACCTCCCCCAATCAATAAACTAGTTATGCCATGTTTAATATTTATCTAGTGTTTCCCCAACCTCTATAACGTGAATCTTGGTCATTACAATTGGCATCAGAGATAACCAGGTGGCTAATGAGGTGTCTTTGAGTTAACAAATGTGATTTATGGTGTGTTCTATCTCGTTACTGTTCATCAGTCGAGTTTTGAAGGTTTTTGTGTTCGATTTTTGTTCCAAAAATACCCACTGCTGCGTTTTTTATCTTAAAAAATGTGGCTGTTTGTGTTTTTCTTGAACCTCGTACGCAAAATCAAGGTTAAAAGGTTGTGTTTGTTCGTGATTTGAAGTATGGTTTTGTGAAGATTTGCTTGTTCTTCACTCGAATCTTGTGTTTAAAGGTTGGATTTCTTTTGTGTTCTAAGTTGTTAGATCGACTCAAATCACAAAAGTTTGAACAAGATTTGTTTGTGGATATTTTATTGATTTCTTTGGCGTATAATTCTTCCCAAAAGAATTATTGAAGAAGTTGGTAAAAGTTAGTGAGTTGGTGACAGTTAACATGGGCAAGTAAGTCGGCAAGTGAGATAAGGATAAAGAGTTGGTGAACTGCCAAGTTTCGAAATTAGACAAGTCTTTCGAAATTGGATACTCTCGCAATTGCCACTTTCTTTCGGAATTGCAACAGCTTTCGAAATTGCAAAAGACTTTCGCAATTGCAACAGATCTTCGCAAATCGCATTTATCGAAATTCCTTTCAGAATTGGTTTCGCAATTGCTTTCGGAATTCAATTCGCAATTGGGCTAAACTTTCAGAGTTGGTTGGTCTTTCGTAATTGACACAAGTTTTCGCAATTCAAGTCATCTATCGCAATTGGGTCAGAATTTCGCAAATCAAGCTTCTTTCGCAATTGGACCTTCCTTTCGCAATTCAAATTAAAAAATAAAAAAAAAAAAAAAAAAAAAAAAAAAAAAAAAAAAAAAAATGTTTTTTGGCGGGAAAATTTGAGTAAAATTTAATTCGGAGGAGTGACTTAACGGTCAATTTTTACGCGAGATTCAAATTCTGGTACAAGAGTGAAAATTTTGGCCCAAAATTCAAATTTTTAGGCCAAAATTCGAATTTTTCGGGAATTTTTGGCGTAAAAATTTCGTAAACTCAAAATTTTCCAGCATCATTAGAATGTCATTTTATGGCATTGATATGTCAATTATAATTCAGAGGGAATTCACAAAATGGGAAGTAATGTGAAAACCCCGAGTTCGTTGTCCCGAAGAAGATTGAATGGAATTAGTAATTTCGGGATCGTGAATCGTGCGGTGAATGGTGAATAAAAGTGAGTGATAATGATTTTTAAACTAAAATGATGAAACATAAACTAAAAACAGTAAATAAGGTAAGGGAAAATTCTATTCTAAGGCAAACGCAAGGGAAATCCTAAAAACGCGCAAATAAATCAAAAATTACGTACGAGCGCAAAATAAAAAGTGAATTTGAAGCACTACTAATCCTACGGGCATGAAAATAATTTTCCTACATTCTAAATGATAAAAGAAATTTTTAGGAAAAAGAATTATATTTTTTTGATTTTTCTTTTATTTTTTTATGAATTTAAAACTAAAAGAAACTCGTTAAATGATTTAAAAATAGTAAACTACTTTGGAAAATTATGAAACTTTTCATAAAAATCTAAAGATATATAAAGAAGCTAGGAAAAATAAAATTGGAAATTATCTAAACTTTAATAAGCAGATACAGCCAATAAGCAGTTTGCAAATAAGCTCAAAATAAGCAAAATAGTACTAAAGAACACCAAAAGCTCAAACTCAGTCCAACATACTATATTAAACTTAAAACTACTGAATAAGCACAAAGAAGACCACAAAATAAGCCAATAAGCACCAGGACAGTTGCACCATTGAGGCAGACCCACTAATGAAACAACCCACTTTTCAGCTCAAATAAGCACTTCAAATAAGCTGAGAAATGGAAACTTATGGGGGCAAAATCTTCCTAGTACTACTGGCTACACTAAAACAACAAAAAGCCCTAATTTCACAATCAATTGCTTATTGAAATGAGGCCTAGAAAAGATGCTCATGAACTGAAATTAAGTGCAGGCTAAGAGCAGTTCTGGTGGCTTTTTGCACCCTGATAATAAGCTACTGAATAAGCTACTAAGTGAAAACTAAGTTCAGAAACTAAAAACCTACACTATAAGCTATGTCTAAATCAAATATCATGAAATAAGAGCAACTAGATCAGCAGATAAAATGCAAGCAAAAACTGAGATAAGCAAAACAATGAGCAGGTCTGCACATAAAATCTGATGCAGCAGAACTTTGTTTTTGCACTTTTCTTTTTCAAAACTTGACCAATCTTTCTCAAATCCTGGAAACATACTCTAACAACTATTAGGGACTTAAAAAATGCTAAAAGTTGTCTCAAACAAGCTCAGCTTATATGGGAGCTTAAAATGGCAGCATGGGTTCTAATAATCTATTAATCAACTCATAACCTCAAAATTTATTAAAAACAGCTTAAACTCTACTTAGAACAGCCTATCTAGCTTACAATAAACTAAATCAAACCAACTCTAAAAGAAAATGAACAGTTCAAGCAAACCTTGACCCTAAAATAAGCTTAATCCAACAGTCCTTAGGGGACTGTTTTGAAGTAAACACTAGAAACCAACAATTTAAACCATAAATCTGATCACTACTGATTATCTAACTAGTGAAGCACTAAATAAGCAAAATACAGCTCCTAAATAAGCACCAAAAGAACAGAAATAAGCAGTTTCTACAATAAGCTAATTTTGGCTATTTTAACTAAATTTCTAAGAATATTAAGGTAGATGCTATTTAATACTATAGAAACAGACTTAGAACAATACTAAGGTACCAAAAGCAGAAAAGAGCATAAAATAAGCTGAATAAGCAGATGAACAGTAAAATTGACCAAAGGTTTGACTTACATTAAAACTTGAAACTGATTACAAATAGAGAACTGGAAATGAAAATTACAATAAGCTGAAATAAGCTACCACTACTACTACACTACCCTACTCCTAATACCTAAATCTAACTAGCAGCTCCAATGTGCTGTGAGAAGAGCTATTTATAGCCTTAGGAAGAAGGATCTAGAGTCTCTTCAGAGTTAATCCCAGCCCTCAAATCATCATCTTGTCATCGAAATCGTTCACAACCCTTGCATTGAAATCAACGAGGTGTCCCGTCCAATAAGATAGCTTCGTTTGTCCACGTTGGCAATCCGTGTGCGTTCGGACATTCTCTGACATGTACTCAGGCTCATGTGAAGTACCATTCTTGCCCTTAATTGTGGTGAATTGGGATGGGGTAATTTTAGGGTTCTACGTACAGTAATAATTGGGGAAAGTTAGCGCGGGTTTAGTATTTTTGCTTTGACAGATAATAAATGAAGGTTGACTATGGGTATTTGGTATGGGTTTCGGGTTGTAACCGGGTAAATGGAATTGGGTTTTATAATAAAACAGTTGGGCTGTGAAAGTTTATTGTGGGCTTTTGATTTATTTTTGGGTTTAATTGTTTTGAGTGGTTTTTAGGATTGTAGTTTTAGGTAAAATGAAGGGACTAAAAGTGTAACTTCTGAATTTCAGGGACCACTTCTGTCACTTCTCCAAAATTTTATCCAAGGATTTATCTTGACAAACTCTGATTCTTGGAGGGCAAATGTTGACTTTTTGAGCATATCTTGATCTAACTTTGCAAATTGCTTCCCGGCCTCGGCTTTTGACACTCTTTCCAAATCTCGTGCTCGGTTTTTCCGGTTTTGACTTGATTATGTCTTTTTTTTTCTCGATATCCGTACCTGCACATAAACAAACACAAAAACACAAATATCTGGCATAATTGGTTAGTTTTTGGTTGTTTTGGTCTTAATTTGGTAAATAAAAGGTATGTGAATAAACACATACCAAAATCCCCCAGACTAAGCTATTGCAGTGTCCTCACGCAATGTTATAAACCACGTTTTTGAAACCGAAAATTTCCAATCTCTTTTTACTAACTTTGAGAAGTAGCAAAATTTTCAAAAGAGATTAAGAAATCTTAAGTTCTAAAAACTCCCTGATTTCCTTTTTATTCTATTTTTGTATTTTTCTCATAATCATGCGACGGTTTTGTTGACAATCATTATTTTTCAATAATTATTAGGATCACGGAGTAGGAAACACGACTCAAAAGGAAGCGACCATACGGATAAAATTCGTCGTCCTTGATTTTTCACGAGCCCTCAAACTAAGCTTAAAAACGAGATCATTGTCATTTACAAGATAGAATGCCAATACTACTCATAAAAGCTAATTGTGTATTACCTCTTGTTCCCAGATTCCTATTTTCCTCTATTTATTTTATTTTTGGTGAGATATGAATTTCTTCATTTTCTCGTTTCGATAATTTTTAATCCGATAAAAGTACTAAGTTTAGACGCTAAGTAGTTTAAAATCCTTCCCTCAAGAACCGTTGCATACAAAAATGAGGTCCACATCAAGGTCCTAATTTAACATGATTTTGGAGATATCCCTTTTATGTACGACCGAAACAACTCATCTACGAGTCCAGAGACAGAAGCTTTTATTAGGATATCCCCGGAGTCGAAATTTGGCATTTTTAACATTATTAAGCACATATTATTCCTCGGCCTTTTAAACAACCTAGACAACGGCAGCGAACCGTCAAGAATCGGGAGCCTTATTTTGACCTTGGATATTATTCCTCTGCCTTTTTGAAGTCTGAGTCAACGGGAGCGAACCGTCAGGAAACAGAAAACTTTTATCGGCTTTGGATTATTATTATTATTATTTATTATATATTTTGCCAAATTCCGAGTCCTACGGCTTTTATAGCAATAGAAACAATAGCACGTACTATCAGGAATCAGTTGCCTATTACACCGTAACACTGACATTACCTTGATGTGTACCCAACTTTCATAAGCAAGAATTCTCTAAGGAAGGAGTAAAAACTAATTTTCGCCAAAACCGTGCACCTTTAATTATTTATAGAGCACTATTCTTGGTGAAACAAGCTGATGGGAACAAAAAGCCACAATTAACTTCGATGAGCTCTAAAGAGAACCAACTACTCCACGTTTAGCAATCTAACTTATAAACAACTCTATCATTTCTCGATCTTCGCAAATTTAAAATCTTAAATAATAAGATCCGCGAATGCTTAGCCTTATAATCAAGCCATGCATATATAAAGTCGATACGGGAACTTGCAAACTCTTAAAAAGAATTCGCGTTTTATAGCTCCTTGTGTAAAAGACTAGCACGAGCTTATAGATTATAAATGGTTAAGGGAACAAGCTAGGGCTCAACACGCCCGGTCAAGTCAGAATTTTATTCCTACTCTCACCAGCGGAAAGTCAACAAAATGTCAAAATTTATTATATTTTTGCAAAAATTTTAAAATTTTCTCATTTTTTTGGATTTTTCAGTTTTGAGGAAAAACGGGGTTGCGTGAGTAAACGGCAAAAAATGCAAGGCAAAAATCAAATCGAAAGATCCCCCCCCCCCAAGACTAAAACGAGACATTGTCCTCAATGTCTTAAAGGTAAGGGTATCCCTACAAAAATCTAAGGCCGTTTATTAATTATGCCAAAAGATAGATGTAAAACGATAAGATTTAGGATATCGGATAAGCAACGAATGATGAAACTCGAGTGGAGACAAAACCACGAGCACGAGAGTCTTCATCAATCGGGCAAACCTGGACATACACAAACAACCACGAAACACAAGATATGGAAGAGGTAACCCTCCTCACGTCACTTATTAGAAATAAGAAAGAAGATAGATGGATAAGCATGGGGTGCCTCCCACGAAGCGCTTGTTTTGTATCGAGTCGTATAGCTTAGACTCGCCCCGAATTTATTTGTTCTTGGGGGAGCATGTGGAAAAGAAAATCTCAATCGGACTTTCGTTCAAGAGGTTTGGATAAACATTGAAGCAAATGAAAGTTCCACACTGACGAGATACCCACGGCTCTAAATAGATAGTATAAACGACGATGCCGGGGTCAAAGATGGTATCTTCACTCCCGAAGGAGTGAAGGAGAGGAGAAGTCATATTATATGTGATGAAAGGGAGAAAGATTTTGATGATTATCATGAAATACTCTTCATCATCAGCAGCAAATGTGTCTTTAAAGTTCTTTGCAACAAAAGTCTCGGGTGGGAGGGTCGGGATGAAATACTCATGAGAAAGTACACCTCCCCCCAGACTAGTATCTTCCTTAAGATCAAAATAGAATTGATCGTATTCCGGAGGAGATATAAAGAGAGAGAGTTCACCGGAGAACTCCTCGTGATAAAGATCATTCACATCAAAGAGAAATGAATCATACTCGGGAGGAGAGATATAAGCATGAGAAGTGGTACTGCCACTACTCGTCTCCTCCGAATGATCAATATCAAAGTAGAAGGCTTCAAAAGCCGGGAGAAAGAAATTGGGATGAGAAGTGGGACTGCCACTACTCTCCTCAGCCGTATCAAACATAAAATTCTCATATTTGGGCAAAGCATCCTCGAGCTCGAGCTCTGGAGGTTCTGACGGATTTTCTTCAAAAATAACTTCCTTAACTTCTTCCGGGGGAAGGGAAAGTGACGGTTCATCAGATATCTCCTTTTCTGATAACGGAGCATCTCCCCCGGATCAAGATAGGTATCATCAATTTCCGGCGAAATTGAATCATCAAGGGCAAGAAAAACATCGACCTCTTCCAAGAGAGAATCACTTCCCTCAACCGGTGTGAGAGAAGGGGAAGAGTCGGAAATGATAAGTTCTGACGACGGAGTGGGATTGCCACTCGGAGGAGGAATCGACGTTTGAACTTTTAACACTTCAGAAGGTTCATCCTCATCACTCTCATCAGAGTCTGAATAGTAAAAGGTGAGAGGATGACCTGGTCCTTGCTGATATTGACAATTATTGTCAAGGACCTCGACACGTGCACTCACTACGGAATTATAATCGGAATAATGATCACTCATCACAGTGGTAGAGTTATAATGAACTTCAGCGTCCCACTGATAATGATGATGTGTCATATTCTCGATCAAATCATATGCTTCTTGAGGAGTTTTCCGCATGAGGTTTCCACCGGCTGCCAACATGATTTTGTCTCGATCAATTGGAGTTATCAAGAAGCAAAATTTTATGATCTGGACATTTCTGCAATAATGATTTGAATCTCTCCCAAGCTTCAAATACGGACTCCATGGGCAATTGCCGGAAATTCAGAATGTCTTTCCTAAGCTGCACCATTTTAGAACGTGGAAAGTATTTTGAGAGAAACTTGACGAACATCTCTTCCCATGAATTAATTGAGAGGGTTTTAAGAGTATAAAACCACGATTCAGCATTGTGGGATAAAGAGAATGGAAAGAGATTCAAACGGATGTTGTCAAGAGAAACTCCATTTTGTTTTATGGATTGAGTGATGGATAAGTATTTGTTCAAGTGTTCGTTTGCATCCTCATCTCGAAATCCGTGAAATTGGCAATTTTGCCGGATCAGCCGAACCATATGATTTTTTAATTTGAAGTCGGTTCCTGGAACGATCGGTCCTCCTCTACCGATAAGTGTCGGACGATAAAAATCCTCCATGGTCCGAGGATCATGGGGATGAGATTGTGGAAAATAAATCATTGTGGAGAATTAAACGATGAGAGGATAAGAAGATAAGAATTAAACATTTAGAGGGATAAGAGGATAGAATTAAATGGATAGAGGGTAAGAGATAAAGAATCAAACGTATAAGAGGAATAAGAAGAATATTTTTGGATTTTTAAACATGGAAAATCACAAATGAAAAAGGAAAATAAATTTGAAAAGAAAATCTTTTTTGGGTTTTTATAATAAGAAAATTATTTACAAATGAAAACGAAAACTTCACGGGGAAGGGTCTTCAAAACACGAATCGAGAGACGAAATCACGAACTCACTTCAACCTTCCCCGGCAGCGGTGCCAAAAATTGATATGTCAATTATAATTCAGAGGGAATTCACAAAATGGGAAATAATGTGAAAACCCCGAGTTCGTTGTCCTGATGAAGATTGAATGGAATTAGTGATTTCGGGATCGTGAATCGTGCAGTGAATGGTGAATAAAAGTGAGTGATAATGATTTTTAAACTAAAATGATGAAACATAAACTAAAAACAGTAAATAAGGCAAGGGAAAATTCTATTCTAAGGCAAACGTAAGGGAAATCCTAAAAACGCGCGAATAAATCAAAAACTACGTACGAGCGCAAAATAAAAAGTGAATTTGAAGCACTACTAATCCTACGGGCATGAAAATAATTTTCCTACATTCTAAATGATAAAAGAAATTTTTAGGAAAAAGAATTATATTTTTTTGATTTTTCTTTTATTTTTTTATGAATTTAAAACTAAAAGAAACTATTTAAATGATTTAAAAAGAGTAAACTACTTTGGAAAATTATGAAACTTTTCATAAAAATCTAAAGTTATATAAAGAAGCTAGGAAAAATAAAATTGGAAATTATCTAAACCCTAATAAGCAGATACAGCCAATAAGCAGTTTGGAAATAAGCTCAAAATAAGCAAAACAGTACTAAAGAACACCAAAAGCTCAAACTCAGTCCAACATACTATATTAAACTTAAAACTACTGAATAAGCACAAAGAAGTCCACAGAATAAGCCAATAAGCACCAGGACAGTTGCACCATTGAGGCAGACCCACTGATGAAACAGCCCACTTTGCAGCTCAAATAAGCACTTCAAATAAGCTGAGAAATGGAAACTTATGGGGGCAAAATCTTCCTAGTACTAGAGGCTACACTAAAACAACAAAAAGCCCTAATTTCACAATCAATTGCTTATTGAAATGAGGCCTAGAAAAGATGCTCATGAACTGAAATTAAGTGCAGGCTAAGAGCAGTTCTGGTGGCTTTTTGCACCCTGATAATAAGCTACTGAATAAGCTACTAAGTGAAAACTAAGTTCAGAAACTAAAAACCTACACTATAAGCTATGTCTAAATCAAATATCATGAAATAAGAGCAACTAGATCAGCAGATAAAATGCAAGCAAAAACTGAGATAAGCAAAACAATGTGCAGGTCTGCACATAAAATCTGATGCAGCAGAACTTTGTTTTTGCACTTTTCTTTTTCAAAACTTGACCAATCTTTCTCAAATCCTGGAAACATACTCTAACAACTTAAAAAATTAGGGACTTAAAAAATGCTAAAAGTTGTCTCAAACAAGCTCAGCTTATATGGGAGCTTAAAATGGCAGCATGGGTTCTAATAATCTATTAATCAACTCATAACCTCAAAATTTATTAAAAACAGCTTAAACTCTACTTAGAACAGCCTATCTAGCTTACAATAAACTAAATCAAACCAACTCTAAAAGAAAATGAACAGTTCAAGCAAACCTTGACCCTAAAATAAGCTTAATCCAACAGTCCTTAGGGGACTGTTTTGAAGTAAACACTAGAAACCAACAATTTAAACCATAAATCTGATCACTACTGATTATCTAACTAGTGAAGCACTAAATAAGCACCAAAAGAACAGAAATAAGCAGTTTCTACAATAAGCTAATTTTGGCTATTTTAACTAAATTTCTAAGAATATTAAGGTAGATGCTATTTAATACTATAGAAACAGACTTAGAACAATACTAAGGTACCAAAAGCAGAAAAGAGCATAAAATAAGCTGAATAAGCAGATGAACAGTAAAATTGACCAAAGGTTTGACTTACATTAAAACTTGAATTTGATTACAAATAGAGAACTGGAAATGAAAATTACAATAAGCTGAAATAAGCTACCACTACTACTACACTACCCTACTCCTAATACCTAAATCTAACTAGCAGCTCCAATGTGATGTGAGAAGAGCTATTTATAGCCTTAGGAAGAAGGATCTAGAGTCTCTTCAGAGTTAATCCCAGCCCTCAAATCATCATCTTGTCATCGAAATCGTTCACAACCCTTGGATTGAAATCAATGAGGTGTCCCGTCCAATAAGATAGCTTCGTTTGTCCACGTTGGCAATCCGTGTGCTTTCGGACATTCTCTGACATGTGCTCAGGCTCATGTGAAGTACCATTCTTGCCCTTAATTGTGGTGAATTGGGATGGGGTAATTTTAGGGTTCTACGTACAGTAATAATTGGGGAAAGTTAGCGCGGGTTTAATTTTTTTGCTTTGACTGATAATAAATGAAGGTTGACTATGGGTATTTGGTATGGGTTTCGGGTTGTAACCGGGTAAATGGAATTGGGTTTTATAATAAAACAATTGGGCTGTGAAAGTTTATTGTGGGCTTTTGATTTATTTTTGGGTTTAATTGTTTTGAGTGGTTTTTAGGATTGTAGTTTTAGGTAAAATGAAGGGACTAAAAGTGTAACTTCTGAATTTCAGGGACCACTTCTGCCACTTCTCCAAAATATTATCCAAGGATTTATCTTGACAAACTCTGATTCTTGGAGGGCAAATGTTGACTTTTTGAGCATATCTTGATCTAACTTTGCAAATTGTTTCCCCGGCCTCGGTTTTTGACACTCTTTCCAAATCTCGTGCTCGGTTTTTCTGGTTTTGACTTGATTATGTCTTTTTTTTTTCTCGATATCCGTACCTGCACATAAACAAACACAAAAACACAAATATCTGGCATAATTGGTTAGTTTTTGGTCTTTTTGGTCTTAATTTGGTAAATAAAAGGTATGCGAATAAGCACATACCGTCATTTTATGGCATTTTTCACACCAAAATCACAAATGATATTATCGGACCACACCTACAAAATCACCATGTATAGCCGAAAAGATCCTGAACAAGATTCACAATCAAATGACAATGGCTATATATTGATTGTTGATTGTTATCAACTGTGACTACAAGGATGATGATTCATTATTATGAAGTTTAAGTGGAATATCTCGGGTACGTGTACTTAGTATCTTGAAGATATTGGGGTTGGTTGGATGTGTGATTCTTCGAGATCCTTGCTCGATCTTAAATGGCTCACAGAGCATTCGATGATTAAGTCTTGGGTTATCAAGTTTTCATAGGTCAAGGGGTGGATGGACGAAGACCTAGTTAACTATCACTTAAAGGAGATACGTTGTAGTACTCAGTGTCACACAAAGATGTGGATAATTCAAGAGATGTTCATATACTATTAAGGAAGGATGGATGGGTATATGAAACGACCTATGCTTTAAGGAGTTACGTTGTAGTGCTCAGTATAGGTTCTTAGTCATACAATAGTGCAAGTTTAAGTCACAAGTTTGGGTTATTTTACTTCAGTCTCAAATTCGTCATAGTGGGTTTTCTCCATCAGTAGTCACTACATGAAGCCGTTGTTTTTGATACAGGAGGTTAGATTGGGCATATCGACATCTTCTCACGAGCTGTTATGGTTAATGATAAAGTGCTTCCAGTTCATACTCCATGTACACACCTTTATGTGCTGATTCCGATTAATCGTAACCAGCAGGGGAGAGAAATGTGTAAATTCCAGTGATGATGATGATGGAACTATCCTGGAGAAAGAAAAGTGCATTTCCGGATCTTAATTGATTCTGGTGCTACGGTTACAACTTTGGGGGAGAGAAATCATTAAACAAGTTACCCGTGACCAACGATATGGGTCAACTTGTTACTTTGAAGATTACCATTTCATGTGTACGTTACGGGCTGATCTCTCATGAAAAATAACTGGGATGCATTTGGTGAGATGAAGATGTTGATACTTTATTCCCCCGAACAGAGAACAGATTCAAGGCACTCAGGGCACTCCTCATAAGGAAGGCTGTCAGTTTGGGGGAGAGCACTAATTAGGGGAGAGCACTCAGGGCACTCTGAATTAAACCCTAATTAGATTTGCTCACATGGTTCGTCTGCAAGTAAAGAAATGAAAGCTGAGAAGATTCTGCAAGCTGAACGAAGTAATGAAGTTTGAAGACTATTCTCTGTGCTTATGGTTTATATTTTACTTGTAGGGAACATTGTAAGCAATTCCCATATGACATCACTTTGGGGAGAGATTGTTAGCTTTAAAGTTTTGTCATATGTGGGAATTGCAATAGGATTTATGTACAAGGACTAGTTTAGTCATTAGTGCTAAGTTAGACTTGTAGTATTGTAATAAATATCTTCGTAGTCAACACTAGGAAGGTGAGATTCACGGTTTGTTTAGGAGGTGTGTGTGTTTTCTTTACTTCTCTCTCTAGAAAACATACATACCTCCCCCAATCAATAAACTAGTTATGCTATGTTTAATCTTTATCTATGTTTCCCCAATCTCTATAACGTGGATCTTGGTCTCTACATTGTCCAATAACCTAAAACAAATATAAAGTGACCCATCCGACCCAAAGAAGCCATACAATAATCATGCAGGCCAATTGAGTCCAAGCCAAACTCTTTTAAGTTTTTTTTACGACGTTAATATGTTTGAAACTTTGAACCATCAACCTTTATGGAAATGTTACATTTGATCCGTTAATCGAGTGTTTCTGGGAATAAATGTCTATGTCTGTAACTAGTTTTAAAGAAGTCTAACCGATCTATTATTTTTATTAGAATGACAAACGTGCCCCTATGTGTAGATTCCCCTCTTTAATTTGATCAGATCTTGATTTATGATCCAACGGTAGTAAATACTTTTTACACTTTTTAAACTTTTGTCACTTTGCAAATGATCCTCAACCTTATATAAGATGATATAGAATGTAAATACAAGATAATTGAGTGGAAATTTAAATTTTGAAACTAACGACCGAAATTTTTATTTATTTCCAAAATTTGTGGGGGATTATCGGGTTACAAGAGAACGAAATACCAAACAGGTAAAATTAAGTGAAAAGACTTGGCATCAACAAGCGAGCTAAAGTTTTAGTTTGAGTTTGGCGTCACGATTTAAGATATGTTCATGCTATGTTTTAAATATGTATGTTTTAAATTAGTTATGTTCCCATACGTCTAGATCGACAAAAAGTTGTTGGCGTGGTCTATGGCGACGTTGATGTTAACCACAATAATCACAACATGGACCAAATCAATAGTCTCATACGTGCAAACGCCAGTGATAAATTCGATTATTTTAGCTACTTTTTTGTTTTTGTTTTTAGTAACTTTTGGTTAAATAAGGATAGCGAGTTGCTCCAAACGTGGGCCATGGCAACAAGAACAGCTAGGCAGGCCAGTTGAGCCCAAGCCCAACTCTATTTGCGTTTTTTCTTCACGACTTTAAGGTTTGAACCGAAAGAGAAATCTATAAATCTTTTCATTCGATGGGGGATCTAAATAGAATAGCACCCCACGAAAACCCTAATCAAGATCATGATGATGATACTTTCACATGCGAAATCTGCTATGAATCCGTATCATCACCGAACAAAAAATTTGTTAATGGCAACAGATGTGTCCACGAGTTTTGCACGGCTTGTATGATCAAATACATTCGCATAAAGCTCGAAGAAAACTTCTCAACCATCAAATGCCCTCATGACTCTTGCAATCACTCTCTTGAACCCTTATCATGCCGCACCAAAATTTCTCACCAGTTATTCAACAAATGGTGTGATGCTTTATGTGAATCGACAGTGTTAGGGTTTGATGGGGTTTATTGTCCTAATAAGGTGTGTTCTGAATTGATTATGAATGAGTTTAGTGATGGTGATGTGAAGAGATGCGTGTGCCCTTCTTGCTTGAAACCGTTTTGTTATAAGTGTAAGGTTTCTTGGCACGATGGTTATACATGCGAAGAGACTAGGGATGGAAACAATGTCGATTTTGATGTTGTTTGCAAGAACAATGGGTGGAAACTGAAGAGGTGTCCAAAGTGTAAGCATTGTATTGAGTATCTTGGTGGCTCTCTTATGATAAAATGCAGGTTTGTTATACTCCATTGCACACACGACTGATACTTCTTTCGAGTTTTGATTAAGATAGTGACCATGATGGTTGATGATAACCATCTTAAAGTGGTTTATGTAACATTATTTATGTTCTACTTATTGATACAACACACACTGATATCAATTCTTAAAAGATAGTCACCATGATGGTTAATAACTAAGTTTATCAAAATCTACATATCTAACAAAACTATATATATATGGAGATAATTTCATGTTGTATCAATAAGTAACAAAAAGTCTGACGGGTCTTTAAACAAACCGAAAATAACCTTTTTACCAATTGATATAACTAGTGCATTTATTTAATTTGGCTACCATACATCATAGAAACTAACCTTCGTCCATTGACGTTGTTGCAGATGTGGTACTAAATTTTGCTACAGGTGCCTAAAACAAGTACCATTCTTGCACTGGTACGATTCCGTCTATATGTGTTGCTTAACAAACGAAAATTTCTTTGATTTCTATGTTCCTTATTCGAAAAAAAATCTCTTAAAAAGTTTGTGAATCGATCTGTTGAATGATGTGGGATAATCATTTGAACATACATGAAGCTCGTTTGTGGTGAACTATTATTCTCTATTGGTTGAATGAATAATCTTTTTTGAAAATGTATTATTCCATCGTGCATGCTGCTACATGTCTTTATATGTTCACGGTTTTTTTTTTTTTTTTTTTTTTTTTTTTTTTTTTTTTTTTAAAGGAAAATGATTTTCGCAGCTCTCTTGTGCCAAGAGTGAATATAGTTAGAGTGTCAATCGAGCATGTTCGGGTTGATTTACTTGTGTTCGCTAGTTAGTTGGTTGGTATGACCTCTATCAAAACATTGTCTCATTTATTAATCATGTTATCAACAATTGAATGCTAACTATAAACTTAGATTACCAAAGGCTTTTTGGCTAAACGGTATGCGAGTGGCCCATCAATCTAAAGGTTGTGGGATCAAGTCTCATTGGAGACATGTGAAATAGAATTTGTGAGATAGGTGGTGTAGATTGTAAAAAATTATCGTTCTAAAAAAAAGAAAAAAACTATAAACTTAGACCCTCACGGTATCGAATTGCATTGGGTTAGATTTCTGGCATGTGATAGTGTATGGCCTTGAGTCATTGACAAAAAATAACATCTTCTTATCGAGTGTTCAATTGCTAGTAACCTATGGTTGAAGCTTTGCTCATGCATGGTTGAAATTAGATACTAGGTTATTCAACGATATGTATTTTAGAATTTGGTGTGTGTGAGTGGTAATAATCAAATGATTCTATATTTTCTAAAACATGTAGAGATTACTTTTAAATTGAAGTATTTCTACCTTATATACCGCGGGTATTACGTAATTCTCAATTAGATAATTTAAAGAATCGTAATTTGTTTTTAAGGCACGAGAGAAGAAAACAATATACATAAAATTGTTATGTGAGTTATTTCTGGAAGAGATCAATTTTATCATATAAAACATAACCGAAAGTAAGTTAAATTCGGTTAAAAAACGGTTGACGGGAAGAGTCACAACAGCTGCGAAAAGTTTCTCCTTTTAGAGGGAAAACTAGTTGGAGAGAAAACCAAGGGGCTATGCCTCTTGAACCTGCAAGGGGAGCTGCTCCTTGACCCCGCGCCCCCTTGACCCTCACATAGTTGTGGCGGCATCAAACTAGCTAGAACGAGTGTGCACTCCGCACCTCCTAACTCGACTATATGCTAAACCTGACTAAGTATTGATCTCAAGTAAGTCATAGTTATACAAAATATAAACGATGGACACTAAAATCACAAATAATGTCTTCAGTTCTTGAATCCCTAACTTCAAACCATCTCAATGGTGATAAAAGAAAAATGTTATGTGGCTATCCCGCTTTTTAAATAACCCTTGTATTCTCGAAATTAATTTTACAAAACAAGCTATTTTCAAAATATTTTATTGTTTACAACACTTTTTTTTTTTTTTTTTTTTTTTTTTTTTTTTTTTTTTTTTTTTTTTTTTTTTTTTTTTTTTTTTTTGATACCGTAGTAAACTAGAATCTAGAGTTGCAAATAATAATAAAAGCCATTTATTAAACCCTGAGCCGCTGTCTTCGGCCAGACGCTCACGACTAATTTCCACCATCATCTTCTATCCATCATTCATATACAGTTTGCTGACTACTTTGCTTCTTGTTTTTAGCCACTTTTGGTAGAATATACTTAAGTATATTGATGCGTTGGAGATGCCAAATTCACATGATATTCAATAAATGAATAAATTGAATATATGACAGATCCCAACCACATGATTGTACTTTATGGATCTTTCTCATTAAAGTAAATCATGAATATTTATCCTCAGAATTGAAATACCAGATAACTGTCGCAGATGTAGCTCATTTTCTGTAAGATAGTCTAACGCTATCCGTAACTGGTAGTTATAAGGGCTATTTTCAGAAGTGATGCAAAGTTCAAGGGTTATGCTTGTAGTCAAGAAAGAATTTGTTCATTCAAATTTGTTTTGAAGTATAATACTGCTGGGCCCTTCGTAGGGTTGATAAGATGTTTGCATGGCCATGCCCAAGATCTATTTGGAATACGTTCGGATGATTTGGTAATCTTGATCAATTATAAATAACGAGAAACAAAATAGTTAATTATGGAATGACTTAGATCCATATCCATATTAACGTGGTATTAGAAACAAAATGATAAGTATGATGATGATTCATCAAAAGGTTTTTTCCAGAAAACCACACTCAGGGTCGTTCTGGGGGCATTTGGGTGTTATGCTAGACTAACCAATGTCATTACTATATTAATGTATATCCAAGTGGGAGCTATTAGTTTTGTGGATATAAAATTAATAGAGTATGACCGGATTTGAACACGAGACTTCGGGATTGCACACTTTACGTATAAGTTTCAATGTTTTAATAATCGATATAATAAGTTATGTTTAATTATTTAATTCACAATAAACGACTAAAGAGCGTTAGATAATTAATTGAATTGACTAACGGTCGGTAAATGTCAACGGGATACGAAGAAAATGAAACGAGACGAGAGAAGGTTCTAGAAATCCTCTCTTGGGCTTGTTTATGGCCAAACAATGGAATCCCACATTGGAAACCATTGTAAACTTGATATCAACCATAAGGGTATAAATACATCCCTATGTATTCATCCCTTGGTACACTAGATTTTAATAGAAGGCCAAATTTCTTCTTTTCTCCTCTTTTGTTCATAGGCCGACAAGTGAAGCCCCATGAAAGGGATTTGCGAGTAACCTTGAGCATTACAAAGTGTTTGGTTAATCTAATGTGATCAAGAACCTGGCTTTTCTCATTGAAACGCTTGTAATACGTGCGTACAAGAACGAAGGACAAACATACTTTTGTTTGTGATCTTTTCACTATTTGACTAAAGAGTATTCGATTTTACTAAACCTGTTAGGAATTCTGGGAAATGATAGATTTTTCATTGCTGCTGGTAGCATAGCTGGTTCCTGCTGGTAGTGTGCGGTTCTTGCTGATGTTGATTGCTGCTGGTTTAGTTATTTTGTTTCTGCTGATAGTTTTTTTGCTGCGGGTTTTAGTAAATGTTATCCCGTATGTTTAGAATGTTAGTTAGATTTATTTTAGGAAGAGATTGATAGTTATCTCTTTACACGTTTTCTTAGAGCTGTATTAGGGTTTCTTGGTTCTATAAAAGAAACCTGCGGCTTAGGGTTTATGGACGAATTCAAAAGATTCAATAAAATTAATTCTTTAGTTTATAATAGATCCATAGAGGATCAAAACATTTTAGTTTCTTTTCTTCTTTATATTCTTGTGCTTAGTTTCCGCATAGGCACAAGTCTTACACCTTAGAGATCCTTCAAAGTTGTTTGTGTTCACATAAACGGTTTTACCAAGCTCCAAGATCAAGCTAGAAGCACACGATCCTACAAGTGGTATCAGAGCCTGGTGGGGATCTCTGATAAAGAAGGAAAGCTTTTTTTAAATCAACCTCTTTAAACCCTTTTAACAATGGCAGATGG
The DNA here is from genome assembly GCA_021014915.2 of Artemisia tridentata subsp. tridentata. Taxonomy (NCBI): domain Eukaryota; kingdom Viridiplantae; phylum Streptophyta; class Magnoliopsida; order Asterales; family Asteraceae; genus Artemisia; species Artemisia tridentata. The sequence goes on along the minus strand of CP139508.1, from coordinate 95,365,584 downwards.
AGTCAATCATGATAAAGCTGACAACCACACACCTAAACTTGAAACCTCACAAGTCCAAACACAGATTGTCACCACTATGTCCAATAAAAATGCTAAATTCCCATACCTAAAGAAAGATGAGTATGAAATCTGGGCTATGAAAATGGAATGCTGGATCTCGAACAGTGATTACAACCTGTGGAATGTGATCCTTAAGGGAAACAGTAAGAAGAACACTGGAAGGGATGATAATGGAAACATATATATACTTCCACCTGTTACAGCAGAAGAACATCTTGCTGTATAAAGGGAAACCACGGCAAGAACCCTTTTGCTTCAAGCTATTCCAAAGGATCATATGGGTGATTTTCATCACCTGGATGATGCTAGAGAGATCTGGCGTGCTGTAAAAGTCAGATTTGGAGGGAATGATGAGTCCAGAAAAATGAGGAAGTCTATGCTGAAGCAAGAATTCCAGGAGTTTAAGATCTCTGAGGCTGAGGGTATTCACAAAGGGTATGATAGGTTTCACAAGATCCTCAGTCAACTCAACCAGTTGCAGGCTAGGCCGGACAATGAAGACCACAACACCAAGTTTCTAAGGGCCTTGCCTTCATCCTGGTCTCAGGTTTCCATAACACTCAAGGCCAAAGGTGGACTGGACTATATGAGTTTTGATGATCTGTACAACAAACTGAAAACCCTTGAAATTGATATCAAAGGGTATTCCACCTATTCATCTCAAACTCCAACCCATACTGCATTTGTTAGTACCTCTAGTACTAACAAAGGGTCATATGGAAACAGTCCCACACCATCATCATCATCACTTTCATACTCACCTGCCTCACCAAAAGCTCAACCAGATCTGATAATCTTCTAGAGGAAGTGTTTCATTCATTTGTTGCTGAGAGTACTCCACAGCAGCAAATTGCTTATGAAGATTTTAATCAGGTGGATCAGTTGGATCTAGAAGAGATGGACATAAAATGGCAGATGGCTATGCTGTCATTGAAAGTTAATAGGTTTGAAAAGAAGGCTGGAAGGAGAATTAACTTTGATGGACAGGAGGCTGCAAGGTTTGATAGAAGGAAGGTGAGGTGCTACAAATGTTCTCAACCAGGTCACTTTGCCAGGGAATGTCCAGATAAGAAGGTGGATGATAAGACAAGGTATTCTGCTTTCAAAATTCAAGAGTTGGAGTCAGAGGAACCTAGGGCCTTGGTCTCTGTGGATTCGATGGTAGACTGGGAACAAAATGAGAAAGCTGTTGCAGGAGGAGCTGAGAAGGTCTATGGGATGATAGCTGGATATGGTGAGACGAAACAAGTGGCTGGTCAACTTGGACTGATGGGTCATCCATCTCAGGTACAAAACTGCCCATTTGGTTGTGAACTTAAATATGCTAAACTAAAAAAGGAATGTGATGATATAGAGTGTCAATATAAGGATAACTTTATACAACTTCAGGCTTATAAAAATGCTGTTAAAACATTAGAACAACAAAAAGTCTGGTATGAAAAACAACAGTTTGCATATGAAGAAAAAAATAAGGGTTTTGGAAAGAGATTTACAAAACACCACTAATGAGTTCAAACATTCTGAGAGAGAAAAAGCTAAGGTGGTGTTAGAAAAACAGGATTTGCAGACTAAGCTAGACAATACCTTGGCTAGGTTTGATAAATGGAAAAATTCATCTAAAAACCTATACAAGTTAATTGATAGTTCTATGTCTATGAAAACTAAAAAAGGTTTTGGGTATGGTGACCTGATAGGGCCAAATCAGGTTTATGACCCTAATGAGTATAGTACATTTGACCCTGAACCTGTAGATTATAGAAAACCTGTAAAGTATGTTAAGGAGGGAGGTATGAATGCAGTTCCTCCACCCATAACTGGAACATTCAGACCTGCAGACCCATATGTTGACTTTGATGATTCACAAATGACTTTTGGCAAAAAGGCAAAGAACTTGCCTGATCTTGATTGTGACTCTAATGAATTTGTCTCTTGTTTTCATAGTGACAAATCTTTGGAAATCAAGACTGATGACTATGCCACATGTGGATCAAGTGACAAGTCAGCTTCAATAAAGTCAGAAGATCTCTCTTCAGAGGTGGTTACTGATGAGTCACAGACAGCTGCAGTTGAAGATGTTTCTTTTGAGAATGTTAAAAACAATGTTTCTAGTTTTGAGTCTGTTTCAAACAGTGTTGCTTGTAGTTTTAATTTTGTTAAGGATAATTTTGTTTCTTATGCTGGTTTGAATGCTTCTGATTGCAATGAGAAAAATAATGTTAAGCATAAGTCTCCTAGAAAGAAATCTTGCTTTGTAAGTCGCAGTTATGATCATTTAATCAAAGATTGTGACTTTTATGAGAAAAAGATGGGTATATATGGTAGTCAAAATAGGTCTGTGTGGAACAATGTTGGTGAAATTCCCCCATATATTCCACAAGCAGCAAGAATGAACTCTTGTAGAGCTTCTGTTGCTGCTGGCCCAGTTCCTGCTGGTAAGCCTGTTGCTGCTGGCAAGCCAGTTCCTGCTGGTAAGCATATTGCTGCTGGCAAGGCAAACTCTACTGGTCAGCCTGTTCCTGCTAGAAACTCTAATTGGAGAAGTAATACTGCTGGACCTTACTACAGACCTATAAGCACTTATTTTCAAAATGATTTTAGGCCTGTTCATCTTGACACCATACATAAGGGAGGGGGGAAGAAAGGAAACTGCTGTTAAGTCCTCAGCAGATTGTTCTTGGAATTACAATAATTACTATATGAGAATGGGGTCCAAGAACAATGGTGGATCTCATCAATCACCATGGTTTAATTATCATTGATCCACTAGGCAGGCTCAAGTCAGTAATGGCTTGAGTCTCCTTTGTATCTAATGTTGTCATATGTATTCTTTGTATCAGGAATTTCTTTTTAGAAGTAAAGATGTAGGCATTGTTGACAGTGGATGTTCCAGGAGTATGACAGGAAATTTAGAGAGACTGCATGATTTTGTGCCTTTGAATGGAGGTACTGTGACATTTGGAGGAGGAGATGGCAAAATTACAGGGAAGGGAACCATCAAAACAACCAAGCTGGACTTTGAAGATGTGCTTTATGTGAAGGAACTTCAAAACTTCAATTTGTTCTCTGTCTCACAAATTTGTGACAAGAAGAACAGTGTTCTCTTCACTGAGACTGATTGCTTTGTTTTGTCCAAAGACTTCAAGTTGCCTGATGAAAGTCAGGTTGAACTCAAAGTTCCAAGGACTTACAACCTTTACAGTTTCAATCTAAGTGATGTCCAGCCTGAGGGTTCACTTGCTTGTTTGGTGGCAAAAGCTTCTGTGGATGAATCTAATAAATGGCACAGAAGAATGGCTCATGTGAATTTCAAGACCATTAACAAGCTGGCTAAGAATGGTCTGGTCCAAGGGCTTCCTCTCAAGATATTCTCCAATGAACACAATTGTGTTGCATGCAACAAAGGAAAGCAACACAAAGCTTCATACAAGGCAATCACAGCTGTGAGCACCATCACTGAGCCTCTGCAGCTTCTTCATATGGATCTCTTTGGTCCTACTTCTATCAGAAGTATTGACCACAAGTACTATTGTCTGGTGGTTACTGATGATTTTAGCAGGTTTTCTTGGACTTTCTTTCTGGGTACTAAAGATGAAACTTATCCTGTGATTAGGGACTTTATTACCTTAATAGAAAACCAGCTAAATAAAAATGTTAAGTCAATAAGGTGTAATAATGGAACAGAGTTTAAGAATTCAAACCTAATTGAACTCTGTGGGAGTAAGGGGATAAAAAGGGACTATAGTAATGCCAGAACCCCACAACAAAATGGGGTTGCTGAAAGGAAAAATAAAACCCTTATAGAAGCAGCTAGGTCTATGTTAGCTGACTCTAAGATGCCCACTATGTTTTAGACTGAAGCAGTCTGCACTGCTTGTTATGTGCTGAATAGGGTATTAATTACTAGTCCTCATAGTAAAACACCTTATGAGCTTTTGTCTGGGAAAGTTCCAAACATTAGTTACTTTAAACCTTTTGGATGTCATGTCACTATATTGAACACTAGTGATCACCTAGGCAAGTTTGAAGGGAAGGCTGATGAGGGGTTTATTGTTGGGTATTCTGCTCATAGTAAGGCCTATAGGGTATATAATCTGTCTACTAAGAGGATAGAAGAGTCTCTCAACCTAAGATATCTTGAGGATAAACCTAATTTGCAGGGTGCAGGTCCTGAGTGGTTCTTTGACCTAGATTATCTGACAGATACCTTGGGTTATACTAGATTCAAAGCAAATCAATCTGTTGGTACACATGTTTCTCAAACTAACAATGCAGGTACCTCAGATGATGATTCTGATGCAGAGAGTAATGAACGACCCATAATTGTTCCTTCTTTTCCCTCTAACAACATTTCAGGTACAAAGCTCAAAGATCTTTCGGATATGGCTGGAAGTGATTCAAGTTATGCAGAAGATCTTGCTAGGCTTCAGAGACAAGAATACAATGCCAAGAAAGCTGCTGAAATGTTTGGTTCTGGGTTTTCTAAAGAGACAGAGGAGATTTTGAGGAATGCTGAAGCTGAAGTTAGAAGACAACTGAATTCTGCTGGTGGTATTCCTATTCCTGCTACTACCAATTCTGCTGGTAGTACATCTGTTCCCGCTGGTCTTTCTAAAGATTCTGCTGATGTCTCCATTCCTGTTGTTCCTGTATCTACTCCATCTGTTGACTCACTGGGTATTGATAACTCCCCTGAACGATTTCCAATTCCTTCTGACCTTGGAAATTCATTCTCTTCTGGAGAGAAGCTGAAAGATCCTCATCATCAATCCAGGACAGGCATTTTCACTTCTTCCTCATATGATGATGACTTCAATCCCTCCATCACTAATCAAGCATCCACAATTGATGTCAATTCCACTGTTACCAAGAGGATCAATACAGTTCATCCTCAGTCCTTGATCCTTGGAGATCTTAATTCCCCTGTTCAGACAAGAAGCAAGCTACATCAACCCAAGTTTGGAGAATCTGCTTTTCTCAGTTATATCCAGGATCAGTTAAGGAGCAATCATACTGATTATCTACATTGTCTCTATGCTTGTTTCTTATCTCAGATTGAACCAACTAGTATAGCTCAAGCCCTTGATAATTCTGATTGGGTTGAGGCTATGCAAGAGGAAATGCAGCAGTTCCAGAATCAGAAAGTATGGAAGTTGGTACCTTTTCCTGCAGGTAAGCATGCTGTTGGAACTAAATGGATTCTCAAGATTAAAAGGGATGCTAGGGGCATTGTGGTTCGAAATAAAGATAGATTGGTGGCTCAAGGACATAGACAAGAAGAGGAGATTGATTATGATGAAGTGTTTGCCCCAGTGGCTAGAGTTGAAGCTATCAGACTGTTCTTGGCTTTTGCCTCATTCATGGTGTTTGTAGTGTATCAGATGGATGTGAATAGTGCCTTTTTGTATGGAAGGATTGAAGAAAAGGTTTATGTTACTCAACCAAAGGGATTTGTGGATCCTCAGAATCCTGATTTGGTTTACAAAGTAGTAAAAGCACTTTATGGTCTTCATCAAGCACTAAGGGCTTGGTATGCAAGGTTATCTGCCTTTTTGCTAAACCATGGTTACAGAAGAGGGGCAATAGACAAAACACTTTTCATCAGGAAGGATTTCAAAGATATCATCTTGGTACAAGTTTATGTAGATGATATCATCTTTGGTTCTACTAATGAAGCCTGGTGCAGGGAATTTGAGGATTTGATGAAGAGTGAATTTGAGATGACTGCTATGGGTGAAATGACTTTCTTCTTGGGTCTCCAGGTTAAGCAGAAACCAGATGGGATCTTTATTTGTCAAGTGAAGTATGTTTATGACATACTTAAGAAGTTTGATATGGACAATGTGAAAACTGCAACCACCCTATTTGAACCTCCAAAGCCTAAATCCAATAATGAACCTGATGATGCTGTTAATGTTCATCTATACAGGTCCATGATTGGTTCACTCATGTATTTGACAGCTTCTAGACCTGATATCAAGTTTGCTGTCAGTACATGTTCTAGACATCAGGTTACACCCTTGACTTCCAACTTAAATGCAGTCAAGAGAAATTTCAAGTATTTGAAAGGACAACCTAAGTTGGGACTTTGGTATCCAAAAGATTCTCCTTTTGTGTTGGAAGCTTATAGTGACAGTGATTATGCTGGTGCTAACTTTGATAGAAAATCTACTACTGGGGGCTGTCAGTTTCTGGGTCAAAGGTTGGTTTCTTGGCAATGCAAGAAGCAGACTATAGTGGCTACATCTTCTACTGAGGCAGAATATGTTGCTGCTGCTAGCTGCTGTGGACAGGTTCTTTGGATGGAAAATCAGTTGTTAAATTATGGGTTCAACTTCATGAACACTAAGATCTTTATTGATAACCAAAGCACTATGTGCATTGTTAAAAATCCAGTCTATCATCAAAGGACAAAGCATATTGAAATTAGACATCATTTCATAAGAGATGCTTATGAGAAGCATCTTATTCAGGTGATTAAAATTCATACAGATGAAAATGTGGCTGATCTGCTGACAAAGGCTTTTGATGGACCAAGGTTTAACTTTTTGGTGGTCCATATTGGGATGGTAAATCCTTAGGTGATGCGCTTGAGGGGAGGTCAAAGTCTAAGGGGAGGCTTTCTGCTGTATATATATATATATATATTTTTTTAATTCTTTAGTTAAAAAAAAAATAATAATAAAAAAAACTGGTGTATATTTTGTTGTACTAACTTGTATGGTTTTGAGCAACACCTTGTAGGTACAGTGTATGTGTTTACACCTCCACAACAAATGGTAATCAACTCACCATGTCTTACAGACAAGAAAGAGTTGACTCACCATGAGGGTACAGCTCTGGTGTGATTGTCAAATCTGTTGATAGCTGTAATAGCTTGCTCAAAGCTATAGGGTACTCAACTCACCCATGGTTCATTCCTGAGAGTTGAATGGTTTTCAATTCACCATGGATTTTACTCCTTTGGGGTTTCCAAAGAATTGGCTAGCCCACAAGTGTATGGCTTGTGGTAAAGGCAGTGGAAAACCATACTTGGTATTCAATTCACCAAAGGTTATCTTCAACCTAAGAATTGGCTAGTCCTGAGCAAACGGCTACAGGTAAAGACATCTCAAATCCGTTTATAGTTGATGCTTTACTAATAAGCATATGGTTATCAGTGTACCATGGTCTAACACACCAAAACATTTGGCTACTCTAGTAGTAATGGCTATTGGTAAAGAGACATCAAATCCATTATTTTCAATGATTCACCTCTCACAGGAGTTAACACACCTGGAAGTGATGAGAATAGTTTGAAACTTAACAGATTTGATGTACAATTTGTCATGGTTGCTGTAAAGAAGGTGCCTAGTTGCTGCTGATATGATTTCTTGATGCTGCTGATAGTTCAAGTTGCTACTAGAAGTTATGTGTTAAAGATTGTTGCTGCTGGTCACTTTCTAATGCTGCTGCTGGTTTCATCCTCTCCCTATGGCCTTCAAAGATTTTACAGGGAATCAAGAACTTACAGGGAATCTTGCAAGTTAACCTAGTCAACTTCAAGATTAGGGGAGGATTGTTAGGAATTCTGGGAAATGATAGATTTCTCATTGCTGCTGGTAGCATAGCTGGTTCCTGCTGGTAGTGTGCGGTTCCTGCTGATGTTGATTGCTGCTGGTTTAGTTATTTTGTTTCTGCTGATAGTTTTATTGTTGCGGGTTTTAGTAAATGTTATCCCATATGTTTAGAATGTTAGTTAGATTTATTTTAGGAAGAGATTGATAGTTATCTCTTTACACGTTTTCTTAGAGCTGTATTAGGGTTTCTTGGTTCTATAAAAGAAACCTGCGGCTTAGGGTTTATGGACGAATTCAAAAGATTCAATAAAATTAATTCTTTAGTTTATAATAGATCCATAGAGGATCAAAACATTTTAGTTTCTTTTCTTCTTTATATTCTTGTGCTTAGTTTCCGCATAGGCACAAGTCTTACACTTTAGAGATCCTTCGAAGCTGTTTGTGTTCACATAAACGGTTTTACCAAGCTCCGAGATCAAGCTAGAAGCACACGATCCTACAAAACCCTAATTTAGGGTTTAATTGGTTCTTGTTTGATTGATTTCTTGTTTCGCTAGAAATCATTAAGGTACGCATATTCTTTTAATTCGGTTAATTATATTACAAGTATTTGATCTTTACTTCCGCTGCATGATTTGATGATGTTTACATGTTTATGTATAATTGTTATGATATAAAATTCCAACAATATTGTACTTGTAGCGACCCGAATGCTCTTATTAATCTAACACGTTTTGCTAGGTTAGTCTTTTTTTATTTTAATTTGTGGTTTTCTTTATTCAATCAAATTAGGATATTATGCTGCTAACTCAAATGTATGTCCTATTTGTTCAATATTTATTTAGACATAAAAGAAGCAGTTGATTTTTTCTGGTTGATTCAAATCTATCTTAAAAAATCAATGCATGAGCTGTTTGTAATGACTTCTTTATTAACATGAATAATGACTTTTACCACCCAAGCATAATATATCTCGAAGGTTAGTTCGACAAGCAACCATAGTCCGGGATCCATTTTTGGACCCAACCATAATATTTATTCGAACTCAAATCTTCCTTTTAACTCATGCATTTGATTTAATCGTTTTGGCTATCCTAATAGAATTGAAGTTAACCTACTATCGTCTATCATTATCATTGTTTCAGATGTGGAACTAAATTTTGCTACAGGTGCGGACAAAAAGTACCATTATGGAATTCTTTCGATTTTATCTATGGGAGATGTTATAGATACCCTCCCTACGGGCTATTTGTGTTGGAATTTAAATAACATGATATTCATATAAATAAATAAACATCACCAAAGCACGTAGCGGAAGCAAGGGTCAATATTTAACATATATAAAGATTAACTGAATAATAAAGATAACGTACCTTTGATCCTAGCAAGAACAAGGATCTAACTTCAATTCTTCATCTTGAATAAATAAAGGATTAACGAGAAACCCATTACCGTTTTATTTCTCAATCCAAGATTGTGTTAACTAAAGTAAGTTAACTACCAAGTCTTGTACACACGTTCTATAACCAATTAATGCTTGATGTTAGTGAAAGAACACAATTAAACCAAAATAATTTTGTTTAACAAAAGGCAAAGGATCGACACCCTCAAAGGGTTGTACGATCAGTTTGAGAAGAAAAAAGGAGAAGAAGAAAACTTTTAGGGTTATAGTCTAGTGCACAAGGTAAAAAACTAATGACCCTTGAGTTTGTATTTATTGTGAAACTATTCTTGGAGCACAAGTTGGATCGATTAGGGTTATAGAACCCTTAGGCCGATCGGCCCTAACCCATCCCATGGGTTTCTAGATCCTTCTTGAGCCTCTAATTTCACTAACGGTCCTTCCTTTATTCACTAACGGTCGTTAGTCAATTCCGTTAATTACTTAACGTCCGTTAGTCGTTATTTCGTATCCAAATAATTAAATACATAAAGGTTATATATATATATATATATATATATATATATATTAATTATTTACACTAACCGTTCATACTTAAAGTGTGCAATCCCTCGGCCCCGTGTTCGATTTTAGTCATACACTACTTAATATTTTTCCATAACTCTAACAATTTGTACAAACCGCGAAGCACATGGTAAAACCGCCCGGAGCTTGCAATCATTGGAAACCCCCTATAGGGGTTATCTATACGTGTTGCATAACCTATGACAATTTCAAGGAATTCAATAATCTTAAACGCGTTTATGCCTAGCTCAAACATTACTTTAGTGTATGTATCATTACACCAGTTCATGAGTTTTAGTTTGTTATTATGTCTGTTGTTTTTTTTCTTTTTCTCTTTATCACTTATATATCCTTTTACTTATGAAAAATGGTTTGTAGCTCTAAAAGACGAATCTACAATTATGGCTTCAGTCTTATCTTTAAAGCCTATGGCTATGTTTGGCGCACGAGCTTATTAGAGCTTATCGTAGCATGAACTTATTTTTTTTAGAAAAATAAGCTACCATTGAAAATAAGTCTCGTTTGGCTGACACGGCTTGAAGGAGCTTGTTAAAAAAATAAGCTACTAAATGAAATGCTAGTTGTACTAGCATGTAAAAAAAAGCTCCAGCCACTGTTGGGATTTATTAACATGTTAACCAATTAACACTACGAGTACGCAGCGGAATATGGATCTAGTTTGGCTATTAGAATTAACACAAATAATAAACACATAAAACAAATAAAAGGGACAAGAAAAATAAATCGAAAACTAACCCTTGTAGTCACCCACAAAAGAAACTAAGTAGTAAAAATATACTACCTCTATGGTTGCTCACACAAACACGTCAAACAAATACGCCCGGAATGCTAGCCGTATCTCACGTAAACTCAAAACACAATTCGAATACAAAAATTGTATACGTTCGAATGTGCACTGACAAAAGAAAGCCTATAACTTCAAGAATCAATATTATAGTATATCACTCTTCTTTATTGCTTGATATGTTTGAAAAGTCAAACAAACCAATGCTATGTTCCTGTGATCGGATTGGATAATTAAAGAGTAAACAATTATGGAACTTTTGGTGTTGTTTTTTTCCTGTTTTTCTGTCGTCCAAAAGAGCAGGTTATGAGGGAGTATATATATAGCCACTTAACCCTACTCTTGATAAGGCTTAAACAAAGCATGATAAGTGTTAAACTCTACCATCTTTGAGCCTTATCACAACTCTTCAACAATCCTTATCACATTGACATGAACCTGGACAGATTTATGCTTTCCAGAACCTTCTGAATTCCAGCCATAGGGTTAGGACAAGCAATGCATCTTGTCTAGTTCATTTTATGTTCAAATGAGTCTCTTTGAGCTTTAACCGTGAAGTATACAACGTATTCTAATGTTTTTACGTGTGTGCCCCCAATAGGCTCACACACCTTTAGTTGTACTAGCTAATCCGACTCACATATTCCAACAGCTCCCACTTGGGAGTTGGAGTAGCAGATAGCACAAATACCAACGATGGAAACGTCTAGCAACGCTCTCACTCGCTATTTAAACTAAAGGTGTCTGAGATATAGTTTCATAAATCATTCTCAGTAGCATGGTCATTTATGTCTTGCTTTTATCATCCTTTGTTATAGATACCGTTAAACCATGGATATGGATCCTAACTCATTCCATATAGTTTAACCATTTAAATTCTCGTTATAGAATTTAATTCAGATGTACCAAATGTAATCAAGAATCATCTTGCATTACCCTTTGGGTTCGGCCGAACAGATATCTGATTAATTCTGGAGAGGGCCCATGGTATCTTTCTGCACATATCAAGTGGAGTAACAAATCCTTTGTTGGCTACAAGTGTTGTGGATGCTGCTTCACATCACTCCGAAAAATAGCTTTAATAACTACCTTATTCAGGACAGCGTTTGGCATATAATTACAAAAGTGATATCCACACATAACAGAACTTGCTTGTATCTCAAGTCTAAGGATGACTTAACAAACCATTTCAACATTTTACTCATGACAAGGATCCAAAAGTAAATGTTTTAAAGTTGGGGTATCCAATATGCATCCCTTGTGAATACATATGAGTTTGGCTGGAACAGTCCACATTCTCATAGAATATAACCAACACTCACATTTGCCTTGCATAACAATATTCCCATATTGTTAACCGACAATGGACATATTTAGAATGATAAATCATTTCATGGATTAAACATGCAAATATGGAATAACAGGTTATACGAATAAAATAACAAATACCTCGTATCTTTATTTATCAGAAAATAAAACTGTCTTACAATTCCAAATTATTCAAATACTAATTAAACACACAGATTTACATGAGACTACTAGCTGGTATCAAACCAATATTCCTAGTCAATTCAGAATGCTTAGGATATGCTAAAGCCTTTGTAAATGGATCAGCTAGATTGTCATCTGTGTGAACTTTTAATATCTTCACGTCACCCATCTCAATGGTCTCTCGAAGATAATGAACTTTTACACGGTAATGTCTAGCACCCTTGGTGAGTCCACTTTCATTTGCTATAGTAATGGCTCCAGTATTATCACAATACATATCTATGGGTTCTTCAATTGTGGGAACAATGCCAAGCCCAGAAATGAATTTTTGAATCCATATAGCCTCTTTAGATGCATCATAAGCAGCTATATACTCAGCTTCTGTAGATGAAGTAGCATAAATACTTTGCTTCGTGCTTTTCCAGTCAACAGCACCTCCATTCAAAACGAATACATATCCAGTCTGAGATTTTAGGTCATCAGCATCTGTCAGATATCCAGCATCAGTGTAGCAAGAAACCCTGAGCTCTCGTTTCATATCACCTCCGTAAACCAGAAACATATCCTTAGTATTGCGTAAATACTTAAGAATATTCTTAACAGCAGTCCAGTGAAGATCCCCTGGATTCTGTTGAAATCGGCTTGTTATGTTCTGAGAGAACGCAACATCAGGACGAGTACATCTCACAGCATACATAATTGATCCTATAGCCGAGGCATAAGGAACTCTTTGCATGCGCTCTTTTTCAGCAGGTGTCTCAGCACCTTGTAATTTACTCAATTTAAGCTTTTCTTGCATTGGGATAGTTCCTCGTTTGGAATTCTCCATGAAATATTTCTTCAATATTTTCTCAATGTAAGCGCTTTGACATAAACCAATTAACCGTCTTGATCTATCTCTATAGATCTTGATTCCAAGAATATATGCCGCTTCTCCTAGATCTTTCATGGCAAAACATTTTCCAAGATAGGATTTAACATCTTGTAACATTGGAATATTGTTTCCCATAAGTAATATGTCATCAACATATAGAATTAGGAAAGTGACATAACTCCCACTAGCTTTCTTATATACACATGGCTCATCTTGATTTTGAGTGAAACCGAATTTCTTAATCTCATCATCAAAACGTTTATTCCATTGCCTAGATGCTTGCTTAAGTCCATAAATGGAACGCTTGAGCTTGCATACTCGGTTAGGATATTTTGGATTAACAAAACCTTCGGGTTGCACCATGTAGACTTCTTCGAAAAGATGTCCATTGAGGAAAGCGGTTTTGACATCCATTTGCCAAATCTCATAGTCATAGAATGCAGCTATGGCTATGAGAATCCTTATAGCTCTAATGTCTGCAACAGGAGAAAAGGTCTCTTCATAATCAACCCCGTAGGTTTGAGTGAAGCCCTTTGCTACGAGACGAGCTTTAAAGGTGTGTACTGCACCATCCATGTCAGTCTTCTTTTTGAAGAGCCATTTGCTACCAACGGTTCTACCGTTAGGAGGAAGATCAACTAAGTCCCAGACTTCGTTGTCTTTCATGGATTGCATTTCCACATTCATTGCATCAAGCCATTTATTGGATTCAGGATCCAACAATGCAGCTTTATAGTTATTGGGTTCACCAAGATCCCCCAATTCATGCTCCTCAGCATCGACGTATAAACACATTCGATCTGGGGCACGGCGTGTCCTAGCGGACTTACGAATGGGATTGATATCACTTTGAGGTTCATCAATTTCTTGATCACCCTCATCATGATTTAAGCTAGTGTCTACAGAAGGATTTGTATCTTCTTCTTGAATAATTTCAAGATCTTCTAGACTCCCACTTGCTTCATGATCCAAGAGATTTTTCTCAAAGAATTCAGCATTCCGAGCAACAAATACCTTGTTCTCGGATGGAAGATAGAAAGAATATCCCATTGTTTCCTTTGGGTATCCTATGAAGATACACTTAATAGATCTGGGTTCCAGTTTGTCAGGTTTGGTAAGTGTATCACGCTTAACAAGTGCCTCACAACCCCAGACTTTTAAGTAAGACAACTTAGGGGCTTGCCCATGCCATACTTCGTATGGTGTCTTATCAACCTTCTTAGTTGGAACCATGTTGAGAATGCGCGCAGCAGACTCAAGGGCATAATCCCAAAAGGACTTTGGAAGAGTAGTTTGACTCATCATGGAGCGAACCATGTCTAGCAGTGTTCGATTTCTCCTCTCAGACACACCATTATGTTGTGGCGTGTAAGGAGGAGTGCGATGGGCAATAATCCCATGCTCCTTAAGATGATCCAAAAACTCTTGACTCATATATTCACCTCCACGATCCGAGCGTAGTGATTTAATGGTCTTCCCGAGTTGGTTTTCTACTTCCTTTTGAAACACTTTAAATGTTTCAAACACTTCATGTTTATGTTTCAGCAGGTAAACATAACCATACCGACTATAGTCATCAGTAAAAGTGACGAAGTAGCTTGCTCCTTGTCTTGACACAGTTCTAAATGGGCCACATACATCAGTGTGTATTAGTCCAAGTAGATCCTTAGCCCTTTCCACTTGATGTGAATAGGGTTTTCTTGCCATCTTACCAGACATGCAGGAAACACACTTTTCAAATGACTTGATGTCAGTTGAGTTGAGAAGTCCATCATGTTGCAACTTCTCCATGCGTTTCTTGCTAATGTGTCCAAGACGACAATGCCACAAGAGAGTAGAGTCCAAGGTTAGATTGGCTCTTTTATTGCTAACAGCAAACATAGAACTATCATTTGTTTCAGAACAAGACATATCAATTTCAAAAATACCATCCCTTGGGATAGCACTAAAATAAACCACATTATTCCTAGAAACTGAAATTGTATTATTCAATTCAAAACGATTAACAAAACCATCGTCAAACAAACGTGAAACTGAAATAATTCCTCTAGTAATAGAGGGAGCATAATGACAATTGTTTAAAACAACTACTAATCCACTAGGGAGACATAAATGATAACTTCCAATAGCTTCAACTCCTGCCCGTTGACCATTGCCCACGTACAGACTTAAAGCTCCTGGCTTCAGCTTCCTACTTCCCCTGAGACCCTGAGTAGTATTACAGATGTGAGTACCACAACCCGTGTCATAAACCCAAGATTTACTAGGAAAAGAATAGAGTTCTATGGTGAAAATACCTGAAGTGCTAGCTCCTTGAGATAGCTTCTTCTTTTTCATCAACTCGGCGAGATACACGGGACAATTCCTTCTCCAATGACCTATTTCACCACATTGG
The DNA here is from genome assembly GCA_021014915.2 of Artemisia tridentata subsp. tridentata. Lineage (NCBI taxonomy): Eukaryota > Viridiplantae > Streptophyta > Magnoliopsida > Asterales > Asteraceae > Artemisia > Artemisia tridentata. Next base: position 95,350,437 of record CP139508.1, on the reverse strand, counting down.
TGACAGGTCGCGTCCTTTGCAGGGTTATCCTTCTTGGGTGGTGGAGTTTTCTTAGGTTTGGAAGCATAAGATGGTTTATGCTCAGGAGCATAAGCCAACTTATACTTTCCGTTCCCTTGATTCCCCTTAGCAGCCTTGAACGGTTTTTTACCTTGGTTTTTCTGGACCTTTCCTGCACGTATAGCATGAAGTGCAGGTGCAACATCTTTCTTGGGTAGCGTCTGCTCATGTTGTTTAAGCATAGCATGTAATTCATTCACAGTCTTCCCCATGTTGTGCATATTATAGTTCTGCACAAAGCTGTCATACTCCTTAGAGAGTCCAATCAAGATTAGGCTTACTCCAAGGTTCAAAGTGACGGGATGACCGAGACGCTCCAAGTTGTCAATGTAGCTCTTCATCTTTAGAACATATGAGCTTACAGATTGACCTTCTTCTTGCTTGCACGAGTGAAATTCCCTCGCGGTTTGAAGAAGTTCCTGTTCTGCCTGTTGAGCAAACATAGTTTTTAACTCCTGTAACATGTCATATGCACCAAGGTGAGTTAGATTTCGTTGGATTTCTAAGTCCATGGTCATAAGCATAAAGGCAGCAATGTCCTTTGATCCCTTGACCCAAGCAGTGTGAGCTGCCAAAGCCTCAGGAGGGACTGGGTGTCCAGGAGTTGCAACAGGTGCAGCAGGAATAGGATGCTCCAAGTAATTTTCCTTATCTTCAGCTGACAGGATAATGCGAAGCTGGCGATACCAGTCAATGAAGTTAGGTCCAGTGAGTTTTTGTTTCTCAAAGAAACTCCTGAGTACCGAATTGTTTCCGACTGAGGTAGTCATCTACAATTAAAAAGTTCAAATAATTAGTATTTTTAATAATTAAATTCTTAATAGAATTAACTACCCAATTAATTACTAATTAAGACTAAGATCCAACTTGACCTCCCACTTATTACCAAAGGTCTGACCAATGAGTAAACAAGTGGGGCAAGAGGTAAGCGACGAGCGTTAATTGCATGAAATGCAACTCTTAGATTTATGAGACTGATCAAGACATTAGTAGACAAGTAGTAATGTCATGAGCATGTTCAGTCTCATCTTATGCCTCGGGTCCAAGGTCTGACCAAGCATACTCGAAATAAGTCGACCAAGTAAGAACGTGCAAATATCACCAAAGGTCTGACCAATGAGCAAAATCTGCCATGGGTTTGGAATGGCCCTAAGGTCTGACCAAAGAGGTCAAGCCAAAAGCACGTGTTCTTAGTTGGCTGGCAAAGACTTAAAATTTACACATAGGGTATGCACATAAATGTGGTAAAATCGTGTACAAAGAAGCATGCAAAACAACTTTGTAGCACTTAATTTAAAAACTTTTAGTAATGACACTGTAGTGATCATCATGGTTCACGGTAGCTCCAATCGAACTCGCAAGGAAGCGGAGGACCAAGTCAGCGCGAAGCAATGACCGGAAATCCTTTAGGTGTGTCTGTGCGCACCGCCTTATACCCCCCTTATAGTTTGTTCTAGTGGGTGAGCCGTACTTCCCAAGTGTCCATAGCGTCCAGTTTTTAATTTCATGAAAACTTGTTTCAATAATTTAGGTAAATTAATTTTACAAAAAAAAACAATTTTCCACGAATCAAATAGCAGGTCACATTGAGCATGATATTTAGGCGTGTAAATTAATACCATTTTAATGTCATGGTTTCGCATATGTATTATTCCATATTGCATGCAATTAGGTGTGTAAAACATATAACAATTATGCACATAAGGAATCACAAATATAAACAAAGACATTAATTAAACACATAAAATCCGAGTTCTCTCGCGAGTCTTCCCCAAAAGGAGAACCATAAGACCCTCACTAGGTTTTCATCAAGTGCCTAGATCGCCACATGCATCAAAAAAAAAAAATTTGATTGCGTAGGTCTTATAGCCGGAATTCACACATAAAATAACATGGCAAACTTATTAACTATTAATTTGCTATTTTATGTTTCTAATTAACCGTTAATTAATTTGTTAGTGTCTTGTTATTTTTTATTAATTAATGACAAGTATTGCATTATAGTTGTCAAAATAAAAATAAAACAAATAACTAAATTAGATTTCATGCAGCCTTTTAACGTGTTTATGAAATTGTGTAACCCAGAATACACCAAACGAGTTGACTCGTGATGCCACTGTTGGGATTTATTAACATGTTAACCAATTAACACTACGAGTACGCAGCGGAATATGGATCTAGTTTGGCTATTAGAATTAACACAAATAATAAACACATAAAACAAATAAAAGGGACAAGAAAAATAAATCGAAAACTAACCCTTGTAGTCACCCGCAAAAGAAACTAAGTAGTAAAAATATACTACCTCTATGGTTGCTCACACAAACACGTCAAACAAATACGCCCGGAATGCTAGCCGTATCTCACGTAAACTCAAAACACAATTCGAATACAAAAATTGTATACGTTCGAATGTGCACTGACAAAAGAAAGCCTATAACTTCAAGAATCAATATTATAGTATATCACTCTTCTTTATTGCTTGATATGTTTGAAAAGTCAAACAAACCAATGCTATGTTCCTGTGATCGGATTGGATAATTAAAGAGTAAACAATTATGGAACTTTTGGTGTTGTTTTTTTTCCTGTTTTTCTGTCGTCCAAAAGAGCAGGTTATGAGGGAGTATATATATAGCCACTTAACCCTACTCTTGATAAGGCTTAAACAAAGCATGATAAGTGTTAAACTCTACCATCTTTGAGCCTTATCACAACTCTTCAACAATCCTTATCACATTGACATGAACCTGGACAGATTTATGCTTTCCAGAACCTTCTGAATTCCAGCCATAGGGTTAGGACAAGCAATGCATCTTGTCTAGTTCATTTTATGTCCAAACGAGTCTCTTTGAGCTTTAACCGTGAAGTATACAACGTATTCTAATGTTTTTACGTGTGTGCCCCCAATAGGCTCACACACCTTTAGTTGTACTAGCTAATCCGACTCACATATTTCAACAGCCACATGCTCCAGCAACCAGCTCCAGCAACCCGCTCCAGCTCCTACTTGTGCCAAACATACCCTATAAGTTACAAAACAACATCTTCGGCAAAATACCGTTACATCAGGGACACACCAAGAAACTAGAAACGAATATGAACATTAAACATAATGTGCCAACTTTTGATCTTTAACTTATGTGAGTTTTTACATTTCGAATTATCTAAAATGTGTAATGATTCATTGTTTCATATAATAAATATAAGGGAAATTTATTAAAATAAACTAGCTAGTCACCCTAAGGCTTGTCACTTTTTTGACCAGAAATAATTTTAATTCGAAAATAGACCGAGCGACCCGACGACATGTACAACATGTTAAGTGTCGGCTTATGAAGTTCGACAACTGTCCGGGTACATGCTAAGTGTTCGGCTTATGAATTCGACAAGTTTCTCATTGTACAAGTTGCCCGGTCTATTTTCATATTAAAATTATTTCTGGTCCAAAAAGTGACAAGCCGTAGGACGACGGATGTATTTTGGTAAATTTCCCTAAATATAAATAGTAAACCTTACCCTAACAAACCAATAAAAGTAGCACATAACTATGTGAGAAACAGGAGAATATTAACGCATGTTTCTGCAGATGATTTTCTTCTTTTTGCTCGTGGTGATGAATTGAACAGGACAATTAGAGACGGAAAAACATAAAAACGTACACTACACCCAAAAGATGGTTTAAAACGGATCCCAGTAATCGTTATGTGTGACGGCTATCAAAATTAATCGTTAGTCTTCAACGCCAGACATTAAAACTAACTTAAATTAAACTTCTACACGTCCTTACCTCATCTCAATAATCACTATGTGTGATGGCCAATAGCGTGTAGCTCAATTGGTAATGGGTGAAACATCTTTGTCACCTATTATGTCTCAAGAGAAAAGCGAGTACATGGACATCATCAAATCCAAATTGATAGATGGTCAAAAACTCAAAATTGTCCGCTAACCAAACCTGACTTACTCCTTTAATTTAGATGTCATGCAAGTCATGATACTATTAAAATTTTACAAGTTTTTTTATTTTTATTTATTTATTTATTTATTTTTTGTTTTATTATTATTTTTTTTTACAAAGAACCCGCTAAGTCTTTAGTTTGTAACCGTCACTTATATATATATATATATGAGAAAAGTGATCTAATGACGCTTAAAAAATTGTTACCAAGGTAAAAAAAAAAAAAAAAAAAAAAAAAAAAAAAAGTGTCGCTTAAAGTAAAAAAGTGTCACCAAAAGTAGAAACAAAGTGTCACTAAAATTTTATTTGCTTCTCCCACACTTAAGTGTATTAAAAATACACTAGGTAAAAGTTTATTTATAATGACAATAAAAAAAAAAAAAAAAAAAAAAAGTGTGTACACATTTTGTTTATAAAAGGTGTCAATAAATCTCAAAAATTTTGCGTTTGCCCACACTTTTTAAAAAGTGTCACAAAAAGATTTAGATTTAATGACATTTTTTACGTCATTAGAACCACTGCCACCAAATGTCTATTTTCTTTTACTGTTTGTTTGAATATCTTTAGCTTTGAGTTTTCTAAGATGATCTCAAAGTTTAAGATGGAAGAAAAATGCAAATCACTTATTATATAGTTACTAAAGAGGTGTTTGACTTGGCTTATTTGACGAGATTCATAATCAAATTATTGTGTTATCTTTTATACTTTGTAAAATGAAAGATTGTCTTTTCTTTTATATGGCTTGCCCAGTTCTCTTATTTTGTGTAATTGTGTGTGTTTATACTGTCTACTTCCAATATGCACCCGAATGATGAATCGTTTGAAAACAAGATGATTATATAAAATCTCCCATAAAAATAACATAAAGAATCTAGAAATTAAAGGTGAGTTTTATATAGAAGGAAGAAAGCTAGGCGAAGGTGATCCTAGTGGTATCATAACTTAAAGGTCTCAATCGATAAGATTTCTTTATTGATACATATCTACCAAACTAACAACTTGATGGTCTATATGTTTGGCAACATCTATAGTAAACATTGAAAAAGATCTTGAACTCTGATGCTTGTTTTCCGCATTCGTAGCAAAAGCTAATTCCACATCTGCAATAAAATGATGATATCTGGAATTATTGAGTCAAATATATTGAGTAAACCTGATTTATGAGTTCAAAAAGTATCTTATACAAAAATTATGTATCAGAAATCATTAATCTTAATAAGTGATTGTATGATTAATAGAGAAGGAGAACAAACCTGCATTGAACAATATTGCAACCGTCAACAAGCTCAACACAATGCATACATTTGGGACATCTCTTCCAACCTTTGCTCACGCAAACATCACCGAAAGTGACATCATTTTGATCCCTTGTTTCCCCGCTCTCTTCACATGTATAACCAGCATGCCATGAAACCTTGCACATTAAACAAAACGGTTTCTTGCAAGCCGGACACACACATCTCTTGACATTACGATCACCACACTCATTTAAAATCAATTCTAAACATTCTTTATTAGGGCAATAAACTCCATCGACCCCTGACACCGATGATTCACATAATGTATCACACCACTTGTTAAATAGTTTTTGTTCAATTTTGGTACTACAGGATAAGGGTTCAAGAGAGTATTTGCATGACTTGTGAGGGCATTTGATGTTTGATACATTATCTGCAATCTTCACTTGGACATATGTGATCATACAATCGGTGCAAAACGAATGGACGCATCGATCGCTATTTTTGAACTTTTTGCTAGGTAATTTTTGGGTCTCAAGGCAGATCTCACAAGTGAATGTACCTTCATCGTCTTGCTTCTTTTTCTGAATTGTGTTACCCATTAAATAAATATTTATGAAAAAGCTGCAAATTAAGTTTTTTCTTTTTCTGTTTGTTAAGATTTTATAGTTTTGTTCCGCTAATTTCTAATAAGATAATAACTAAAGAATTTTTTGTATGGATAAGTTTGATTTACATTTCACATACACGAATTTAAATGCAGTCAGTTTTATCCATATTTTTTTATTCTTTCGGCATAAGATGAGTTTTATTGATATGAATTTTGTGTTACACTTGAGATAGGAAAAGGGTATTTCATATCTAAACTTTTAACAACAGTTGACCACCACAAATTATAGCTATGTAGTGACTAATTTTGACGAAACTTATTTTTTCATAGCTATTGTGACAGCTAGATGTTGAGTGCCTTGATAAGGGTTTAGTCCCAATATATTTATGTATATGTATCATGTACCGATCAATCAATGAAAAACACTTTACCTCATATTCTTTCATGGTATCATGAGCAAAATGGATCCTATCCTAAATTAACCTCAAAATTTCTTCCGTCTTTTCTTTCCCCCTCCAACTAAATCTCACAACCCCCTTTATACAACTACAATCTCAAACTTCTCCGATCTATTCAAAAGTGCTAACTTTATTTTTTTTTCAAACCTCATAATTGATACAACTGGAATTATTCGAGCCAAGAAAAATTCTGGGAACAGTGTATACAAGCAAAACGAATCATAATTCTAAACCCTATCACCAATTCACGAAATTCATGGCCCATGAAAATCACCCTCCTACTTCCGCGACACACAAAGGTAACACAAATGTTCAATATAATAAACCTCAAAGCCTACCTCCATTATGCAATCACTTCAACAACGGGATGTGTAAATTCGGTGATAGTTGCAAGTTTCTTCATGATCACCGAAATAGAGCGGGATTACAATCAAAATACCCCAATGTCAGTAACTTTGGTCGACCTTCTGGTAACAATAACTTTGGTCAAAATAATATATGTTGGAACCCTCCTTGTTATTGTCACACACGAATAAACCAAGAGCACCCACAGCCCAATACTTCAAATCGATTGGGCCACCAGCCCAATCCCCAAGCTTTTAACTCCCAAGTGCATTATCCTCAGCCTATTAACAAACAGGCCCACTATTCCCTTATAACACAACAGTTACCACAACAGCCTGTGTATGGGGCCCAATACCAACAGCAGGTTCAGTCTCCCGGCTTGCTCGGACCCGCACCTGCCTTGTACCAGTCTCAAGCCACTTCGCTTCCTAGTGCATTTAGCATTATGACCGTGCAAAACCCAACATGGAACATGGATACAGGTCCATCTTCTCATTTAAATTCTAGTACAAGTAATTTGAGTACCATTTTTAACGATGTACTACGGTCTCTTGTTTCTCATAAATTTATTCCATGTAATAAAGACAAAAAGTCCACACATATTTGCCATGCTTGCCAACTTGGAAAACATGTGAAGCTTCCCGTCTACAGTTCGAATTCTATTGTTGGAAATTGTTTTGATACTATTCATTTTGATTTATGGACCTCTCCTATTGTCAGTTCCAGTGGTTTTAAATATTATATTCTTTTTCTCGATCATTTCTCTCATTACTTGTGGATTTATCCTCTTCGTCAAAAATCTGACATGTTCGATAAGTTTTTGCACTTTCGCTCATATGTTAAAAATCAGTTTAAAAGTGAAGTAAAAAGTTTCCAATGTGATCATGGTGGTGAGTTCGATAATAACCGACTCTATACACTTTTTGCTAATAATGGTATTCAACTTAGATTTTCTTGTAAAGAGCAAGGTTGGATCAAGTGGTTAACATCCTTGCCTCTGGAGACAGAGGTCAAGGGTTCGATCATCACCCCTTGCATGGCCGGAGGTCATTTTCTACCTTTGGTAGAACCGGAAGCAGTCTCTCTACCTTAGGTACGGGTAAGGCTGTCTACGTCTCAACCTCCCTCATACACCGTGGAAGACGATATTGGGACCCATAACCTGTGAAAGACAGTATTGAGAGTTACTTTACTTTTTCTTTAACTTAGATTTTCTTGCCCAAAAACCTCTCAACAAAATGGCAAGGCGGAAAGAATGATCCGCACAATAAATAACGTCATCCGCACCCTCCTTTTTCAAGCACACCTACCACCTACCTTTTGGGTCGAGGCCCTCCACATGGCCACATACCTCCTTAATCTTCTCCCATCAACCGCCATTAACAACGAAATCCCATTCACAAGATTTTTCCAAAAAGAAAACGACTACTCCCGTTTACGCATCTTTGGATGCCTTTGTTACCCTCACCTTCACTCACCTCACAAACTTGCTCTACGTGTCACTCCGTGTATTTTCTTGGGTTTTCCCGCCTACCACCGTGGCTTCCGTTGCCTAGACCTTGAAACCAACAAAATCATTCTCTCCCGACATGTTACCTTCGATGAAACCCAATTCCCATACCATTCCATGACACCATGCTCTCCACCGTCCTATACGTTTTTGGACTCTCCTCCCTCTCCCCTACTTAAACATATAATTATTGATCCCGCAAACACCCCAACACCACCTCAACACGAGACCCCTCAACAACCCCCGTTTCCTACCACCCTATCGGGCCATAATGGTCAGCCCACTAACACATCCCCTGCACCCCAATATCCAACAAACACCAATACTCACTCTGCCCAAACAACACGGCCCAATAACCAATACCATCAACATCAACCCAATAGCCCACTACCCGCACCTCAACAACAACCCAACAACCCACCAACCGCAGCCCAAAATCAATCCAGCCCAACAACCTCCTACGCACACAACCAACCCCGACGCCTCGACCCAACCTACACAACCTCCCGCCGAAAGACCCCGTACTCACCGCATGATCACTAGGTCTCAATCAGGCATTTTCAAACCCATTGAACGTCTCATGCTTCATACTTCTTCTATCTCGCCCTTACCTAAATCACCCTTCCTCGCTCTTCAAAACCCTCATTGGAATAATGCTATGCATGATGAGTATAAAGTGTTACTTAAAAATGATACTTGGATTCTGGTACCACGACCCTCCGGTGTTAATTTGGTGAGATCTATGTGGTTGTTTAATCATACATTTCATGCTGACAGGAATTTGAGTCGTTATAAGGCTCGTTTGGTTGCCAATTGTAGACCACGAATCTCCTTCTTTATCATACACACAAGCACTTGAGATGATGACACTCACAAACAATATAAGAACAATAAGAGTAGCATGGATCGTATGGCATATATTTATGTCAAATGTTTATTAGCTTTGTGAAAAGAAATAAACAAAGACAAAGGTTGAAACTCTTGCACACACACACACTCTTTTCTTATAATAAAATGAGGCACCTTAACTGTGAAGAGGTGTGTGTGTGTTTATACGAAAGTCAGCCAACCAAATGGGCCTTTGGTGGGCTTTGACTTGGACTTGGTAGTGGGCTTGATGAATACATTACACTTATACATAATACATACTAACTACACTAATGCTACAAGCCCACATTGTTTAATACATATTATACTTGACACATTACATCTAAAACGTCAAATGACCATCACTTTATATTAACATAAAATGATTGCTAACAATCTCCCCCTAAGGGATGGTCATTTCAATGATGCTCCCGTGATTGGTCTTTAGCTTTTGACATCTTGAACTTCGTGTGTCAATGTATAATATTCTCCGTTCAATGTTCCTTCATGCACTGTGATCTTCAAAGATCGTCTTTTGGTCGTTCTTGCCTTGATCTACTTCTTATGTCTGGATGCGTCGTCGTTGTAGATGATGATGGTGGATGGACTCTCGTCGGTACCTGCATAAGACAGTTAGCAATAAATCGTCCTGCGGCCATCATGTCGTGAGGCAAGATCCTTTGATCTCATTAAGACTCATACAACTTGTATCCTTTGGGTGAACACAAGTGTATTGCATAGGAAGTGTTCCTAAGAGATCTTTTGATGAATCTCATGTCTCTAGACTCAATTATGTGCGTTTTGATTTTAGTCGTCGGAGGCATGGAGCAGAGTGCCACCTTTTCAATATCAACACATCTCGGAGTGAGAGGTCGATAGATTATGTAGTGTTCTCCGTGAAAAATGAAACAAATATCTTTTAAGAGATATCTGAGTGGATAGGAGGGGTGGTGCATTGCGTCACTGGGTCCATGACGTCTTGTCTTCAATACCAGTATCACCTTGGTGAGTACCGATAGCTGATGTATTGACCCGGTTTCTGTCCTAAGTTTTCATGGAGGGCTATTTCTTTTCACCCTTACAAAAACTTTTCTTTTTCATTCTTCAACCCCTTCTTTCTCCTTTCTCATTATACTCCTTTTTTTCAATCTTTCCTAAGGACTTCTAATGCTAAGCTATTGGAATTGTCCTTGGGTAGATCCCTCCGGTTCTGGCGGATCATTGGACATAACCTAACCATAATCACCTTATTACTCCATGATTATCCTAGATTATTTGTCACATGCCATTAAACCTTGTGAAAATCTCTCAACGTGTTTATGAGAAAACACATTTTGTTAACACATCGAGAGTTTTGCATTTATGAAACACTCCCCCTTCACATGTGCTCATGCATTTTTAAAATAAACTGCACATGTTGGGTAGAGTTCGCACATTTGAAATGATCGATTTTCAATGAACATGACCTTCGCGAGACACGCTTACATCACTAGTTAGACTAGCTTGAAATTATTACCCGTCCCGGTCATATTCAAAGATCATCTCTCGAATTGGTACATTCTACTCAGACAAGTCCTTTGCGAGACACGCTTGCATCACTGGTAAACCAGCTTGAAATTATTACCCGTCCAGGACATGTCTTTTCGAGAACGGACATTTAGTTTCGTCAATTCGAGGGTTCATGCTGAGTCTTTTTGAAGAACTCGTTTTGAGATTCAAACGATAAAACTTCTTTTATATCACATTTTAATCACGTCCTCTCCCCCATATATAAACACTTAATCTCCCCCTCAAAAATAGCATGAAGTGGTATTTTTGAAAACAGCTGATTAAAATGAAACTTTTTGTGGAGAGACGGACTGATTTTAGCATGAAAAATGGAACATTTTTCTTTTTCTACTCCCCCTTAATTATAGCAAATGGTTAAACTTTAGAGTTTAAAAAGCATTTAGGGGTCTTAGAGGGTGTTGTTGTGAGCACAAAATTTATAAAAAGACTTTGAAAAATCTTTTGAAACAATTTTGATTAAGTGCTCACGGGTTTTAGCTTTTCGCCATTAACATTGCGAGTTCTGATCGGAAATAATCAGAAGTCATTCAATGTAGCGTTTATTTGAAACCTTTTCCGGCATACCCGAGCTACATTTAAAAGATTTCACGTTTAAGAACGGGTTCCGTACTGAAATGCACGAAAGCCATTATGAAGAAAATTTGAGAAACGACATGTTTTAGAAAAACATAAAAAATAACTCTCGCTCAAGCATCTGTAAATACCCGTATCATTGTTGAATGACATTTCTAAGTACGTACAGAATATTGATTAGACGAGAGACATGTCGTGAGAAGAATATTTTTGATTTTTGTGTTTTATATTTTTTATGTCTTTTTTAAGTTTTCTATATTTACAGTATATATATTAACAGATATATATTTATAAAAATATTTATATGCGAAGCTTTATGAAGTAAATCAATAAGATTCGAGAAGACTTTCTAACTCTTCGGGAGTTAGGCTTCGCATTCCAATTCGACGAACTAAGTTTTCAAACCGCTCTTTAGGGAGGGCTTTAGTAAATAGATCGGCGAGCTGGTATTCTGTCTTCACGAAAAACAATTCAACATTACCCTCTTCAACGTGCTCTTTTATGAAGTGGTAGCGGACTCTAATATGCTTGGTCTTCGAGTGTTGCACTGGGTTGCACGAGATGGCTATGACACTTTTTGAATCGCAATACAAAGGTATGCGGTTGAAAGAGAAACCATAATCTGTGAGTTGTGTTCTCATCCAAAGGACTTGAGCACAACACGCATATAGAGACACATACTCGGCCTCTTCTGTAGATAAAGCAGTGCAATCTTGTTTTCTTGACGACCAGCCTACTAGCTTTTCACCCAGAAATTGCGCTCCGCCTGATGTACTTTTTGCTATAACTTGGCATCCAGCATGATCGGCATCTGAAAAGGCAATAAGTGTAAACTCCGAATCCTTCGGATACCAAAGTCCCATGTTAATGGTTCTTTGAAGGTATCGAAAGATCCGTTTAACCTCTTGGAGGTGAAGTTCGGTAGGCCTTGCCTGAAACCGTGCAAGTAAGCAAACAGCAAAATGAATATCTGGTCGGCTTGCAGTTAGGTACATGAGAGAACCAATCATGCTCCGATATTTCTTCGGATCCATGGGTTTCCCATATAGGTCAGCGCCAATTTTTGGTGAAGTGACCATTGGAGTACCAACAGAGTCACAATTGTCCATTCCATGTTTTTTCAAAATCTCAATTGTGTATTTAGCCTGATTAAGAAAAATTCCACGTGGGGATTGATGAATTTGTAAGCCTAAAAAGAATTTTAATTCACCCATCATGGACATTTCGAATTTGCTTTTCATGAGATTTGCAAAATATTTTGAATGTGTCGGATTAGTGGACCCAAATATTATGTCGTCCACGTAAATCTGAACAATCAAAATATCATTTTTGTATTTTCTTGTAAACAAGGTTGGATCAATTGTTCCTTTGGTGAAATTATTTGACAATAAGAAAGATGATAACTCATCATACCACGCCCGTGGGGCTTGTTTCAAACCATAGATTGCCTTCTTTAGCCTGTAGACGTATTCCGGATGATCTTTGTCAACGAAACCGTCTGGTTGACTCACATACACTTCTTCTTTCAGAGTTCCATTCAAGAACGCCGTCTTGATGTCCATCTGATAAACTGTGATGTTCTTGTGAGCGGCATAAGCTAAGAAAATCCTGACTGCTTCAAGCCTTGCAACCGGTGCGAATGACTCTTCAAAATCTATTCCTTCTTCTTGTCTGAATCCCTTTGCCACCAGACGAGCCTTGTTGCGAATCACAGTCATTTCTTCATCCTTTTTATTTTTCCATAACCACTTAAGATCAATGACTAGTTTGTCAATTGGTCTTGGAACTAAATCCCAGGTGTCATGGATTTGAAATTGAAGAAGTTCTTCCTGCATCGCTTCAATCCAGGCATTATCTGCCATTTCTTCCCGAATGTTCTTAGGTTCTATGAGACTGACTGAGCAGACATAGATGCACATGTCGCAATCGGTATGAAGTTGTTTTCTCGTCTGAATTGGTCTTGAGGGTTCACCAATAACTTGTTCAATTGGATGGTCTTTTGTCCACTGTAATGTTGAAGGGTACCTTGGACTGAATAACTGCGTGTTAGTCGGTTCATGTAATCTGGAAGATGATTCACCAGATTCCGTTCCAAATGGGTTTTCAAAGACTTCATCGTCTAACACAGCATTATTTTGTTCTTGCTCATCAATTCTTGGTAGAACAATTTCAAAGAATGGAGTTGCTGGAGTAGATGTAGATGATGTTGATGTTGAGGGAGTTGGTGCGTCAGCTTCGAATGTTGTGGATGCATCTGGATTTGGTGGTGGTGGTGGTGGTCGTTTTTGAGTGGATGCAGCGGAATGTTGGTTAGATGCATTTTTCGAAGCGCCACCATAGTATTCATCGTACATGAACTCGAAGAAATTATCCAGTTCTTGAGTTGTGGGTTGTTCATCATGAATTGATTGAGCTCCTTGAGGTGCGAGTCCCGAACTGATATGTCCAGAAGTCATCGGGTTAAGCGCGGGTTCTAGAGCGAGTCTCTCAGAAGCCATTTGTGAAATTTCATCAAACTTCACATTCATCGTCTCCATTATCTTTTTCGTTCTCCTGTTATACACCCTGAATGCCCTCGAGTTTTCAGAATAACCAATGAAGATTCCAATATCACCCTTAGCCTTCAACTTTCCCAGATCTTCCTTGTCATTTGTTGGATAGCATAAAGCGCCAAATACATGAAGATAATAAATATCCGGTTTTCGGTTGTTGATTAGTTCATATGGGGTTTTATTGAATCTTGGATGGATTAGGGATCGGTTTTGAGTAAAACAAGCAGTAGAAACAGCATCAGCCCATAGAAATAACGGAGCACTGGAGTAAATCAGCATAGTGCGAGCAGCTTCAACAAGGGTTCGATTCCTTCTTTCAACTACCCCATTCTGCTGTGGAGTTCTAACAGCTGATGTCTGGTGAGTAATACCAGTTTCTTCAAAGAATGTTCTTAACTCCTGATTGACAAATTCCGTGCCATTATCCGTTCTTACTATCCTAACTGGAGCTTGAAGTAGTACTTGAATCCGCTTCAGAAAGGTGATGATGGTGTTTGGAGCTTCATCTTTTGATCTCAAAAACTTTACCCAAGTATATCTTGAATAGTCATCGACAACTACAAGAATATACTTCTTCCCATTGATGCTTTGAACTCTCATCGGGCCACATAAGTCCATGTGCAACAAATGCAACCTAAAAACCGAACTAGGTACGGGTTTAGGTTTATATGTTGCTCTTTTGCTCTTTCCTTGCTCACATGATGGACATAGGTGTTCTTTGGTGTATTTGAATTTAGGAAGACCGGAGACGATGTCGTCTTTGGCAAGCTTGTTGATCGTGTCAAAGTTCAGATGGGACAAACGTCTATGCCACAACCAGGATTTTGTTTCGCCTACCCTGGTCATGAGACAAATAGGAGATGAAGAGGCCATTTGGTTTATGTCAATTGCATAGAGATTGGTGCCACGACCCCCAATTAAGAGATCATTCCCCACCAAATTCCTGACAAAACAAGTGTTTTTCCGAAATGCAACCTCTAAATCTGCATCACAAAACTGCCCGACAGAGAACAGATTGTGTCCCAACCCTTCGACATAGTAAACCCGAGTGATCAGATAATTTCCAAACCGAAGATCTCCATAACACAGAATAGCTGCAACATGATCATTCCCAAAACGTACAGTCCCCATGAACTGCCACACAAAATTGATCAGCAGCTTCAGATTCCCAGTCATGTGCTTGGAGCAACTCGAGTCGACGATCCAAAGACAAATTTCAATGACCTGAAAAGAACAGATGATTTTGTATATGGAAACGTTTAACATTTGGTTCCAATGGGTTAGATGTAACAGGTGAATCACACTTAGAGATGGTTTCCTTGGATGCAGTGGGAACTATTTCTAGTGTGCCATTCTTAGGTGTGAACATTCTACCCGTTGATTTCCATGCACAAAACTTAGAGTGATCCTTAGGCAATAGGCTGCTAGTGGTGTTCCTAGCTTTTGCAATAAGTCTTCGAATGTATCTAGACTTAGCCTTAGTTACTAAAGGACCCTTTTTCTGTTCAGGCATATCATTCTTTTTCACCTCATTAGAAACATTATCATCACAAGCATTTACAGACAAAGATTTCTTTTGCATTAAACAATCAGAATCATTACATGCATTAGAAACAGGAGTCTTATCATTACAACTAGATGATACATGTTTCTTCTTGAAAAGCTTTAAATTCCTAGGGTGTTCTTCTACTTTCTTGCTTGGACTCTCAGAAACAGGCGAGACACTAGGTTTCTTGTTATTGCTCCTAGTCTGTCGTTTGCTCCTAGAGTTGCTTTCTAATCCTGTAGAAGGTAAGGCACACTCATTAGAATTTACGTTGTTGTCCTGAGATGTTGTTTTAGCATTCCTAATCTCGCTTGGATTATCTTTAATACTTTTGTCTATCGCCCTATATGTTTTAGATGTAGAGGCAGACGCAGTAGTGGGACTAATCCTATAAAGGCCAGGTGCTATCACATTAGTGTTCTTGACAACAGCTTTCCCTTTTTGTTTCTCATTAGGCAAGGGGGTTAATGGTGCAATACCCGTAGATTCCTCACCCTGCCCTTTTTGACTTGCAAGCTGAGACTTCAAAAGATTTATTTGATCTTGCATGTTTTTGTAAGAACGCTCATACGACAATTTGTCATACTTGCATTCTTCCTTTTTCGTATCAAGTTGTTTAAAATAAGTGCAATTTTGTTTTTCAAGCTTCAAAAGTGCCTTTTCATATTTTTCAACAATTTGAGAAGTCTCAGCTCGAAGTGTTTCATCATCCTCAACAGAATATGTTTGGAAAATAATAGACATGATATCGGTCGATAGAGCTTCGAAAGAGAGAGAGTCATTTTGTTGTTCCAAAACTTTTATGTGTTCCAAGTATTCATTGGCTTCATTCACTAAGGATTTGTGGTCCTTAACAAATGCTGCTGACTCTTTCAAAAGATTATTTTCCACATTTTGAACAACCGCATAGATTGCAGAAATGTGTGGATTAATTTCCGATTCAAAAATCTCTTTAATTTCATCCTGAACACCTGAAAACCATTCAAATTTTTGACTGTTTGTTTTGGAAGCCACAATACTTTGAAGTGTTTCAATTCTCTGTTTAAGATCCACCAAATATAGTCTAGCTGCACTTGTATCAAAAGTGTTTTTAGATGCCATTTGTTGAATGTTAGACAGATGAATTGAGACAGCTTTTTGTCTTGTGAAAACCACTGGTTTTTGAAAAAACAGAGGTGACTCCTTTTTAACAAGATGAACCCCAGATTCTGTGTTAAGCTTGTTATAATCAATTGGTTTAATTTCTGGGTTCATTTGTCTCATTTTGACACGTCTCTTTTCTGTACGCTCAATCGTTTCATCCGAATCATAACCCGAAGGAGGGTCATGGATAGCATTTATTAAATTACCATTAAAAAGCACATTCTGTTCTTTCTGAGCTTTCTTGAGAATATAAGGGTTTTCATAACCGATTGCCACCTTTTTTAATGTATGTAAAATCGGGTTTGGATCGTTTATTAACAAATTAACTGTTTGTGCAGAATGACCCGTTTTTACAAGTAAATCTTCCAACTTTGCAATGGTTTCCTTTTTGTCAGTGATCTCTTTTTGAAGATCTTTTTCACGTTTTGAAAACCTTTCATTCAACTCCTTCTTTTCTTTTTCAAGATTGGAATAAGTTGATTTTTGTTTTGAAAGCTGGTTGGTTAGTTCAGAAATTTCTTTGTTAAGAGATTTGATTTGCAAATTCAAATTAACATCGAGAGTGTCAAATTTTATTTGCAAATGTTTCTCTCTTAACTCAGAATCTCTTAAGCTAACCTCAAGTTCTGACTGTTTTTCGTTATGAAAATCATAAGCTCTTGCATTCACCTTATAACTCTCAAGCTCAGCGGTCAATTTTTCATTCGCGGCCTTAACCTCGCGATTGACCGTTTTAACTTTCTCAATTTCAATACTACAATTTTGCAATAATGATTCAAACATAGCACGTGTTTCCTCATCATTATCAGTATGCTGTGACTCGAATTCTTCATTAGGATCCATATCTGGAGTTACCAAATTAGTATTACTACAACTTGGTTCGTCCATATATGTATCGTAAATGAGATTAGGAGTCTCAGGATACTGTTCATTTTGAGGTGACATATCAAACATTTCATTATTGTGACATGTAGCATATGGTTGTACCTCAGAAACCGCATTAGTGTCAAAAGCAGGAGGTGCTTCTGAGTCTGTGTCGTACTTTGCCTCCTGAAGATTAGCCATAAAAATGCAGTTTGCATCGATGTCTTCAAGATCTTCTGAAGCATCCATGATAGCCATGAAGTCATTCTCTTCTGCACTTAACTGAAGGCCAGCCGTTTCCATGTTTGCCAACATTAATGCTTTCTGCAAATACGCTAGATCCCTTTTATTCGGCTTGTCTGGACAGTTCCTAGCCATATGACCAACACCCTGACAGTTGAAGCACTTCATCACATTACCCTGATTCCTGTTCCCAGCTCCCTGAGCAACATTCCCAAACTGATTCCCAGCATTCTATACCCTTTGATTACCAACAGCATTACCCATCTGATTCCCTGCAAACTGACCCATCTGATTACCAACATACTGCCCTACATTCTGATTACCCATCTGATATCTTGGAGCATATCCCTGCTGATTCCTATATCCCCCAACCATCTGTCCTTGTTGTCCCATGTTGAAACTCGGCTGTGCAATCTGCTTGTTGCGAGTGTTCGATGAGATTCGTTGATTGTTGTTGGTGGGTGTGGAGTAACGTCCTTGGAATGCTTTTGATAGGTAGGCAAAAGCTTGAGTCAAAGCATCAGTTGACTCATCCTGATCATGTTGATCTGGGTGTTGCGGGTATTGTTGTTGTGGGATTACATGTTGTTGTTGTGGGTAGAACGGTGTTTGAGGATTGTATTGTTGTTGCATGACTTGTTGGGATGAAGATGATGATGAAGGTTGTGGATTAACTGTTGCAGGTGTAGGTGTTTGGACTATGAGTGCAAGAGGATCTTGTTGTTTAGCTTGTTTCTCTTGTCTGACTTCATTTGCCTCTGCTTGGTTTTGTTTTAGGAAGTCATAAAGCTGATCATAGTTCATCTTGTGAAGGTTTTGTGTCTGGTTGACAATAGTAACATATTGTCCCCATTCTGCAGGAAGGTTGTTGATGAACTTGATATTTTGAACAACTGGTTTAGGTGCCAAATTGTTTCTGATCAACTCATTCATTAGAGTACAAAACCGTGTGTAGTAGGATTCAATCTGTTCAGCTGGTGTAGATGTGAACTTCTCCCATTCAGTCAGAAGCTTGTTTTCCAATTCTTGTTTACCAATATCTGTACCATAACAAAGTCTTTTGACTCGTTCCCACATTGCATGAGCAGTTTCACAACTGTCTACAGCACAGAATATATCTTGAGGTAACCCAAGTTGGATTAGATGCATTGCCAAGTTATCAGCTTCAATTTGCTTCCAATCATCTGCCGTATAATCCTTTTCTTCTTGGATTTTGTAAGTTGCTTCAACGGGAGGTTCTGAAGTTCGATCTTCAGCTGTAAGTTCCGTCCTACGAGGCTTGAATGGACCTTTCTCAACGGAGTTAGCCAAGAGTCTACCTTGTCCATTAGGTTTTGATTTCATATAACGAAGCATACGACTCGTCCATGGAAGGTAACCACCCTTTTCTAACATTGGAGGACGGTTTTCTGAACCTGCGGCATGAATGTCTTGTTGTGTAGTCATCTTTAAGATATGGTATGATAAAGTGGATTGAGGATCGTTTCAACAAAATAGAAGTTGTTTTCGTTGAAGGTTGAACTAGAACTTGATGTTGATGATTTGGTTTGTTGTTGATGATCGTTGATGTTGTAACAAATTAAATAACGTTACGAAACTTGATTCAAGTATAATTAAGACAAAGTCAAAAGTTTACCGTTTCGACAAAAGTTATGTAAATTACAATTTAGATAAGCTCGACAATTTCTATAGAAATTTCAATTTGACCAAAATTTATACAAATTATGGCTAAATATCGATTTAGATAGAAATATATCTAATTTATATAAATCGGTAATTTATATAAAATCTAACACTTTTATACAAAAGGTTAGATAACCGTTTGTCGAAGTATTTTACACTCTTATACAAGAGTAAAAATACCGAGTTCACTTTCGAGTTGACGAAATTACGTTCGAATCAAATCCTTGAAAGTTATCTAACTTTGAAGTCTTTTAATCACAATTGCGAGGGCCAAAAGTGTCAAATCCGAAAGATCTCTTAATTCAGCTGAAAGTACAAGGACTGAAGTTGCCAATTCTGAAAATTGCATCAATTGCGAGTCAAAATGTTGAATTGCGAGGCCCAATTGCGATAAAATGCTCCAAATGCGAGATCAGCACCTCAATTGCGATAGAAGTTGAATTGCGAGACAATTGCTCATTTGCGATACCCCAATTGCGATAAGAGTGGAATTGCGAGACAACTGAATTGCGACAGCAGTAATTGCGAGAAGCACTAATTGCGACAGAGTCAGCAATTGCGTGACTGTCCCAAATGCGAGAGCAGTAGTAATTCCGACAATTCCGAGAGGCTTTCAATTACGAGAAAACAGCCCAATTGCGAGATAATTATGCTTTTTGGCCACTTTTGTTGACTTTTGAGACACTTCCCACGTGATATCTTACAACTTTTCACCAACTTGTAATATACCTGACAACTTATCACCACTTGAACCAATAATATCAATGATATCTCAAATAAAATATTCAATAACACAAAAAGTGATTCAACCTTTAGACTTTTTCGATCAAACAAGAACTAAGAACACCAAAAGTGCACTTTTTCTTTCACCAACAGAGAAATACTCACTGAGTATAACAAACACAACCTTGTAAATGTTTTTGCTATTCGATTCCAATGGGCCTTTGGTGGGCTTTGACTTGGACTTAGTAGTGGGCTTGATGAATACATTACACTTATACATAATACATACTAACTACACTAATGCTACAAGCCCACATTGTTTAATACATATTATACTTGACACATTACATCAAAAACGTCAAATGACCATCACTTTATATTAACATAAAATGATTGCTAACACCAATGGCAGCAGTCAGCAGCTTGGTATTGATTGTGATGAGACTTTTAGTCCGGTGGTCATACCGGCTTCCATTCGCACCGTTCTTAGTCTTGCGGTATCCCGCAAGTGGCCTATTCACCAACCGCCGGGATTTGTAGACTCCCGATACCCTCATCATGTCTGCCTTCTGTAGAAATCCTTATATGGACTAAAGCAGGCACCCCGTGCTTGGTTTCAGAGATTTGCAGGTTATACTACTAGAGTTGGATTTTATCATAGTTGTTTTGACTCTTCATTATTTGTTCTTCGACAAGGCTCTCAAGTGGCTTATTTACTTATCTATATGGATGACATTATTCTTACAGCTTCCTCTACTGCCCTCCTATAGCAGATCATTGCTTCCCTGCACAGTGAGTTTGACATGACTTTTCTTGGGCCACTTAATTATTTTCTGGGAATTTCTGCTACTCGGCACTCTACAGGTCTCTTTCTATCTCAGCGAAAGTATGCTACTAAGCTTCTTGAGCGTGCTCACATGACCAACTACAACTCTTCTCGAACACTAATTGATACAGAATCCAAACTGGGTCCCGAAGGTGTTCCGGTTCAGGATCCTACTTTATATCGCAGTCTGGTAAGTGGTCTTCAGTATCTCTCATTTTCCGCATGAGGTTACCACCGGCTGCCAACATGATTTTGTCTCGATCAATTGATCAAGAAGCAAAATTTTATGATCTGGATATTTCTGCAATAATGATTTGAATCTCTCCCAAGCTTCAAATACGGACTCCATGGGCAATTGCCGGAAATTTAGAATGTCTTTCCTAAGCTGCACCATTTTAGAACGTGGAAAGTATTTTGAGAGAAACTTGACGAACATCTCTTCCCATGAATGAATTGAGTGGGTTTTAAGGGTATAAAACCACGATTCAGCATTGTGGGATAAAGAGAATGGAAAGAGATTCAAACGGATGTTATCAAGAGAAATTCCATTTTGTTTTATGGATTGAGTGATGGATAAGTATTTGTTCAAGTGTTCGTTTGCATCCTCATCTCGAAATCCATGAAATTGGCAATTTTGCCGGATCAGCCGAACCATATGATTTTTTAATTTGAAATCGGTTCCTGGAACGATCGGTCCTCCTCTACCGATAAGTGTCGGACGATAAAAATCCTCCATGGTCCGAGGATCATGGGGATGAGATGGTGGAAAATCAATCATTGTGGAGAATTAAATGATGAGAGGATAAGAAGATAAGAATTAAACATTTAGAGGGATAAGAGGATAGAATTAAATGGATAGAGGGTAAGAGATAAAGAATCAAACGTATAAGAGGAATAAGAAGAATATTTTTGGATTTTTAAACATGGAAAATCACAAATGAAAAAGGAAAATAAATTTGAAAAGAAAATCTTTTTTGGGTTTTTATAATAAGAAAATTATTTACAAATGAAAACGAAAACTTCACGGGGAAGGGTCTTCAAAACACGAATCGAGAGACGAAATCACGAACTCACTTCAACCTTCCCCGGCAGCGGCGCCAAAAATTGATATGTCAATTATAATTCAGAGGGAATTCACAAAATGGGAAGTAATGTGAAAACCCCGAGTTCGTTGTCCTGATGAAGATTGAATGGAATTAGTGATTTCGGGATCGTGAATCGTGCAGTGAATGGTGAATAAAAGTGAGTGATAATGATTTTTAAACTAAAATGATGAAACATAAACTAAAAACAGTAAATAAGGCAAGGGAAAATTCTATTCTAAGGCAAACGTAAGGGAAATCCTAAAAACGCGCAAATAAATCAAAAACTACGTACGAGCGCAAAATAAAAAGTGAATTTGAAGCACTACTAATCCTACGGGCATGAAAATAATTTTTCTACATTCTAAATGATAAAAGAAATTTTTAGGAAAAAGAATTATATTTTTTTGATTTTTCTTTTATTTTTTTATGAATTTAAAACTAAAAGAAACTATTTAAATGATTTAAAAAGAGTAAACTACTTTGGAAAATTATGAAACTTTTCATAAAAATCTAAAGTTATATAAAGAAGCTAGGAAAAATAAAATTGGAAATTATCTAAACCCTAATAAGCAGATACAGCCAATAAGCAGTTTGGAAATAAGCTCAAAATAAGCAAAACAGTACTAAAGAACACCAAAAGATCAAACTCAGTCCAACATACTATATTAAACTTAAAACTACTGAATAAGCACAAAGAAGTCCACAGAATAAGCCAATAAGCACCAGGACAGTTGCACCATTGAGGCAGACCCACTGATGAAACAGCCCACTTTGCAGCTCAAATAAGCACTTCAAATAAGCTGAGAAATGGA
Organism: Artemisia tridentata subsp. tridentata; assembly: GCA_021014915.2. Lineage (NCBI taxonomy): Eukaryota > Viridiplantae > Streptophyta > Magnoliopsida > Asterales > Asteraceae > Artemisia > Artemisia tridentata. Next base: position 95,327,772 of record CP139508.1, on the reverse strand, counting down.
AACTTATGGGGGCAAAATCTTCCTAGTACTACAGGCTACACTAAAACAACAAAAAGCCCTAATTTCACAATCAATTGCTTATTGAAATGAGGCCTAGAAAAGATGCTCATGAACTGAAATTAAGTGCAGGCTAAGAGCAGTTCTGGTGGCTTTTTGCACCCTGATAATAAGCTACTGAATAAGCTACTAAGTGAAAACTAAGTTCAGAAACTAAAAACCTATACTATAAGCTATGTCTAAATCAAATATCATGAAATAAGAGCAACTAGATCAGCAGATAAAATGCAAGCAAAAACTGAGATAAGCAAAACAATGTGCAGGTCTGCACATAAAATCTGATGCAGCAGAACTTTGTTTTTGCACTTTTCTTTTTCAAAACTTGACCAATCTTTCTCAAATCCTGGAAACATACTCTAACAACTATTAGGGACTTAAAAAATGCTAAAAGTTGTCTCAAACAAGCTCAGCTTATATAGGAGCTTAAAATGGCAGTATGGGTTCTAATAATCTATTAATCAGCTCATAACCTCAAAATTTATTAAAAACAGCTTAAACTCTACTTAGAACAGCTTATCTAGCTTACAATAAACTAAATCAAACCAACTCTAAAAGAAAATGAACAGTTCAAGCAAACCTTGACCCTAAAATAAGCTTAATAACAGTCCTTAGGGGACTGTTTTGAAGTAAACACTAGAAACCAACAATTTAAACCATAAATCTGATCACTACTGATTATCTAACTAGTGAAGCACTAAATAAGCAAAATACAGCTCCTAAATAAGCACCAAAAGAACAGAAATAAGCAGTTTCTACAATAAGCTAATTTGGCTATTTTAACTAAATTTCTAAGAATATTAAGGCAGATGCTATTTAATACTATAGAAACAGACTTAGAACAATACTAAGGTACCAAAAGCAGAAAAGAGCATAAAATAAGCTGAATAAGCAGATGAACAGTAAAATTGACCAAAGGTTTGACTTACATTAAAACTTGAATTTGATTACAAATAGAGAACTGGAAATGAAAATTACAATAAGCTGAAATAAGCTACCACTACTACTACACTACCCTACTCCTAATACCTAAATCTAACTAGCAGCTCCAATGTGATGTGAGAAGAGCTATTTATAGCCTTAGGAAGAAGGATCTAGAGTCTCTTCAGAGTTAATCCCAGCCCTCAAATCATCATCTTGTCATCGAAATCATTCACAACCCTTGGATTGAAATCAACGAGGTGTCCCGTCCAATAAGATAGCTTCGTTTGTCCACGTTGGCAATCCGTGTGCTTTCGGACATTCTCTGACATGTGCTCAGGCTCATGTGAAGTACCATTCTTGCCCTTAATTGTGGTGAATTGGGATGGGGTAATTTTAGGGTTCTACGTACAGTAATAATTGGGGAAAGTTAGCGCGGGTTTTAGTTTTTTTGCTTTGACTGATAATAAATGAAAGTTGACTATGGGTATTTGGTATGGGTTTCGGGTTGTAACCGGGTAAATGGAATTGGGTTTTATAATAAAACAATTGGGCTGTGAAAGTTTATTGTGGGCTTTTGATTTATTTTTGGGTTTAATTGTTTTGAGTGGTTTTTAGGATTGTAGTTTTAGGTAAAATGAAGGGACTAAAAGTGTAACTTCTGAATTTCAGGGACCACTTCTGCCACTTCTCCAAAATATTATCCAAGGATTTATCTTGACAAACTCTGATTCTTGGAGGGAAAATGTTGACTTTTTGAGCATATCTTGATCTAACTTTGCAAATTGTTTCCCCGGCCTCGGTTTTTGACACTCTTTCCAAATCTCGTGCTCAGTTTTTCTGGTTTTGACTTGATTATGTCTTTTTTTTCTCGATATCCGTACCTGCACATAAACAAACACAAAAACACAAATATCTGGCATAATTGGTTAGTTTTTGGTCTTTTTGGTCTTAATTTGGTAAATAAAAGGTATGCGAATAAGCACATACCGGGCATATTTCACATCAAAATCACAAACGATATTATCGGACCACACCTATAAAATCACCATGTATAGCCGAAAAGATCCTGATCAAGATTCACAATCAAATGACAATGGCTAAATATTGATTGTTGATTGTTATCAACTGTGACTACAAGGATGATGATTCATTATTATGAAGTTTAAGTGGAATATCTCGGGTACGTGTACTTAGTATCTTGAAGATATTGGGGTTGGTTGGATGTATGATTCTTCGAGATCCTTGCTCGATCTTAAATGGCTCACAGAGCATTCGATGATTAAGTCTTGGGTTATCTAGTTTTCATAGGTCAAGGGGTGGATGGACGAAGACCTAGTTAACTATCACTTAAAGGAGATACGTTGTAGTACTCAGTGTCACACAAAGATGTGGATAATTCAAGAGAGGTTCATATACTGTTAAGGAAGGTTGGATGGGTATATGAAACGACCTATGCTTTAAGGAGTTACGTTGTAGTGCTCAGTATAGGTTCTTAGTCATACAACAGTGCAAGTTTAAGTCGCGAGTTTGGGTTATTCTACTTCAGTCTCAAATTCGTCATAGTGGGTTTTCTCCATCAGTAGTCACTACATGAAGCCGTTGTTTTTGCTACAGGAGGTTAGATTGGGCATATCGACATCTTCTCACGAGCTGTTATGGTTAATGATAAAGTGCTTCCAGTTCATACTCCATGTACACACCTTTATGTGCTGATTCCGATTAATCGTAACCAGCAGGGGAGAGAAATGTGTAAAATCCAGTGATGATGATGATGGAACTATCCTGGAGAAAGAAAAGTGCATTTCCGGATCTTAATTGATTCTGGTGCTACGGTTACAACTTTGGGGGAGAGAAATCATTAAACAAGTTACCCGTAACCAACGATATGGGTCAACTTGTTACTTTGAAGATTACCATTTCATGTGTACGTTACGGGCTGATCTCTCATGAAAAATAACTGGGATGCATTTGGTGAGATGAAGATGTTGATACTTTATTCCCCCGAACAGAGAACAGATTCAAGGCACTCAGGGCACTCCTCATAAGGAAGGCTGTCAGTTTGGGGGAGAGCACTAATTAGGGGAGAGCACTCAGGGCACTCTGAATTAAACCCTAATTAGATTTGCTCACATGGTTCGTCTGCAAGTAAATAAATGAAAGCTGAGAAGATTCTGCAAGCTGAAGGAAGTAATGAAGTTTGAAGACTATTCTCTGTGCTTATGGTTTATATTTTACTTGTAGGGAACATTGTAAGCAATTCCCATATGACATCACTTTGGGGAGAGATTGTTAGCTTTAAAGTTTTGTCATATGTGGGAATTGCAATAGGATTTAAGTACAAGGACTAGTTTAGTCATTAGTGCTAAGTTAGACTTGTAGTATTGTAATAAATATCTTCCTAGTCAACACTAGGAAGGTGGGATTCACGGTTTGTTTAGGAGGTGTGTATGTTTTCTTTACTTCTCTCTCTAGAAAACATACACACCTCCCCCAATCAATAAACTAGTTATGCTATGTTTAATCTTTATCTATGTTTCCCCAATCTCTATAACGTGGATCTTGGTCTCTACATTGTCCAATAACCTAAAACAAATATAAAGTGACCCATCCGACCCAAAGAAGCCATACAATAATCATGCAGGCCAATTGAGTCCAAGCCCAACTCTTTTAAGTTTTTTTTACGACGTTAATATGTTTGAAACTTTGAACCATCAACCTTTATGGAAATGTTACATTTGATCCGTTAATCGAGTGTTTCTGGGAATAAATGTCTATGTCTGTAACTAGTTTTAAAGAAGTCTAACCGATCTATTATTTTTATTAGAATGACAAACGTGCCCCTATGTGTAGATTCCCCTCTTTAATTTGATCAGATCTTGATTTATGATCCAACGGTAGTAAATACTTTTTACACTTTTTAAACTTTTGTCACTTTGCAAATGATCCTCAACCTTATATAAGATGATATAGAATGTAAATACAAGATAATTGAGTGGAAATTTAAATTTTGAAACTAACGACCGAAATTTTTATTTATTTTCAAAATTTGTGGGGGATTATCGGGTTACAAGAGAACGAAATACCAAACAGGTAAAATTAAGTGAAAAGACTTGGCATAAACAAGCCGAGCTAAAGTTTTTAGTTTGAGTTTGGCGTCACGATTTAAGATATGTTCATGCTATGTTTTAAATATGTATGTTTTAAATTAGTTATGTTCCCATACGTCTAGATCGAAAAAAAAGTTGTTGGCCGTGGTCTATGGCGACGTTGATGTTAACCACCAATAATCACAACATGGACCAAATCAATAGTCTCATACGTGCAAACGCCAGTGATAAATTCGATTATTTTAGCTACTTTTTGTTTTTGTTTTTAGTAACTTTTGGTTAAATAAGGATAGCGAGTTGCTCCAAACGTGGGCCATGGCAACAAGAACAGCTAGGCAGGCCAGTTGAGCCCAAGCCCAACTCTATTTGCGCTTTTTCTTCACGACTTTAAGGTTTGAACCGAAAGAGAAATCTATAAATCTTTTCATTCGATGGGGGATCTAAATAGAATAGCACCCCACGAAAACCCTAATCAAGATCATGATGATGATACTTTCACATGCGAAATCTGCTATGAATCCGTATCATCACCGAACAAAAAATTTGTTAATGGCAACAGATGTGTCCACGAGTTTTGCACGGCTTGTATGATCAAATACATTCGCATAAAGCTCGAAGAAAACTTCTCAACCATCAAATGCCCTCATGACTCTTGCAATCACTCTCTTGAACCCTTATCATGCCGCACCAAAATTTCTCACCAGTTATTCAACAAATGGTGTGATGCTTTATGTGAATCGACAGTGTTAGGGTTTGATGGGGTTTATTGTCCTAATAAGGTGTGTTCTGAATTGATTATGAATGAGTTTAGTGATGGTGATGTGAAGAGATGCGTGTGCCCTTCTTGCTTGAAACCGTTTTGTTATAAGTGTAAGGTTGCTTGGCACGATGGTTATACATGCGAAGAGACTAGGGATGGAAACAATGTCGATTTTGATGTTGTTTGCAAGAACAATGGGTGGAAACTGAAGAGGTGTCCAAAGTGTAAGCATTGTATTGAGTATCTTGGTGGCTCTCTTATGATAAAATGCAGGTTTGTTATACTCCATTGCACGCACGACTGATACTTCTTTCGAGTTTTGATTAAGATAGTGACCATGATGGTTGATGATAACCATCTTAAAGTGGTTTATGTAACATTATTTATGTTCTACTTATTGATACAACACACACTGATATCAATTCTTAAAAGATAGTCACCATGATGGTTAATAACTAAGTTTATCAAAATCTACATATCTAACAAAACTATATATATATGGAGATAATTTCATGTTGTATCAATAAGTAACAAAAAGTCTGACGGGTCTTTAAACAAACCGAAAATAACCTTTTTACCAATTGATATAACTAGTGCATTTATTTAATTTGGCTACCATACATCATAGAAACTAACCTTCGTCCATTGACGTTGTTGCAGATGTGGTACTAAATTTTGCTACAGGTGCCTAAAACAAGTACCATTCTTGCACTGGTACGATTCCGTCTATATGTGTTGCTTAACAAACGAAAATTTCTTTGATTTCTATGTTCCTTATTCGAAAAAAAATCTCTTAAAAAGTTTGTGAATCGATCTGTTGAATGATGTGGGATAATCATTTGAACATACATGAAGCTCGTTTGTGGTGAACTATTATTCTCTATTGGTTGAATGAATAATCTCTTTTGAAAATGTATTATTCCATCGTGCATGCTGCTACATGTCTTTATATGTTCACGGTTTTTTTTTTTTTTTTTTTTTTTTTTTTTTTTTTTTTAAAGGAAAATGATTTTCGCAGCTCTCTTGTGCCAAGAGTGAATATAGTTAGAGTGTCAATCGAGCATGTTCGGGTTGATTTACTTGTGTTCGCTAGTTAGTTGGTTGGTATGACCTCTATCAAAACATTGTCTCATTTATTAATCATGTTATCAACAATTGAATGCTAACTATAAACTTAGATTACCAAAGGCTTTTTGGCTCAACGGTATGCGAGTGGCCCATCAATCTAAAGGTTGTGGGATCAAGTCTCATTGGAGACATGTGAAATAGAATTTGTGAGATAGGTGGTGTAGATTGTAAAAAATTATCGTTCTAAAAAAAAGAAAAAAACTATAAACTTAGACCCTCACGGTATCGAATTGCATTGGGTTAGATTTCTGGCATGTGATAGTGTATGGCCTTGAGTCATTGACAAAAAATAACATCTTCTTATCGAGTGTTCAATTGCTAGTAACCTATGGTTGAAGCTTTGCTCATGCATGGTTGAAATTAGATACTAGGTTATTCAACGATATGTATTTTAGAATTTGGTGTGTGTGAGTGGTAATAATCAAATGATTCTATATTTTCTAAAACATGTAGAGATTACTTTTAGATTGAAGTATTTCTACCTTATATACCTCGGGTATTACGTAATTCTCAATTAGATAATTAAAAGAATCGTACTTTGTTTTTAAGGCACGAGAGAACAAAACAATATACATAAAATTGTTATGTATGTTATTTATGGAAGAGATCAATTTTATCATATAAAACATAACCGAAAGTTAGTTAAATTAGGTTAAAAAACGGTTGGCGGGAAGAGTCGCAACAGCTGCGAAAAGTTTCTCCTTTTAGAGGGAAAACTAGTTGGAGAGAAAACCAAGGGGCTATGCCTCTTGAACCTGCAAGGGGAGCTGCTCCTTGACCCTGCAAGGGGGCGCGACCCCCTTGACCCTCACATAGTTGTGGCGGCATCAAACTAGCTAGAACGAGTGTGCACTCCGCACCTCCTAACTCGACTATATGCTAAACCTGACTAAGTATTGATCTCAAGTAAGTCATAGTTATACAAAATATAAACGATGACACTAAAATCACAAATAATGTCTTCAGTTCTTGAATCCCTAACTTCAAACCATCTCAATGGTGACAAAAGAAAAATGTTATGCGGCTATCCCGCTTTTTAAATAACCCTTGTATACTCGAAATTAATTTAACAAAACAAGCTATTTTCAAAATATTTTATTGTTTACAACATTTTTTTTTTTTTTTCTTTTTTGATACCGTAGTAAACTAGAATCTAGAGTTGCAAATAATAATAAAATCCATTTATTGAACCCTGAGCCGCTGTCTTCGGCCAGACGGTCACGACTAATTTCCACCATCAACTTCTATCCATCATTCATATACAGTTTGCTGACTACTTTGCTCCTTGTTTTTCGCCACTTTTGGTAGAATATACTTAAGTATATTGATGCGTTGGACATGCCAAATTCACATGATATTCAATAAATGAATAAATTGAATATATGACAGATCCCAACCACATGATTGTACTTTATGGATCTTTGTCATTAAAGTAAATCATGAATATTTATCCTCAGAATTGAGATACAAGATAACTGTCGCAGATGTAGCTCATTTTCTGTAAGATAGTCTAATGCTATCCGTAACTGGTAGTTATAAGGGCTATTTTCAGAAGTGATGCAAAGTTCAAGGGTTATGCTTGTAGTCAAGAAAGAATTTGTTCATTCAAATTTGTTTTGAAGTATAATACTGCTGGGCCCTTCGTAGGGTTGATAAGATGTTTGCATGGCCATGCCCAAGATCTATCTGGAATAACGTTCGGATGATTTGGTAATCTTGATCAATTATAAATAACGAGAAACAAAATAGTTAATTATGGAATGACTTAGATCCATATCCATATTAACGTGGTATTAGAAACAAAATGATAAGTATGATGATGATTCATCAAATGGTTTTTTCCAGGAAACCACACTCAGGGTCGTTCTGGGGGCATTTGGGTGTTATGCTAGACTAACCAATGTCATTACTATATTAATGTATATCCAAGTGGGAGCTATTAGTTTTGTGGATATAAAATTAATAGAGTATGACCGGATTTGAACACGAGAATTCGGGATTGCACACTTTACGTATAAGTTTCAATGTTTTAATAATCGATATAATAAGTTATGTTTAATTATTAAATTCACAATAAACGACTAAAGAGCGTTAGGTAATTAATTGAATTGACTAACGGTCGGTAAATGTCAACGGGATACGAAGAAAATGAAACGAGACGAGAGAAGGTTCTAGAAATCCTCTCTTGGGCTTGTTTATGGCAAAACAATGGAATCCCACATCGGAAACCATTGTAAACTTGATCTCAACCATAAGGGTATAAATACATCCCTATGTATTCATCCCTTGGTACACTAGATTTCAATAGAAGGCCAAATTTCTTATTTTCTCCTCTTTTGTTCATAGGCCGACAAGTGAAGCCACAAGAAAGGGATTTGCGAGTAACCTTGAGCATTACAAAGTGTTTGGTTAATCTAATGTGATCAAGAACCAGGCTTTTCTCATTGAAACGCTTGTAATACGTGCGTACAAGAACGAATGACAAACATACTTTTGTTTGTGATCTTTTCACTATTTGTCTAAAGAGTATTCGATTTTACTAAACCTGTTAGGAATTCTGGGAAATGATAGATTTTTCATTGCTGCTGGTAGCATAGCTGGTTCCTGCTGGTAGTGTGCGGTTCCTACTGATGTTGATTGCTGCTGGTTTAGTTATTTTGTTTCTGCTGATAGTTTTTTTGCTGCGGGTTTTAGTAAATGTTATCCCGTATGTTTAGAATGTTAGTTAGATTTATTTTAGGAAGAGATTGATAGTTATCTCTTTACATGTTTTCTTAGAGCTGTATTAAGGTTTCTTAGTTCTATAAAAGAAACCTGCGGCTTAGGGTTTATGGACGAATTCAAAAGATTCAATAAAATTAATTCTTTAGTTTATAATAGATCCATAGAGGATCAAAACATTTTAGTTTCTTTTCTTCTTTATATTCTTGTGCTTAGTTTCTGCATAGGCACAAGTCTTACACTTTAGAGATCCTTCAAAGTTGTTTGTGTTCACATAAACGGTTTTACCAAGCTCCAAGATCAAGCTAGAAGCACACGATCCTACAAGTGGTATCAGAGCCTGGTGGGGATCTCTGATAAAGAAGGAAAGCTCTTTTAAATCAACCTCTTTAAACCCTTTTAACAATGGCAGATGGAGTCAATCATGATGAAGTTGACAACCACACCACCAAACCTGAAACCTCACAAGTCCAAACACAGATTGTCACCACTATGTCCAATAACAATGCTAAATTCCCATACCTAAAGAAAGATGAGTATGAAATCTGGGCTATGAAAATGGAATGCTGGATCTCGAACAGTGATTACAACCTGTGGAATGTGATCCTTAAGGGAAACAGCAAGAAGAATACTGGAAGGGATGATAATGGAAACATATATATACTTCCACCTGTTACAGCAGAAGAACATCTTGCTGTACAAAAGGAAACCAGGGCAAGAACCCTTTTGCTTCAAGCTATTCCAGAGGATCATATGGGTGATTTTCATCACCTGGATGATGCTAGAGAGATCTGGCGTGCTGTAAAAGTCAGATTTGGAGGGAATGATGAGTCCAGAAAAATGAGGAAGTCTATGCTGAAGCAAGAATTCCAGGAGTTTAAGATCTCTAAGGCTGAAGGTATTCACAAAGGGTACGATAGGTTTCACAAGATCCTCAGTCAACTCAACCAGTTGCAGGCTAGGCCCAACAATGAAGACCGCAACACCAAGTTTCTAAGGGCCTTGCCTTCATCCTGGTCTCAGGTTTCCATAACACTCAAGGCCAAAGGAGGACTGGACTATATGAGTTTTGATGATCTGTACAACAAACTGAAAACCCTTGAAATTGATATCAAAGGGTATTCCACCTATTCATCTCAAACTCCAACCCATACTGCATTTGTTAGTACCTCTAGTACTAACAAAGGGTCATATGGAAACAGTCTCACACCATCATCATCATCACTTTCCTACTCACCTGCCACACCAAAAGCTCAAACCAGATCTGATAATCTTCTAGAGGAAGTGTTTCATTCATTTGTTGCTGAGAGTACTCCACAGCAGCAAATTGCTTATGAAGATTTTAATCAGGTGGATCAGTTGGATCTAGAAGAGATGGACATAAAATGGCAGATGGCTATGCTGTCATTGAAAGTTAATAGATTTGAAAAGAAGGCAGGAAGGAGGATTAACTTTGATGGACAGGAGGCTGCAAGGTTTGACAGAAGGAAGGTGAGGTGCTACAAATGTTCTCAACCAGGTCACTTTTCCAGGGAATGTCCAGATAAGAAGGTGGATGATAAGACAAGGTATTCTGCTTTCAAAATTCAAGAGTTGGAGTCAGAGGAACCTAAGGCCTTGGTCTCTGTGGATTCGATGGTAGACTGGGAACAACATGAGAAAGCTGTTGCAGGAGGAGCTGAGAAGGTCTATGGGATGATAGCTGGATATGGTGAGACGAAACAAGTGGCTGGTCAACTTGGACTGATGGGTCATCCATCTCAGGTACAAAACTGCCCATTTGGTTGTGAACTTAAATATGCTAAACTAAAAAAGGAATGTGATGATATAGAGTGTCAATATAAGGATAACTTTATACAACTCCAGGCTTATAAAAATGTTGTTAAAACATTAGAACAACAAAAAGTCTGGTATGAAAAACAACAGTTAGCATATGAAGAAAAAATAAGGGTTTTGGAAAGAGATTTACAAAACACCACTAATGAGTTCAAACATTCTGAGAGAGAAAAAGCTAAGGTGGTGTTAGAAAAACAGGATTTGCAGACTAAGCTAGACAATACCTTGGCTAGGTTTGATAAATGGAAAAACTCATCTAAAAACCTATACAAGTTAATTGATAGTTCTATGTCTATGAAAACTAAAAAAGGTTTAGGGTATGGTGACCTGATAGGGCCAAATCAGGTTTATGACCCTAATGAGTATAGTACTTTTGACCCTGAACCTGTAGATTATAGAAAACCTGTAAAGTATGTTAAGGAAGGAGGTATGAATGCAGTTCCTCCACCCATAACTGGAACATTCAGACCTGCAGACCCATATGTTGACTTTGATGATTCACAAATGACTTATGGCAAAAAGGCAAAGAACTTGCCTGATCTTGATTATGACTCTAATGAATTTGTCTCTTGTTTTCATAGTGACAAATCTTCGGAAATCAAGACTGATGACTATGCCACATGTGGATCAAGTGACAAGTCAGCTTCAATAAAGTCAGAAGATCTCTCTTCAGAGGTGGTTACTGATGAGTTACAGACAGCTGCAGTTGAAGATGTTTCTTTTGAGAATGTTAAAAACAATGTTTCTAGTTTTGAGTCTGTTTCAAACAGTGTTGCTTGTAGTTTTAATTTTGTTAAGGATAATTTTGTTTCTTATGTTGGTTTGAATGCTTCTGATTGCAATGAGAAAAATAATGTTAAGCATAAGTCTCCTAGAAAGAAATCTTGCTTTGTATGTCGCAGTTATGATCATTTAATCAAAGATTGTGACTTTTATGAGAAAAAGATGGGTATATATGGTTGTCAAAATAGGTCTGTGTGGAATAATGTTGGTGAAATTCCCCCATATATTCCACAAGCAGCAAGAATGAACTCTTGTAGAACTTCTGTTGCTGCTGGCCCAGTTCCTGCTGGTAAGTCTGTTGCTACTGGCAAGCCAGTTCCTGCTGGTAAGCATATGGTTGCTGGCAAGGCAAACTATACTGGTCAGCCTGTTACTGCTAGAAACTCTAATTGGAGAAGTAATACTGCTGGACCTTACTACAGACCTATAAGCACTTATTTTCAAAATGATTTTAGGCCTGTTCATCTTGACACCATACATAAGGGAGGGGGAAGAAAGGAAACTGCTGTTAAGTCCTCAGCAGATTGTTCTTGGAATTACAATAATTACTATATGAGAATGGGGTCCAAGAACAATGGTGGATCTCATCAATCACCATGGTTTAATTATCATTGATCCACTAGGCAGGCTTAAGTCAGTAATGGCTTGAGTCTCCTTTGTATCTAATGTTGTCATATGTATTCTTTGTATCAGGAATTTCTTTTTAGAAGTAAAGATGTAGGCATTGTTGACAGTGGATGTTCCAGGAGTATGACAGGAAATTTAGAGAGACTGCATGATTTTGTGCCTTTGAATGGAGGTACTGTGACATTTGGAGGAGGAGATGGCAAAATTATAGGGAAGGGAACCATCAAAACAACCAAGCTGGACTTTGAAGATGTGCTATATGTGAAGGAACTTCAAAACTTCAATTTGTTCTCTGTCTCACAAATTTGTGACAAGAAGAACAGTGTTCTCTTCACTGAGACTGATTGCTTTGTATTGTCCAAAGACTTCAAGTTGCCTGATGAAAGTCAGGTTGAACTCAAAGTTCCAAGGACTTACAACCTTTATAGTTTCAATCTAAGTGATGTCCAGCCTGAGGGTTCACTTGCTTGTTTGGTGGCAAAAGCTTCTGTGGATGAATCTAATAAATGGCACAGAAGAATGGCTCATGTGAATTTCAAGACCATTAACAAGCTGGCTAAGAATGGTCTGGTCCAAGGGCTTCCTCTCAAGACATTCTCCAATGAACACAATTGTGTTGCATGCAACAAAGGAAAGCAACACAAAGCCTCATACAAGGCAATCACAGCTGTGAGCACCATCACTGAGCCTCTACAGCTTCTTCACATGGATCTCTTTGGTCCTACTTCTATCAGAAGTATTGACCACAAGTACTATTGTCTGGTGGTTATTGATGATTTTAGCAGGTTTTCTTGGACTTTCTTTCTGGGTACTAAAGATGAAACTTATCCTGTGATTAGGGACTTTATTACCTTAATAGAAAACCAGCTAAATAAAAAGGTTAAGTCAATAAGGTGTGATAATGGAACAGAGTTTAAGAATTCAAACCTAATTGAACTCTGTGGGAGTAAGGGGATAAAAAGGGACTATAGTAATGCCAGAACCCCACAACAAAATGGGGTTGCTGAAAGGAAAAATAAAACCCTTATAGAAGCAGCTAGGTCTATGTTAGCTGACTCTAAGATGCCCACTATGTTTTGGACTGAAGCAGTCTGCACTGCTTGTTATGTGCTGAATAGGGTATTAATTACTAGTCCTCATAGTAAAACACCTTATGAGCTTTTGTCTGGGAAAGTTCCAAACATTAGTTACTTTAAACCTTTTGGATGTCATGTCACTATATTGAACACTAGTGATCACCTAGGCAAGTTTGAAGGGAAGGCTGATGAGGGGTTTATTGTTGGGTATTCTGCTCATAGTAAGGCCTATAGGGTATATAATCTGTCTACTAAGAGGATAGAAGAGACTCTCAACTTAAGATATCTTGAGGATAAACCTAATTTGCAGGGTGCAGGTCCTGAGTGGTTCTTTGACCTAGATTATCTGACAGATACCTTGGGTTATACTAGATTCAAAGCAAATCAATCTGTTGGTACACATGTTTCTCAAACTAACAATGCAGATACCTCATATGATGATTCTGATGCAGAGAGTAATGAACGACCCATAGTTGTTCCTTCTTTTCCCTCTAACAACATTTCAGGTACAAAGCTCAAAGATCTTTCTGATATGGCTGGAAGTGATTCAAGTTATGCAGAAGATCTTGCTAGGCTTCAGAGACAAGAATACAATGCCAAGAAAGCTGCTGAAATGTTTGGTTCTGGGTTTTCTAAAGAGACATAGGAGATTTTGAGGAATGCTGAAGCTGAAGTTAGAAGACAACTGAATTCTGCTGGTGGTATTCCTATTCCTGCTACTACCAATTCTGCTGGTAGTACATCTGTTCCTGCTGGTCTTTCTAAAGATTCTGCCTCCATTCCTGCTGTTCCTGTATCTACTCCATCTGTTAACTCACTGGGTATTGATAACTCCCCTGAACGATTTCCAATTCCTTTTGACCTTGGAAATTCATTCTCTTCTGGAGAGAAGCTGGAAGATCCTCATCATCAATCCAGGACCGGCATTTTCACTTCTTCCTCATATGATGATGATTTCAATCCCTCCATCACTAATCAAGCATCCACAATTGATGTCAATTCCACTGTTACCAAGAGGATCAATACTGTTCATCCTCAGTCCTTGATCCTTGGAGATCTTAATTCCCCTGTTCAGACAAGAAGCAAGCTACATCAACCCAAGTTTGGAGAATCTGCTTTTCTCAGTTATATCCATGATCAGTTAAGGAGCAATTATACTGATTATCTACATTGTCTCTATGCTTGTTTCTTATCTCAGATTGAACCAACTAGTATAGCTCAAGCTCTTGATAATTCTGATTGGGTTGAGGCTATGCAAGAGGAAATGCAGCAGTTCCAGAATCAGAAAGTATGGAAGTTGGTACCTTTTCCTGCAGGTAAGCATGCTATTGGAACTAAATGGATTCGCAAGAATAAAAGGGATGCTAGGGGCATTGTGGTTCGAAATAAAGCTAGATTGGTGGCTCAAGGACATAGACAAGAAGAGGGGATTGATTATGATGAAGTGTTTGCCCCAGTGGCTAGAGTTGAAGCTATCAGACTGTTCTTGGCTTTTGCCTCATTCATGGGGTTTGTAGTGTATCAGATGGATGTGAAGAGTGCCTTTTTGTATGGAAGGATTGAAGAAGAGGTTTATGTTACTCAACCAAAGGGATTTGTGGATCCTCAGAATCCTGATTTGGTTTACAAAGTAGTAAAAGCACTTTATGGTCTTCATCAAGCACTAAGGGCTTGGTATGCAAGGTTATCTGCCTTTTTGCTAAACCATGGTTACAGAAGAGGGGCAATAGACAAAACACTTTTCATCAGGAAGGATTTCAAAGATATCATCTTGGTACAAGTTTATGTAGATGATATCATCTTTGGTTCTACTAATGAAGCCTGGTGCAGGGAATTTGAGGATTTGATGAAGAGTGAATTTGAGATGACTGCTATGGGTGAAATAACTTTCTTCTTGGGTCTCCAGGTTAAGCAGAAACCAGATGGGATCTTTATTTGTCAAGTGAAGTATGTTTATGACATACTTAAGAAGTTTGACATGGACAATGTGAAAACTGCAACAACCCCATTTGAACCTCCAAAGCCTAAATCCAATAATGAACCTGATGCTGCTGTTAATGTTCATCTATACAGGTCCATGATTGGTTCACTCATGTATTTGACAGCTTCTAGACCTGATATCAAGTTTGCTGTCAGTGCATGTTCTAGACATCAGGTTACACCCTTGACTTCCAACTTAAATGCAGTCAAGAGAATTTTCAAGTATTTGAAAGGACAACCTAAGTTGGGACTTTGGTATCCAAAAGATTCTCCTTTTGTGTTAGAAGCTTATAGTGACAGTGATTATGCTGGTGCTAACTTTGATAGAAAATCTACTACTGGGGGTTGTCAGTTTCTGGGTCAAAGGTTGGTTTCTTGGCAATGCAAGAAGCAGACTATAGTGGCTACATCTTCTACTGAGGCAGAATATGTTGCTGCTGCTAGCTGCTGTGGACAGGTTCTTTGGATGGAAAATCAGTTGTTAGATTATGGGTTCAACTTCATGAACACTAAGATCTTTATTGATAACCAAAGCACTATGTGCATTGTTAAAAATCAAGTCTATCATCAAAGGACAAAGCATATTGAAATTAGACATCATTTCATAAGAGATGCATATGAGAAGCATCTTATTCAGGTGATTAAAATTCATACAGATGAAAATGTGGCTGATCTGCTGACAAAGGCTTTTGATGGACCAAGGTTTAACTTTTTGGTAGTCCATATTGGGATGGTAAATCCTTAGGTGATGCGCTTGAGAGGAGGTCAAAGCCTAAGGGGAGGCTTTCTGCTGTATATATATATATATATATATATATATATATATATATATATATTATATATATATATATATATATATATATATATATATATATAATTCTTTAGTTAAAAAAAATAATAATAAAAAAAAACTGGTGTATATTTTGTTGTACTAACTTGTATGGTTTTGAGCAACACCTTGCAGGTACAGTGTTGGTGTTTACACCTCCACAACAAATGGTAATCAACTCACCATGTCTTACAGACAAGAAAGAGTTGACTCACCATGAGGGTACAGCTCTGGTGTGATTGTCAAATCTGTTGATAGCTGTAATAGCTTGCTCAAAGCTATAGGGTACTCAACTCACCCATGGTTCATTCCTGAGAGTTGAATGGTTTTCAATTCACCATGGATTTTACTCCTTTGGGGTTTCCAAAGAATTGGCTAGCCCACAAGTGTATGGCTTGTGGTAAAGGCAGTGGAAAACCATACTTGGTATTCAATTCACCAAAGGTTATCTTCAACCTAAGAATTGGCTAGTCCTGAGCAAACGGCTACAGGTAAAGACATCTCAAATCCGTTTATAGTTGATGCTTTACTAATAAGCATATGGTTATCAGTGTACCATGGTCTAACACACCAAAACAATTGGCTACTCTAGTAGTAATGGCTATTGGTAAAAAGACATCAAATCCATTATTTTCAATGATTCACCTCTCACAGGAGTTAACACACCTGGAAGTGATGAGAATAGTTTGAAACTTAACAGATTTGATGTACAATTTGTCATGGTTGCTGTAAAGAAGGTGCCTAGTTGCTGCTGATATGATTTCTTGATGCTGCTGATAGTTCAAGTTGCTACTAGAAGTTATGTGTTAAAGACTGTTGCTGCTGGTCACTTTCTAATGCTGCTGCTGGTTTCATCCTCTCCCTATGGCCTTCAAAGATTTTACAGGGAATCAAGAACTTACAGGGAATCTTGCAAGTTAACCTAGTCAACTTCAAGATTAGGGGAGGATTGTTAGGAATTCTGGGAAATGATAGATTTCTCATTGCTGCTGGTAGCATAGCTGGTTCCTGCTGGTAGTGTGCGGTTCTTGCTGATGTTGATTGCTGCTGGTTTAGTTATTTTGTTTCTGCTGATAGTTTTATTGTTGCGGGTTTTAGTAAATGTTATCCCGTATGTTTAGAATGTTAGTTAGATTTATTTTAGGAAGAGATTGATAGTTATCTTTTTACACGTTTTCTTAGAGCTGTATTAGGGTTTCTTGGTTCTATAAAAGAAACCTGCGGCTTAGGGTTTATGGACGAATTCAAAAGATTCAATAAAATTAATTCTTTAGTTTATAATAGATCCATAGAGGATCAAAACATTTTAGTTTCTTTTCTTCTTTATATTCTTGTGCTTAGTTTCCGCATAGGCACAAGTCTTACACTTTAGAGATCCTTCAAAGCTGTTTGTGTTCACATAAACGGTTTTACCAAGCTCCAAGATCAAGCTAGAAGCACACGATCCTACAAAACCCTAATTTAGGGTTTAATTGGTTCTTGTTTGATTGATTTCTTGTTTCGCTAGAAATCATTAAGGTACGCATATTCTTTTAATTCGGTTAATTATATTACAAGTATTTGATCTTTACTTCCGCTGCATGATTTGATGATATTTACATGTTTATGTATAATTGTTATGATATAAAATTCCAACAATATTGTACTTGTAGCGACCCGAATGCTCTTATTAATCTAACACGTTTTGGTAGGTTAGTCATCTTTTATTTTAATTTGTGGTTTTCTTTATTCAATCAAATTCGGATATTATGCTGCTAACTCAAATGTATGTCCTATTTGTTCAATATTTATTTAAATCTAACAGGCTGTTCTTTTAGACATAAAAGAAGCAGTTGATTTTTTCTGGTTGATTCAAATCTATCTTAAAAAATCAATGCATGAGCTGTTTGGAATGACTTCTTTATTACTATATATATTATTTGTGATGTAAAACGACGTCGCTATTGCTACAGTTGCCACGCTACAGTACTGGGCTGCTACAGTACTGTAGCTACAGTACCGGCCCACTTTATTTATTTATTTTTTTATTTTTTTTTTTTTCGTACCAAACGGCCTCGAAAAATTATGAAACTTGCGTCATTATTAACGAAATAATTTTCCCAACAAACTCACCCCTTCCTCCCGCAACGCACGGGGTTACAGTACTGGGCTGATGAACAGTACTGTAGCTACAGTATTATTATTATTATTATTATTATTATTATTTTTTAACTTTAATCAAAAAAATCCCGCCGCAACGCGAGGTTATATTAAAAGACAACCAAAACGACGTCGTTCACAACGCCCCGCCGCAACGCGGCGGATCATTGCCATACTCGTTAACATGAATAATGACTTTTACCACCCAAGCGTAATATATCTCAAAGGTTAGTTCGACAAGCAACCATAGTCCGGGATCCATTTTTGGACCCAACCATAATATTTATTCGAACTCAAATCTTCCTTTTAATTAACTCATGCATTTGATTCAATCATTTTGGCTATCCTAATAGAATTGAAGTTAACCTACTATCGTCTATCGTTATCATTGTTTCAGATGTGGAACTAAATTTTGCTACAGGTGCGGACAAAAAGTACCATTATGGAATTCTTTCGATTTTATCTATGGGAGATGTTATAGATACCCTCCCTACGGGCTATTTGTGTTGAAATTTAAATAACATGATATTCATATAAATAAATAAACATCACCAAAGCACGTAGCGGAAGCAAGGGTCAATATTTAACATATATAAAGATTAACTGAATAATAAAGATAACGTACCTTTGATCCTAGCAAGAACAAGGATCTAACTTCAATTCTTCATCTTGAATAAATAAAGGATTAACGAGAAACCCCTTACCGTTTTATTTCTCAATCCAAGATTGTGTTAACTAAAGTAAGTTATCTACCAAGTCTTGTACACACGTTCTATAACCAATTAATGCTTGATGCTAGTGAAAGAACACAATTAAACCAAAATAATTTTGTTTAACAAAAGGCAAAGGATTGACACCCTCAAAGGGTTGTACGATCAGTTTGAGAAGAAAAAAGGAGAAGAAGAAAACTTTTAGGGTTATAGTCTAGTGCACAAGGTAAAAAACTAATGACCCTTGAGTTTGTATTTATAGTGAAACTATTCTTGGAGCACAAGTTGGATCGATTAGGGTTATAGAACCCTTAGGCCGATCGGCCCTAACCCATCCCATGGGTTTCTAGATCCTTCTTGAGCCTCTAATTTCACTAACGGTCCTTCCTTTATTCTCTAACGGTCGTTAGTCAATTCCGTTAATTACTTAACGTCCGTTAGTCGTTATTTCGTATCCAAATAATTAAATACATAAAGGTTTTATATATATATATATATATATATATATATATATATATATATATATATATATATATTAATTATTTACACTAACCGTTCATACTTAAAGTGTGCAATCTCTCGGCCCCGTGTTCGATTTTAGTCATACACTACTTAATATTTTTCCATAACTCTAACAATTTGTACAAACCGCGAAGCACATGGTAAAACCGCCCGGAGCTTGCAATCATTGGAAACCCCCTATAGGGGTTATCTATACGTGTTGCATAACCTATGACAATTTCAAGGAATTCAATAATCTTAAACGCGTTTATGCCTAGCTCAAACATTACTTTAGTGTATGTATCATTACACCAGTTCATGAGTTTTAGTTTGTTATTATGTCTGTTGTTTTTTTTCTTTTTCTCTTTATCACTTATATATCCTTTTACTTATGAAAAATGGTTTGTAGCTCTAAAAGACGAATCTACAATTATGGCTTCAGTCTTATCTTTAAAGCCTATGGCTATGTTTGACGCACGAGCTTATTAGAGCTTATCGTAGCATGAACTTATTTTTTTTAGAAAAATAATCTACCATTGAAAATAAGTCTCGTTTGGCTGACACGGCTTGAAGGAGCTTGTTAAAAAAATAAGCTACTAAATGAAATGCTAGTTGTACTAGCATGTAAAAAAAAGCTCCAGCCACATGCTCCAGCAACCAGCTCCAGCAACCCGCTCCAGCGATCCGCTCCAGCTCCTACTTGTGCCAAACATACCCTATAAGTTACAAAACAACATCTTCGGCAAAATACCGTTACATCAGGGACACACCAAGAAACTAGAAACGAATATGAACATTAAACATAATGTGCCAACTTTTGATCTTTAACTTATGTGAGTTTTTACATTTCGAATTATCTAAAATGTGTAATGATTCATTGTTTCATATAATAAATATAAGGGAAATTTATTAAAATAAAGTAGCTAGTCACTTTTTTGACCAGAAATAATTTTAATTCGAAAATAGACCGAGCGACCCGACGACTTGTACAACATGTTAAGTGTCGGCTTATGAAGTTCGACAACTGTCCGGGTACATGCTAAGTGTTTGGCTTATGAATTCGACAAGTTTCTCATTGTACAAGTTGCCCGGTCTATTTTCAAATTAAAATTATTTCTGGTCCAAAAAGTGACAAGCCGTAGGACGACGGATCTATTTTGGTAAATTTCCCTAAATATAAATAGTAAACCTGACCCTAACAAACCAATAAAAGTAGCACATAACTATGTGAGAAACAGGAGAATATTTAAGCATGTTTCTGCAGATGATTTTTCTTCTTTTTGCTCGTGGTGATGAATTGAACAGGACAATTAGAGACGGAAAAACATAAAAACGAACACTACACCCAAAAGATGGTTTTAAAACGGATCCCAGTAATCGTTATGTGTGACGGCTATTAAAATTAATCGTTAGTCTTCAACGCCAGACCAAAATTAATCTTAAAACTAACTTAAATTAAACTTCTACACGTCCTTACCTCATCTCAATAATCACTATGTGTGATGGCCAATAGCGTGTAGCTCAATTGGTAATGGGTGAAACATCTTTGTCACCTATTATGTCTCAAGAGAAAAGCGAGTACATGGACATCATCAAATCCAAATTGATAGATGGTCAAAAACTCAAAATTGTCCGCTAACCAAACCTGACTTACTCCTTTAATTTAGATGTCATGCAAGTCATGATACTATTAAAATTTTACAAGTTTTTTTATTTTTATTTATTTATTTTTATTTTTTTGTTTTATTATTATTTTTTTTTACAAAGAACCCGCTAAGTCTTTAGTTTGTAACCGTCACTTATATATATATATATATATGAGAAAAGTGATCTAATGACGCTTAAAAAATTGTTACCAAAGTAAAAAAAAAAAAGTGTCACCAAAAGTAGAAACAAAGTGTCACTAAAATTTTATTTGCTTCTCCCACACTTAAGTGTATTAAAAATACACTAGGTAAAAGTTTATTTATAATGACAAAAAAAAAAAAAAAAAAGTGTGTACACATTTTGTTTATAAAAGGTGTCAATAAATCTCAAAAATTTTGCGTTTGCCCACACTTTTTAAAAAGTGTCACAAAAAGATTTAGATTTAATGACATTTTTTACGTCATTAGAACCACTGCCACTAAATGTCTATTTTCTTGTACTGTTTGTTTGAATATCTTTAGCTTTGAGTTTTCTAAGATGATCTCAAAGTTTAAGATGGAAGAAAAATGCAAATCACTTATTATACTAAAGAGGTGTTTGACTTGGCTTATTTGACGAGATTCATAATCAAATTATTGTGTTATCTTTTATACTTTGTAAAATGAAAGATTGTCTTTTCTTTTATATGGCTTGCCCAGTTCTCTTATTTTGTGTAATTGTGTGTGTTTATACTGTCTACTTCCAATATGCACCCGAATGATGAATCGTTTGAAAACAAGATGATTATATAAAATCTCCCATAAAAATAACATAAAGAATCTAGAAATTAAAGGTGAGTTTTATATAGAAGGAAGAAAGCTAAGCGAAGGTGATCCTAGTGGTATCATAACTTAAAGGTCTCAATCGATAAGATTTCTTTATTGATACATATCTACCAAACTAACAACTTGATGGTCTATATGTTTGGCAACATCTATAGTAAAATTGAAAAAGATCTTGAACTCTGATGCTTGTTTTCCGCATTCGTAGCAAAAGCTAATTCCACATCTGCAATAAAATGATGATATCTGGAATTATTGAGTCAAATATATTGAGTAAACCTGATTTATGAGTTCAAAAAGTATCTTATACAAAAATTATGTATCAGAAATCATTAATCTTAATAAGTGATTGTATGATTAATAGAGAAGGAGAACAAACCTGCATTGAACAATATTGCAACCGTCAACAAGCTCAACACAATGCATACATTTGGGACATCTCTTCCAACCTTTGCTCTCGCAAACATCACCGAAAGTGACATCATTTTGATCCCTTGTTTCCCCGCTCTCTTCACATGTATAACCAGCATGCCATGAAACCTTGCACATTAAACAAAACGGTTTCTTGCAAGCCGGACACACACATCTCTTGACATTACGATCACCACACTCATTTAAAATCAATTCTAAACATTCTTTATTAGGGCAATAAACTCCATCGACCCCTGACACCGATGATTCACATAATGTATCACACCACTTGTTAAATAGTTTTTGTTCAATTTTGGTACTACAGGATAAGGGTTCAAGAGAGTATTTGCATGACTTGTGAGGGCATTTGATGTTTGATACATTATCTGCAATCTTCACTTGGATATATGTGATCATACAATCGGTGCAAAACAAATGGACGCATCGATCGCTATTTTTGAACTTTTTGCTAGGTAATTTTTGGGTCTCAAGGCAGATCTCACAAGTGAATGTACCTTCATCGTCTTGCTTCTTTTTCTGAATTGTGTTACCCATTAAATAAATATTTATGAAAAAGCTGCAAATTAAGTTTTTTCTTTTTCTGTTTGTTAAGATTTTATAGTTTTGTTCCGCTAATTTCTAATAAGATAATAACTAAAGAATTTTTTGTATGGATAAGTTTGATTTACATTTCACATACACGAATTTAAATGCAGTCAGTTTTATCCATATTTTTTTATTCTTTCGGCATAAGATGAGTTTTATTGATATGAATTTTGTGTTACACTTGAGATAGGAAAAGGGTATTTCATATCTAAACTTTTAACAACAGTTGACCACCACAAATCATAGCAATGTAGTGACTAATTTTGACGAAACTTATTTTTTCATAGCTATTGTGACAGCTAGATGTTGAGTGTCTTGATAAGGGTTTAGTCCCAATATATTTATGTATCATAATCATGCACCGATCAATCAATGAAAAACACTTTACCTCACATTCTTTCGTGGTATCATGAGCAAAATGGATCCTATCATAAATTAACCCCAAAATTTCTTCCGTCTTTTCTTTCCCCCTCCCAACTGAATCTCACAACCCCCTTTATACAACTACAATCTCAAACTTCTCCGATCTATTCAAAAGTGCTAACTTATATTTTTTTTTTCAAACCTCATAATTGATACAACTGGAATTATTCGAGCCAAGAAAAATTCTGGGAACAGTGTATACAAGCAAAACGAATCATAATTCTAAACCCTATCACCAATTCACGAAATTCATGGCCCATGAAAATCACCCTCCTACTTCCGCGGCACACAAAGGTAACACAAATGTTCAATATAATAAACCTCAAAGCCTACCTCCGTTATGCAATCACTTCAACAACGGGACGTGTAAATTCGGTGATAGTTGCAAGTTTCTTCATGATCACCGAAATAGAGTGGGGTTACAATCAAAATACCCCAATGTCAGTAACTTTGGTCGACCTTCTGGTAACAATAACTTTGGTCAAAATAATATATGTTGGAACCCTCCTTGTTATTGTCACACACGAATAAACCAAGAGCACCCACAGCCCAATACTTCAAATCGATTGGGCCACCAGCCCAATCCCCAAGCTTTTAACTCCCAAGTGCATTATCCTCAGCCTATTAACGAACAGGCCCACTATTCCCTTATACCACAACAGTTACCACAACAGCCTGTGTATGGGGCCCAATACCAACAGCAGGTTCAGTCTCCCGGCTTGCTCGGACCCGCACCTGCCTTGTACCAGTCTCAAGCCACTTCGCTTCCTAGTGCATTTAGCATTATGACCGTGCAAAACCCAACATGGAACATGGATACTGGTCCATCTTCTCATTTAAATTCTAGTACAAGTAATTTGAGTACCATTTTTAACGATGTACTACGGTCTCTTGTTTCTCGTAAATTTATTCCATGTAATAAAGACAAAAAGTCCACACATATTTGCCATGCTTGCCAACTTGGAAAACATGTGAAGCTTCCCGTCTACAGTTCGAATTCTATTGTTGGAAATTGTTTTGATACTATTCATTTTGATTTATGGACCTCTCCTATTGTCAGTTCCAGTGGTTTTAAATATTATATTCTTTTTCTCGATCATTTCTCTCATTACTTGTGGATTTATCCTCTTCGTAAAAAATCTGACATGTTCGATAAGTTTTTCCATTTTCGCTCATATGTTAAAAATCAGTTTAAAAGTGAAGTAAAAAGTTTCCAATGTGATCATGGTGGTGAGTTCGATAATAACCGACTCTATACACTTTTTGCTAATAATGGTATTCAACATAGATTTTCTTGTAAAGAGCAAGGTTGGATCAAGTGGTTAACATCCTTGCCTCTGGAGACAGAGGTCAAGGGTTCGATCATCACCCCTTGCATGGCCGGAGGTCATTTTCTACCTTTGGTAGAACCGGAAGCAGTCTCTCTACCTTAGGTACGGGTAAGGCTGTCTACGTCTCAACCTCCCTCATACACCGTGGAAGACGATATTGGGACCCATAACCTGTGAAAGACAGTATTGGGAGTTACTTTACTTTTTCTTTAACTTAGATTTTCTTGCCCAAAAACCTCTCAACAAAATGGCAAGGCGGAAAGAATGATCCGCACAATAAATAATGTCATCCGCACCCTCCTTTTTCAAGCACACCTACCACCTACCTTTTGGGTCGAGGCCCTCCACATGGACACATACCTCCTTAATCTTCTCCCATCAACCGCCATTAACAACGAAATCCCATTCACAAGATTTTTCCAAAAAGAAAACGACTACTCCCGTTTACGCATCTTTGGATGCCTTTGTTACCCTCACCTTCACTCACCTCACAAACTTGCTCTACGTGCCACTCCGTGTATTTTCTTGGGTTTTCCCGCCTACCACCGTGGCTTCCGTTGCCTAGACCTTGAAACCAACAAAATCATTCTCTCCCGACATGTTACCTTCGATGAAACCCAATTCCCATACCATTCCATGACACCATGCTCTCCACCGTCCTATACGTTTTTGGACTCTCCTCCCTCTCCCCTACTTAAACATATAATTATTGATCCCGCAAACACCCCAACACCACCTCAACACGAGACCCCTCAACAACCCCCGTTTCCTACCACCCTATCGGGCCATAATGGTCAGCCCACTAACACATCCCCTGCACCCCAATATCCAACAAACACCAATACTCACTCTGCCCAAACAACACGGCCCAATAACCAATACCATCAACATCAACCCAATAGCCCACTACCCGCACCTCAACAACAACCCAACAACCCACCAACCGCAGCCCAAAATCAATCCAGCCCAACAACCTCCTATGCACACAACCAACCCCGACGCCTCGACCCAACCTACACAACCTCCCACCGAACGACCCCGTACTCACCGCATGATCACTCGGTCTCAATCAGGCATTTTCAAACCCATTGAAAGTCTCACGCTTCATACTTCTTCTATCTCGCCCTTACCTAAATCACCCTTCCTCGCTCTTCAAAACCCTCATTGGAATAATGCTATGCATGATGAGTATAACGTGTTACTTAAAAATGATACTTGGATTCTGGTACCACGACCCTCCGGTGTTAATTTGGTGAGATCTATGTGGTTGTTTAAGCATACATTTCATGCTGACAAGAACTTGAGTCGTTATAAGGCTCGTTTGGTTGCCAATGGCAGCTGTCAGCAGCTTGGTATTGATTGTGATGAGACTTTTAGTCCGGTGGTCATACCGGCTTCCATTCGCACCGTTCTTAGTCTTGCGGTATCCTGCAAGTGGCCTATTCATCAGCTTGACGCTAAGAATGCCTTTCTTAACGGGGATTTATCTAAGACCGTATATATGCACCAACCGCCGGGATTTGTAGACTCCCGATACCCTCATCATGTCTGCCTTCTGTAGAAATCCTTATATGGACTAAAGCAGGCACCCCGTGCTTGGTTTCAGAGATTTGCAGGTTATACTACTAGAGTTGGATTTTATCATAGTTGTTGTGACTCTTCATTATTTGTTCTTCGACAAGGCTTTCAAGTGGCTTATTTACTTATCTATATGGATGACATTATTCTTACAGCTTCCTCTACTGCCCTCCTATAGCAGATCATTGCTTCCCTGCACAGTGAGTTTGACATGACTTTTCTTGGGCCACTTAATTATTTTCTGGGAATTTCTGCTACTCGGCACTCTACAGGTCTCTTTCTATCTCAGCGAAAGTATGCTACTAAGCTTCTTGAGCGTGCTCACATGACCAACTACAACTCTTCTCGAACACTAATTGATACAGAATCCAAACTGGGTCCCGAAGGTGTTCCGGTTCAGGATCCTACTTTATATCGCAGTCTGGTAAGTGGTCTTCAGTATCTCACATTTACCAGACCAGATCTCTCCTATGCTATACAACAGATTTGTCTTTACATGCATGATCCTCGCGAGCCACATTTAGCTACCTTAAACGTATTTTAAGATACGTTTGAGGGACTTTGGATTTTGGTCTACACATATATGCATCATCTACCACTTCTCTTGTTGGATATACAGATGCAGATTGGGCGGGTTGACCATCCACACAGCGGTCTACTTCAGGATACTGTGTTTTTCTGGGCGATAATCTACTTTCTTGGTTTTCCAAACGACAATACACCATCTCCCATTCTAGTGCCGAAGCCGAGTACCGGGGTGTTGCTAATGTTGTAGCTGAGACTGCATGGCTTCGTAACCTTCTTCGTGAGCTGCATTCTCCTCTTTCTTCTAAAACTCTTGTCTACTGTGATAATATTAGTGCCATCCATTTATCTGTCGACCCTGTTCAACATCAACGGACCAAACACATTGAGATTGATATACATTTTGTCCGTGACATGGTTACTGCTGGTCAGGTTCGTGTTCTCCATGTACCCTCCCCTTATCAGTACGCAGATATCTTCACCAAAGGACTTCCTTCAGTGGTATTTGAAGATTTTAGATCCAGTTTGAGCGTTCGGCTTACTCCCGCTCCAACTGTTGGGGAGTATTAGTCGGAAGTTAGCTAGCATTCATGATAGGCATCGAATTATTGTAGATAAGCATAGAATGAAAGTGATTGATTTAGTCTTAGTATGTTTCCTGTATGATTAGTGTGCCAACTAGATGATTAGCATAGCATTAGTGTGTCATCTAGTTGATTAGCATATCTTTATTGTAACAGCTAGATGTTGAGTGTCTTGATAAGGGTTTAGTCCCTATATATTTATGTATCTGTATCATGTACCGATCAATCAATGAAAAACTATTTACATCATATTCTTTCACCTTTGACACTTTTTTTCCGACGTGTTGATCTGCGCTTCACACAATGCTTGCTCTTCCGCCGTGGTTCATGGTTTCGACACACTAGGGTCTATAGTCCTCTTGGCTTTTACGTCGTTTTGTAGTCTTCTTAGCTTTGACAGGCGCCACCACTTCGAAGGGAGAGTCGTCTTCATCGGGTTCGGATACTTAATAAGAATTGTTTGTAATTGATTATTAAAAGGGTTTTAATTTTTTAAGTTATTGCTAACGGTTTAAAAATAATAATAAATTTGAAAAGGTGCGGCTTTGTTCGATAATTGCACCCAAATAGGAAACCCCGATAAGATCCCCGATTAGTATGGGGCGGGGTTGGGAGATCATGGCGTTCCAATGGGGCGCCCGAATTAGATCTCCGATGGAAATCGGGACGGGTTTGGGAAGAACTTTGGTAATCGGGTTTGTGGATGGGGATGGCCACCCCGCCGCCTACCTCGTTGCCATCCCTACATGTTTTGCAAATGATTTCCTTTTTTTTTTTGCTCGTGGTGATGAATTGAACAGGACAATTAGAGATGAAAAAACATGGAAAACCAAAACTAGCCCCAAAAGATGGTTTAAAATGGATCCCAGTAATCGTTATGTGCGACGGCTATCAAAATTAATCGTTAGTCTAAACGTGAAATTGATTCGACACCAGACCTAAATTAATCTTAAAACTAACTTAAAACTTTTACACGTACTTACCCCATCTCAATAATCATTATGTGTGACGGCCGATGGCACGTAGCTCAATTGTTAATGAGTGAGGCATCTTTAATTTGCCAATCGTTATGTGTGACGCCTATCAACACCAATTTTCAACATACATATATAGTCACATGTCTCGAGAAAAGTGAGTACGTTAACATGATCAAATGCAAATTGATAGATCGTCAAAATTGTCCATTAACCAAACATGTGTTGGAATATATGAATCATAAAACTATAAACATATAAAACATCACAAAGCACGCAGCGGAAAGATCTAATGAACATGTAATTAATTAACATAAATAAACACGTACCTTAATCGCGTAATCACCAAGAACAACAAGAACCCTAATTTGGGTTGAGTATGGATCGAACCAAACAAGGTAAAAACACCAAGAATCACAAGCTAAAATAAGCTTGTAACTCGTTCTTGTACACACGCGATGGTAGCGTTCCAATGGGAAAGCTAGGTTCAAGTATCACTAACAAACCAAATACTTTATTGCTATTAGCTCAAGCCGAATTCTCTAGTGAGAATAAAAATGTCGACTAGCACAAGCAAGAGGAGAAGAGAAGAGAAATTTGGCTTTGGAGTTAGGGATACAAGATTAGGTGAAAACTAAAACACATAGGGATGTATTTATAGTGTTCCTTTTTCTTGTTGCCCACTCCAAAAATCGATCAACCCTCCCCTTAAAGGGATTCGGCCGACTTTCATCCCAATATGGGAATTCTAGATCCTTCTTTCTCCTTTTGCACAATTAGTCCTTTAACGGTCGTTATCTACTAACACCGTTAAGTACTAACCGTCGTTAAGTATTGTTAGTGAAATGAATAAATAAATATAAATATAAAATGTATATTTAATTATTCAAACCAAAGGAACTCTCACGTATTGTGTGCAATCCCGAGTCTCGGGTTCGAAACCGGACATACGAATATTAATTCATTAAACACAAACTCTAACAGCTCCCACTTGGATAATGATTAATATTGTAATGACATGGGCTAGTCTAGCTTTAACAGATCCCAATGCCCCCAGCTCGATCCGAGTTGTGGTTCTCCTGGAAAAAACCACGTGATGATATAATCATCATACTTATCCTTTTGTTACTAATACTGCGTTAATTTGGATATGGATCTTTGTCATTCCATAATTAACAGTAGTTTCTCGTTTGTACATAATTGAACAAGATTACCAAAACATCTGAACATCTTCCAGATAGACTTTGGGCGTGCGCACGCAAACATCTTGTCAATTCTACGAGTGGCCTAGCAGTATTAAATTTCAACACAAAGTTGAACGAACAAATCCTTTATTGACTACTAGCATAACCCTCGAACTTCACATCATTTCCGAAAATAGCCCTTATAACTACCTTTTACGGATAGCGTTAGACTATCTCACAGAAAAAGAGCTACATCCTCGGCAATTATCCAGTATCTCAAGTCAGAGGATAAATATTCATGATATACTTGATGACTATGATCCATAAAGTATAATCATGTGGTTGGGATAAGTCCTATATTCATTTTATCCTATAATGAATATCATGTGATATTGGTGTCTCAACCTACAGTCCATTCTACCAATCCTCACATTTGCCTTAGTTCAATAATATTCCCATATTATTGATTGACAACGGACTATTTAGAATAAATTAATTATTCACGGATTTAAACATGCAAATATATGACACAAATATTAATAATGATAATAAACGTTATCCGCACTTTATTTCATTAATATAATAATTGTTTTACATGTCCCTATCGAAATACTAATCCAACAGATTTACATGAAACTATCTGGCAATCGAAGACCAATGCCCTGAGCATGTTGAGTAAACGATTCTTTTGGTAATGCCTTTGTAAAAGGATCAGCCAGATTGTTATCTGTGTGAACTTTGAGTACATTTATTTCACCGTCATTCACTTGTTCTCGCACATAGTGAAGTTTCCTTTTAAAGTGTCTGGCGCCTTTCATAACTCCAGGTTCATTGGCGAATGTAATTGCAGCAGAGTTGTCGCAATATACATTTATAGGTAATTCAATGGAAGGCATCACTCCAAGATCCTTAACGAATTTCCTTATCCAAACAGCTTCTTGTGCCGCCTCCGACGCAGCAATGTACTCAGCTTCTGTAGCAGACATGGCCGTTATACTCTGCTTCTTACTCTTCCAGTCCACGGCTCCTCCATTTATGACAAAAACGTAACCCGTCTGAGACTTTGTATCATCTTTATCAGTCTGAAAGGATGCATCACAGAAACCTGTAACATTCAGTTCTGTGTCTGGATTTCCCCCGAAAACAAGAAACATATCTTTAGTATTCCTTAGATACTTAAGAATGTCCTTTACAGCTTTCCAGTGTTTTACTCCTGGATTCTGCTGATATCGACTGGTCATGTTTTGAGCAAATGCCACATCTGGCCTTGTGCATCTAACAGCATACATGATAGAACCAACTGCAGAAGCATATGGAACTTTCTTCATGTAGGCTTCCTCTTCAGGTGTAGAAGCACACATTTCACTGCTCAATTCATGTTTCACTTGCATGGGCAGATATCCTTTCTTGGAATTCTGCATATTGAATCTCTTCAATATTTTATCCATGTAAGCACTTTGACTTAAACCGATTAATCGTTTAGATCTGTCTTGATAGATCTTGATTCCAAGGATATACGCTGCTTCTCCTAAATCCTTCATGGAAAAACATTCACATAGATATGCCTTAACTTCATTAAGACTAGGTATGTGATTTCCCATGATCAATATGTCATCGACATATAGGATAAGAAACACAGTGTTACTCCCACTAACTTTGTGGTATACACATGGCTCATCGAAATTTTGAGTAAATCCAAACTTCTTGATTTCCTCATCAAATTTCTTATTCCATTGCCTGGATGCTTGCTTCAATCCATAAATGGATCTTTGAAGTTTGCATACACGCTCAGGAAATTGTGGATTTACAAAACCTTCAGGTTGCGCCATATAGATGTCTTCATCTAGGCGACCATTCAGAAACGCGGTTTTGACATCCATTTGCCAAATCTCATAGTCATAGTAGGCAGCTATGGCTATAAGAATCCTAATAGCTCTAATATCGGCTACAGGAGAAAAGGTCTCCTCATAGTCAATACCGTATGTTTGGGTAAAGCCCTTGGCCACCAAACGAGCTTTGTAGGTGTGTACGTTGCCATCCATGTCAGTCTTTTTCTTGAAGAGCCACTTACACCCAACTACCTTAGCATTGGGTGGAAGGTCTACTTCAGTCCAGACTTGATTATCTTTCATGGATTGCATTTCCCCATCCATGGCTACCTGCCATTTATCCTTTTCAGGACTATTAATGGCATCTCTATAACTAGTTGGCTCATCAGTTTGATCCAATAGTATAGTTTCCTCATCATCTATGTTCAAACATAGACGCTCAGGAGCCTTTGTAGATCTTGAAGATCTACGGACGGGTACCACTTCAACTTCAGGTGGAGGACCTAAACTTTCCGGTTCCACAGGAAGTGTGTTAGTGCTTTCAGAAGGTGAAGTATCTTCATGATCATTTTCAAGATCATATGCCCTCCCACTGAATTCTTGAGATATTAGATTATCTTCAAGAAATTCACCGTACCTAGCTACGATAACTTTATTTTCTTGTGGGAAGTAAAAGTAGTAACCCTTCGTTTCCTTAGGGTATCCTACGAAGATACACTTAACAGATCTTTGTTGGAGTTTATCAGGTGAGTCACGTTTAACAAACGCCTCACAACCCCAGACCTTTAAGTAAGAAAAGTTGGGAGCTTTTCCAGTCCATACTTCATATGGAGTCTTATCAACCTTCTTAGTTGGAATCCTATTCAACACGTGAACAGCCGTTTCAAGAGCATAATCCCAAAAGGATAAGGGAAGAGTTGTAAGATTAAACATTGATCGTACCATATCTAACAAGGTACGATTTCTCCTTTCAGATACACCATTTTGTTGTGGAGTATAAGGAGATGTGAGTTGTTGGACAATGCCACACTCAGTCAGATAATCTTTGAACTCTTGGCTCAAATACTCACCACCACGATCGGATCGAAGTGCCTTAATCTTCTTTCCGAGTTGAAGTTCTACTTCATTTTTAAAGACCTTGAATGTCTCAAAGACTTCATGTTTATGTTTAAGTAAATAAACATAACCATAACGACTATAGTCATCCGTGAAGGTCAAGAAGTAGCTAGCACCGCGTTTTGACACGTGTCTAAGTGGACCACACACATCCGTGTGTATTAATCCAAGTAGATCAGAAGCCTTTTCCATATTGCTATGGAAAGGTTTCTTTGTCATCTTACCCGATATGCAAGATTCGCATTTATCAACTGAATCATCATTGATATTAGGTAAAAGCCCATCACTTAGCAGCTTTTCCATGCGTTTCTTGCCTATGTGGGCAAGGCGACAGTGCCATAAATAAGACGAATCCAAGTTGGACTTGGTTCTCTTATTCCCGATGCTATACATAGAATTATTTCTATTGGATACATGGTTATCCATGTCAATTTCAAACACACCATTTAATGAAATAGCATTAAAGTAGAAAACAGAATTTAAAGAAACAGAAATTCCATTATCATTAAAAGTATGCTTAAAACCCAAATCCAATAACAAAGAAACTGAAACGACACCTCTAACAATAGAAGGTGCGTAATGACAATTGTCTAAAACCAAAATCAAACCCGAAGGTAACACTAGATCAAAAGTCCCTATGGCCTCTACTGCTGCGCGTATCCCGTTGCCGACATACAAGTAGCATTCACCATAGTTCAGCTTCTTTATTCCTCTAAGTCCCTGCGATGTATTACAAATGTGAGTACCACATCCTGTATCATATATCCAGGCATTTTGCTTACGAGGAAATGAAAATAATTCAACCATAAAAATACCTGATGTGCTGGCGCCCTGCCCAGCCTTGGCATTCTTATTCTTGCGACACTCCTCAAGCAACAATGGACAGTCCCGCTTCCAGTGTCCAGGAGTATTGCAGTGGTGACAAGCAGCCGCATCCTTCTTTGGATAATCCTTCTTGGGAGGAGGATTCTGCTTCTTCGGCTTTTGCTGATAAGTCACAATTTGCTTGCCCTTGTCAGCTTTGCCCTTTCCTTTCTTGTTCACTTGTTTCGGTTTACCGGGCTTAGCTACTCTACCACCTCTAATTGCCATAACTGCAGGTGTAGCAGGTGTAGGAGCTTTCTTAGTGAGTCCCTTCTCATATTCAATGAGCATTGCATGCAAGTCATTAAATGTCTTCCCCTTGCAATGCATATTAAAGTTACGCACAAATTCACCATATAGGTCCTCATTCAGAGATCTATTGATGAGGCCAACTTTAACGGCTTCCACATACCCGCAATCAAGTGCATCCAGTTGGTCAAGATAACCTTTCATTTCCAGCACATGAGTACTTACGGGTGTTGTAGCATCCTGCTTGCACTTGCCCAAGTTGTCAAGTACATCATACAATTCAGCCATTGGAGGTTTCTGAAACATACGTTGCAGTTCCTCAATCATGTCTTTCGGACCATATTGCTCAAACTGTTTGACCAGCTGAGTTTCCATCCCCGATAGCATGATACAGGCAGCATCATTGTGCCTTTCATAAGCTTCATTGTACTCCCGCAACACCTCAGTAGAGGAGGTTGCAGGTGGAGCTTGTGGAAGTGGCTCACTAAGACAATCCCAACGCTTGGCTATCCTAAGGACGAGCCTTAGATTACGATACCAATCGTTAAAGTTCTTAGTCCCAGTCAGTTTCTCCTTTTCAAGCATCATCTTGTAACAAGGAGTTAATGATGACGAGTTTCCGGGTTGGGCCATTTCTACAGAAAAAGTTCAAAAGTTAGTACTTTCGATAATATACTTTTCAAGAAAATTAAACACCCATTGGTTAAATAACCATTTAATTTTCAATGAAAACTAGGATCCTAATTGACGCCGTTTCATTACATCAGCTTTGGCTGCTAGCAATGAAAGTGCTCAATAAGGTACGGGATCACCCAATTGCCAATATCAAATTGCAATTCCTAGAAATCTTGGGATTTACAATATACATTGCCAACAACAGTTGCAAATCATTGTAAACATGTTTCATCCCCAATTCTTTATGCCTTGGCGCCGTCTCATTACATCAGCTTTGGCTGCTAGTAATGAAAGTGCCCAATTAAGTCTACCAACTTAAGAAACTGTAAATTGACGTCAGTTTATTGCATTCAGCTTTGGCTGCTAGCAACAAAGTACTCAATTTACCCTTAGACCGCACCCTTTGAACATCAACATTCAGCTTTGGCTGCTAGTGATGTAGGATGAAACCTTAGGTGTTTCTTTTAGTAGTTGGGTGGCATATGACTTAAATTTGTAGGGTAATAATTTTTTGATGTGTTTAATCAAAAAATATGTACAAAGATGTCATGCATTCATCTTTGTATCATATATAGTTTTCAAAACAAAACCGCCGTTTACTCATTCGTAGCTCAAATCATCAAATCTTTTAATTGAGGCGTTGAGCAAATTACAACATTGCCTTAAGATGCTTCGTATTTATCGTGGTGTACTTGGTAAGTCTAAAATTGACGCACAGGCGGGCGTAGGGACGACAGCCGCCGAAGCTGGTTAAAACCGTGCCCCTCTAAGGTCACAATTTAATGCGTACCAACTAGAACCCACTTTATTAGTTTGTCAATTTTAGGTCCGCCGCTTCGACCACTTTAATACAGTCGCAATCAATCAACTAAAAAATTATGATTTTCTTGCTAAAACAATTAATGTAGTAATTTAATTATTGCTAGTCTCGCCTGGGAGCAAATTACCGTGCGAAGCGAACCACTGTTGGCACATAAGACTTGGCAATAAATAAAATTACTTCAAAGGTTTCATAGTTATTAGTCTTATTTATTTTTATTATGAAAAATTACCCTCTTTTGTAGTTTACAATCCATCATAATATAAAACACAAAAGATCAAGTAATTCACAAAAATAAATAAACACATAATAACAAATATATGATCATCCACGATATCATATAGCCACATGCAAACCTTTTTCAATAAATCCTAATATTAATTCTATGTGTAATTCTTTATGTATGTAACTAACAAAACTCCCATTGGTTTTCGAGCTCATTGTACCCAATGGACCACAGCACCAAATAAATTTTGGCCGCGTAAGTTTTAGTTAGTTAGATACCACATTGCACATAACCTTTTAATTAATATATATTGAGGTCTTCCCCAATTTTAGATTTATTTAAATCATGTGACAAATAAATTCAAACAATACAAAACCATACAAATCAATCATGACAAAATATGCAAGATCTTGTCATGAATAACATATTGATCACATAATCATGTTAATCCCATATTATTAATCAATATTTATTTGTACGTGTTTAATTAATTTAGTGACATCACATAAGGTATTCACAAATTAATCCTTAAAAATTTCATGCAATCCTAGGGTTTCTATCAAGATTTTAAATCAACCATAAAACCCTAACTTTTCATGTAGGTGTCGACCCATAAGGGGTGTCGACCTACTTATGTAAAAACAATTAGGGTTTAAAAACCCTAAACAAAAAATAATTGCATGTATCTAATAAAGATCCAATTTTTAGGTTTTAGTAATTAATTACAAGTTCTTAAACCTGGCTCTGATACCACTGTTGGAATATATGAATCATAAAACTATAAACATATAAAACATCACAAAGCACGCAGCGGAAAGATCTAATGAACATGTAATTAATTAACATAAATAAACACGTACCTTAATCGCGTAATCACCAAGAACAACAAGAACCCTAATTTGGGTTGAGTATGGATCGAACCAAACAAGGTAAAAACACCAAGAATCACAAGCTAAAATAAGCTTGTAACTCGTTCTTGTACACACGCGATAGTAGCGTTCCAATGGGAAAGCTAGGTTCAAGTATCACTAACAAACCAAATACTTTATTGCTATTAGCTCAAGCCGAATTCTCTAGTGAGAATAAAAATGTCGACTAGCACAAGCAAGAGGAGAAGAGAAGAGAAATTTGGCTTTGGAGTTAGGGATACAAGATTAGGTGAAAACTAAAACACATAGGGATGTATTTATAGTGTTCCTTTTTCTTGTTGCCCACTCCAAAAATCGATCAACCCTCCCCTTAAAGGGATTCGGCCGACTTTCATCCCAATATGGGAATTCTAGATCCTTCTTTCTCCTTTTGCACAATTAGTCCTTTAACGGTCGTTATCTACTAACACCGTTAAGTACTAACCGTCGTTAAGTATTGTTAGTGAAATGAATAAATAAATATAAATATAAAATGTATATTTAATTATTCAAACCAAAGGAACTCTCACGTATTGTGTGCAATCCCGAGTCTCGGGTTCGAAACCGGACATACGAATATTAATTCATTAAACACAAACTCTAACAACATGACTTTCTCGTTAAGAGGCCATGCAAGTCGTGATACTATTAAAACTCTACAAGTTTAAGGTTTTTTTTTTTTTTTTTTTTTTTTTTTTTTTTTTTTTTTTTTTAATAACAAAGAACCAGCTATGTCTTTAGTTTCTAACCACTTATATGAGAAAAGTTATTTTTGTTATGTTGGGTGTTTCTTTTAACCTTTTTGTCATAATAAATACTATATAAGAGATGTTTTATATATACAAGATGTGGGAATTGAAGGGATCTAGTTAGGGAAGTAAATTAAAGTAAGAAGTGGTGAGGAGTGACTATAGCTACACATTTGAGATGCAACGACTTTAATTAGATGCATCTCAATTCATATGCACCTACTTGAGTTTCGAAAGTTATTTTGAAGTGAAAGTGGTTTAAATTGATTTTTATGATTCGCTCACATGTAGAAGAGCAAAATAAAAGAGAAATTATGAAATGAATCTAATATGCATACATAGCTCTTCAAGTTGGTGCATCTAATTCAGGTTAGTGCATCTCGGATATGCGATTATAGTTACTTCTCATTTATCTAAGGGAGTTAGTAAACTTCCTAGTCCATTCCTATAACAGTGACAATATGAGGTTAAGCTTATCGCTTTTAATGATTTGATTGGAATCACCTATGTGAGAGAGAAGTGGGGTCGCTTCAAAGGTAAATGTGTGGTGGCGCAATTCCTAAAAGCTATCGCAGAACCAGGCTAGTGTTCATGACCAGAACGAACCCGACTATGAGGATTTGACTATGTCAGGGAGAGTCGTGTGTGAACTTATATTGTCATCTATATAAATAGGAGATCAGTTCAAAGACTTCGCGTTCTACTGGCAGCTAGTAGGCTAAGTATATTTCAAGGGAAGGTTCAAAGGGTAACACCTACCTATCCTATGCAGGATTCAACTGTTGAGATTTTCATTGGAACACCTCTAATGTGACCAAGATATTGAAGTTGTCGAAGATTTCGTGTGAAGACTCGAATAGGGCTAATGGATGACTTAGATTTATGTTTTTATTATGTGTTATGTCTTATTACTTTGATCTTTAGATGGTTTGGCTGTAAAGTTCTCGAGCTTGTTCGAGACATTTAGATTGCTTCTTTGCAAGTTTGAGTGACTTAATGCCACTCTACCATGTAAAAAACATTGACTACAAAAAAATTGTTCTCATTTTTAAGTGTGTAGAAATCTAGAAAATGTCCACACTTATAGGTGTGAAGGCTATTTGTAACACACAAATTCTCCATACTTCCTCTAAGTGTGAAGAATTTGAGTGTTACAAATAAAAGTGTGGATTTTTTTTTACACAACTATAAATGTGAAAAATCTATTATTTTACAATTTTTTTTCACACTTATTAATGTAATCAATTTTTACACATCATTAGCTGTCACTAAACTAATAAAATTTTACACACTTTTTAAAAGTGTGAAAATAAAAAGAGTTGATTTCATTTTTGGTCCTTATGGTTTGGCCAAATTGCAGGTTTGTCCCCAAATTTTGTAATTGCAGCGATAGTCCCCGTTTTGATGTTTGGATTGCATTTTTGGTCCTTTTGGTGTGAAATAACCAAATTACTCTTGTCTTTTTTTTGTAGAAGATAAAGGGTATTTTAGTCATTTAACTTTATCCAGGGACCAAAAATGCAATCCAAACTTCAAAATGGGGACTATCGCTGCACTTTCAAAGTTTTGAGGACCAAGCCTGCAATTTCGCCAAACCACAGGGACCAAAAATGCAATTAACTCAAATAAAAAAGTGTAATCAACTACGAGTATTTTTTGCAGCGATTCTTATTTTAATTCCATTCACCGGCGCTATAAAGTATAAACCCATTAGTTACCCAACATATAAAGAGTCGTATCATCCATTTTTTGTGTTATATTGTACTTGTAGCGACCCGAATGCTCTTATTAATCTAACACGTTTTGCTAGGTTAGTCATTTTTTATTTTAATTTGTGGTTTTCTTTATTCAATCAAATTAGGATATTATGCTGCTAACTCAAATGTATGTCCTATTTGTTCAATATTTATTTAAATCTAACAGGCTGGATATTATGCTGCTAACTCAAATGTATGTCCTATTTGTTCAATATTTATTTAAATCTAACAGGCTGTTATTTTAGACATAAAAGAAGCAGTTGATTTTTTTCTGGTTGATTCAAATCTATCTTAAAAAATCAATACATGAGCTGTTTGGAATGGCTTCTTTATTAACATGAATAACAAGTGCAATACCCGTGCGTTGCCCGGGTAAACTGCTAAATCTTATTTGTTAAATTAAGAATTGAGATAGAAAATAGAAAAACTAAATATAGTCACACATATTCTACTTTACATAGTTTTTTTTGGATACATTATGAAAAAAACAACAATTAAAAATTTATAAAACCGTATTACAAATAGTTGGATCCTTGTTACATGTCGTTCCACGTTTAGTTAAGTTTATAGAATTGGGTGTCATCTATGTATAACGTAGACATGGATTAATGTCTTTTACTTCTATATCTTTTGTGATTTCAATTAAACTATCAACATATTTAATCATTGGTTATATGCTATTATGGCCAATATCTAAAACATCATATTACAAAATCTATTATAACTAAACTGTAAAACACAATGACAAACCATACCCTTAACATGAATAATGACTTACCACCCAAGCGTAATATATCTCAAAGGTTAGTTCGACAAGCAACCATAGTCCGGGATCCATTTTTGGACCCAACCATAATATTTACTCGAACTCAAATCTTCCTTTTAACTCATGCATTTGATTCAATCGTTTTGGCTATCCTAATAGAATTGAAGTTAACCTACTATCGTCTATGGTTATCATTGTTTCAGATGTGGAACTAAATTTTGCTACAGGTGCGGACAAAAATTACCATTATGGAATTCTTTCGATTTTATCCATACGTGTTGCATAACCTATGACAAGTTCAAGGAATTCAATAATCTTAAACGCGTTTATGCCTAGCTCAAACATTACTTTAGTGTATGTATCATTACACCGGTTCATGAGTTTTAGTTTGTTATTATGTCTGTTGTTTTTTTTCTTTTTCTCTTTATCACTTATATACCCTTTTACTTATGAAAAATGGTTTGTAGCTCTAAAAGACGAATCTACAATTATGGTCTCAGTCTTATCTTTAAAGCCTATAAGTTACAAAACATCTTCAGCAAAATACCGTCACATCAGGAACACACCAAGAAACTAGAAACGAATATGAACATTAAACATAATGTGCCAACTTTTGATCTTTAACTTATGTGAGTTTTTACATTTCGAATTATCTGAAATGTGTAATGATTCATTGTTTCATATAATAAATATAAAGGAAATTTACTAAAATAAACTAGCTAGTCACCCTAAGGCTTATCACTTTTTTAACTAGAAATAATTTTAATTCGAAAATAGATCGAGCGACCCTGCGACTTGTACAACATGCTAAGTGTCGGCTTATGAAGTTCGACAAGTGTCCGGGA
Source organism: Artemisia tridentata subsp. tridentata (assembly GCA_021014915.2). Classification (NCBI taxonomy): domain Eukaryota; kingdom Viridiplantae; phylum Streptophyta; class Magnoliopsida; order Asterales; family Asteraceae; genus Artemisia; species Artemisia tridentata. The sequence goes on along the minus strand of CP139508.1, from coordinate 95,287,709 downwards.
ACATGCTAAGTGTTCAGCTTATGAATTCGACAAGTGTCCCATTGTACAAGTTGGCCGGTTGCCCGGTCTATTTTCAAATTAAAATTATTTCTGGTAAAAAAAGTGACAAGCCGTAGGGCGACGGATCTATTTTGGTAAATTTCCCTAAATATAAATAGTAAACTTACCCTAACAAACCAATAAAAGTAGCACATAACTATGTGAGAAACAGGAGAATATTAACGCATGTTTCTGCAGATGATTTTTCTTCTTTTTGTTCGTGGTGATGAATTGAACAGGACAATTAGAGACGGAAAAACATAAAAACGAATACTACACCTAAAAGATGGTTTAAAATGGATCCCAGTAATCGTTATGTGTGACGGCCATCAAAATTAATCGTTAGTCTTCAACGCCAGACCAAAATTAATCATAAAACTAACTTAAATTAAACTTCTACACGTCCTTACCTCATCTCAATAATCACTATGTGTGATGGCCAATAGCGTGTAGCTCAATTGGTAATGGGTGAAACATCTTTGCCACCTATTATGTGTGACAACTATCAACACCAATTTGCAATATACATATATAGTCACATGTCTCAAGAGAAAAGCGAGTACATGGACATCATCAAATCCAAACTGATAGATGGTAAAAAACTCAAAATTTTCCGTTAACCAAACCTGACTTGCTCCTTTAATTTAGATGTCATGCAAGTCGTGATACTATTAAAACTACAAGTTGTTTTTTTTTTTTTTTTTACCAAAGAACCCGCTAAGTCTTTAGTTTGTAACCGTCACTTATATATATGAGAGAAGTGATCTAATGACGCTTAAAAAATTGTCACAAAAAAAAAATAAATAAATAAATAACAAAGTGTGTCACTTAAAGTAAAAAGTGTCACCAAAAGTATACAAAAAGTATCACTAAAATTTTATTTGCTTCTCCCACGCTTAAGTGTATTAAAAATACAGTAGGTAAAAGTTTATTTATACTGCCAAAAAAAATGTGTGTACACATTTTTTTGCCTTTACACATTTTGTTTATAAAAGGTGTCATTAAATCTCAAAATTTTTGCGTTTGCCCACACTTTTTAAAAAGTGTCGCTAAAAGATTTAGATTTAATGACATTGTTTGAAATATATCTTTAGCTTTGAGTTTTCTAAGATGATCTCAAAATTTAAGATGGAAGAAAAATGCAAATCACTTATTTGCTGTGTTTGGTAAAAGTAGCAGTAGCCGTGAGCAGTAGCTGTTTTTTAAATAAAAACGTTTGGTAACATAGCCGTAAATATCCACAGCTCTTGTAAATATCCACAGCTTCAAAAGGTAGCATTGGGAAAAAAGCTTTCCTAAAAAATTGCTACAACTCATTGCTCCCTTACCAAGCGAACATCAAAAATAAAAAAGCTCATTCTCACCGCTCATTGCCCCAAAATGCTCCAAAAAGCTGCGCGCCAAACATAGCCATTATATAGTTACTAAAGAGGTGTTTGACTTGGCTTATTTAAGGAGATTCATAATCAAATTATTGTGTTATCTTTTATACTTTGTAGAATGAAAGATTGTCTTTTCTTTTATATGGCTTGCCTCAGTTTTCTTATTTTGTATAATTGTGTGTGCTTATACTGTCTACTTCCAATATGCACCCGAATGATGAATCGTATGAAAACAAGATGATTATATAAAATCTGCCATAAAAATAACATAAAAAATCTAGAAATTAAAGGTGAGTTTTGTATAGAAGGAAAAAAAGGTGAAGGTGATCCTAGTAGTACCATAACATAAAGGTCTCAATCGATAAGATTTCTTTATTGATACATGTCTACCAAACTAACAACTTGATGGTCTATATGTTTGGCAACATCTATAGTCAACATTGAAAAAGATCTTGAACTCTGATGCTTGTTTTCCGCATTCGTAGCAAAAGCTAATTCCACATCTGCTATAAAATGATGATATCTAGAATTATTGAGTCAAATATATTGAGTAAACCTGATTTATGAGTTCGAAAAGTATCTTATACAAAAATTAAGTATCAGAAATCATTAATCTTAATAAGTGATTGTATGATTAATAGAGAAGGAGAACAAACCTGCATTCAACAATATTGCAACCGTCAAGAAGCTCAACACAATGCATACATTTGGGACATCTCTTCCAACCTTTGCTCTCGCAAACAACACCAAAAGTGACATCATTTTGATCCCTTGTTTCCCCGCTCTCTTCACATGTGTAACCAGCATGCCATGAAACCTTGCACATTAAACAAAACGGTTTCTTGCAAGCCGGACACACACATCTCTTGACATTACGATCACCACACTCATTTAAAATCAATTCTAAACATTCTTTATTAGGGCAATAAACTCCATCGACCCCTGACACCGATGATTCACATAATGTATCACACCACTTGTTAAATAGTTTTTGTTCAATTTTGGTACTACAGGATAAGGGTTCAAGAGAGTATTTGCATGACTTGTGAGGGCATTTGATGTTTGATACATTATCTGCAATCTTCACTTGGACATATGTGATCATACAATCGGTGCAAAACGAATGGACGCATCGATCGCTATTTTTGAACTTTTTGCTAGGTAATTTTTGGGTCTCAAGGCAGATCTCACAAGTGAATGTACCTTCATCGTCTTGCTTCTTTTTCTGAATTGTGTTACCCATTAAATAAATATTTATGAAAAAGCTGCAAATTAAGTTTTTTCTTTTTCTGTTTGTTAAGATTTTATAGTTTTGTTCCGCTAATTTCTAATAAGATAATAACTAAAGAATTTTTTGTATGGATAAGTTTGATTTACATTTCACATACACGAATTTAAATGCAGTCAGTTTTATCCATATTTTTTTTTATTCTTTCGGCATAAGATGAGTTTTATTGATATGAATTTTGTGTTACACTTGAGATAGGAAAAGTGTATTTCATATCTAAACTTTTAACAACACCTCCGACCAAAACCCCCTAGTCATTTGAGTGTTCCCTTTTATTAGTCGACTGTTAGCTAGCATTCATGATAAGCATAGAATTATTGTAGATAAGCATAGAATGATTGTGATTGATTTAGTATTAGTATGTTTCATGTAGGATTAGTGTGCCAACTCGATGATTAGCATATCATTAGTGTGTCATCTAGTTGATTATCATATCTTTATTGTGACAGCTAGATGTTGAGTGTCTTGATAAGGGTTTAGTCCCTATATATTTATGTATCTGTATCATGTACCGATCAATCAATGAAAAACATTTTACCTCATATTCTTTCATGGTATCATGAGCAAAATGGATCCTATCATAAATTAACTTCAAAATTTCTTCCGTCTTTTCTTTCCCCCTCCCAACTGAATCTCACAACCCCCTTTATACAACTACAATCTCAAACTTCTCCGATCTATTCAAAACTGCTATCAAAGTCATACCTTTATTTTTTTTTCAAACCTCATAATTGATACAACTGGAATTATTCGAGCCAAGAAAAATTCTCGGAACAGTGTATACAAGCAAAACGAATCATAATTCTAAACCCTATCACCAATTCACGAAATTCATGGCCCATGAAAATCACCCTCCTACTTCCGTGGCACACGAAGGTAACACAAATGTTCAATATAATAAACCTCAAAGCCAACCTCCATTATGCAATCACTTCAACAACGGACGTGTAAATTCGGTGGTAGTTGCAAGTTTCTTCATGATCACCGAAAGAGAGCGGAGTTACAATCAAAATACCCCAATGTCATTAACTTTGGTCGACCTTCTGGTAACAATAACTTTGGTCAAAATAATATATGTTGGAACCCTCCTGGTTATTATCACACACGAATAAAACAACAACACCCACAGCCCAATACTTCTAATCGATTGGGCCACCAGCCCAATCCCTAAGCTTTTAACTCCCAAGTGCATTATCCTCAGCCCATTAACGCACAGGCCCACTATTCCCTTATACCACAACAGCCCGTGTATGGGGCCTAATACCAACAGCAAGTTCAGTCTCCCGACTTGCTCGGATCCGCACCCGCCTTGTACCAGTCTCAAGCCACTTCGCTTCCTAGTACATTTAGCACTATGAACGTGAAGACCCGACATGGAACATGGATACAGGTGCATCTTCTCATTTAAATTCTAGCACAAGTAATTTGAGTACCATTTTTAATAAGCGTTTATTCCCATCTGTACATGTGGTGACGGTAATTCTATTCCAGTCACCAATACCGGCCATAGCATTATTCCTTCCCTCCATCGCCCTTTACATCTCCATAATGTACTTGTCACTCCTAACATAATTAAAAACCTCATTTCTGTTCGTAAGTTTACTAGGGATAATATTTGCATTATTGAATTTCTTGCCTTTGGCTTTTCTGTGAAGGATTTCCTGACTTGTCATATCCTCCTTCGGTGTGACAGCTTGAGTGATCTCTATCCATTTACCAAACCATCCACTATCTCTACTGCTTTTCTCTCCACAAGTTCCTCCACGTGGCCTCAATGTCTCCGTCATCCCGGTGACGATGTACTACGGTCTGTTGTTTCTCGTAAATTTATTTAATGTAATAAAGACAAAAAGTCCACACATATTTGCCATGCTTGCCAACTTGGAAAACATGTGAAGCTTCCTTCTACGGTTCGAATTCGATTGTTGAAAATTGTTTTGATTCTATTCATTTTGATTTATGGACCTCTCATATTGTCAGTTCCAGTGGTTTTAAATATTATGTTATTTTTCTCGATCATTTCTCTCATTTCTTGTGGATTTATCCTCTTCGTCAAAAATCTGACATGTTCGATAAGTTTTTGCATTCTCGCTCCTATGTTAAAAATCAGTTTAAAAGTGAAGTAAAAAGTTTCCAATGTGATCATGGTGGTGAGTTCGATAATAACCGACTCTATACACTTTTTGCTAATAATGGTATTTGTTATTAAGCTAAAAACACTAACTTTATCACACCACAAACATTATACGAATTGTATTAAAGATAGAAGAGATGTTGGTACAATAGAGAAGATGGAAATGGGAATATATTAGATTAGGAAGAAGATGAAATAAGAGAAGAATACAAGAGAGAATAATACACACACACTCCTACCTTTACCTCACTAATGCACACATGAAAATGAGGAGGGAGTGTGTGTTAGATAATAAGAGAGAGTTGCCCTTGTAGGCTTTCTATGGGCTTGGGTGGGCTCTTGTTGGACTTGGAAATTTAAGTAATACATAGACTATAACTAATGACATATTAGCTTGGTCCAACTATGAGCCCTCTTACACTATTCGATTACATTTTATACGACACACTAAAGTTGTTAAATCGAGAATGACCATCACTTTTAAACCAATGCTAACAATCTCCCCCTAAGGGATGGTCATTCAAATGATGCTCCTAGTGATAAGCTCTTTCGTCTTTGATGTCTTGAACTTTTTGTCTCGTTGTAGAATAGTCTTGGTTCTTCGTTCCTTCATGCTATGTGATCTTTAAAGTAATCGTCTTTTGGATGTTCTTGCCTTGATCAACATCTTCTTCGGATTACAACGTATCCTCCAACATACTCATATATCTTGGACTTTATACTTAAGCTAACAATCTCCCCATAATCTTTCATCATTTGATATATGAACTTGTTCTTGACATCTTGATTAGCTTCATGACTATGTCTTTATCACTTGGTCTTTAAATTGATCCTTTTGTCTTGAACTTTCACACTTGAGCTTTGTAGGGGATGGTCTTCATAAGTATGAGTATACTGAGGTGAAGATGTTTGATGAATCTAATGATGGTTGATGGATGTTTGTAGGTAGCTGCATAAAACCGTTAGTAATAAATCATCCAGCGCTTATGGGTTAGGACTTCGAGATCGTCAACAGCATAGTGTGAAGACTTTCTATGATCCTCGCCTAGGCCGCTCTGAACCGGATACCCCCGAGAGGGCTTACACGGACACATCGAAGTGCACCCATGATTTAGTGAGTCGCTGGAGATCACCCCACGACTGTAGACCGTTTGAAGCATGTTACCATCATGATATAAATGGCAAGATCCATAGATCTCATTAAGATTTTGTGTACAAGAGTCTTAATGGGAGTATTCCTAACGAGATATTTGATGAATCTCATGGCTCTAAACTCAATTGTGCGTTCTGGTTTTTAGTAGTCGGAGGCATGGAGCAGAGTGCCACCTCTTTCAATATCAACACATCTCGGAATGAGAGGCCAATAGATTATGCAGTGTTCTTCGTGAGAAATGAAACAAATATCTTTTAAGAGATATCTGAGTGGCTAGGAGGGGTGGTGCAGCGCGTCACTGGGTCCATGACGTCTTGTCTTCAATATCAGTATCACCTTAGTGAATACCGATAGCAGATGTATTGACCCGGTTTCTGCCCTAAGTTTTCATGGAGGGCTATTTCTTTTCACCCTTTCATTCAACTTTTCTTTTTAATTCTTCAACCCCTTCTTTCCCTTTCTAATTTTACTCCTTTTTTCAATCTTACCTAAGGACTTCTAATTCTAATCTATTGGAATTGTCCTTGGGTAGATCCCTCCGGCTCTGGCGGATCATAGGACATAACCTAACCATAATCACCTTATTACTCCATGATTATCCTAGATTTTGTTGATCTCTTGCCATAAAACCTTTTGTGAAAATCTCTCAAAGTGTTAATTAACACTTCGAGAGTTTTACAATTTTTGAAATACTCCCCCTTCACATGTGCTCATGCATTTTAAGTTAAAATTGCACATGTTGGGTAGAGTTCACACATTTGAAATGATCGATTTTCAATGAACATGACCTTCGCGAGACACGCTTACATCACTAGTTGGACTAGCTTGAAATTATTACCCGTCCCGGTCATATTCAATGATCATCTCTCGAATTGGTACATTCTACTCAGACAAGTCCTTTGCGAGACACATTTACATCACTGGATGAACCAGCTTGAAATTATTACCCGTCCCGGACAAGTCTTTTCGATTACGGACATTTATTTTTCGTCAATTCGAGGGTTCAAATCTGAGTCTTTTTGTAGAGCTCATTTGAGATTCAATCCACGATCTTTAAACTTTTTGATCACATTTTAATCACGTCCTCTCCCCCTCAAAAATAGCATGTAGTGATATTTTTTATATCAACTGATTAAAATGAGAGCTTTTTGGAGAGATAGACGGATCTGAGCATGAAATTTGGAACATTTTTATTTTTCAAATTTTTTATACTTCCCCTTAAATAAAGTATATTTTTAAACATATGAGTTTAAAATCATTTAAGAGTATAGAGGGAGTTATCTTGAGCACAGAATTTTGAGAAAGATTTTGAAAAATCATGATCATGTGCTCAAGAATTGTTTTGCCACTAACAATACGAGTTCTAATAAAAAATAATCAGAAGTCATCATTGTAGCACGGGTTTCGTACTGAAATATACGAAAGCCGTCATTTAAGTACGGGTTTCGTACTGATTTATACGAAAGCCAATGTGATTTTTTAGGATAAGTGCTCGAAAAAATATTTAAAACCTTTGATTTTGAATGAGCACTTTCCTTTCTTTGAAGCTCGGGTCCTGAACTGATGTGTTCCGAAGCCATTATGAAGAAAATTTTGAGAAACGACATGTTTTGAAAACAGTTAAATGAACTCTCGCTCAAGCATCTATACATGCCCGTATCATTGTTTAATGACATTTCTAGGTACGTACAGAATATCGATTATACAAGAGACATGTCATGAGAAGAATATTTTTGGATTTTTGATTTTATATTGTTTTTGTATTTTTTGAAAATTTTATAATTTTGTATTTTTTTTGGTTGTTTTTCAAATTTTGTATTTTGTTTTCTCTCTTTTTTTCAAAAAATAATATTCACAAAAAAGAATTAAGTATGAACAAGTAGAAGTGGAGTTAAGAGTGTAATTAGACCAGGATTTCCACATGTGATTTTGCCATAAAGTTCTTTTCCACATTGGGTGTATGAACCCTCTGCACTTTCACAAGTTCCTGCATCCACAGAATCCACAAACGAAGAATATGCACAAATAATAGTGTTAGAAGTACATGAATCATCATTCTGAGGGTGTTGACTATCAACGGTTGTAGTGGTTTCTACTTCCTTATCCTGATGATTTTCACTATTATTTGTTGTGGTGCAACTATCAAGAATCTTTCATGTGGGAATCCATCTAAGACCAACTGTTTTAAAAACTTTTCCAGTGGGAATCCACCTAAGGCAAGATCTAGGAGTTGTTTCCTTTTTAGATGCAGCGGAAGTCTCTTTTTGAGAAAAACTACGTCCTGTAGAGATCCACCTATTAGGTTTCTTAGCCTTTGCTTCTTATCAACGGGTTTATTTCTATTAGGTGTCTTAGAGGATTGTGCCTTAGCACGTGAATTTGCTTTCTTGATATATTGTGCAACACATGCATCATGATTAGCTGAAAAGACACATTTTTGACATGTAGGACAGACAAATTCAACATTCTTGTTCAAAACAGCAACCTTAACTTTGTCATTATAGTCATTTGAAACTTGTTTCCTGTTCGAAGAGGAATTTGAAATCTTAGTGTCGCATTCTACGTGCTTAACATTTTCTTTTTCGCAACTACTCTTAGATGCAAGCCAATCCCTAGTCTTTTGTTGAGTGTTCCTAGGTAGTGGTTTACTACTACTAGCAGTGCCTTGTAATGTTGTAGAATTCATCACTCTAGGTTATGTACCTAAAATTCCATCTTTTTGAATCTGTGCCTTTTGCCTAGCTTTTTCTAGATAGTGATTGTTGACCAAGTCGTTAGAACCAATAGATTCCTTAACAGTTTTAGTGGTCGCATTTGGTGTACTATTCCTAGAAAGGCCAGGTGCTATCACTTCTTGTGTTTCGACAATTGCTTTCCCTTTTTCTTTTGCATTAAGCTTGGGCAAGGGTGTTGGAGTGACTGGTTTTGTCAAATCAATTATCGCATCAACTTTTGGAACACTTTGAGAAATTGACATTTTTGGTTTTACAACCGGTTTGTCCGAAGTTGATGGTGTTGCAAACTTTGTTTCCTCACCCTTCCCTTTTTGACTTTCAAGCTGAGACTTCAAAAGATCAATTTGTTCTTGCAAATTTTGTAAGGACGTTCATACGACAATTTGTCATATTTGCATTCTTCCTTTTTTTGATCAAGTTGTTTAAAATATGTAACATTTTGTTTTTCAAGCTTAGCAAGCGCATTTTCATATTTTAAAACAATTTCAGAAGTCTCAGCTCTCAGAGTTTCATCGTCTTCCACAGAATATGTTTGATAAATAATGGACATAATATCAGTTGATAGAGCTACTTCAGAGAGTATGTCATTATGTTGTTCCAAAACTTTGATGCGTTTAATGTTTTCATTAGCTTCCTTTACCAGGGATTTGTGGTCCTTGACAAAGTCGGCTGACTCTTTCAAAATTGCATTCTCAACATGGATTACTCTTGCATGAATTCCAGTTAATATGTGAGTAATTTCTGTTTCGAACATCTTTTTCTGTTCTGTTTGAAAACTTGAAAACCAGTCGTTGAACTTAGTGTTTGTCTTGGATGCCACAATCATTTGAAGCGTTTCAACTCTCTTTTTAAGATCATCCAAAAATCGTCTAGCTTCACTTGTTTTACAAGTGTTCTTAGAGGACATTTGTTCGATTTTAGAAAGATGTTTTGAAACAACTTTTCATTTTGCGATAGCCACTGGTTTCTTGAAAAACATTGGTGACTCTTTTTGAACTTGATGAACGCCATAAATTGTGTTAAGCTTATTATAATCAATTGGTCTGATTTCTGGGTTCATTTGTCGCATTTTGTTTCGACTCTCTTCGGCTAGCTCAATCGTTTCATAAGAATCATGAACCTCGGGAGGATCATGTATAACGTTTCATAAGGGTTTTCACAACCGATAGCCATTTTCTTCATTGTATGTAAAATCGGGTTTGGATCGTTAATTAGCAAATTAATTGTTTGTGTAGAATGACCCGTTTTTAACAAGCAATTCTTCCAACTTTTTAATGGTTTCTTGTTTGTAATTGATTTCATCAAGAAGATCATTTTCTCATTTTGAAAACTTTGCATGCAACTCTTTCTTTTCTTTTTCAAGATCAGAACAAGTTGATTTTTGTTTAGAAAGTTGGTTGGTTAATTCAGAAATTTCCGTTTTTAAGGATTTTATTTGCATGTTCAAATTAACATCAAGTGTGTCATATTTGATTTGCAAATGTTTTTCTCTTAAAACAGAATCTCTATACCCAATTTCTAGTTCTGACTGTCGTTTGTTATTAAATTCAAAAGCTTTTTCATTCACCTTATATCTCTCAAGCTCAGTGGTCAATTTCTCATTCGCGGTCTTAAGATCGTGATTGACCTTTTTCACTTTTTCAATCTCAATACGACAATTATTCAGTAATGATTCAAAGAGAGCACGGGTTTCCTCATCATTAGCATCATTTTGTGCAACTTGAACTTCATTAGGATTCATATCTGGAGTTGCCAAATTAATATTGCTACAACTTGGCGTGTCCATATATGTATCATAAGTAGGTTCGAGAGGCACAGAATGTGGCTTTTCATGAGCAAACGGATTAACTTCATTACTTGGATTTGGTACCTTATGGAGTGGTTCTTTGTCATAAATAGGAGGAATGTCAGAGTCGCTGCTTGATGTTGTTTCTTGTTGATTAGCTACAAAGTTGGAGATTCCAGTGACTTTTGTAGTATTAACATTAACTCTTGTTGTAACCATGAAGTCGTATTCCTCAGCAGTCAAAGGTATTCCCGAATCTTCCTTTTTAGCTAACATCAACATATACTGGAGCTTTTCTAGCTTCGTCATTGCATTGACATTACCATCTCTACCTATATCACTCCCGTGGATTTCAGATGAAGTCATGAAACAATAATTCTCATTTTTATTGACCCCGTTCTCATTCACAAACTGATCCATTTGGTTTCTAGTATACTGCCCTGCATATTGCATTTGATTCCCTATCTGTGTACCTTGCTGATGCTCAATAACCTCAACCATTTGACCTTCTTGTCCCATATATGACTGCGTGTTGTCAGTGTACGGTGAATTCCATTGGTTGTTGTTATGTTGTTTGATTTTTAATGCCTTGGTGAATAATGCAAAAGCATGTGCCAAATCAGTTGCGAGATTGTCTTGTTGAGTTGCCATTGATGATGTTGTATGATAAGGTTGATTCAGTTGATTCAGGATCGTTGCAAAAAATAGGTGTTGTGATTGTTGAAGGTTGAACTCAGTTGTTGTTGTGAAGTCTTGGTCCTTTGCTGAAGATCGATCGAAGGATTTCTTAATGGTGATTTCTGGTTTCCCTCCAAAATTTGAATTTGAAAAATTTCTTTACCAAAATTTGAAATATACCAAAAAATGCAATTCTAAGTTTATTTGAAAATTTTGAGTTTCAAAAATTTTGACGCCAAATTTCACCGTAAAAATTCGAATTTTGAGCTAAAAATTTGAATTTTCGGCAAAATTTTTTACTCTTATACCAAAATTTGAATTTCGTGTAAAAATTGAAAGTTTAATCCCGTGACGGGTAATAATTTTTCAAACGTAGCTTTGTAGATTCAAACGTAGCTTGAGTAGAATACTTTTTCCTTCCATCAACACTTCAAAATTCACGAACGTAGCTTGAAAATTCACGACCAAAAACACGTGAAAACACAAAAAGCTTGAACTTTTTTTTACTAAAAATCACCAAACAACCAAAAAGCTATTACCTTTTTCACTCTAACGCACGTATAAATCAAAAAACAAGAAGAAAAGTGTACGACTTTAAGAAAAATACGCAGCTTTTAATCCTATATTTGTTCTAACGAATCACAACTAATACCTAAGACTTTGTTTGGCGGATGATACCACTTGTTATTAAGCTAAAAACACTAACTTTATCACACCACAAACACTATACGAATTGTATTAAAGATAGAAGAGGTGTTGGTACAATAGAGAAGATGGAAATGGGAATATATTAGATTAGGAAGAAGAAGAAATAAGAGAAGAATACAAGAGAGAATAATACACACACACTCCCACCTTTACCTCACTAATGCACACATGAAAATGAGGAGGGAGTATGTGTTAAATAGTAAGAGAGAGTTGCCCTTGTGGGATTTCTATGGGCTTGGGTGGGCTCTTGTTGGACTTGGACATTTAAGTAATACATAGACTATAACTAATGACATATTAGCTTGGTCCAACTATGAGCCCTCTTACACTATTTAATTACATTTTATACGACACACTAAAGTTGTTAAATCGAGAATGACCATCACTTTTAAATCAATGCTAACAGTATTCAACTTAGATTTTCTTGCCCAAAAACCTCTCAACAAAATGGCAAGGTAGAAAGAACGATCCGCATAATAAATAACGTCATCCGCACCCTCCTTTTTCAAGCACACCTACCACCTACCTTTTGGGTCGAGGCCCTCCACACGGCCACATACCTCCTTAATCTTCTCCCATCAACCGCCATTAACAATGAAATCCCGTTCACAAGAATTTTCCAAAAAGAACCCGACTACTCCCGTTTACGCATCTTTGGATGCCTTTGTTACCCTCACTTTCACTCACCTCACAAACTTGCTCTACGTGCCACTCCGTGTATTTTCTTGGGTTTTCCCGCCTACCACTGTGGCTTCCGTTGCCTAGACCTTGAAACCAACAAAATCATTCTCTCCCGACATGTTACCTTCGATGAAACCCAATTCCTATACCGTTCCGTGACACCATCCTCTCCACTATCCTATACGGTTTTGGACTCTCCTCCCTCTCCCCTACTTAAACATATAATTATTGATCACGCAAACACCCCAACACCACCTCAACACGAGACCCCTCAACAACCCCCATTTCCTACCACCCTATCGGGCTATAATGGTCAGCCCACAACACATCCCCTGCACCCCAATACAACAAACACCAATACTCACTCTGCCCAAACAACACGGCCCAATAACCAACACCATCAACAGCAACCAAATAGCCCACTACCCGCACCTCAACATCAACCCAACAGCCCACCAACCGCAGCCCAAAAATCAATCATCACCAGTCCAACAACCTCCTACGCACACAACCAACCCTGACACCTCGACCCAGCCTACACAACCTCTCTCCGAACGACCCCGTACTCACCGCATGATCACTCGGTCTCAATCAGGCATTGTCAAACCCATTGAACGTCTCACGCTTCATACTTCTTTTATCTCGCCCTTACCTAAATCTCCGTTCCTCACTCTTCAAAACCCTCACTAGAATAATGCTATGCATGATGAGTATAATGTGTTACTTAAAAATGATACTTGGATTCTGGTACCACGGCCCTCCGGTGTTAATTTGGTGAGATCTATGTGGTTGTTTAAGCATAAATTTCATGCTGACAGGACTTTGAGTCGTTATAAGGCTTGTTTGGTTGCCAATGGCAGCAGTCAGCAGCTTGGTTTTGATTGTGATGAGACCTTTAGTCCGGTAGTCAAACCGGCTTCCATTCGCACCGTTCTTAGTCTTGCGGTATCCCGTAAGTGGCTTATTCATCAGCTTGACACTAAGAATGCCTTTCTTAACGGGGATTTATATGAGATCGTATATATGCACCAACCGCCGGGATTTGTAGACTCCCGATACCCTTATCATGTCTGCCTTCTGCAAAAATCCTTATATGGACTAAAGCAGGCACCTCGTGCTTGGTTTTAGAGATTTGCAGGTTATACTACTAGAGTTGGATTTTATCATAGTCGTTTTGACTCTTCATTATTTATTATTCGACAAGGCTCTCAAGTGGCTTATTTACTTATCTATATGGATGACATTATTCTTACAGCCTCCTCTACTGCCCTCCTATAGCATATCATTGCTTCCCTACACAGTGAGTTTGACATGACTTATCTTGGGCCACTTAATTATTTTCTGGGCATTTCTGCTACTCGGCACTCTACAGGTCTCTTTCTATCTCAGCGAAAGTATGCTACTTAGCTTCTTGAGTGTGCTCACATGACCAACTGTAACTCTTCTCGAACACCAGTTGATACAGAATCCAAACTGGGTCCCGAAGGTGTTCCGGTTCAGGATCCTACTTTATATCATAGTCTGGCAGGTGGTCTTCAGTATCTCACATTTACCAGACCAGATCCCTCCTATGCTGTACAACAGATTTGTCTTTACATGCATGATCCTCGCGAGCCACATTTAGCTGCTCTTAAACGTACTTTAAGATACGTTCGAGGGACTTTGGATTTTGGTCTACACCTATATGCATCATCTACCACTTCTCTTGTTGGATATAAAGATGCAGATTGGGCGGGTTGACCATTCAGATGACGGTCTACTTCAGGATACTGTGTTTTTCTGGGCGATAATCTACTTTCTTGGTCTTCCAAACGACAACACACCATCTCCCATTCTAGTGCCGAAGCCGAGTACCGGGGTGTTGCTAATGTTGTAGCTGAGACTGCATGGCTTCGTAACCTTCTTCTTGAGCTGCATTCTCCTCTTTCTTTTGACACTCTGGTCTGCTGTGATAATGTTAGAGCCATCTATTTATCTACCAATCCTGTTCAACATCAACGGACCAAACATATTGAGATAAACATAGAATGATTGTGATTGATTTAGTCTTAGTATGTTTCCTGTATGATTAGTGTGCCAACTAGATGATTAGCATATCATTAGTGTGTCATCTAGTTGATTAGCATATCTTTATTGTGACAGCTAGATGTTGAGTGTCTTGATAAGGGTTTAGTCCCTATATATTTATGTATCTGTATCATGTACCAATCAATCAATGAAAAACACTTTACCTCATATTCTTTCACCTTTGACACTTTATTCCCGTCGTGTTGATCCGCGCTTCACACAACGCTTGCTCTTCCGCTATGGTTCATGGTTTTGACACACTACGGTCTATAGTCCTCTTGGCTTTTATGTCATTTTGTAGTCTTCTTAGCTTTGACAGGCGCCACCACTATGAAGGGAGAGTCGTCTTCATCGGGTTCGGATACTTAATAAGAATTATTTGTAATTGATTATTAATTGGATTTTAATTTTTTAAGTTATTGCAAACGGTTTAAAAACAATAATAAATTGGAAAAGGTGCGGCTTTGGTCGATAATTGCACCCAAATAGGACACCCCGATAAGATCCCCGATTAGAATGGGGCGCGGTTGGGAGATCATGGCGCTCCAATGGGGCGCCCAGATTAGATATCCGATGGAAATCGGGGCGGGTTTAGGAAGAACTTTGGTAATCGGGTTTGGGGATGAGGATGGCCGCCCTGCCCCAAGCCTGCCTCGTTGCCATCCCTACATGTTTTGCAAATGATATACTTTTTTTTGCTCGTGGTGATGAATTGAACAGGACAATTAGAGATGAAAAAACATCGAAAACCAAAACTAGCCCCAAAAGATGGTTTAAAACGGATCCCAGTAATCGTTATGTGTGACGACTATCAAAATTAATCGTTAGTCTAAACGTGAAACTGATTCGACACCCGACCTAAATTAATATTAAAACTTACTTAAAACTTTTACACGTCCTATCATCTCAATAATCATTATGTGTGACGGCCGATGGCACGTAGCTCATTGGTAATGAGTGAGGCATCTTTGCCAATCGTTATGTGTGACGCCTATCAACACCAATTTTCAACATACATTTATAGTCACATGTCTCGAGAAAAGTGAGTACGTGAACATGATCAAATGCAAATTGATAGATCGTCAAAATTGTCCGTTAACCAAACATGACTTTCTCGTTAATAGGCCATGCAAGTCATGATACTATTAAAACTATACAAGTTCAAGGGTTTTTTTTTTTTTTTTTTTTTTTTTTTTTTTTTTTTTTTTTTTTTTTTTTTTTTTTAACAAAGAACCAGCTAAGTCTTTAGTTTGTAACCACTTATATGAGAAAAGTTGTTTTTGTAATGTTGGGTGTTTCTTTTAACCTTTTGTCATAATAAATACTATATAAGAGATGTTTTATATATACAAGATGTGGGAATTGAAGGGATCTAGTGAGGGAAGTAAATTAAAGTAAGAAGTGGTGAGGGGTGACTATAACTACACATTTGAGATGCAACGGCTTTAATTAGATGCATCTATATTCATATGCACCTCCTTGAGTTTCGAAAGTTATTTTGAAGTGAAAGTGGTTTAAATTGATTTTTATGATTGATGCGTGGTTTTGCGACCTTACAACAGGTTTTACCTCTCGAGGGATCTCAAGAGGCTTGCAATCCCCACCAGACAGTGTACCTGACCGATGTAGTATAGTGAAGTGGCAAGTACCGGGGGATTGATCGTTCTCTAGGGGAATAGTGTCGTTAGGATTGAAAAACTACTCTAATAGGTCTAAGGGTGAGGGAAGATTCTTTTTGTATTTTTATATTTTTATGAAAGCAAGTAAAATCTCGGGTTTGAAGGAGTGGGCAGAATTAGTTGCTAGTCAACTAACCCAAATAACTACAATTGCAAATAAAATAAAATAACTGAAAATGAAAAGGTTGTGGAACTTATATGGAGAGAAATGTGTTTACTTAGATTTCCTTACTCCCTAACTATCTTTTACCGGTTGATTAGTGTGTATTAATTGCGTAGATGACGGGTGTATTCCTTAATACCAATCGTGGGGTGGCGTACGTACTTCCCCAACTCTACAAGCTCCTACTAAACTCCTATGTCGAGCCGGCTAAGAAGCTCCTAACATGGGATCACTAGAATTCGCTCATGCATTAAATACAACCAAATAAACCTAGTACGCATTGGTTCATGTTTCTTAAGACGTTCAAGAAAGTTACCGTATAGGAGGTTAGCCAGTTTTCTTAAGCCTAACATCGATAAACAATCATCCAATACAATTAATAACACACCAACAACTAATAATCAATAGTTAGGTTTCATTAGATCTAAGCAAACACAAGATAAATCTAGCCTAGCATGTTAATCAAAAGACAAGAACAAGATATAATCAAACAACACATAGACATATTGATTGATTAAGTGATTACTTATCTTCAATTAAACATGGGAGATCCAAGGGTATAAAACCCTTAAAAATGGCAGAAAATTCGTCTAGGGTTTCTCCTCACAAAGTTGCACACTAATGACTAAAAATTGCAAAACTATATATAGAGTTTAGGGTCTGACGGCGTCATGTTATAGAGCTTGACGCCGTCACCTCGCCGCGGCTAGGGTTCCCGGATGGTCTTCCTGACGCCGTCCCTCTTTAATCCTCCAAAATCCGCTCTGGCGCGTCAAGGGTTGACGCCGTCAGATTTGTGCTTGACGCCGTCTCTCTTTAACTTAAACCGTGACGACCTTGATCACCTTAAAGGGTGACGCCGTCAGACTTTCCATTGCAAAACTCTCTGGCGCGTCACGTGTATTTTGTCATATCCACCTCTTTTGCCAAGCCGTGACGCCATCAAGAGCAATCCTTGACGCCGTCATGTGTACTTTTCCAGCAGCTTTGGAGACTTTGTCGTTTTCTTCACTTTTATGCTCCAAAAACGTCCAAAATGCTTCCTTTTCCAGATTTCTTCTCCAAAGTACCTAAAATGACAAAAGGAACGATTTAGGGCAATATTTGATCAAAAAATACGATTTAGGGCTTAAATGACCCCCTAAAAGCGGTACACTTTTCGCTTCATCAAATACCCTTACACATGAGATTTGCTTGTCCTCAAGCAAATGCGCTTTTATTCTAATCAAAATACAAGTTAGGGGTCATTTAACGCTAATATAAAAGTAATTACAACAAATAGTCGTTCCAATTTAATCATAATAAGCACGGAGATTACAAACTAGCACCTCACAAGTAGTGTTTAGATACTCACATCTCTCAGGTGTAATAAAAGTATATCTCATAAATGAAAATGGATAATATCTCTCACTACCTGTCATAGCAAATAGATTACCATAGGCTTGGGAAAGGATCAAAAACCTCCTCCACTAGGCGTAAGCACCTAAGATAAACTATCAAAGAGGGCTTTTAAACGGGTTATAACGTTAGGTGTAGGGATATGATAAACACGGATTTGTTGGATAAGGGATATTTTACTGGTGGCGAGTTAAAGATCTTGATTAATTACATGTAGAATATGGCGTTGCTAAGCCAAGACTAGAGTCGACTTAAGCTAAAAACAAAATAAAAAAAACATAAAATAAACATAAAATGAAACGGGATGGTAGT
The DNA here is from genome assembly GCA_021014915.2 of Artemisia tridentata subsp. tridentata. Classification (NCBI taxonomy): domain Eukaryota; kingdom Viridiplantae; phylum Streptophyta; class Magnoliopsida; order Asterales; family Asteraceae; genus Artemisia; species Artemisia tridentata. The sequence goes on along the minus strand of CP139508.1, from coordinate 95,269,506 downwards.
CCGTATGTTTTTTCTACTTTTCTTTTTCTCATTTTTTTTGTATTTTTCTTGATTTTTTCGATTTTTTTTTTCATACACTCTTGCCCTACCATCCAAAATAATACATCATAGGGGCGTTGCATCCCCTTACACTTGAACTTTTACATAACTTTACGAATAACTATTCTAATGACTCGAATTAAGATAATCGAAACACTTGGAGTACTTTTAAAATATTTAGCACATATGGGGGTAATAATGTTGTTCCTCCCCATTAATCCATTACACTAGTACTTTACCCATGAGTCCCAATCGTCCCAAAACAATATGTACAAGGATATGACTCGACTTAGCAACCATGTAATCAATTAGATAATTAACTTGGGGTTTAAACAAATGTTGTCACAATAATGCACTGAAAATGAGTGCATACAAGGTAGGCTAAGGCGATTTGGGTGTACATTTAAGTGGGGTGTAAACAAATTCTTCCTTTAAGTAAAATGCTTAAAGGTCGAAACGAAAAGATAGGCTCTGAGGGGTGTACTAGGGGTATCGTGTACTAAAAATGAGTACAACGCAAAGGGTGTGGGAGAATTACTTGACCAATGTAGCCAATGTAATTATAACAAAAACACAGGTGTAAAACAATGGGTTAATCCTAATGCCTCTTATCATGTAGTAAATCTAACTACACGAATGTAGTCTCACTTATGGCCTCGGAATGGTCCTAACGCAAGTTCTAGAATCTAAGTGCTACCGGTACACACATCATAGCATAAATGCTTTTCCTACCAATTCTAGGGGCGAACCTCACATATTCGGGGGTGGAAAATTTTTTAGTGGTATGGTTTTTTGTGCTAGTCATATAACTCCTATCCATGAGACGCTCATTAAGATCAAAGTTTCAATCCTATATGTTGTAAAATTTTTTAAATTTGGCACTAAAATTGCCCTAACAGGTATTTATCTCAGTTTTATTACACATCTACCATTAAACAAACAAAAATCAAGCGTAATTGCATTCTCTAAAGTATCGTACTTTACCCCCCCCCCCCCCTACACTTAAGATGAACATTGTCCCCAATGTTCAAATAACAAGATGTAAAAGTAATGAAGTAAAAGAATGAAATCAAATACTCCCCTGATTCGTTTGGTGGATAAAGAGGTAACATGGTTAGATCTTCTTCCAAGAGAATGTAGAAGCTCCAAGACTAATGCATCGCCAAAAGCTTGATTCCACATACATCTCCTTGTCCAAAATAACCTGTTAAACCTGAGAAAACAAACACGAAACCCTGCATAACATCGGCGGGATAAATCTATAAAAGGATATAATGCTTGTGGAATGATTATTTTGCAGATTCCTGGAGTTTATAAGTTATAGATTTAATAAAAACTTTTTATGATTCCGGTAGAAAAAAAAAACTTTCAAAAATTTCAGAAAATTAAAACCTGACGCCGTCAGGTTGTAAGGCCTGACGCCGTCAGAAATGATCTGACAGAATTCTCATGTTAAGTTTCCGGAAAAATTTTGGAAAAACCTATATCTTACTTCCTGGAATTCCTGCAAAACATCATTATGACTCGATACAAGCACTTGACTCAAACAAATACTAATATGTATGTTAATTTAATATTGTTATGATTCATGTTCATTTGTTCTAATAAACCGATTCTGATTTCCCTTACACTTATCTTTTGCAAAATACCTTTATATGTAGTTAAGACGAAGTTAAAAACAAAATAAAGCATTTTCACAATTTAGTTTCGAACATGAATCAATAATAATAAAAATTAAACATACATACGGAAGCAAATAAAATCAAACAAACAAATAAATAAACACACAAAGCAAATAAAGCTTGGGTTGCCTCCCAAGAAGCGCTTTTCTTTATTAACGAGTCTTGTAGCTAGACTCAAAGTCACGTACATTACGTGACTTCTTCATCAAAAGTTATGTCTTCCTCATTGATCATTTCATTACCATTCTCTTGATAATGCTTGACTCGTTGTATATTCACAGTGAATTCTCTATCCTCGTCGTCAATCAACACAACGGCTCCGGTTTTAGAGGAGCTCCTTACGGTAAAAGGTCCATACCATCTAGATTTAAGTTTCCCAGGAAATAGCCTTAAGCGAGAATTATATAATAAGACCTTGTCTCCTTCTGAAAACTCCTTGGGTCTCTTAATCCGTTGGTCATGCCATCTTTTTGCCCTTTCTTTGTATGTAATGGAAGATTCATAAGCCTCTAATCTCAACTCATCGAGCTCTTGGAGCTATAAGAATCTATTTGTTCCCGCAACCGTATAATCCAAATTACAAGCCTTAAGTGCCCAATATGCCTTGTGTTCCAGTTCTACTGGAAGGTGGCATGCCTTGCCATATACCATACGGAATGGGGTTGTCCCGATTGGTGTCTTATAAGCGGTTCGAAATGCCCACAAAGCTTCATCGAGCTTAAAAGACCAATCTTTTCTGTTTTGATTGACCGTTTTCTCTAATATTCTCTTTATGGCTCTATTAGTGTTTTCGACTTGACCGTTGGTTTGAGGATGGTAAGCGGTGGAGAATCGGTGAGAAACTCCATATCTTTTCATAACTTTCTCCATTTGCGAATTGCAAAAATGGGTTCCCCTGTCACTAATAAGAGCTTTCGGAATTCCGAACCTAGCGAACAATTTTTTTAAGAAATGAATTACTACCCTAGCGTCGTTAGTCCTAAGGGCTTGTGCTTCCACCCATTTCGAAACATAATCAATGGCCACTAAGATGTATTCATTCCCTCCTGAAGATGGGAAGGGTCCCATGAAATCAATTCCCCAGACATCGAAAACCTCGCAAACTTGTATATAATTCTGCGGGGCTTCATCCCTCCTAGAGATATTCCCCGCTCTTTGACACGCGTCACAAGTCTGTATCATTCCCTTCACATCACGAAATATTTTAGGCCAATAGAATCCTGCGTCGAAGATCTTTCGTGCAGTAGTGTTCATTCCGTGATGCCCTCCAGATGGACCTGCATGACACTCTTTCATAATTCTGATAGCCTCCTTTTCTGAAACACAACGTCTGATCACTTGATCCGGACATCTTCGGAATAAGAAAGGTTCATCCCAAAAGTAGTACTTTAATTGATTGAAGAACCTCTTTTTTTCATGCCTGCTCATATGCTCAGGAATGACTCTACTTGCCAGGTAGTTAGCATAATCCGCATACCATGGTTCAGAATCATTTATTGACATGAGCTGCTCTTCAGGAAATGACTCCCGAATCTCACTCTTGTCAGATTCAGCGAGGCTGGGGTTTTCGAGATGAGAGAGATGATCAGCCGCAAGATTCTCTGCTCCTTTCTTATCACGAATCTCTACATCGAACTCTTGCAATAGCAAGATCCAACGAAGTAACCGCGGTTTAGCATCCTGTTTAGTGAAAAGATATCGAATAGCTGAATGGTCCGTAAAAACAATCGTTTTAGAAAGGACAAGATACTGGCGAAACTTATCAAAAGCAAATACCACGGCTAGTAATTCCTTTTCAATGGTAGTGTAGTTTTCTTGAGCAGGATTCATGGTTTTGCTAGCGTAGTATATTGGCTGAAAGTGTTTGTTAAACCTTTGGCCTAATACTGCTCCAACAGCATAATCGCTAGCATCGCACATGATCTCAAAGGGTAACTCCCAGTTAGGGGTGACCATAATTGGAGCTTGGGTAAGTTCCTGCTTCAATCGATCGAATGCATCCTTGCACTCTTGAGAGAAGTCGAACGGGGCATCCTTCACGAGCAACTGAGTCATTGGTCTAGCTATCTTTGAGAAATCTTTAATGAATCTCCTATAGAAGCCAGCATGACCCAAGAAGCTACGGATTGCCTTGACAGTTGTTGCATAGGGAAGTTTGGATATAGCTTCAATTTTTGCCCGGTTTACTTCAACTCCACTTCCTGAAATTTTGTGCCCTAGCACAATCCCTTCTTTTACCATAAAGTGGCACTTTTCCTAGTTTAGTACCAAGTTAGTCTCCTCACAACGTTTGAGCATTTTCTCAAGGTTAGCAAGACAGCGATCAAAAGAGTTTCCAAAGACCGAAAAATCATCCATGAAGACCTCCATGCTATCTTCCATTAACTCATGGAAGATTGCTGTCATGCAGCGCTGGAAAGTGGCGGGGGTGTTACATAGTCCAAAGGGCATTCGCTTGTAGGCGAAGGTGCCATAAGGGCATGTAAACGTAGTCTTTTCTTGGTCCTCAGGAGCGATAGGGATTTGGAAATACCCTGAGAACCCATCTAGGAAGCAGTAGTACTCATGCCCCGCTAACCTTTCCAACATTTGGTCGATAAATGGGAGAGGGAAATGATCCTTTCGGGTTGCGTCATTCAACTTCCTATAATCGATGCACACACGCCATCCAGTTACTGTTCGTTGAGGCACTAACTCATCCTTATCGTTCTTAACCACCGTCATTCCTCCTTTTTTTGGTACAACCTGTACAGGACTTACCCATGGACTTTCTGAGATCGGGTAAATTAGTCCCGCATCTAGGAGCTTAACGACTTCCTTTTTTATGACTTCCTTTATGTTGGGGTTTACTCGCCTTTGAGGTTGCACGGTGGGTTTATAATCCTCCTCCATGAGGATTTTATGCGTACAAAAGGTTGAGTCAATCCCTTTAATGTCGGCTACACTCCATGCTATAACGCCTTTATATTTTTTTAAAACTCCTAAGAGTTTATCCTTTTGTTCACTTTTCAAAGAAGAGTTTATGATTACCGGAAGTTGATCTTTTCCTTGGAGGAAAGCATATTCCAGGTTGTTTGGGAGTTCTTTGAGTTCTAACGTGGGTGGCTCGATGATGGAAGGTTTAAGTTTGTTCTCGGGTTTACGAAGCTCAAGCTGTTCGATTTCTTGTCTGGGATAGAAGGAGACTGCGTTCACATCCATAGTCTTCTCCTCCTCTAAGATGGGTAAGAAAGCTTCATCTCGCAACCAACCAGCTTCCACCTGTTCATCTATACAATTGTCAATCTCGTCGGATAGTTCATTGATTTCTCCGATGAAATACAGCCGATTAGCTGCTTCGAGAGAAAGATTCATTGTGTCCTTGATGTCAAAGGTTAAGCTATCGGTTCCCACTCGTAAGGTTAGTTTGCCGTCATGAACATCAATAACAGCGCGAGCAGTTGCAAGGAATGGCCTCCCCAGAATGATGGGCACTAGGTCATCTTCTTTCATCTCTAAGATGACGAAGTCAACTGGAAATTTGAACTTCCCTACCTTAACCAGCACATTCTCACATATTCCTAAGGGGTATTTGACTGATCTATCGGCTAGTTGGATGTTCATACGGGTTGGTTTCAATCCAGAATACCCTAACTTGAGGAACATGGAATGCGGCATAAGATTGATACTTGCTCCTAAGTCGGCTAAAGCATTCTTGACTGAAAGAGATCCTATTGAACAGGGCAAGGTGAAACTACCTGGATCGTCCACCTTCTTCGGCAGCCCTCGTTGAGTCACCACAGAACATTCTTCTCCTAAGGTTACAAGACCCTCGAGCCCTTTTCTGTTGGTTAGCAGTTTCTTGAAGTTTGTACTATATTTGGGCATATGGTAACATGCATCAAGAAGGGGTATGGTGATGACCGAATTCTTCAAATATGACAAGAATATTTTATTATCATTTTCGACCTTTTGATTCTTGAGGCGGGACGGGTATGGGACTTTAATGGGCTGTTTGGTTGGAGTAGGTGGAGAGGGAGTTACCGGAGGGGTTTGCTCGGGATTTCCATTGTTCACATTACCTTCCTCCTCATGAGGGGTGTCGGGTTCCATGACGTTAGATTGTTGAGCTGGGTAGGGTGGATCCTTAGTAGTTGTTCCAGCACGAGTGGTGATGGCGAGTAAGGGATCTCTTTGATTTGTTTAAGGTTTGCCAAGGTCGTCGAGAATGGCGTTGAGTTCTGCGAATTTGGCCCTTAGGTCGTTTTGTTGGCTATTGATGAGGTTGTCAAGACCTTTTAGTTGCAAATTCTTTTCAAGCGTGAAATGCCCAAGATCATCCTCAAAAGTGCTCCTAACCTTGTAGTCAGGATATTCTCCTCCTCCCTCTTCTCTCACAAGATTTCCCCAAGGGGTAAAATCATTGTTTTGGTAGAAAGTTAAGAGCGAAGGATCATCGAAGATGTCGTGGCTTGACAAGCATACTTGTTCGGTGGTGGTATCATCCCCGCATTCCTCCACTTCATGCGGGCCACCACATTGGTCACAGATCAAGTATGGGTTTGATAACCGTTTAGTTGGTTGTGACTTGTCTAGATAAGAGACTTGATCATTCAATCTACTCAACCGGCTAGCAAAAGGAGGCTCTTTCATGATCTTGGAAATGCTCATGATCGAATCGGGTTCATCCCAGGTATCGTCTTGATCATTTGCGTATTCCTCAATTCTATTCCATCCTTCCTCAGCGCTTAGGTTGGCTATTTTTCCTTTCACCGAAATATTAATGTCAAATTGGTCGCTTTTAGGGACACTGTCATAAAAGATTTGGACAAGAAGCCAGAGTTCAATGCCATGATGAGGGACTTGTCTAATTAGATCTTTGAATCTGATCCAGGATTCGTGAATGGGTTCAGCTGGTCCAACATGGAAGCGGGAGATTTTGTCTCTTAACATTGAAGTTCTTCCTATGGGAAAGAATTTCTCATAGAATTTTGAGATAAGCTGTTCCCATGTGAAGATGGACTCGGCGGGGAGTTTGTTATACCAATCTTTGGCTTTCTCATAAAGGGTGAAGGGAAAGAATCGTAGCCGGGAGGTATCTCTAGTGGCTCCGTCTGTATGGAGGGTATCCACTATTTTCAGGAAGTCTTTGATGTGTTGGATTGGATCTTCACTTTTCAATCCGTGAAACTTGCATACACTTTGGGCAAGCCAAATGTCGGTTGCACGCAAGACCCCATTCGTGTGTTCATTTGGAAAAACAATAGCATTGGAAAAACCGCGAGGGGTGGGAGAAGAGTAGTCCTTGAGGGATTTAGGGATTGGGTTTTCGGGAACCTCCATATCGTGATTGGTTTGAGGGCTAGGAGGTGTAGAGTGAGGATTGGATTCTTCCTCGGAGAGGGCATCATCAAAATTGATCGTGGATGGTTTGGCCGCTTGGTGGTGTTGCCTTAATTTATGCATTTCCCTTTCGGGTTCAGCATAGGGTGTGGCAAGAGTTTTGATCGAGCTACGGCTCCTAGTGATTCTGGGATTAGGGGGTTTATCATCCAAAATTTGGGAATATCCTCCTAAAGTGTGTGCTCTACGAGTTTGGTTTTGTCGTGGTGGTGGGTTGTTGGGATCAAGGATATTACCACCTTCCATGATGTCGGATGGTAATGGTTACGAACAAAGAAACGAAGAAAAAAAGATAGACTAAAGAAAACCTAGAAAAATAAAATAAAAATCTCACTAGAAAGGAATCTAGTGAGTAGACCTAATAAAATAAAAATTCAACCTAAACAATAACTATTCCCCGGCAACGGCGCCAAAAACTTGATGCGTGGTTTTGCGACCATACAACAGGTTTTACCTCTCGAGGGATCTCAAGAGGCTTGCAATCCCCACCAGGCAGTGTACCTGACCGATGTAGTATAGTGAAGTGGCAAGTACCGGGGGATTGATCGTTCTCTAGGGGAATAGTATCGTTAGGATTGAAAAACTACTCTAATAGGTCTAAGGGTGAGGGAAGATTCTTTTTGTATTTTTATATTTTTATGAAAGCAAGTAAAATCTCGGGTTTGAAGGAGTGGGTGGAATTAGTTGCTAGTCAACTAACCCAAATAACTACAATTGCAAATAAAATAAAATAACTGAAAATGAAAAGGTTGTGGAACTTATATGGAGAGAAATGTGTTTACTTAGATTTCCTTACTCCCTAACTATCTTTTACCGGTTGATTAGTGTGTATTAATTGCGTGGATGACGGGTGTATTCCTTAATACCAATCGTGGGGTGGCGTACGTACTTCCCCAACTCTACAAGCTCCTACTTCACTCCTATGTCGAGCCGGCTAAGAAGCTCCTAACATGGGATCACTAGAATTCGCTCATGCATTAAATACAACCAAATAAACCTAGTATGCATTGGTTCATGTTTCTTAAGACGTTCAAGCAAGTTACCGTATAGGAGGTTAGCCAGTTTTCTTAAGCCTAACATCGATAAACAATCATCCAATACAATTAATAACACACCAACAACTAATAATCAATAGTTAGGTTTCATTAGATCTAAGCAAACACAAGATAAATCTAGCCTAGCATGTTAATCAAAAGACAAGAACAAGATATAATCAAACAACACATAGACATATTGATTGATTAAGTGATTACTTATCTTCAATTAAACATGGGAGATCCAAGGGTATAAAACCCTTAAAAATGGCAGAAAATTCGTCTAGGGTTTTTCCTCACAAAGTTGCACACTAATGACTAAAAATTGCAAAACTATATATAGAGTTTAGGGTCTGACGGCGTCATGTTATAGAGCTTGACGCCGTCACCTCGCCGCGGCTAGGGTTCCCGGATGGTCTTCCTGACGCCGTCCCTCTTTAATCCTCCAAAATCCGCTCTGGCGCGTCAAGGGTTGACGCCGTCAGATTTGTGCTTGACGCCGTCTCTCTTTAACTTAAACCGTGACGACCTTGATCACCTTAAAGGGTGACGCCGTTAGACTTTCCATTGCAAAACTCTCTGGCGCGTCACGTGTATTTTGTCATATCCACCTCTTTTACCAAGCCGTGACTCCGTCAAGAGCAATCCTTGACGCCGTCATGTGTACTTTTCCAGCAGCTTTGGAGACTTTGTCGTTTTCTTCACTTTTATGCTCCAAAAACGTCCAAAATGCTTCCTTTTCCAGATTTCTTCTCCAAAGTACCTAAAATGACAAAAGGAACAATTTAGGGCAATATTTGATCAAATAAATACGATTTAGGGCTTAAAAGACCCCCTAAAAGCGGTACACTTTTCGCTTCATCAATGATTCGCTCACATGTAGAAGAGCAAAATAATAGAGAAATTATGAAATGAATCTAATATACATACATTCATCTGATTAAAAGCTAGACTACTCATTATGTTGCATCTAATTTAGGTCGATGCATCTCGAATACGCGATTATAGTTACTTCTCATTCTTCTCATTTTAAGATTATTTCTCATTTGATCCTAGCTCTTCAAGATGTAATTTTTGCAAGTAATAACAAAGCAAACATGGTTTTTGTTGGCATTTGGTTTGTGCCAAGTATTCACTATGGTTATGGCTTTGAGAAGAACCAAGAATTGGAACAGGTATGAGTTTCTAAACCCTGGTGACTATGGGTGATGTCTAATAATGTGGGTAATAGTTTAAACTCATGCCCATAAAAGTAAAAACAACTGGTGTTCAAAAAATAAAAAGAAGTTAAAACAACAGATTTAAACACTATCATATACAGGGGTGGAAATAGTTTTTTGGTTCGGGTTGACCGGTTAGGTATCACCCAACCCCGGAAACGACCCATGTTACATGTTTTGTCAAAAAATCAACCCTAACCTGGAAATGTTTAACTCATGTAACCCATTTATGAGACGTGTAACCTGTTTATCAAAAGAGGTTGGCGGATCAAGTGATTTGTGCGTGGGTTATATACTTATATTTAAGCTATAATCGGGTTGGTTGGTTGAATTAATAGTTTACAAATTATATATTTTTTAGGGTTATTGCATGTAATAGCAACAAGCAAAGCGGCGGTCGGCCACGTTGCGGCCTAGCGGGGTTTTTTTTTTGGTATATAATATAGATGATATTCTAGTAGCTTATCAGAACCCGACTAATTTAAAAGTCGTATTCGGCCAGTTATGTGGGAAAACCACTGTAGAAAAGGTACATGGATTAGAACATTTTGTAGAATATATTCAAGTAAAAAATAGTAACGGCAAATTGGGATGGTAACGATATCGTTTATCCAGTTGAGGGGCTTATTTTGTAAAACGCGAACTGCGAGGTTTGTTTTGTCATATTGGCAAAGATAATCTTAAACACTTCTGCATGGGAAGATGAAATGATTCAGTTACTGCAATCATTCTTTGCATCGTAACTAAGTTGCAATGGGAAATTGTTTTTTGCAATCAATTAGTTTTCCGGCCGCATTTTTATTTATTTATAAGTCGGCTCTTAGATTTTATGACTTAGCAAACGTGTTTAGGTTTTTAATTTCACAGGAAGTGGCAGAGGAGGAAGGATTCCTCATTCGTATAGGGGAGGAATGCAATCAGTTAAGGGAAAAGATTGAAAAGCGGGAGCAAACATTGAATGAAGCTGATTCTTATGGACCCTCTCATGATGTTGCCACTTTTGGTTATGATTGTTTGTTTGAGATGCAGATGCAGGATCGTCAGAAGCTGGAAGCGTTGACCGCAATTCTTGTGGCGGCGCGTCAAGGAGTGAAGGATAAGGATGGGTATCTGGACCTGATGGAAATTGATGTAGAGTAAGCTGGTGGTTAGGGTATGTTGGTAGGTGTCTTTTGTATTTTGATGTTATCATATGGTGGTTTTTATGTACTTTCTAATGATGTTTTTGGATGATGAATCATTGTAATTAGTTGAATGGAAAATGACTGTTTTAACATATTATTGTTGGCGCCTATGCAGTGAGTGTTTTTTTGGCTCCTATAGTTATCAAGTGATTAAAATTAAGGCTAATGGTTTTTGGATTTTTAGGTTTGGTTATTATTTAGTACTAATTTACGGTGAAAAGATGCTATCTGAGAAGTTAACTCATAGATTAGATATCAATTCCTGGAAAATGCTGTTTATCGATGTTGTTTGTTTAAGTGTGTTGGAAGTGTAATGCAATGTAGTACACGTTGCAAGAGCCATGTTGGTCTGTTATTTGATTTAGTTAATAATTGCTTACGCTTATATGCGAGAATCAAATCATATAGTTGTTGCACTTTGTTTTCTAGTATACTGCTAAATTGTGTGCAGCTTTATGGATTTAGGAATTAAAAAGATATGTTTTCATGGGTCAAAAGTTAGAAGGTAATTGTTAATGTGATATTGCTGTTTATGCGGTAGATGGAAGAGTATCTGTTAGTTTGTTGAAGCATCTGGGAAGTGCAATGTAATGCAGTATCTGTGGTGAGGGCCATGTCGATCTATCAGGATCTGGTCTGGCTGAAGTGTTGCGTCAGTGTGTTAGATCTGTGCGAACGTTTAGAGCAGGGCAATTGAGACGGATTTAGTTAATAGTAAATTTGCAGTAAGTGATTAAACAATGATAAAAGGTAATGAACAAAAGTAACTGGAAAAAGAATTCAATTTTTTATATGTAAATCTTTAGCAAATTTTCTTTTTATGAAATTTTCCTAAATTGAAGGCACAATTTTTTTTATTGTAAATCACAAAGTGTAAGTTGATAATAATCGGAAACAAATGATATCATTGAAAAACAGTTAAAAAAAATGGTTTGATTGAAAAAGTGATTAAAAATTACCTGGGAACCATGAATAAAAGTAACTGGATGCATAGAAGTAATCGACATGTTCAAGATTATTTGAGCAGATACATGTTGAAGATGACAATAGCTTTGTTTATTAACACACGGTTTGAAATCCAGATTTGATTATGTCATATAATTCTTATGCGATATAATGTTGGCTAATTGATTCAATCATTTAAAAAAACTGTTATGTATTTCCTGCACTATAAGATGTTTATGATTTTGTTTTGCATTTGTTTAATGAGAAAATGATCATCTATTTAATAAGCAGCTCCAAAACTGTTGTTTGCAATTGTTTTTTTTGGCATTTAGATGGCAAATCTGTGTTTACCATGTGATGTTGCTATTGAGCATTTGCCTACTTTCTGTTTTCTGTACAGAGGATCCTCTTTTGTAGTTCGAAACAACTGATGTTAGTAGAAATATTTCAAACGAAATCCGATCTATATATAAAAGACATTGCATATGTTTGCACAGAAGACGTACATTAGTAGGTTCGATAATATTCTTCTGACAAAAGACATTTGATAAGTAGCTAAGGCAGTAGTACATAGGTAAATGTCTTTAACATAGGTAGATGTCTTTAAAGGCAACCAGCTATTTGTCACGATATCTTACATCAGAGATGGCAGGCATGTGCCTATATAATGTACAAAAGTAGGTCGGCGACATTTCTACCAACATGCGATTTGCCATATATTCTGATCAACCGTCTTTTGTTGTTCTTTTACGATCTGCTTGCGTGGCTGAGGCACTTTGTTCTGTAAAAAGGTTTCTACGGGCCGAAGTTTTTCTGGGACCATATTTGGATTTTGACAGGTCTGATGAGTTGGGGTTTTCTTCTGGTGGTGTTGTTATCAGCTGGTGTTCTTCCACTGTTTGTGTTACCGGTGTTGGTGGGCTTAGAGCTGCAGGAATACCTGGGATGGTTTCCTTTTCTGCAATCGGGGTGGGCGGTATTTGGTGTTTTTCCGGTGTTTTGTTAACTGGTGCTGACATAACACTGGTCGCTGGAAATGGTGATATAACCTCTTCTTTTTTGACAATCGGTACCTGCTGAAGATTTGTTGCCATGGGTGTCTGTTCTGCTGCATGTATGGCTGTTGCAGGATGTGGTGTAGTTTCAACAATGTCGCTGGTTCCTTGGGTGAGCAATGGTGTCTCGTCCCAAGCTGTGTCTAGAAAGAATTCTCTTTTTTCTTTGGTGTTTCCGAGAGCAAAGTGGAGCTGAAATATTTTTGTGTGCCCTTCTAATGCGAACAACTGTGCTGGATACTGTTAGGAATATAAATATTCATCTGAAGACTCGGTCACCCCGAGATATCATTAGCATGAAATAGCTCGTAGGAATATTAGTAATATTAGTAATATATTAGTTAGTTTAAATATTTGTGGAGTGGGTTGGGTCTTTACCATCTGTCAGCTCGCTCCACAGCCCACTCGGGGCATCTAGTAAGTTAACTATAAATACCCCTTCCCAAGTGTGGGAAGGGTTGGAACTTCACTCATTCTTAATCCAACATATTTCACTTTCTCTCACTACAAGTTCCCAACTTCATCTCTCTTTCTCTCTCTACAAACCGCCGCCCATAATCTCATATATATATATATATATATATATATATATATATATATATGTGTGTGTGTGTGTGTTTAAATGTTTTGAATATGTAACAATTGGTATCAAGAGCCATGGTTAGGTTCTAGCTACTCATATTCATAAACTCGTGGTGAGATTTTGGCGGTTTTGTGTTCTTTTTTGGTCGACATATAAATACCTAAGAATATCATCGTTTAGTCTTTGTTTGTGGTTAAATCCGTGGATAACTTGTACTTTTGTGTTCATTGAACTGTTTTACATCTTCTTTAATAACGTACAACTAGCTTAGTGTCTGTTTGTGGAAGATTAGAAGAGTTTCTTGGTAGCGGATTGGGTTTCGGAAGTACTTTCATCGTAGCGGTTTGACATTCGGTGAAGGTTTAGTTGTAGCGGTTTGGGTTTATTTGGCAGTTATTAGTAGCGGTTTGGTTGTCAACGGTTTGGAGTGTAACTAAAACGGGGAATACGACAAAAAATATGGTTTGGGTTTCTGTTTCTAGCGGTTTTGTCATCTTGCTATAGCGGTTTGCCTTGTCCTAGCGGTTTAGAACTTAGTGGTTTGACTTTAGAGGTTTGGGTTCTAGCGGTTCAGACTTGTCAGCGGTTTAACTGTTCAGCGGTTTAAATCTCAGTGGTTCAGGTATTAGCGGTTTGATCTTAGCGGCTTGAATAGTATTACAGCGGTTTGAAACCAGCGGTTTGATTCTCAGACTCAGTGGTTTGACTTAGCGGTTAGCTCTGTGTGTCAGCGGTTTAGATATAGCGGTTTGTTATTCAAGTCTTGCACTTTGAAATCAGCGGTTTGCCCAAGGTTTTTAGCGGTTTGATACTTGCTGTTTTGCGGTTTGTTCTTGAATTTGGTAAAATCCCGCGAAAGAAATTATTTCTCGGTTAAATTTCAAGAATTGTAAAATCCCGTTTACAGTATGGCAACCATACCAAGCATCGCATCTGACGACATCCAAGCAGCTGGGTCTGACACCCGTCCGCCTATGCTGGATAGGACGGACTATGAGTCGTGGGCACAACGAATACGGATTTACTGCTTGGGAAAAGAGAATGGAGCAAACATCCTTAAGTCTATTGATGAAGGACCATTTCAGATGGGCACCACGAGAGACGCTGTTACTACTGGTGAAGATGGAACAGTCACTTTTGGAATTGACAGACCTCGAACTTACAATGACCTTAATGAAGAGGAAAAGAAGAGGTATGATGCTGATATTAGAGCCTCAAACATCGTCATTCAAAGTCTGCCAAAGGATGTCTACAAACTCATCAATTTCAATACGGAAGCAAAAGCAGTGTGGGACAATGTAAAGATGCTATTGGCTGGGTCAGAACTCACAAAGGAAGATCATGAGTCACAATTGTATGATGAGTTTGAGCATTTCAAAATGAACCCGGGTGAGAATATCACAGACTACTATGTGAGATTCCATAAGTTGGTAAAAGACATAAGGATGATCAGAATGACTATGCCTAACATCCAACTTAACTAAAAGTTTGTGAACAACATGACTCCAGAATGGGACAGATTTGTTACTGCTTTCAAACTCAACAAAGGTCTGAGTGATACAAACTATGAACAGTTGTATGCCTACCTACAACAACATGAGAAGCATGCTGCCTATGATCGTTTGTTGATAGCAAAACTCAATCCTACAACTCCAAATGACCCACTGGCTTTTGTGGCAAATGTTCTACTAATCAACCAACCATCATCTAATCAAGCTTGTCATCAACTCCACTCATCACCATCTGCTATGAGTCCTCAACTGGATTCAGGTTATTCTCAAACCGACAAAATGATCGATAACCTCACCAACCTATTGTCCTTACTGGTTCAACAATTTAAAGCAACACTCCCTCAGACTAACAATCAACTGAGAACCTCATCGAACCCACGAAATATAGCAATGGTGGAGGATGGGAAAATTGTGGTCCCGAATGTGCAAGGGAGACAAAACTTGAATCAGAGGAACATGGGTCGAGGTAATGTGCAGAATAGAGCGGGGAATGCCAATCAGGGGTAGGGGAAGCAGCTCAAGTGTTATAATTGTGGAGGACTAGGGCACATTGCTAGAAACTTCAATAAACCAAAACGTCCTCAGAACTCAGACTATTTCAAGGACAAGATGTTGTTGATGCAGGCTCAAGAGAATGGAGCTGTATTGGATGAAGAAGAGCTGTTATTTTTGGCTGGTGATGGGGGAAATACTTTTGATGAAGACGTGGACGAGCAGCCAGTTCAGTATTTAGCACTTAATGAACCCAACATCTTCAAAGCTGATGATTGTGATGCGTTTGACTCTGATGTGGATGATGAACCAACAGCTCAAACGGTCTTCATGGCTAACTTGTCCTCCGTGGCTTCATCACCTCGACAAGCTGGTCCCTCAAATGCATCTTTGATTTCTGAGGTACTAAAACTTTATGACACATATAAAGTAGTTGATGGACAAAAGATTCCCAACGAAGTACAACAGGCAGATATTACTGATTCAGATAATGTTGACATGGAAAATAGTAATATTATTCCATATGAACAGTATATGAATCACAACAACATGCCTGATGTACAAGATGGTGCATCTTCTGTTGAAAATAATGCCTGTGTTGTAAATAATGTGTGTGCCTTAGATAATGCTTGTGACATAGATAATGCGTGTGAGTGGCATGAGAACACTGTGTTTGTCCCTGATGATAACTTGACCACTAGACTAAACATTTATAAAGAACAAGTGGCCATGTATGAACAGCGTGCTAAGTTTGAACTAACTGAACGTGAGCAGAAAATGGAAGGTCAATTGCGTACACTTATAACAGAGACTAAAATAAGGGAAGAAACATTAAAACAAGAGTTGAGTTCTTTGAAAAATCAGCTGGATCTGTCTGTCAAACAAAAACAGGAAGTACAAAAATGTATAAATACACTTAAGCAAGAATTCAAAGAAAAAGAAACACAACTCTTAAATGATTTCTCTAGACTCAAAACCTTAAAGAACAAGCTCGAAGATAAGTTGTACACCCAAGATCATACCAGACAGACTGCCCAAATGATTCAGATGAACAAAAAGCTGTGTGACAAGCATAGTGAAAGTAATGTAGGTGAACCTAAGTTAGCTCTCCTTAGGAATGCTAAAATAGCTCAACCTGCCTTATACGATGCCAATGTGATGATCATGCCCAACCATGCCCCACCTGAGGTTTTATCTTTCAAAGAAAGTGATGAGATAGAAGAGAGAAATAGGGAAAGAATGAATGAGAAAATGAGGGATCCCAAATGCATAGCCAAACGAATAATAGTCAAGCCCCATGATTATTATGAGGAGAATCGTTTGACTGTGTTTGCTCCTCAAAAGAAGTTAACACCCAAAAAAATATTTTGGTCTTTAGATATAGAAAAAAGAAAGGCCGATGAGCTTGAAGCTAACATCCCATCCCTTAGGAAAGTTGCAGCCGCAACGGTGTATCCTCCCAATACACCTAGGCATTTGGTCCCTTTGACTCTTCCTACATAATGCAAAACCTTAATTAGCATATACGTACTTTGTCAACTATTTGCTGATTTTGATAAAACATGTAAGAAGAGAATTACACCAACCGGAATTACTGAGGGGGAAATGTGTTTTGAACAAACAAAAAGGTGTTACTTGACTGAGGTCATGCCATTCTTTAAACTACTCAAAGAACATTTTGAAGGGATGCAAACTACCCTTAAAACTGAAATAAATGAAATGAAAGTAGTGTTTAAAGATATGGAAAATGAGGTAACTCAATATGCAATAGAACTTAAGAGTTGTGAGATTGAAAGAAAGAACATTCTCATCACCAATGAGAATTTGATTGCTAGATATATTGCACAAGATGTATCTTATACTGCTACTGATTCTGCATTATTTGCTTGTCAATTTCATGAGTATGCTATTGCTTTAAATGTTACCCAGAATCGTGTTGTTGAGCTTGAGGGGGAGAATTTGAAATTGCTTGACAAAATTCAAAATGATGACCATGATAACATGGTTAAACGTTTTTCAAAACTAGAGGTTGATTATCTGAATTTGCAACTAAAACATCAACACTTAGAAGAAAAATGCAAAATATCAAATGTCAAGACATCCTTGGATGCTCCTGAGTTTGATACATATTTTGAATTGAGCAAACGTGATGAAAAAATTCATGCTCACACAAACATGATTCGACAATTGAGGGCTCAAATTACCCAATTAAAATCAAGCAAGTGTGATGTGTATGGCACCAATGAACCTTCGTCTTCAGATTCTCAGAATTTTTACTATTAAGACACCATCAATAAGTTACATTATGAAAATGAGTGTTTTCGAGCTGAGAATTCTAAGATTAAACAGCATTACAAAGAGTTATTTGCCTCGATTAAAGTTATAAGAAACAGTCATAACGAAAAGATAACTTCTTTGTTAAATAAAATTGAGAATCTTAAGACTCAGGTGAAAGGAAAAATGCCAAGTACCACTTGTAATTGTGTTGCACCAAAGGTTTCTGCTATTAAAAATTATGATGTTGATGTTGGGCCTGTTCCATTTCCCCTTAGAAACAATAGACCTGCCCATCAAATATATCTCCATCATCTTAGGGACGGCCTTGACACACTTTGTGAGGTTGTAGAAGAGGACAAAATAGAAAAGCCATTTGATAAGGCAGTTGCGTATGCCTGCGTCCTCACAAAAAGGATTCAGGAATTGTTAGAATATGCCATTGGCACGGGCCCTAAGACTAACGGCCAAAGAGATAGATTTGTTGCATCATCATCCACAATTAAGAACAAGCATGTAACCTTTGAACTACCATCAAAAACATCAGAACCCAGCACATCAAAATCAGGAAAGCATGTGACAGTGAAACAAACTAATGTTCCCATCATTACTTCTACAGGAGTGAAAAGTGACACCCAAGCTAGCGGGTCAAAGCCTAGAGGCAATGCAAGGAAAGATAGGACTGCGCCGGCTAAGAGTGATCACAAGAAGAGTGTAGAAGCCCAACCTAGGAACAATAAGTTTGCAACGACTAGATTGAATCATGTTGATTCTAGTATCAAAAGTACTGTAATTAATTCGAATTCTAATGTTGTCTGTAAAACATGTGACAAATGTTTAATTTCTACTAATCATGATGATTGTGTTGTGTCATTTCTAATGTCTCCTATACCACCCCATGTTAAGAATGTTAGGAAAACTGAAATAAGTAAGAAAGTCTGAAAGCAACAGGAAAAACTTTTGCTAATGTTGGGTATCAATGGAGACCCACTGGAAAGAAATTCACTCTAGGAGATAAGTGTCCATTACCTAGGATGAATGATCATAAAATTGTGAAGATTAAGGAATGGAGACCAACTGGTCGAATTTTGCCTTTAGTGACACAATGCCTTCCAAATAGGTCATCTACTGACTCTAGGGTAGATTCCACTGTAAAGACATCAGCATTTGTGAACTATGTTGCTCCTGAATTTGTGTGTGCTAACCAAACGGACCCCAGCTGCACGTGGGGATCCACATATTTCAGTTATCCATCGTTGTCTGTCTTCAAATGCAGGTCGTACAAATCGTCCTTTGGTATTTGGATTCAGGCTGCTCAAAACATATGACTGGGGATCGCTCACGGCTCAAGAACTTCATGAAAAAGTTTATCTTCGGGAACGACCACTTTGGTGCAATTATGGGTTATGGAGATTATGTGTTCGGTGACAGTGTAATCTCACGGGTATATTATGTGGAAGGATTAGGGCACAATCTATTTTCTGTGGGTCAATTTTGTGATTCAGATCTTGAAGTGGCTTTTAGAAAACACACTTGTTTCGTCAGAGAATTGGATGGTGTAGAACTTCTTAAAGGCAGTCGTGGCACCAATCTATACACCATATCAATTGAAGAAATGATGAGGTCCTCTCCTATCTGCTTGCTTTCAAAAGCCTCTAAGACAAAATCATGGCTGTGGCATCGTCGTTTGAACCACTTAAACTTCGGTACCATAAATAATCTTTCTCGCAAAGATCTTGTACGAGGCATGCCCCGGTTAAAATTTGAGAAAGATCATCTCTGCTCCGCATGTCAACTAGGCAAAAGCAAGAAACAAACCCACAAACCCAAAACCGTCAACACCAACTTGGAAGTTCTTCACACCCTTCACATGGATCTGTGTGGTCCAATGAGAGTACAAACCATAAATGGGAAGAAATATGTTCTTGTGATAGTAGATGATTACTCTCGGTTTACATGGGTAAAGTTTTTGAGAACCAAGGATGAAACTCCAGAGGTTATCATCAAACTGATAAAACAGCTGCAAGTAAGGCTCGACAAAACTGTCAGAATCATCCGCACCGACAATGGAACTGAGTTTGTTAACCAACAACTCAGTGATTTCTATGAAAGTATTGGCATAACACACCAGAAAAGTGTCCCACGCACTCCTCAGCAGAACGGAGTGGTTGAACGAAGGAACCATACTCTGGTGGTAGCTGCGAGAACCATGCTAATATTTTTAAAGGCACTGATGTTTCTTTAGGCAGAAGCAATTGCAACAGCATGTTACACCCAAAACCGATCCCTGATTTATCCTGTTCATGACAAGACTCCCTATGAGCTAATTCATAACAAGAAGCCAGATCTTTCATTTCTTCGCGTGTTTGGAGCACTATGCTATCCGACTAATGACAGTCAAGACCTGGGAAAGTTAAGAGCTAAAGCAGACATAGGTATCTTTGTTGGATACGCACCAGATCGCAAGGGATACATAATCTACAACAAAAGAACCCGACAAATCATGAAAACCATTCACGTTATGTTCGACGAGCTGAGTGAGCAAACGGCTCTAGGACAAACTAGTTCTGGACCCGATCTTAAGCTTTTGACACCTGGACCAATTAGTTCAGGGCTTGTACAGAATCCCACGCCTGCAGTTACTTATGAGCCACCAACTAGTGAGGAGTTGAAGAAGTTATTTGATCCGATGTTTGACGAATATTTTGAGCCAACAACTAATAATACTACCATGGATGCTCCAGCTGTACTTCCTATTGCTGATGCTCAAGTTCCACAAGGCTCAGAAGGCCCATCAGTATCAATCTCAGTCAGTCTCGATGCACCAGCTGCCAGTCAATCTTCCTCATCATCAAATATTCAATCCTCTTCGGTGCAGCAAGGATCTGCAGATAACCATTCTTTTGAAGTCAATCCTTTTGCTCCTGTGGATGATGTTCCTGTTGGGCTATAAAAGTCAAAGTACTGCTATTCAATGAAAGTACTGCTGCTCGTTAAAGGACTGCCATGCAAAATAGCTTAAGGACTAATGTGTAAATCTAGAATATTTGTATTAGATTAGAGTTATAATTAGAATTTACTTGTCGTTCAAGTATTGTAAACCGACTAGGGTTTTCCTTGTGCCTATAAAAGGATCCCTAGGTTGGCATTAGAGATATATGCGTTTTAGAGAGACAAGATATAGTCGATTAGTGATATAAGTTTATTAGTGTTTAGAGTTTGTTAGTGAATCTGTGTAAGAAAGCAGGTTCAAGGTTTTAATAATATTCAAGTTCGTTTATTAAATTCTTCTTAGCTTTGTTGAAGTAGATTCCGCATACTTAGCAAAGTATATCAGTGTTTCACTATTAATAGGTTTGAATTTATTCAAAGCTGTTAAACCGTAGACAAGCTACAAGTTAGTTTGGTCAGAGTATAATCGATCCAACAAGTGGTATCAGAGCTTGTGTGGAGACTCTGATTGAGAAGAAACCCTTAAAACCGATTCATCAACAAACCCTCAACAATGACGACTGAAGCTGCACCTATCCCATCCATCACCTCACTCAGAATTCCTATCATCAAGAAGGGAGAATATGATCTCTGGAGTATGAAGATGAGGCAGTACCTTGCTATTACTGACCATGCTTTATGGGATGTAATTGTCAATGGTAATGTTGTTCTTGATGAACCTCTACAAGTTGAAGGACAACCCAAACCACCTCAACCAACCCTACCAGCAGCTACAAAGAGAAATCAAGATAAGGCTCTCAACATACTGCTGTCTGCTATTCCTGATGGACACCTATTGAAGTTTCATGATGCTAAGGATGCAAAACAATTATGGGCTGCTATCAAGACAAGATTTGGAGGTAATGATGCTTCCAAGAAGATGCATAGAAACTTATTGAAGCAGCAATTTGAAACCTTCACTGTTGGTGAAAGAGAAAGTCTTGATGCTGCCTATGACAGATTCCAAAACCTACTTAGTATGCTAGAACTATATGGAGCAGAGGTATCTGTTGAAGATGCAAATTTGAAGTTCTTAAGGAGTTTGCCATCTGTCTGGCATGTGGTTGCTACTATGATTAGAGGACAACCTGGATTGGAGTCTATGGACTTTGATGATCTCTATAACAATCTGAAAGTGTACGAGCAAGAGATGAATGGTCACAGTTCTCAGAAAACTCACAACATAGCTTTTGTATCTTCTGAAAACAGAAGCAGTACTTCCACTAAAAGTACTGCTTATCCTTCTCAAAGTACTGTTGGTGATTCACAGCATGTTTGCACAACCACAACTACCCCCAACCAATCACCAACAAACAACACCAATTCTGATGAAATTGTATGTTCCTTCTTTGCACAACAAGCCACTTTACCTGTTACCTATCAAGAAGACTTGTTGCAGATTGAAGAAGATGCTTTAGAAGAGATTGACATAAGATGGCAAGTAGCTATGATCACTGCTAGGATCAAGAAGTTCATGAACAAGACAGGAAGGGGAATTGATTTCAAAGCCAAACAAGGTATCACTTTTGACAAATCTAAGATTGAATGTTTCAATTGTCAAAAGCTTGGACACTTTGCAAGGGAATGCAAGTTTGCAAAATATCAGGCAAACAGGATGATTGAACAACCCAAGGTTGAAAGAAAGGAGGTTCCTATTACTGAATCACAACCAAAAGCTTTGGTGGCTCAAGAAAATTTAGCAGAGATTGACTGGAGTGCTGAATTTGATGATGAACCTGTAACCTATTCTATGGTTGCAATGGAAGAATTTGATTGGGGCACAGCTTTTGATGAGGAACCTGGATATGCTGCTTTGGAATCAAGAGATGGTCTTGGAAGCTTTGACTGGAGCATGGAGGATGAAGATGAACCTGTTCAGATTGCTATGGTAGCCACTTCACCAAGTTCATCCAATGTCTCTGAGGTATGCTCTAAGTGTAATAATGTTTATCAAAAGTTGCTTAAAGATTATGTGACTGAAAGAGATAATTGTAGAACAGCTAGGTCTGAGGTAGCTGGTTATCAATTAACTTTAGAGTCAATGGAAGCCAAAATATTAACACATGAAAATAATGAAGTGGCATGGGCAGAAAAATATGAGCAACAGGATTATCAATTGAAATTAAGTGAATGGAAGTTAGGATGTAAAGTGTCTGAATTAGAAAAGATTACTAAGGAAAGAGATACTTTGTTAGAAAGACTTGGTAGTATTAAACAGGCTGGTCTATCACATGTTCAATTTGTTGAAAAACAAAGAGTAATAAACAGTAGGGCTGGACTAGGTTATGGTGAAGCTAGTAGTTCAGATGAGACCTCACCTAGTGATAAGGATGAGACCTCACCTAGTGATAAGGAAGAAACCTCACCTAGTGATAAGGAAGAAACTCCACCTAGTGATAAGGAAGAAACCCCACCTAGTGCTAAGGAAGAGATTCCACCTAGTGATGATGACCTTCCAAGCTCAGAAGATAATACATCTAGGGATGAGGAACCAATTAGTGAATCACCTCCTGAGTTTAAGAAAGATAAGGAGTACCATTCAGTTCCTCCACCTACTGGTCAGTTTCAACCTGCTAGGACAGATGTTTCTCGTTATGGTGTAGACAACCTAGAGTTTAGGAAGAAGCTTAATGGTAGAATTAGTTCTGAAAAACCTAAGAATGATTTTCAAAGGGGTAATGATCAAAAGTTTCCAACAGCCTTTCAAAAACAAGCAGTACCTCCAAAAACTTTTCAAAGTACTGCTGGACATTCAGCAGTCCCTCCAAGAGAAACTTTTCAAAATACTGCTTACTACAGGAAACCTTTTAATCAAAGAAGAGGATTTGGGAATATGGAGAGGAAGTTATGTTATGTATGCTATAGTCCTGATCACTTGATTAAGCACTGTGACTTTCACTCAGAATACTTAAGTCAGTTTCCAAAGAATAGACCTCCCACCCATAAGTCAAGAGAGACTAGACCAGTTTGGAATCACTCAAATAGGGTCAACCATAGTAACTTCTCAAAAGACTATAGGTACCCTCACCAGAAAAGAATGTTTTCCAAATCACCAGTACCTTCACAATCTGATAAGTCTCAAGAAGTACCTTCACCAAGGACTGATAAGTTTTCACCCACTCATGGTACTGCTCATACTTTTTCACATAGAAAACCTAAGAGATTCAATTCATATAAAAAGTCTTCCACCTCAAGCAGAATACCTAGCTCAGAGAAACCTAAGGTCAAACGAAATTGGGTTATGAAAGAAAGTACTGATGGAGAACAAGAAGTACTTTCATCAGATAAGGGTGAAACAGGGAGTGTTGTTGAAATTGCAACACAGGACATGGGACCAACTCAAATAATCATTGACCATGCCTTTAAAACCAGTGGAGATTACATACTGAAGGAATTCAAGTATGTCACTCCACAAGGGGAACACAAGTCAGTAATGGCTTGGGTTCCTAAAAGAAACTAACCCTTTTCTTTTATGTGCAGGGCAACCCAGAGGAGGAGCTTAAAGATCATATTATTGTTGATAGTGGTTGCTCTGGCAGCATGACAGGGGACAAGGAGATCCTGTCAGACTTTAAGGCATATTATGGAGGAAGAGTTGCATTTGGTAATGATCCTGATGGAGGAAGAATCACTGGCAAAGGAACAATCAAGGCTGGATGTATTGATTTTGAGAATGTTAGATATGTAAAGGAGCTCAAGTTCAACTTATTGTCAGTATCTCAAATTTGTGACAAGAAGTATCCAATTCTGTTTACTGATACAGAATGTCTCATTCTCTCACCTGAGTTCAAATTTGTTGATGATCATTTGGTAACATTGAGAGTACCAAGAACCAATGATGTATACAGTTTAGACTTAAAGAGTCTCAATTCTGCTGGAAGAGCAACATGTTTATTAGCAAAAGCATCATTGGAAGAAGCACATTTGTGGCACAGAAGATTAGGTCATGTTAATTTTAAGAACATCAACAAGTTGGTCAAAGGAAATTTAGTTAAAGGTTTACCTTCCAAAACATTCAAGGCTAATCATTCATGTTTGGCTTGCAAGAAGGGTAAACAACATAAAGCTTCATGTAAGAAGCTTGGGGAAAGAGATATTAGAGAACCTTTGGAGTTGCTACACATGGATCTGTTTGGACCAGTTTCAGTAGAGAGTTTAAACAAAAAGAAGTACTGCTTGGTTGTGACAGATGATTGTAGCAGATTTAGTTGGGTCTTTTTCTTGGGATTTAAAGATGAAACCTTTGATGCTATCCATGACCTGATAGTAGCCCTTGAAAATCAATTAAGACTCAAGGTAAGAGGTATTAGATGTGATAATGGAACAGAATTCAAGAACAAGCATATGGATGAATTCTGTGCCAAGAAAGGGATCAAGAGAGAGTTTAGCATTGCTAGAACACCACAGCAGAATGGTGTTGCAGAAAGAAAGAACAGGACTTTGATAGAAGCAGCTAGAACAATGCTTGCAGATTCCAAATTACCTATTCTCTTTTGGGCTGAAGCCATAAGTACTGCTTGCTATGTGTTGAATAGAGTCTCAGTAACTAAACCTCAGATGAAGACACCTTATGAGCTACTCATGGGAAAGAAACCAAATATACGTTTTCTAAAACCTTTTGGCTGCTCTCTGACTATTTTGAATACCATTGATTCTCTGGGAAAATTTGATGGTAAGTCAGATGAAGGATATTTATTGGGTTATTGTACAAATAGCAAAGGATTTAGAGTTTATAACAGGAATACAAGAAAGGTACAAGATTGTCTTCATGTTGAATTTTTAGAAGATAAGGAAACTCAGAAAGGTAAAGGTCCTGATTGGATGTTTGATCTTGATCTCAAATTCACACCATCTATGAATTATGTCCCTGTTAGAGAAGAGAATCAGGCTAATTCCAAAGAAGATGATTCACAGTACATTGTTCATGGAGTTAATGGTACACCAGAAGAAGTTCCTGACAAAGAACCTGAAGTTGCTATTGAGGACCAAGGTACTGCTCAGCCAACTCATACAGTATCTGATGAAGATCAAGCCATACAAGAAGAGCTTAATAGGATGCTTTTTCAAGAAACTATAGCACAATCCTATGAAGATGAACAAAGGAAGGCTTATGAGGCTGCAAAGAAAAAGAGTAAATTTCAAGATACTGCCCACAGTACTTTAGATCAAAGTACTGCTGATCCTTTTGACAGTACTTCTGGTGTGTTAGAGCAATCAAATTGGAACACTGTTGATAATTCCAATGTTGATGATGATGATTTAGTTGATGCTAACATTCCTGGATTAGAAGAAGTTGATGATGAGCTTAATCCAGAGGGTATTTTCTCCAATGAAGGAATTGATTTTACTAACTTAGAGTCTGCTCTTTCAGTACCACCAACTCCTACATTGAGAGTTCATAAAGCTCATCCTCAAAGTAATATTATTGGATCACCCTCTTCAGGAGTGGTTACAAGGAACAAAGTTAAAGTCCTTTCTAAGCAACATACTGCTTTACTTAGCTTTGTTTACAAACAAAACAGGATGAATCACAAGGATCAACAAACATGCCTGTTTGCTTGCTTTCTATCTCAAGAAGAACCCAAGAAGATAGCTCAAGCTTTAGCTGATGAAAGTTGGGTTGAAGCTATGCAAGAGGAGCTTCTACAATTCAAGCTTCAAGAAGTCTGGGTATTATGTGATCTACCAGATGGCAAAAGAGTCATTGGTACAAGATGGGTTTTTAGAATTAAAAGAGATGAAAGAGGGAATGTTATAAAAAATAAAGCTAGATTGGTTGCACAAGGATATCGCCAAGAAGAAGGAGTGGATTATGATGAAGTATTTGCTCCAGTTGCAAGGATAGAGGCAATAAGGTTATTTCTTGCCTTTGCATCATACATGGGATTTCCTGTCTACCAAATGGATGTGAAAAGTGCTTTCCTTTATGGCACAATTTCTGAGGAAGTTTATGTTAAACAACCTCCTGGTTTTGAAGATCCTGCACATCCAAACAAAGTCTACAAAGTGATCAAGGCACTTTATGGCCTTCATCAAGCTCCCAGAGCTTGGTATGAGAGACTCTCAAATTTTCTATTCCAACATGGTTATAGGAGAGGAGCAATTGATAAGACTTTGTTCATCAAGAGGGATAAGAAAGATATTATGTTAGTCCAAGTATATGTGGATGATATTATATTTGGAGCTACAAAGAAGTCTATGGTAAAAGAATTTGAAGATCTTATGCAGAAGGAGTTTCAAATGAGTTCTATGGGAGAATTAACTTTCTTTTTGGGTCTTCAAGTTAGACAAACAAGAGATGGAATCTTCATTAACCAAGAAAAGTATGTTGCAGACATACTTAAAAGATTTGATCTTCCAAATCTAAGGCCTGCCACCACACCCATTGATAAAAATAAACCTCTAGGCAAGGATGAAGATGGACAAGCTGTGGATGTCAAGCTTTACAGATCTATGATTGGTTGTCTTATGTACTTAACTGCATCCAGACCTGACATCATGTTTGCTGTTTGCTTATGTGCAAGATTTCAGGTTACACCCAAGGTTTCTCATATGTATGCAGTCAAGAGGATTTTTAGATATCTCAAGCATCAACCAAAGTTAGGATTATGGTATCCTAAGGAGTCACCTTTTCACTTAGAAGCCTTTTCAGATAGTGACTATGCAGGGGATAACTATGATAGAAGATCAACCTCAGGAGGATGTCAATATCTTGGTAGAAGATTAGTCTCCTGGCAATGTAAGAAGCAAACCATTGCTGCCACCTCCTCTACTGAAGCAGAATATGTTGCTGCTGCAAGCTGTTGTGGACAAGTTTTGTGGATGCAAAATCAACTCTTGGATTATGGATTCAATTTCAAGAATACTCCTATCAACATTGATAATGAGAGTACCATCTGCATTGTGAAGAATCCTGTTTATCACTCCAAGACTAAGCATATTCAGATTAGGCATCATTTTATTCGGGATTGTTATGAGCACAGGCTTATAAATGTGGTTAAGGTTCACACAGATGATAATGTAGCTGATCTACTCACTAAGGGATTTGATGTTTCAAGATTCAACCACTTAGTTGTGAGCATTGGGATGATTAACTACTAGGCTACGTTTGAGGGGAGGCTTTAGTATTAGTTAGAATACTTTTTATTCAGTTTTAATAAAAGTATTGGTTATTAGTTTAGCCTATATGTTGTATTTGAGGGGAGGCAACATTAGCTATTAGTTAGAACTAAAGCATGAACCTTTTACAAGTTCTTGGTTTTAGTTGGCATATTGATTGTGGATAACATGATGGAACGTACTGCTTTATTGCCTAAAGTACTGCTTCACCAACGTACTGCTTCAACGTACTGCTTACGTGGACGTACTGTTCCAACGGTCATAAATTAGTGGGGCTACGGTTAATTAATTCCTTACGGCGGAGATAATAAGTTAATCCAAACGGTAACTTTATTATTAAGAGTTTGATTTATTTTCATTCTATTTAAAGAAACTCACTCCTATTTTCCCGCCTTTCACCGTACTTAAGATCCCTCATTCGCTTTTACACCACAATCTTTTTATCAAATCACATACTCAAAGCGAATTCTTCTCTACCAAATCATCATGGCTAATCGCCTTACTGTTAGCAAACATAATATGATCGCTAATTTGGACAAGACAAGGGATAATCTTGATTTTCATGCGATCATTGATTTCTTAACTGGGTCTTCCATCAACTACTCTATTTTAGTTGACCCTGATGTTATTGGTCCCTGGATGCAAGAATTTTGGGCTACTGCAACGAAAGAAGATGATTCGTTGATTAGGGCTACGGTTGCTGGACGAGCTATTAGGATTACTGAGGCCACGATTAGGGATGTTTTGATGTTTGATGATGAAGGGGGGGCTGTTCGTTTTGAAAAACAAGTGCTTTGGGACACATTAAGTGCTTTAGGTTATGAAGGCGATCTGACGAAGCTTACTTTTCAAAAGCCTCTGTTTTGTTCTCATTGGAAGTACCTAATTCACATTCTACTTCATTGTTTGAGTCCCAAGAGTACTTCTTTTGATCAATTTGGTCAAAATGTTGCATCTGCATTAGTGGGTTTAGCTACCGATCGAAGATTCAATTTTTCAAGACTCATTCTGGATGGTATGCTTACACATATTAGTAATGGTTCACCATTTTTGATGTATCCAAGGTTTGTTCAGTTGTTTTTGAACAATCAACTTGAGGATGTCCCTAAACCTCAAAATTTTTTACCCACTGTCAAACTTCCATCAAAGGTGTTTACTTTTCTGTCTAAACAAAGTGCAAAGTTTTCTGGAATCAACACACCTTTGACTGCTCATATATTGGGAGTTGCACAAGTTGTAAGAGATGCAGAGCTAGAGCAAGAGCAAGAAGCAAATTCTGAATCAGCAAGCCAAGAGTCTCCTAGAGAAGTTAGTATTCCTCAACCTACTGCTTCTCAACATACTGCTTCTCCACATTCTGTTACTAGGGAAGGTACTGCTCCTATTGACATTCCTACTAATGAGGAGTTAGACCAAGGTATGAATGATCCACCATCTCCTATTGATGATTCTTCCACCAATGTGTCTAAACAATTTGAAGAAGAAGAGGTAGAGTTGGACAATTATGCTTTAACAAGGGAGTTAAAGAGGCTGAAGAAGGAAAGTGAGGCTCAAGCTGCTCAGATAGACAAATTAAAGACTAAGTTTCAGAAATTAAAGAGGTATGTTTGGCCACTAGTTCAACACCATAGATTATGGGTGAAGTCTCAGAAAAGGACTGGTAGGATACCTACAAAGATTTCTAAGAAGAAAAAGTCTAAGAAGCAATCTTCATTCCAAATGGGGAGGAATTTAGAGAATTTGAATGAAGATGATGCTGATTTTGAACAAGATGCTGGATTTATGGATGATACTCAGAGGACACCACCAAAAGATATTTCTCAAGATAATGTTGAAAGGAAAAGTGATGAAACAGAGCAAATAAATTTGGAAGAAGCTACTGTTGAAGTGAGAAGTGGTGATACTGAGGAAATAAACTTAGAAGGAGCTGAAGTTGAAAGAACTGCTCAAGAAAGTACTGCTCAAGGTACTGAGAGACAATTCATTGTTACACCTAGAACCTTAGATTTTGAAGAGGATATTGGTCCTTCAAATCAAGTTCAAGAGGAAGTAGGTCCTTCTAAACCAGCTCAGGAAGAAGATGATATAGCTCAGACTAACAGTGATGATGAAACAATTGCTGATATCATGCTTAATATGTCAAGTCAAAGAGGTATTAGTATTCATGAGATTGAACAACATCATACTTCTTCTCAACCTGCACAAGAGATAGATCCAAAAGATAAAGGCAAAGGGATCTTGATAGAAAAGAAGAAGAAGAAGATGACATTGGCACAGTTAAGACAAATTGAGATTGCCAAAAATGAGGAAGCAGCAAGAATATTACAAGCAGAGATAGATGCTGAAGAATCAAGGAAGAATGTTCAATCAAGAAGGCCAATTAGTAAAGCTAGAGAAAGGAATGATATGATGACTTATTTGAAAGGTCAAGGATACACAGGATTAGTTAGATTGACATATACAGAGATGAAGGATCTGTATGATGCTGTTAGAGAAGCTATTCAAAGAGATGTTGCAGGCATTATTTCTTTTGAAGATGACAAGCCTTAAGATAAAAGAAAGGAAAGAGCTGCTACTAGAAGCTCAAAGAGGAAAAGAGTCACTGATGAACAGCCATCAAAGAAGTTCAAGGAAGCTGTTGAATTAAGAACAGACACAGTTGATGAGCTCAGAAATTATCTTAGAGTTGTTGACTTTGAAAATCCAAAACTGAAAGAAGATTCTGATAAGAAGTCCAAGATATCTACTTTTTCAGTTGTAGAATCTAAAGAAGGAGATTATCTAATCTTTCATAGACAAGATGGAAGTTTTAGAGTGTTTAATTCATTGTGGGATATTCTGCATCTGATTGATAGAGATGATATGCTTCAGTTATATCTCCAAGTGCAAACTTATTTTGAACATATTCCACCACAAGGAGTAGGTTTAGTATTGTTAGGAGATCTCACAACAATCTGGGACACAGAGGAGTCTAAGGACAGTGCTTTGTGGGAAAATCAAGACAACTGGGAGATTAACAGATGGAGATTCTTTGGATCAGTTGGGATACATGTTTTAGAGTTAGAAGATGGCACTATGATTCATATGCTAGCAGAAAAGAGATATCCACTCACAAGAGATCTGATGATCAGAATGCTAGAGCATGGAATGGAAGTGGAACTAGAGGATGAAGTAGCATTGATGGTCATAAAATTATTCATCAAGTGGACTACAGAATCTGAAGATTAGTGCATAACTACTGGTATGGTTTCATTATTATATAAATCTTTTGAAAAATAAAGTACTTTCTTCAAAGTACTGCTGGTCAGACAGTACTTTCACAAAGTACTGCTTGCAGCATAAAACCAGTAAAATCTTTTGGTAAAATTAGTAATTTTTGATAAGTGCAAAAACATTTTGAAGCACAAAGATTAAACAGCAACAAATGGTTTTGAAAGCAACAAGCATGGTGTTAGTACTTGTACTACACAACAAATGGTAATCAACTCACCATGTTTAATAAACAAGAAAGAGTTTGACTCATCATGAGGGTACGGCTCTGATGTGATTATCAAATCCGTTTTTAGTTGGCAATTTACTAAAAAATTGTATGGTTTTCAACTCACCATATCTATATTAGTGAAGAGTTGGCTAGCCCACAAGATAATGGCTTTGTGGTAAAGGCTGTGGAAAACCATTGTATGGTAATTAGTTCACCATGGTAGTGATTGTACTAAAAGAACTAGCTAGTCCAAAAGCAAACGGCTATTTGGTAAAGACTACTCAAATCCGTTGATAGCTGATGATTTGCTAAAAATCATATGGTTATCAATGTACCATGGTTTTTCCTAAATCTAAACATTGGCTACTCCAGAGTTAATGGCTTTGGTAAAGAGACATCAAAATCCATTAAGTTTTCAATGATTCACCTCTCACAGGAGTTAACACACCTGGAAGTGATGAGAATAGTATGAAACTTGTAAGATCTGATGTACATATTGCCAATATGATGCTGAGTTGCTGAGAAGATCTGATGCTGAAAAGAATTGTTGCTGATGAAGATTGAAGATACTATTTGCATTGATGATGACAAAACAATAACGAGTCAAGTTTGAAGAAACAACCTTTCCTTGAAGATAAAGTGTTGAAGTTAAAGACATACAAAGAAACTTGAAATCAAGCTAGTAGAATTCAAGTTAGGGGAGGATTGTTGGGCTATAAAAGTCAAAGTACTGCTATTCAATGAAAGTACTGCTGCTCGTTAAAGGACTGCCATGCAAAATAGTTTAAGGACTAATGTGTAAATCTAGAATATTCGTATTAGATTAGAGTTATAATTAGAATTTACTTGTCGTTCAAGTATTGTAAACCGACTAGGGTTTTCCTTGTGCCTATAAAAGGATCCCTAGGTTGGCATTAGAGATATATGCGTTTTAGAGAGACAAGATATAGTCGATTAGTGATATACGATTATTAGAGTTTAGAGTTTGTTAGTGAATCTGTGTAAGAAAGCAGGTTCAAGGTTTTAAT
Organism: Artemisia tridentata subsp. tridentata; assembly: GCA_021014915.2. Lineage (NCBI taxonomy): Eukaryota > Viridiplantae > Streptophyta > Magnoliopsida > Asterales > Asteraceae > Artemisia > Artemisia tridentata. The sequence goes on along the minus strand of CP139508.1, from coordinate 95,237,486 downwards.
AATATTCAAGTTCGTTTATTAAATTCTTCTTAGCTTTGTTGAAGTAGATTCCGCATACTTAGCAAAGTATATCAGTGTTTCACTATTAATAGGTTTGAATTTATTCAAAGCTGTTAAACCGTAGACAAGCTACAAGTTAGTTTGGTCAGAGTATAATCGATCCAACAGTTCCGTTTGAAAACATATTTACTCCTGAATCTTCATGTGACATATCTTCTTCAGGAGAACACAACACGGCAACATCAGTTCAAAACCCTCAACCTCACGATCATCTCAGAAAACGGACAAATGGTCATCCAATTGACAACATCATTGGCAATCCCTCTCGTCCGGTATCCACACGTAAACAACTTGCCACTGATGCACTGTGGTGCTTCTTCAATTCCGTACTATCCAAAGTCGAACCAAAAGATGCCAAAGAAGCAATGACTAAAGATTGCTGGTTCAATGCTATGCAAGATGAAATCCATGAATTTGATCGACTTGAAGTATGGTAATTGGTGCCTCCTCCAGAGTGTGCAATGATTATTGCTCTAAAGTGGATCTTCAAGGTGAAACTAGATGAGCATGGTGATGTTTTGAAGAACAAGGCACGGTTAGTTGCAAAAGGGTATAGACAAGAAGAGGGCATAGACTTTGAAGAATCATTTGCTCCGGTTGCTAGAATTGAAGCCATTAGAATCTTCCTTGCCAATGCTGCTAGTCGGAATATGATAGTCTACCAGATGGATGTCAAGACAGCCTTCTTGAATGGTGACTTAAAGGAAGAAGTCTATGTAAGTCAACCAGAAGGATTTGTGGACGCTGATCACCCTACTCATGTCTACCGCTTGAAGAAGGCTCTTTATGGCTTGAAGCAGGCACCTAGGGCGTGGTATGATACATTGTCCAAGTTCCTTCTAGAAAATGGGTTCTCCAAGGGTGTTGTTGATCCCACATTATTCACCAGGAAGTCGGGCAAACATCTACTTCACGTTCAGATATATGTAGATGATATTATTTTTGCTTTTTCTGATCCTAGTGAATGTGATAAATTTTCAAAGGAGATGAGTTCTAAGTTCCAGATGTCGATGATGGGACAAATGTCGTTCTTCTTAGGATTACAAGTCTCTCAAAGTCCCGGAGGCATTTTCATTAATCAATCCAAATATGCAAATGAGATCTTGAAGAAGTTTGGATTCGATTCAAGTGAGCCTGTTGACACTCCCATGATCGAAAGATCAAAGCTAGATGAAGACCTTTCGGGGATTCCAGTTGACCAAACAAAGTATAGAAGCATGATTGGATCCTTGATGTATATCACTGCTAGTAGACCAGATCTTCTGTTCGCCGTATGTATGTGTGCTCGGTATAAATCCAAGCCCACCAAAAAGCATCTGGAAGCGGTAAAAAGGGTCTTCAGATATCTTCAAGGCACAGTGCACATGGGTCTCTGGTATCCTAAGGACACGGCAATGGAGTTAACAACTTATGCTGATGCTGATCAGGCGGGGTGTCAAGACACTCGTCGAAATACTTCGGGGGGAGCTCAGTTTTTTGGGGAAAAGTTGGTTAGTTGGTCTTCTAAGAAGCAAATGAGCACTTCCATATCTTCTACAGAGGCCGAGTACATTGCTATGTCTGCTTGCTGTGCACAAATCCTGTGGATGAGATCACAACTTTCAGACTATGGTTTTTCATACAACTAGATTCTTCTATATTGTGACAACAAAAGCGCTATCGCTCTTTGCTGTAACAATGTCCAACACTCCCGGTCGAAACAAATCAACATCAGGCATCACTTCATAAGGGAACAGGTTGAGAAAGGAATAGTGGAGCTATACTTCATGAGGACGGAGTTTCAGTTGGCTGACATCTTCAACAAGGCACTTCCGAGAGAAAGGTTTCAGTTTATTCTCCCACGTCTTGGAATGAAGAGCTTGACACCTGAAACCCTCAAGTGTCTTCAAGAAGAAAAGGAGGAGTAAAGGATTGTCTTCTTATATCCTTGTATATGGTTGTATATATCTTAAAAACAAAAAGAAAATAGAAAAATATAAAACCTATAAAAACCCTAAAAATCAAAAAATCAGAAAATACCAAAAATAGTTTCTCTAGGCATGTCTTCTGTTTATCGATAACATTTACGGACCTAGAAATGTCATTCAATAATGACACGGGTCTTTAAATGAAGCTCGAGCAGAAGTTACACTAACCTGTTAAAACATGTCTAAATGGCTTGCAGTTACTTCATACTGCAACCCGCGCTGTACAATGGGGAAAGCATGTCGCCAAAAAGACAGTTGTTCCTCCAACCGGGTGATGTTCACCTGGGCATGGATTACTTTATATCCATGTTTCTTCGATATGATGTACGTTTCAGTGCATCATTTCTTGTATAAGAAGAGAAGTCTTCTTTACATCAGGCTCTTTATCTTCTATGATTCTTCAAGAGAGTTTTGATGTTACACAAGGTGTTAAATTGAATTAAATTTTCACAAATACTCGATGCTCAATTGAATGACTACAACTCTTTAAATAGAAAACGGGTCATTAATTGAGGGGGAGAGTATTTGTTCAAATTTCTGACACCTTGCAAGCTTTGTGCAACATCAGCAGTGACACTCCTCTCGTGGTTTAACGGGGAGCATAGTATGCTCCATAATCAGAATATATTAAAACCTGACCACATTTTCTCCCAAAATTTCTAACTCATTTAAATCAATTGGGATCACAAATCTCAAATGGTTTGAAATTTTTGATCGGGGGAGAGAATGTGATTTAAATATGAAAATTCTGATAAAATGTGATCTTTTGGAACTCAAGCGTAGGCTCTCCCCGTATGTGCTAAACCTTTTCGTATATCGAGGCACATATTGAGGGGGAGCGGATGATTTATGATGGCAATTGTGGAAGAACAACAAAGACCGACCATTTTATTTAACGTACTGGAGTTATAAGGATGGTAAGGTTAGGTATACGTTCCCACGATCCCGCCAGAACCGGAGGGATCTGCCCAGGGACAATCCACTAGTTAGTATAGAAGTCCTTAGGTATGATTAATAAAAAGGAGAAAAGTGAATAAGGGAAGAGTGCCGACCGAGATGGAGCTAGTACTGGAACAAACCCAACAAGGTGCTAGTAATGAAGTCTCGGTAAGCACTGAAGGGGTTGAAGAATGAAAAAGAAATGTAAAGATAAAGGGTGAAAAGAAAGAAGCCCTCCTTACATCTTAGGTAGAAACCGGGTCAATACATATGCTGCCAGAATCGCGTAGTTGATTGCTGGCATTGAAGACAAAGTATCATGGACCTAGTGATACGCTGCACAACCCTCCCTAGCCACTCAAGGTCCCTCAAAGGATTCTTGTTTCATCTGTCACCGAGATCAATGCATGGCTATCATCTTTCTCACTCCGAGTTAGATGATATTGAAAAGGTGGCAGTCCTCTCCAGCCTCGGATCACTAAATCAAAACGCACAATTGAGTCTAGAGCCCAGAGATCATCCATAAATCTCATTAGGACACACTTCTAATATTCTTGATGTTTCACACAATGTGGAAAGCAAGGAAATATATGTTAAGAGTCCTACGCATTATCCTTGTGGTATTGCCAGAACATCCGAGTGATACGTAAAATATTCACAATGAAGATGGAAACCTTCTAGAGCCAACATCAAACAAGCTCTTGGTAGGTAACATGTGAGATCCTTCATGGATCAAACCTCTGACAACTGGAATGAAACAATGGGGCAATTCACATTTGAATCAAACTTGTTCCAGGAAATGGATTGACGAATGCTTTTTGAAAAACCCTTAAATGTGCTCATCAACTAAATTTCGAGCGCATTGATTGTGAAAATTTTCAAACAAAAGTGTTTATGACAGAAATGTGATTGAATGTATAAAACCCTCGTCGTGTTACATAAAATGTTTATCTAGTAACACGCGAGTGATTTTTTCTAATCAATTTCTCATCAATCAGTGGGTATTCAATTCACTGATTCACTCAACCGTGTTGTCTGCTTTGAGATGTTCCGGTATGAGAACATGCTTGTAAGACGAGTCCAATGTTAGTTCATTGAATGAGTCTTTACAACAAGCTGGAAATTCCTGTCAAGGAGAATCTTCTTTAAAGAGAATTCTACCTGATCACAGGTAGGTCCTCACGGAACCGAAGGTTAATCCAGCCACACCGAACGAATGACAAAGCCATATTCATTCTCCAACTTTACTGCTAACTGTTTTATTTCATATACATATAAAGATGGTGATGGTGGTTCCTGATTCCAGTAAGAGACGTGTCAATCCACACTCCATGCTCACACTCTCAACTCATTATTAAAGACATCATGATAGCTGAAAGACCTACAACACAGCTTCCGCAACTCTGATGACAGATATCATGATCCAAAAAAGTGTGAGCATGCAGTCCTATAGTCACAACGAATCACATGAAGGCAATACTACTACAACGGATGAGCTCAGAGATTTACAGTGGCTGATGATCTCAAAGAAGGCTCCAAGATCACAACTTCCCATAGAGACGAGGATGCAAGATGACTTGAAGAAATATGATGGATGATAACGTCAAAGAATTCTCAAAGATCATCCAATTCAAATGATCAGTCATCTTATACTCACTGCTCAAAGCACAAAGCTCAACAACGCTAAAGAATCAAAGACTACGAGCTATGACGTCACAACCAGAAGAAAGAATGCAAGAATTCAGAACATTATTTCCGGGGTGACCTCCCTTAGGGGGAGATTGTTAGGAATATAAATATTCATCTGAAGACTCGGTCACCCCGATATATCATTAGCATGAAATAGCTCGTAGGAATATTAGTAATATTAGTAATATATTAGTTAGTTTAAATATTTGTGGAGTGGGTCGGGTCTTTACCTTCTGTCAGCTCGCTCCACAGCCCACTCGGGGCATCTAGTGAGTTAACTATAAATACCCCTTCCCAAGTGTGGGAAGGGTTGGAACTTCTCTCATTCTTAATCCAACATATTTCACTTTCTCTCACTACAAGTTCCCAACTTCATCTCTCTTTCTCTCTCTACAAACCGCCGCCCATAATCTCATATATATGTGTCTTTGAATGTTATGAATATGTTACAGATACTCGTAGGGGTTTTTGTCTTGCAGGCTTCGTATGATGTCGTTGCAATCGTCGACCATTGACTTCGCTTCGTTGCTGAAGCATGTTAAGTATAAACTGGCAGTGTCATCTGATATCAGTATTCTTAAGCAATAACTGGCAAAAAAAAAAATATTCGTATAATCTGTTTAGTTTACAGAATATATATATATATATATATATATATATATATATATATATATATATATATATATATAATATATATATATATATATATATATATATATATATATATATAAGGTTGAAAATGTGGAAATCTTTTGTTAATCTGCGATTGGGTTCTGTTTCAGAAAACGATTGCTTGCAATGTGCATGCGGGAAGTTTTCGGATATTTTTTGTTTACACGTGAAGCATTTTCTAAAGAACCAGGGTCTGTTGGTATCGAGCTTGTCAATGATAGCAATGACAGTAAAGCGCACATTCTGCATTTGTATAATTATAAGTAATTTAGAAAATTTTTTCTAGCAATGAATACACTGCAGTAGTTAAATACCTGCTGGTTTTGTGGATTATCTATCAAAAGCTCATTAAGTGTCACCCTGTTTCTTTTTTTTTTTCCTGCTTTGTATCTTGGCAAGGTTGGCGTTGCACATTCACTGTGACAGGCGGGTCTATAAATTGGTCATACCTGCAGAAGTATGTTATATTACTTTAGTATGGTCTATGCTGGTACCTCTGGTAATCTGGCAGGTTATTAGCAACTTACACATTGCAAATTTCAAAAGCCTCTGGTATATTTGGATTGAAATAGTACTTTGTTGCAGCTGTGTTAGAAAGCTGCAGGCCTGACTAAGTTTAAATAAAGGTTAGTACAGCAGTTTGTTAAGGTATACAGTATATGTAGGCTGATGGACATACCACCATAGTTTTTCACCAAACATGAAGTAACGGCTATAACAGCTGGTTTTTAAATGTTTTCATATTCTTTCATGTTGAAAGCCTGTGCTTTGTCATTCCACAATGTAAATCGGACAGTGTGCCCACTGTTTTATATATGAATTGCCTGTCAGTTTAAGTACAAAAAGAAAAATGCTATAAAAAAGTGTATGCCACTTACTCCAGATTTTGGATACCGATATCTATCCAACGAACCATTTCCCCTGTAGTCTTCACTGCTTGTTGGATACCAGTTACATATTGAACACAACCTATATAATCTGTAAAAAAGAGATATACTTAAAAAAAAATTGTCATACGTTCGATAATTATATATAGATCACTACCTGTGAGAAGTCCTTTTTGCATCGACTTTTGAATACAGATCTTTGTATTGCACAAAGTTAAAATAATGTTTAGGGAAGCCGTCGTCGGGTATTGGTTGAATATCTGTGAGAGCTCCAAAGACCAGTGACAGCGAATGTGGTAAGGTTTGCATCCATGTTTTTGCAGGTTGAAAGCCAAAACCAGTTATTTTATATGTTTGGTTGATCTGTAGACTGGCATCAAATTTACTTTTCTCACGAATGTTGATGTTTGCTTGTATAGCTTCTCCCTGGAAATGAAATAAAAAGTTATAAAATGGGTATAAGTTTTTTTTAACTATTTCAAGGGAATATGAATATATGAATGATGTACCTGGCGATCTATCAGCATGCAACAAAATATAACTGGTTTTCCATCTTTGTTTGTAACTGTCCATTTGCGGTATGCTCTTACATAGATGGCTTTGTCTGTGTCTGATGCCTTTAGAGCTGCAAGGCTAACAATTTCTGGTTGTATCATAATTTCCTTTCCTTCAGATTTTGCTGATGCGACAATGCTAGAATCCTCATCCATTTTCCTGCACCATATGTATGATAAGTATATTTGCATTAGAGTAATAGATTGCTACGTTAAGGTGAACATTTATACGAATGAAAATAGGATATGAATGCGTTTATGCAGCAAGAATAATAGGACATGGAAACTAACCAAAATGCGCAACTACTTATTGCAAACACGTAAGGAAACTATAATGCAAATCTAATAGTGGGAAAGGTAATACAACCTGTACTGATTATGGAAGGTATTAAGTTTTGGAAGACTGTCACCTGGCGTTTTAAACAGTAGTGTATATGTGCATCTAAACAGTAAATATAAGTATGAATGACCTGTGCAGATATGACTATGTCTAAAAAAATCCTTGTAGACTATATTTTTAGTTGTATTGACGTTTCTTTCCTCCTGCTGCTTGATGAGAATTTTAAGGCCTTTAGGAGATGTTGATCTCGACAATGCAACATACAATTGTCCATGACCGAATATAGGTTCCGGTAGATATATGCCAATCTAATTGAGCGACTGCCCTTGGCTTTTATTTATTGTCATCGCATAGCACACTTTAACATGGAATTGCTTTCTTTTAAACACAAACGGTAGCTTCTCGTCTTTGTTGATCAATACAATCCTTGGGATGAAAACCTTCTCGGACATTCTGGTGCCTGTGATGATCTTTGCCTGAATAAGTTTGCTGTATACCCGAGTAACAATCATCCTTGTACCGTTACACAACCCGCCACCCAGGTTAAGGTTTCTCAACATCATTATTGGAGCACCTATTTTGAACTTAAGATTATGTGGGGGCATTCCTGTAAACGAAAGGATGTTGAGGTATTCTACAGGATAGAGGAGTTCTGTTGCCCCTCCATTGTTTGTTTTTGGTATGGCTTCGTCAAAACTTCGGTAACTATAGGTCTCACCGTCTAACATGTCGAGAACAGTTGAGTTAATGATGTTGCCAGTTTCGTTCTTTGGACACACTATATCTTTTTCTTGTAATGCTCTTGAAGTTGGCCTTTTGAGTGTTTCATCGTCATATATAAAGCTAATGAGGTCTTGAATAGCTGCATCATTGTCAGGAATACAGTATCTAGCTAGAATACGTATCCACGATGCATTTTCTGGATCACCGTTGTCGGGATCTCTAATAGTGCCATCGCCAACTTGCAGTTGCCATTCAGAAAATGCACGAACAGCTTCTTGTTCTTCAATCGACATTCCTGGTTGCTTAAGCCTCATGTTTTCTTTAAGACGAATGACTTTGAAATGTGGCCATAGGTATGATAGTGTTATGGAAGACGCTTTAATTTCCTGTTTTGAAGCGTTCTTTTTAACAGGTAGCGTTTGCCTGAAATCTTCGCCTAAGATAACTATTTTTTCCCAAAGATATCGTTTGGAGCATTTAGTATGTCTCTGAATGTACGATCAAGCGCTTCAAAACATCTGCGATCGTTCATTGGAGCCTTATCTCATACGATAAGATCTGTTTGTTTGATTAAATCTGCCATATGAGTATTTTTTTTATGTTGCAAACCGAATCGTCTGTCAGATCGAGCGGTATTTTAAACCTTGTGTGAGCCGTTCGTCCTGATGGTAACAGGAGCGAAGCAATACCAGAAGAAGCAACCTCCAGTACTATTTTTCCGTCCGATCTCAGTGTGGAAATTATAGTCTTCCAAACGAAAGTCTTCCCTGTTCCTCCATGACCATGAACAAAGATGAGTTTTTGCTCACGATCACTTATTCCATTAATGACCTGATAAAAAATTATTCGCTGTTCAGGGTTGAGTTGCACCACTAATCTTGCACTTTCACTTCTCAACAATTCGCGGTCGTAGTTTCATTCTTCCATTATGATCCTAGTTGTCAAGATCTGGAGCAGTTGAGGTGGAGGCAATTGCATGCCAAAATTTGTGACAAATTTTCCGTAGAAATTTAGAATAGCCTGGATTTCACACATAAGGCTGCCTTGCAGATCGTCAGCATTTATTTGAATTTCTGGTATGTGCAGCATCTTTGAAAGTATGAGAGGAATGTCTTCAGACATACTATCAGCATGTGATTGGAGCAGCGCTGCTGGACTTGACACGTCAGAAAATATAAGTATTTGACAAAACAGTTTTCGCATTTCAGATGCAGTGGCTGAAAAAGAAGCTTCTTGTAAAGCTATATTCCATTCCTGATCATTCCTAAGAGACCCATTGCTTCGCACGCGTCTCTGTATGTAGAATGAACATGACCATCAATTGTTCGGGTATTGCGAAACGATGTGCAACCTTTTTGGTGACAGAGTAGCATTCGTATGTAAAATGCATCACCATAGCTTGGATGGATATATGCTAGCCGACCAATTGCGTTGGAGCCTGGTCTTCGCCTCCGCTGCCATTATTTCCCATTTTGGTACCACACAAATTCTTTTGGAAAATTTACGTACGTTAAGTGGCGACCATCTGTATTGTAGGTGTTATACCTGAACCATTCGGTTAGTGTTGTTCTTTTGTTGTATTCGTTGTCGACAACTGACTGTAGCGAATCGGCTGCTCTGAAAGTAACAAGTTGTATGTTCTGAAGATGTACTGCGAGTATCTGAACAGGCGGATCTCTGCTATGTATATTAAAACCAAGAATCCTCCAACATGCTTCGTGCGGACCAATATACCTAGCATCCTGGAGGTTTTTAATTTCGTCAATTTGTATCGCACTGCGACTGGTACTTGTTTCACCATCTCCGAGCCTTCTTGAGACTTGAGTAATTATTCGGTCAGTACCTTTGGAAATGTACTTGAAGAGATATTTTATAAGCATCGTCCATTCGCAATACTCAACATTGATGTGTGCATAGAAACGCATACACAATAAACGATTGTGTGGAACAACGCAGCCATTGTCAAGCTCGACATTTTGCCTCATTGTTGTTATGCCAGTATCTCTTCTACGGTAATGAACAAAACCTTTTTTGTCAATAAATGTGGCATCACAAAATGGCTTAGGAAATGATTTACTACACTCGTCTCCGCGCTTCATACACGGTGCTGACTTATTGACCAACTTGCAAGGCCCATGGATCATGAACTCTGAAATAACTCGATTACCTTCAGGATCTGTTGCTGGGTCTGGCAATTCTGCAGATACATATGTATCTATATCTTAATTTCTTTGGACACGCAAACTTTATTTGACCCATAATAATAAATGACAATGTGGCAACCCTCTTTTCTGGAACTTGACTGTATACAAAACTGCGATGAAAGAGTATTAAATTAGACGTTTGCAGAATATAGATTTTTAGTAAATGTATACACATATAGGTAATATAAGCAATACCTGCTTCCACATCACCAAAAGGTCTGTGCTCTCTTAAAATGTTATCAAGTCATGTATCTTTCTCTCAAAAACACGATCAACAACGTCAGGCCTGTCTGCGATTGTCACGTGGGGGAAATTTTGCATGTATTCTTCGATTTCTGGCCAGCCTACGTTGCATGTGAATGTAATAAAGAAGGACGGGTTACCATGAACACAACATATAGCAAGTGCATCTAAATAGTGGCTATACATGTATCGCGGGCCTCCAGTGAAAGACGAAGGAAGTATTGTCCGCGAGCCTGCATCCGAGCCATTCTAGTCGCCCCGTGAGATGGCATCGTACAAACCTGCCATGTAGTCATTCCTTATGTCGTTCTGCTTCTCTCGAATACAGTCTAACCGCGACTGTTCGATGCTGCAATACGCTGTTACAACATACTCCTGAAACAGGCGGCCAATTCTTGTTATTAAATTATACTGATCCTGCCGGTCATGTAGCTGGTATGCATAGTATATTTTAATTGACATCTTCCTTGGAGTGTCAGATGTTTCATTGCTTGTATCAGCTAATGTAAGACCCAAATGGTACCCCTGCTCACTGTAGATAAAAAGGAGTGGGAAATGTAATGACATGTATAAAGGATGTAGTTTGTTAATTCGCTGTGGAGTACCATTGTGTTTCTCAATAATAACATCATAGTCAGTTGCCACTTCCGGACCACCTTCGAATACTATTGCAGCAATTGTATCCCCTGAAGGTAATTCATACTGTCTTGAACCAACAACACCAAAGAGACTGACTTTAAAGTCAGGGATATCAGCCTCTGCCATCTTGTTTCTTGCTGTTCTAAACACTTGCACCAATTCATTGTGATCGTCCAAAAAATGTATCAAGCCTTCCATAATTTCTCTCTGCAGGCCTTCGCCATTTCTACAGAAATCTTCCAAACGATTGGCAAATTCGTTATCTGTGTCGTATATATAAAGCTGTAAAAACTTAGGTTCTTTGCCTGGCTCTGGACACATACTTCCTTTCCAATGGTAAATCTGGCCTAAAATTTTGAAGACATAAGGACCGCGACCAGTGTTAATAGACTTATCGACCTCAGCGCCTAAAGACGTCATTGCAAACATCTGGTTGTAGGCTCTAATATTCTCCATAAAATGCTTTTCAGTGAATAGTTGTTTTATATATTCTGGATAGTCACCGTACGCAGGCAGTTGCACCTGACCCCTGTTGCAACACCCGCGATATTTTGGATGTAGGGGTGAACTATGTGTGATCCTTTCGTCAGGCCAGAAAAGAGCATTGCAATAATCACATTTGTTGTTGCAGTGACCCATATACATGTATGTGGTTGGAGGTCCTGTGTATAGAAGATGAGTTCATTAGAAATTGGAGGAAACACATTAGCTAAATAAGGCGGAAATAAGCAACACTATACAAACCTTGCGTGGCACGCACCCTTCTATTCGGTATGGCATCTGTACGACGTCGCGCACCCAGTGAAGAAGGCAAACGGGCTGCAAGGAAAGTTAAATATTGTTAAGAAAGTGAAAGAGGGCCTTGTCATATGACAACATAAGAATCATTTAAACTGAATAAAGCATGTGAAAAAAAATTTAAGATAAGGAACCATTGTATCAGTATATTTAGTTTAAATGGTGAGAAAAATACTTGGACAAATAGTAAAAACAAAAGAACGTAGCATCAGACCTTGCCGAGTACGTAATGGTCTATTGTTTCTGGTACTCGAAAATGCTTCGGTTGCTGCTGAAAAAGTAAAACACGGTGGAAAAAAACCAAAAAATGTTACTAAAAAACTGAAACAGAGAACGACCATATGATAAAAAGGAGAACTATAAAATTTAACATAAGGAACCATATTTTGAGTATATGGAGTCTAAATAGTTAAAAAGAATGTTTTAACCTCGGCGAATACGGGTGTATTGTTTCTGGTACATGTAGACGGCTCAGTTGTTGTCGAAAAAGGTAAGTTGCCTGTAACAAAAGGCAAAAAAGTTGTTAAAAAACCTAAATAGAATGTTACTATGTCATAATCTAAAAGTTGTTTTAAACGAATGAAAACACGGATATACAAAAAAGAAAAACCGGAACCTTGTAAACAATGGGTTCGTCGATTTACTTGGACACCTGCATGGTCAGTGGCAGACGACGAAGAACATGGATCACCTGTAATGGAGATACATAGATTAAAAATATGCATGCTTCATAGAGTGTGTAATTAAATGCCAATAGATAGTTTACTTGCATCTCCAGTGGCAGCCGATGGAAAACACGTGTTACCTGTAATAGGGATGCATACACTAAAAAATATATATGGCTCCTAAATGATAATGTAATTAAATAATAATAGATAGTTGTAATGTATCAACAAAATTTAGTAAAAATTAGGAAACCTTGCACACGACGTGGTGAGGCACGCGGCAGTGCTTGTATAGTGGCTGCGTTTGCTGGCGAAGGACACACGCCACCTGAAACAAAGCAAATAGATATTGGCAAGTAAGCAAAAGAAGAGGAATGCAACTGCTGATAGAATTAGGTGCATATAAAAGTTGAAATCATGAAAAACTGGAAGAAACACATCAGGTGAATAAGATGTGAAAAAACCAAGAGTATACAAACCTCGGCTGTCATGCGTTCTTCTATTCGGTACCAGATTCGTGTGACGGCGGCCAACTACCGCAGAGGGTGGCAGAAAAATTAATGAAAAGAAGGTTTGTTTTAGTATACGCAGTGCGAACAGTTATAACGATGTACTAACAAATGCTACCAGGGAAAAAAATAATAATAAAAAAGGCGATACAATTAAGAAATAGGAAAGCAATACCAGAAGAAGCAAGGCCTAATACCACGGGGGACATCCAGGCAACTCGGTTGTCGCTGAAGAAACTAAGCGAAACATAAAAAAGGACAAAAATGTTATTAAGAAGGTGAAAGAGTGGCCGACCATATGATAAAGGGCAAATACAAAAAACAATGGCTTTTACAAATGCCACCAACGAAAAAACTGACAAATTAAGCAATAGGAAAGCAATACCAGGAGCAAAAAACGAAAACGCTATTCTGGTATGGGCAGACACCTCGGTTGTTGTAGAAGAAGTTAAATTGGCTATAAAAAAGACAAAAATGTTCTTAAGAAAGTGAAAGAGTGGCTGACCATATGATAAACAACGATGTGCTGACAAATGCCACAAGAAAAAACCGATACAATGAAGAAATAGGATAGCAATACCAGAAGAAGCAAGGCCCAGCACTATTGTGGGACATCCAGGCAACTCGTCTGTTGTTGAGGAAGCCAAACGGAATGTAAGAAAAGACAAAAAAGTCGTTAAGAACGGGAAAGAGTGGCCGACCATATGATAAAGGGCCAATACAAAAAACAATGGCTTTTACAAATGCCACTTACGAAAAAACAGAAATATGAACCAACAGGAAAGCAATACCAGGAGCAGAAAGCGCCAATACTATTCTGGTATGTGCAGACACCTCGGTTGCTGTTGAAGAAGGCAAAGTAACTGTAAGAAAAGACAAAAAATGTTCTGAAGAAAGTGAAAAAGTATCTGAGCATATGATAAACGGTAAATACAAACCTTGGTGAACACGTGCTGATGTATTGTTCCTGGTATACGTAGACGGCTCGGTTGTTGGAGAAGAAGCTAAATGAGCTGTAAAAAAAGACAGTAATGTTGCTAAGAAAGTAAAAGAGTGGCTGATCATATGATAAAGAGCAAATATAGCAGTAGGTAAAAATAACTTTTGTAACATACGAAAGCTTCTCAACCGTAATGTGAATGCATACAAAAAAAATGTATGGTCCATAGATTGTCTAAGTAAACAGTAACAAACAGTTTACCTGCACGCTCAGTCGCAGCAGATGGAGAACATTGGTTACCTGTAATACAGATGCATAGAATAAGAAATATGTATGCTCCATAAATAATGTAGTTAAAGCGCCGCAGTGACAAATGGCATAAAAATAAATAAATAAAATTAAATTAAATAAAATTAAAAAAAAAACTATCATAAAATAAAGAAATAGGAAACTAATACCAGATCCTAAAGCCGTTTTCTTTCTCTTCTGAGTGTAGGTATATGCGTCATTGTATTCAAAAACTTTACGCTTTCCTTTATCGACTGGTGCTGGAGTTATGGGACCAGATGAGTCGATATGAGCCGAATATACTATGTCTGTATATTGGGTAGTGACCATGCTGGTATGGCCTGAAATAACAACAATCATAACAACTCATACTGATACAACCTTTCAAGAGCAATGGCAAAGATCAAAGCAGGAAAAATAAGAAAGGATCAGTATATGTACATATGTTTTTTGTTGGCGAGCAAGGCAACAACCCACTAACATGGTCTTTGTTGTAATCAGCATTCATTGTTTGCTGACTATGACGCACATCATCAGGCACAATTTCAGATGAAAGTATATGAGGTTTCTCCAGTGCCATTTCAGATAATCCATAAACCTGTGATGCTGGCCGTTTTCGTGTGCGGCTTAAGTCTACAGCATCAGTCAAATCTTCTGAAGTTCCTTCCGGGAAATTATGCTGGAAACTTTCGATCGGTTTTCTATTTGGCACACATTCACAACTACGGGGATCCTTAACAACAGAAGATAAACATACACCAGTCTCATCTACATAACTGAGTAACCTCCCACCTAGCACTGGCACATTCTGAGCTGGTGTAGATTCTAAAGACCTAGGAGACGCAACCCTACGCCTAGCCTTATCTTTCGTACGCATACTAATAATACTAAAGAACACAGTTTTTAATGCAATAGGAAATAGTTCGTTTGCTAATAAACTAAAAAGAAAGGCAGTCGTAAAAAAACGGAAGGCGATAGCAGTAGCACTCACATAAAAGTAAACCACCAGTATGATACACAAAGGAATTCCATGCAATTGTTAAAAGGAAACATAAATATAAGCCATTGTCATGATACACATGCAAATGAAATGTGCCTGTAAATGAAAGGATTAACACCATAACAAAGGCCACAAATGTAATAAGCAAGTGCATAGGCATTTCAGTATACCTTTGCAGAAAGTACAAACACCCTTGTCACCTGCACACTGAAAAGCACAGGTGTCAAAACATACACACAACAAAAACCCACAACACATATGTAAAAAAAAAATCATAAAGCACCCACCAATCGCCTCCTTTTTTTTTTTTTTTTTAGTTTGATGACAATGTGTGTAGAGGTCTGATATGCAGAAGCTTCTAATGGCAGGGAAAGTGCATGTGTATATTGTATCGTACCTGAAACACAATCCCAACCATCCAATAATAAAGTTAGGTGGGAAAGTACAACGCAGCCAATACGACGTAGCATTCTAATGTATTAAGCCGAGGAGAATGGGCCAAAGTGCCATAAAAGGCCAACGTTTTTTGGGCTAACGCAAGCCCACAACTTTTTGCTAGCTGCGCTGGCTTGAGCAATTTCGCCAAAGCTACAGTAGAACGACGTCGTAGCCGCTGCTCTATAAGATATATATATATATATATATATATATATATATATATATATATATATATATATATATATATATATATATCTACATAATATATATAACAATAGGCGCATGACGTCATCAAATGTAGTAATGCCCAGTAATGCCATGTCATAATGCCACCTAAGCAAGATTTAATTTAAAATATCGTTTTCTAAATTAAATTGTAAAAATTTATGTTGTAGGATTCGAACCTAGGTCTAGGCATCCACACACAAGCATGTCAACCAGTGGAGCACATGAGTTTTTGTGATTGATAATTGAAAACAATATAGACATGCTTTAATAACTATTGCATTCCTTAATTATAGTTTAGTTTTACAGAATTATAAACATCAACCTAAATATCATTCACGCCTACATTTTTCTCAAACCCTAAATATCATTCATACCTACGTTTTCCTCAAACCCTAATATCATTCATTCATCCTCCAGCATAATGATTGATTATTTTTATAAGGTAATTGTCTGTTACTTTTTATGGTTATCAGTAATTCACTAATTGTATGCATGTAACTTGGCAGATGATTAAGCGGATATCTGATCACCCTTCCATGAGGTTTATACGACCCACCTTCATTATATATATAATTTTGTTCGTTTATGTTTCAGTGATTGTCACAACCAGGTATGTAAACAACATAATCGTCACATATATTGTATATTTGTTGATGTATTTTCTTTTTTGATGTATTTTTTTATGTTTGTAATTTTTTGATGATATTTTTGTTAGCAGGGGGTTGTGAATCCATCAGACGATCATGCAATCATCAAATCAATTGGTCATCTTCTTTGTTTTGGGTTTTTTTTTTTTTTTTTTTTTCATGTGCCTTTTATTTTTTGCAGGTTAGTTTTACACTGTTAATGTTGCATTATAGACTTTCAATACTATCAATGATTGGACTCACAGCCAAAGCAACAATCCATGGTATAAGGAAAATTGGTAACACAATTTTCTCAAATCTTTGTGATCATAATACAATTATTGATTTTTGCAGGTTTCATGTTTTATGTATCCAATCTATTTATGTAAATTTTTCTATGTTTTTCTTTTCTTTCTTTTTTGTGTGCCGAATCTTCAGTTTGAGGGATGGAGGAGAAAATTGCATTCAACAAGTTTTACCTAAATCAATTCAATTATGTAAGTTTAATTCTCAACTTGAGGTTTTTTTAGGGCTTCATTTTATTTTTATTTTTTCTTCTTTTGATTATGGGTTTGAGGAAGAGATGTTAATCCGTTTTGTGTCCAGAAATTTTTATGATGATGAGGTGCATGGTGATTTGAGGAAAAAGAGTAATAAAGATGAAAATTTGAATATCTTCAATTAACATGTAAGTGATTAATTTAGATTTTTTTTTTTTTTTTTTTTTTTTTTTTTTTTTTGATTTTTTATGCAATTAAGTTGATTTCATGACGCGGGTATTGATTAGTTTTTGTCATTAGAAACTGAGTGAACTATAAAGAGGATGATGACTTGCAAGGCGATTTGAGGTACTACTTATAGGGCTCTTTGTGATTGCTTATTTAGGCTGCTTATTCGGTGTTTGGGATTACTTATTAGCATAACTTCTTTTAGGGACTGTTTGAGAAAGTAAAACAAGAATTTACATTGTTGTGCCTTCTGTTAGAAAAGCAGGCATAGGACTAGTCATAAAACAGGTCACGGGTAACTGGTCTACTTTAGATCTTTGATTTGAATTAGGGTTTGGTGATTGTTTTTTAGGGTTTTGGAGAAAAGATGCAGAAAAGGAATATGGAGAGGATGAATTCGATGAAGGATAGGGGCAAGAGGAGTTTGGAAGGTGGTGGTGGTGAAGATGAGCAGCAGCTACTAGAGCAAAAAAGGTCTGCTTTAGCTAGGTAAGGACTAATTTGGTTTTGGTGTGTAGATTGAGATCTGGATTATGTAAAATATATATTTAACTAATTGTGTTGAGTTTATGTGGTTAATTGTGCATTTGTTTTGGTATTGCTTATATTGAGTTGGCTATTTAGGCGTTCGAGGGGCGTTTGTTTAAGCTTATATATGGGCTTATGAGCTTATTTGATTTCGGCTTATATAAGCTTAAACAACACCCCCTCGGTATATAAGATTTTTGTATTTTGAGTGTATGTATTCTCAATTACATGGAACGAGTTGTTTTCGGTATTTGTGATGTATTACTCCTATAGTGTTGGAAATTCTCATGTATGTACAGTTGATTAGTTGATTTGGATTAGGAGGTGATAGTCTTATTAAGCAATAGGTACAACGTTTCATATCTTAGGACTTGGGCTAAGTTTGGATGATAAGGGTAAGAAAACAAGTAATGGATGATAACATAGTGGTTTAAGTGGGATTAAAAGCCTTTTTTTTGCTGTTGACTCTGCTAAAATAGTGAGAAAGAGCATTATAAGGATGGTGTTCAGACTATTTTGGTGCTCTGGGTGCACAGCAGGCAAATGCTATAATTGTTGGTCATTTGTGACCATGATGAAGAAGTAAGTATAGCATGAATGGCTTTAGAAGAAGGTAGAAGGTGACACATCACCATGATATAATTAGAGGGAGGCGTTGCCATACCCAGTTAAGTCTGCAAACACTTACTTCATATATTCTTTCTATCGAGTATTAAATTCTTATTTTAGAGTGTAGTTTCACTTTTCTGAAGAGTTGACGAAGTCAGTAGTGAAGCTCTTTACATAGGTGATCTTGGGCTCATTTTAGTAAGTTATAGGTCCTAGAAAATTTGGAAGATATGCTTCTTTTTTCTTTTCTAGGAGCTGCAAGCCAGATGCTTCTGATATAATAGTGGATCGTTGTGAAAGTGTTTCTCCCATGTTTGCCTGTTTCAGCTTTATCCTTTTGTATTTGCGCTTGGTTTCAGAGTATAGTTTCTCACTTGCAGCTATGGTGAAGTCATGTACAGAATTCGAAATTTGAATTAAAATGACGTATTAGGTCCACCTCTGTCATTGATTAGTAGATAAGCTTATGTCTGCCTAACAGATGCTCAGAATTACAACATGTACTTTGTGCTTGATGCAGGATAGTTATCTATAAATGTGACCTTGAATAAAAATTGTGAGTGTATCACATAGTACAAGTTCCATTTGAAGTAGCTTCAATATTTAGATGTGCAAACATTGATTATTATGGGAGATTCTGCGATTACATTGGTATAAAATGTTCACGTAAACGAAATATCAACATAGTAAAATCCAAATCCCAATATTTTAGATATTCTGGAACCTGTACCAACAAGTAGAGAAAGACTACTAATTGCTGTCATCTCGTGGCTTCAGTTCCTCATGCTTTGTTTTGTATACTAATGCTATAAAATTACTTTTCAAACTGCATATATGTTGGTATGATTTTATGAGGCTTGGGCATAACAAATCTTGTGTGTCTAACTCATGGGAACTGTTCCCATGTGGTAGATAATGAGTGTGTCAAATAAGAAATTAAAATTTATATTATTGCAATTATAGTCTAAATTTAAGCTATTAATAAGCGTATGACCAGGTAGATAATGAGTGTGACCGGTTAGATCTTTTAGGATCATTTCCATTTAAGCTATCATATGCAAATGGGTTGAAGCTGCCCCATTTTGTAAATCTCTAATCTTACATTCATTTTGGCAATGTATTTAGATATGCAGCTGCTTTGAATGATTTGAAGATCTGGGCGATGATGTTGTGCCTCTGGATTCACCCGATAAACTTCCAATAATATACTAACGTGGACTGTTTGGAATCTATCATAATTGGTGTGAGTCGTTCAGCATTTACGATCATATGATCTTCTTCATGCTGATCATCTTTTCTCTGATGTTAAGGTAATGTATCTGCTTCACGTACCAGTAATCAGCTCTTTTTAACGATCATTATACCTTATGGTTGAGCCAGATAGTGAACGTTACTCAATATTCATTAATTTGCACTCCCGCCAGATAAGTGGTTTTGTTGTGATCACTGTGATATGATCCATGGTGCTATTCAAGGCATGGTTGCCAACGCTACAACTGTAATTTCGAGTTCAGTTTTGAACATAAGTAACAAGAAACACACAGAGAAAGCCTAAGATTTCCTCAATAACAACACGTCACATGGATTACTCTACCTATAAAGATATAGTTGTGGTTATTGCAGCCACAAAAGAAAACACGACAACTGATCGTGCACTTTGCTATCAATTGTATCAGACACTAAAGAAAAAAACGACAATTGTTCTTGCATCCCAATCTAAGAGAACCAAACGTGCCAAACAACTTCCCCACAGTGAGTAAAGCTTCCCGAAATTGCTACAGGTAACATATGCATATGAGTTTAACTAATTTAACCATTAACTATAAACTCTTACATGTTATCTATCCAATCTTCTTACTGCACAAAGGTCCGATACTTGATTTTTCTCTTTGTCTCTCTCAGTTAAGTAGTTGTCGTGAGATTGACCAAATAATACTTCACCTATCGAGGAATGCTACTGTGACGAAATTTACTCTTTCCATTGGGGTAGGCGACGGCCATAAGTTATTGCCATCGTTCTTCATGTTGCAGCAATTAGTGATATTAGAACTTCAGAATTGTGCATTTCAACCTCCTTCAGCATTCAAGGGATTTAGTAAGCTTATCAGTTTATCCTTTGACAAAGTCAGCATAACATCAAAAGCTCTTCTGCGTTTTATCTTAAATTGCCCACTGCTAAAGGATTTCACTCTGCTATGGTCCAACAAGAATTACCATTCTCGGAACTGAATATTGGTCGTATATTTATTCGGATATCAACTTGGTTGCATAAATAAAACCATATACTTTATCAATGTTGATTAAACATATAAAAAAGTTTGAGTAACTGCTATGTTAATGGAATGTTGTTTCTATTTTTGGCATACAGATTGAGTGGATGATGTTTGTTATATTGAATGCAGGTTCAATGTTTCACGGATTTTTCCGACTGTGATGGCTGCTGCTATAGTGTGCATTGTTAGTAAAAGAGATTGAGAATGATAACGGTAGTTGTGAAGGTGAGTACTTGTGACTGTTTAAGCATCACAAGAAGTATTAGCAGCAGTTGATACCCATTGATGAACATCCACCATCAGATCCTTCATCATCTCATGATCTCAAAAGTTCTGATAATACAGATTTGAAGTCTTCAGATGCTTATGCTGATCTTGATGATACTTACAACCCTCTTTCCAATATCTCTGTAAGGTATAATTAATGTAATTTATTACAAGATTTGTTTGTTAGTTAATGTTCTTGGCTTGCCCGACACTGGCGGGCAGGTAGTTTATGTTTTGGATCAAGTTTTGGCTCTAGAAGAAGAATTGCTCCTCAGATTAAGCAGCAAGGGCTCAACTACAAACCGAAGATTCTTGGGGTGAGAAAAATTTATCATTTATTGTCCATTTTTGAGTGAGATGCATTAATGTTAAGTTAAATGAGAATGTTGTTCATCTGAATTAGGTGACTCGCCCATTTAGGACAGAAAAAGGCATTCTTCGTAAATGGGTTTCTCGGTTTGATATTTATCCATACCTTGAGAAGTTCACCCAGGTACGCTTCCCTTTATTTTGCTTCGTGTTTGTGCTCATTTGATGGGATATTAATCACTATAACTAAATTATTCAATAGGATGCAAGTGAAAAAATCATTGAAATATTGGAAGGCAAACCAGATCTTATCATTGGAAACTATACGGATGGAAATTTGGCAGCATCTCTTATGGCTAACAAACATGGAACCACATTGGTACCTTCTATGTCCATCGTACTAAAAAAGCTCAATATATCCTAGAAAATCTATATGAATAAATTATCAGACTGATAATACGTTTTTGTGAACTTCCAGGGAACGATTACACATGCTTTAGAGAAGACCAAGTACGAAGATTCGGACATGAAATGGAAGGAACTGGACCCAAAATATCACTTTTCATGTCAATTTACAGCTGATACGATTGCTATGAATTCAGCAGATTTCATCATCACAAGTACTTTCCAAGAGATTGCTGGAAGGTTTGTTATCAAGACGCAACCACATTACTTCTTAATAATTTTTAAACACAAACATGGTTTTGAGTCTTTTTTGATGTTTGATTTCAGTAAAGATAGACCTGGACAGTACGAAAGCCATCAAGCATTTACACTACCGGGGCTATATAGAGTTGTTTCAGGCATAAACGCGTTTGATCCCAAATTCAACATTGCTTCACCAGTAGCTGATCAATCTGTCTACTTCCCATACACTGAAACACATAAGCGGCTAATAAGCATACCTGTTACTTTTTGCGTACCTAAAACTACAATATTTTTCGTTTCTTTTAATTAGTATTTAGTAACATTTTGTATATTTTTTTTATTTCTTTATTATAATCAATCACCCCACACCCATGTAATCTACCAGGTTGAAGTGGTAAGTAGCATGAAAGTAAAGAAACAAGATGCGAGTAACGAAGAAAGGACTTTATCAGCACAAAGTTTGGCAGCATGAACACGGCAATGTACATCAAGAGCGGTTAGATAGGATATCCCGAATGTCTGAGATTGAGGACCTACAGGCACCACGTGAGCCTCCGGTCGCGCCACTTTGTATAAAGGTTTGAATTTTAGTATTTTAACTACTAATTTCGTAATTTATTTTATCTCGGTGTGTCTTATATTCTGATCTTAAATAGGATCCTCGGGATTACTTTGATTCTCAACAAGTTAATGCAAGGAATCAGGAAGCTGGAATCAAACAGATGAAATATAGGCTGAGCACTTCTGAAGCTTATGGTTCTTTAAGGGTGTTCATCTCTGAAAATAGGACCATAGGATTGAATGATCCTATAGTTAGACCCGAAGTAGCTGTCATGGTAAATAGCCAGAATCATAAAAGCAGTTGTGTTTGTAGAAGACAGTATTTAGACATGTTTTTTACTTTTTAGACATGTTATATAATTTTTATGGAAAAACTTCTTTATGATTACCCACCCGCAAACATAATATTATAATTACAACTCATGCGTCAAACTTATAATTCACTTCTCTCTCTAAGAATTTCCCACCCAGTTAATTATAAATAACTTTGTAAAAAAACAATTCACAAGTAAACTAATACCATAAGAAAAAATACCACTCTTTAAAAATAATTTCCCACTAACTGACAATAAAACAAACGTCCTTAAAAATAATTTTAGAATAACTAAAACCATCCAAATTATAATTACAAGTCATGCCAGCCCATCGGGCGGGCTTTGAAGTTCACTTAAAAATACACTTACATAAAATAAAATAAATTCGAAATAAGTAAAACGTATAAGTAACATCAAAATATCGTAACAAAAATAATAAGTTCAAGATTGTATATTTATCTTTTTTTTTATCCGGATAACAATTTTTTAATCATATATAATTGGCTCTATTTTATTGTATTTAATATAACAAACTTAAAACATAATTTATGTTAACTAAAACCATCCAAATTATAATTAAAAGTCATGCCCGCCCTTGGGTGGGCTTTGAAGTCTAGTATATATATATACATATATATATACATATATATATATATATATATATATATATATATATATATATATATATATATATATATATATATATATATGTATGTATGTATATATATAATATATATATATATATATATATATATATATATATATATATATATATATATATATATATAATGTATTTTCTCATTTGTTTACATACCAGATACGAACCAAAAAAAGTACCACAATACTCATCCAACTTTCAAATTTTGACTAACGATCGTTTGTAATTAACTCAAAAAATGCTATCTTTTTCTTTTCTAATTATTTTTTAAATTTTCTTTATATTTAATGTTTTTCGATTTTCTATAAACATTTTTATTCGTTTTTATATACTCTCGTATATGTTTTTATATATATTTTTATACGTTTTTATACACGTTTTTTATATGTTTTTATATACGTTTTAATACGTTTTTATATAAAAATGGATACAAATAGATATAAACATGTATATACGCTTTTATATATACGTTTTTATATACGGTTTTATACACGTTTTTATACAAGTTTTCATCCGTTTTTATATACGTGTTTATATACGTTTACATCCGTTTTTATATAATAACGTATAAAATGTATATAAAAACGGATATAAAAACATGTATAAAAAATACATATATAAAAACGTATAAAAATATATATAAAAACGGTTAAAGTCGTTTTTTAAAACCCTATAAAAGAGTATATAACAACAAATAAAGAAGTTTATAGAAAATCGAAAAACCCTAAATAAAAAGAAAAAATTAAGAATAATTAGAAAAGAAAAAGAAAACATATTTTTGAGTTACTTACAAATGGCCGTTAGTTAAAAGGACTAACAGTGTGAAGAGACGACTCTAAAATGTATAATAATGAAACAAAATTTGAAAGTTGGATTGTTATTGGAGTATTCTTTTGGGTTCGTATTTGATATGTGAACGAATGAAAAAGTACGTTGTTATTACATGCCATTAACCATTTTTTTTAACTTAAGTATAAACGGATTGGTGGCACAAAGAGAAAGCTTATTTGAGGAGTTTCATAATCAAATTATTGTGTTATCTTTTATACTTTGTAGAATGAAATATTGTCTTTTCTTTTATATGGTTTGCCTCATTTCTCTTATTTTACATCATTTTATGTGTTTACACTGTCTACTTCCAATATGCACCCGAATGATAAATCGTTTGAACTTCGAACTATATCAATTAAAAAGTTGGTTGAAAAAGATGATTATATAAACTTTGCCATAAAAATAACATAATAAATCTAAAAAAAAAAAAAAAGATAAGTAATGTGATTATCCACATGTAGTAGCAATGGTGGATGAGGTTTGGGCACTCGCCTCTATCCACAACAATAACAATACAATATGCCTATGGTCGACCAATACGCCTCCTAAAATCCCTTATACCACCAACAATGAGGAGACGCCGTGGACTAATCACAGTGCCACAGATAATGTCACGCCATTTTGTGCCACAATGACGCGCCCATGGTACCTCCATAAGTGGTTAATAGCTCAAATACCCAGGTTTAAAGGTCACAATACCAATCAACGAGGTTCAATAACAATAGGGCATACCGTGAAGGTCTCAATCGATAAAATTGCTTTATCAACTATCACATTGATAAATCTACCAAACTAACAAGTTGATGGTCTATACTTTCGGCAACAACTATAGTAAAAATCGAAAAACATCTTGAACTCTGATGCATGTTTTCCGTACTCGTAGCAAAAGCTAATTCCACATCTGCAATAAATGATGATATCTAGAATTATTGACTCAAATATATTGAGTAAACCTGATTTATGAGTTCAAAAAGTATCTTAAACAAAAAATAAGTATCAGAAATCATTAATCTTAATAAGTGGAGTTTAACAATATGCAGATTTTTAAAATTTGGCTACATGTATGCTTGTTTTGGATATGCATTTCAAGAGTATGTTTTTTGTTAAATAGAATATAAAGATAAAACAAAAGATGATAGTCTCTCATCCCTCTTCTCCTTCCTTGACCACTCTCGTCTAAAGTTCAGTTTTCTCCTTTACCAGATACACTATATCTAATCTCTCTCTTAAAATCACAATAAATCTTATCACCACATTGTAACAAATTCAAACACCGCCTTATAAGAAAATAATTGTCTTAGTTATAACTTTACCTGGTATGTATGTATCCATAATTCCGTTAGAAATATCAAAATGTTTTTTTCTGATCATTGTTTAGGGACAATTGTTAACCTTACGTTATTTAAATTCAAACACATTTAAGTGGTAAGACTCACGATTTTCGTAAATACATAAATTCAAACGCATTTAATCATGTAAATATTAGCAGAAATGGAAACACTTATAACTACATCAAACAAGTTTATCATTATAAATATGTAAAGCTTAATCGTAGTCTTGAAGCATGTACTGTAGTCAACAGAAGGCTAATTGCCTTAAAAAAGAAACCTATTTTGCAGATAAAACAAATTTTGAAGAGAAATTATTACTCAGCAACAAAGAAAATGTACGAGATGAGGGAATGAGGGTGTGAGGGGATAATAATAATATATTAAAAAAAAAAAAAAAAAAAAAAAAAAAGCATAGAGTTATCCATCATCTGAAAAAGCAGCATAGTTCTAGGAATACTCTAATAAGCGATTGTATGATTCATAGAGAAGGAGAACAAACCTGCATCTAACAATATTGTAATCGTCAAGAAGCTCAACACAATGCATACATTTGGGACATCTCTTCTAACCTTTGCTCTCGCAAACAACACCAAAAGTGACATCATTTTGATCCCTTGTTTCCCCGCTCTCTTCACATGTATAACCAGCAAGCACTGAAACCTTGCACATTAAACAAAACGGTTTCTTGCAAGCCGGACGCACACACCTCTTGACATTACGATCACCACACTCATTCAAAATCAATTCTAAACATTCTTTATTAGGGCAATAAACTCCATCGACCCTGACACCGATGATTCACATAATGTATCACACCACTTGTTAAATAGTTTTTATTCAATTTTGGGATGCCACGATAAGGGTTCAAGAGATTATTTGCATGACTTGTGAGGGCATTTGATGTTTGATACATTATCTGCAATTTTCACTTGGATATATGTGATCATACAATCAGTGCAAAATGAATGGACGCATCGATCGCTGTTCTTGAACTTTTAGCTAGATAATGTTTCGGTCTCAAGGCAGATCTCACAAGTTGTATCTTCATCATCTTGCTTCTTTTTCTGAATTGTGTTACCCATTGAATAAATATTAAAAAAAAAAAAAAAAAAAAAAAAAAAAAAAAAGCTGCAAATTAAGTTTTTTTTTTTCTGTTTGTTAGGATTGTATAGTTTTGTTCCGCTAATTTCTAATAGGATAATAACTAAAGATTTTTTATGGATAAGTTTGATTCACATTTCAGATACACGAATTTAAATGCAGTCTTTATCTTTTTTTTTTTTTTTTTTTTTTTTTATTATTATTATTATTATTATTTTAATTTTTGGCAAAATTAGATGATTTCTTGATATGAATTTTGTGTTACACTTAAGGAGGAAAATTCAAATGCATACCCTTTTTTTTGTACATACTATTGGACAAATCTCCACCCTCCATCCTTTTTGATCTAATGGCCAAAATTAATCTAAGATTTAATCAATTAAACCTAATTTACCCCACCTATATAAAGTTCTATTTTATTTATTTTTTCCCGTTCGCTTTTTTTTTCACACACAGTTTGTGTGTGTTTTCTCTCAACCAACTTCCCTCCATAATCAGTTACGCTTTCCCTCCATAATCAGTTTTCACCGAAAAACCGCCGCTACACCATCGTTCGGATCATCATCACCATCACTATTCCAGTCACCATTCCGATCATCATCTCATAATCACCTCCCGATCATTATCATCCTTTTTTATGTCTTCTTTTGATTTGAATGAACCATTTGTTTTCAGAAGCTGGTTTGATGGATATTGTTGCTGTTGATAGTGTTGTTGAATCGTTTGTTAATTATGTGGATCAAGTTGTTTAACATTCCTTGTGATCAAGTTACACACCAAGTGTTTGATAAAATGTGCGAGTGAAAAATATTTGATAATTTTGTTATCTGCTTTTGCAATTTTGCTTATTAATTAAGTTGTTAGTTGAATTTATGTTTTTAACTGCATTTGAATGCTGTTTTTGTGTCTAATTTTGGTTTTGAATTTGCTCTGTAACATACGTTTAGTATCACCAGTGATATTTGAAGTTGATGATTATAAGCTGGTTTAGTATCACCAGTGATATACATTTAGTATCACCAGTGATATTTGAAGTTGATAATTATAAGCTAGTTTAGTATCACCAGTGATGATTATAAGCTGGTTTAGTATCACCAGTGATATACGTTTTGTTGATGATAATTGTGCAGTATCACCAGTGATATGTTTAGCTTTTTTATAAACATGATGATAATTGTGCAGTATCACCAGTGATATGTTTAGCTTTTTTATAAACATGATGATAATTGTGCAGTATCACCAGTGATATTTTTAGCTTTTCATAAACATGATGATAAATATGTTTAGCTTTTCATAAACATGATGATAATTGTGCAGTATCACCAGTGATATGTTTAGCTTTTCATAAACATGATGATAAATGGGCAGTATCACCAGTGATATGTTTAGCTTTTCATAAACATGATGATAAATGTGCAGTATCACCAGTGATATGTTTTTTATAAGCTGTTTTTTGTGTTATCCTTTTGACTATGTGTTTTGTTACCTTCTTTTACAGCTTCTAGTGTTCTTAAAACTCCACAATCTTTTGCTCATCATTGGGTGTTAAGAAGCCTAAAAAAAAGAATGTTAACAATCCTTCAAGAGCTAGTAATAAGGGATATATGAAGGATCGTATTAAGAGTGGGCGTGAGATAGCACTTGAGGAAAATAATAAGAAGAAGAAGGGATGTGGTATTTGTGGGTTTACTGATCACAACAGGCGAACTTGTCCACTGAGGAGTGGAGCAAGCGGAAATGGAGGTGATGGAGCAGGCGGAAGTGGTGGTGATGGAGCAGGCGGAAGTGGTGGTGATGGAGCAGGCGGAAGCGGAGTTGATGGAGCAATTGAAGTATGATTTTTAGTTATTGGTTTATTCTTTTATTTTTGTGACTTTATGGAATATTTGTGACATTTATCACTTGTGATAAATCATTAAAGTGTTTAAATAGTTTTTATCATTTTTTTTTTATGAATTTTTTGTTGATTAGAATGATTGAATTTCTGTGTATCCCTTGTGATACTTTTTCTGGATTTATTAGTTTATAGCATCTCAAGTGTTTATTTGAGTTTTATTTGATTTTTAAGCTTATCAATTGCTCCTTTTGATGCATACCTTTTTTAAGCTTATCAATTGCTCCTATAGGTATCAATTGAACCTTTTGATGGGCTAAGTTTTTATTTCTTTAATAGTCCAATAATTAAATATAATTTGGGCTTAGTGACTGGCCCAAAGAGTTTCTGCTTAGAGACTTGCCCAAAGATATTTTAGTTATCACCAGTGATACTAAATATGATGTATCACCAGTGATACATTCAAAATCACACACTGGTTTATATAATTCAAAGGCATTTAAAACCATAAAGAATAAACTTCTCATTTGTACATTCATTGCATCAAACTTTGTATATTGTAAATATGCAAGCTGTTTCATCAACCTTTTATCAGATATGACATAAATAGAAAAAATTCATATGAGGTATCACTGGTGATATCACATTCATATGAGGTATCACTGGTGATAGTATCTCCTGGTATTCTAAAAGCAAAGAACATGTAAAAAAAAAAAAAAAAAAAAAAAAATTGCATGTATATTTAAAACCATAAATAATAAACTGCATCTGTCTTCATTTCCCAAAATCCAGATGAAAGATAATACAAAGATACCATCGTTTTTTTTTTTTTTTTTTTTTTTTTTTTTTTTTTTTTTTTTTTTTTTTTTTTTTTTTGGCATAGCTATCAGCTAATCCTAGATACATTCAGATTCCGCAAAATCCAGAACAAAATATAGCACAATATCCACCACCAGGGAATGTGGTTCAGGACCTAATAGAGCCTCCCGTCATTCTTAGGTAACCCCAAACATAAACATAAATTGTCTTTGAAAATAAATTGTCTTTGGAAAAGCATGGAAGTCAACTAATTCTTTTCTTCTGCTGCCCTTTTCTTCATAGCTGCTTCAACCATAATCTTCATCTTTTCTTTATCACTGTTTTCTTCACCAAACTAACCGCTTAAAGCTGTTATCGAGCCCAGATCCGCTTAAAGCTGTTAAGAGAATGTATGCAATTTTTTTGTTTAAAGATTTATTAACATAAACTAACCGCTTAAAGCTGTTATCGAGCCCAGATCCGCAAAAGTATCAGAATCTACGTTTTTTCAAAAAGCACAAAATTAGTCTCTCATCATATATACTAGTTATCAGTACAAGTGCTCATCTACAACTGTTTTATCACTAGTGATAACCTACCAAAAACTGAATAAGACATCTACAACTGTTTTATCACGGGTGATAACCTACCAAAAACTGAATAAGACATCTACAACTGATTTATCACTGGTGATAATCTACCAAAATCTGAATAAGACATCTACAACTGTTTTATCTCTGGTGATAATCTACCAAAATCTGAATAAGACATCTACGACTGTTTTATCTCTGCTTTATGTGATTTGCACGGTTAAGTCAAATACAAATATCACTAGCGATAATACACATATACAGTTCAACTTCAAATATCACTAGTGATACACACGTATGATACTTTTCACTCACACATTTCATCAAACACTTGATGTGCATCTATGTATACAAAGTTTTTTACTCAGAAACTTAACCAAATGTAAACACTAAAAAACACAACCAATAAAACATCTAAATAATTAGTTGGAAGCATCGTACCTTGTTCTGGACATTAAATAGGTTCATTTTGAACCGGTTTTTTTGGGGGATCTGCTTGCGCAATTGATGATTCTTTCATTTTTGTGATTTTTTGATGATTTTAACGGTAAAAATTGGATGATTTTGAGTTTTGTTATAGTTTTTTAATGGCGTTAGAGAGTGAAAGTGCAATTTTTTTGATATCAATTGTTCTGGAAAGTGAGAGGTCAGGGGGTGGGTTGGTGGGGTAAGTTTGGGGAATTGGCAAATTAAAGTGGTCCCTCCGTGTTTTTTATTCTTAAATCTTGTCTCTTTGATCCGACGGTCACGATCCGTCCTTTGGTATGTACCACTTTTTGGGTATCTAAAATAAAGCGCCTCTACACTTAAGATAGGAAAAGAGTATTTTATATCTAAACTTTTGACCACACTTTGACCACCACAAACTATACGCAATGTAGTGACTAAAACTGAACCTTGACCAATGACTAATGAGCTTGCTTTGACTTGAAAGTAGATCTTTAACTTGCTTTGCAGTCGTGAAAGTTGAAATCCAAACAAACTTGTGAGAAAGAAACTAATTGCTTGACAACCATTTCAAACAAAATAAGACCGCCAAAGAACCATTGAGCAACCATCATCAAAAGAGATTGACCATGACTATGTTAGACAGGTTATGTTAGTCGGGCCAAGCCCGCTTGTGGGTTTATTAGGTCTTCTAAGGTTTAGGTCTCTTCTAATGAATGATGACTACCCCATGAAGAACCTTGAGTAACTTGCATGAGTACCCAGCTTCATGACCAAACTTACTCGGAAATCAGAAATGGTAAATTGAACCGACCTCGAAACCTGTTCAAGACTAACACTATATATGTAGCTTTGACCATGAACAAGGGCGAACACAGCAAAAGACTTCAAGACACCATCCTGCATAGCATGAAACATAACACATTACAACTTAATTACCTACAAAAAGTTCGGTGATTTATTGAAGCCTTGAGTGAAGAACCACAAAATTGACAAACGATGACGATGAACTACATCTTTTGTGTTGGGCGTTGGCTAAACGAGAGTACGTGTCTGTAGAATAGATAGTGCTTCGAAAAATCGCAAAAAAGGTCATAGAGGTCAAATATATGAGGAAAAGTAGCTGATAGCGAATTGTAAACTTGGGGGCTATTGAAGAAGCCAAAAACACTGTTACAAAATGAAGATCTTGACTAGAAAACACATTTCTTCTATACGTTTTCAAGATGATTTTCATTACCACTATAGACTTCTTTACAGATGCCACATTTAAAAATAGACAGAGGCGTAGAATCACTGCAGTAAAAACATTAAATTTCGAATGTAAGATATACAGGCGGTTGAAAAATACAGATAATCATGTCAACTAACTTAAAAAGCAGAACTTACACCGAAAAAACTAGATCACCATTCCATATTAACAGGTCATAGCAGATGGGGCAAACTTGTGTTTTCTTCTTTGCCTCATTTTCATTCAAATCAGCTCCCTGCGTACAAAGTACACAAGTTTTAAAATGAGACCTGTTTTTTTTTTTTTTTTTTTTTTTTTTTATTTATTAGACCTGTTTTATTTTTTTTAATGTATTCGTTTTCAAATTCCATCATTTCTAAAGCGAGTGTGGTGATTGTCTGCTAGCATTAGAAAAATATCAAAATTAACTATTAACATGATAAATATAGGATAAAAACATAATGCTGTAATAGCCATGTGCGACTAGAGGTGTGCAAAGATCATTCCACACCAACAAAACTGAACAGTTACCGGATATATGCGACCTAGTTGTCGATCTTGTGCTTTTAAATTTTGGTTCATATTCCTGATATTTTCCATAATTCTTTAAGTTTCAGACTTGAAACAAAATCGGTTTTATATTTTTACTTTTGTAACTATAAAAACCTAACTTTTTGTTTACCGTTGGTTTTAGGAACTAGCTAATTAAATCGGCCCAGTTTTTTAGATTGCATTATCATAAATCCCCCGGTCTGTTGAATGTATGGTCAGGAAAGTATACCTCCGTATACCAGCTCTTCTTTCTTCTTTTCGAAGCGGATAGAGAACGCCTGATATAAATGTAACTTTCTCAAAGAAATCAAATTCTCTGCGGAAAATGTCACGAGCTTTGGGTGTGAAACCATCAATGATCCGTTGTCTAACAAGAGGGAGTAGAGCCAGAAATGCTGTTGTCTGAAAGAAAAAAAAAAAGGGACAGAAAATGGGTAGTGAAACCATACTCCATATGAACAAAGGACAAACCATATCCGCATGATTCAAAAAGTGTAATCAAGAACACGCTAAATTCATACTAGTTTTATCAATCATGTTCTTTTTTTGTACAAAGGACAGAATATCCGATGGATAAAAGGCTGTACCTTTGCTGAGACTGGTTCTTTCCCTTGTTCTGGTGCACAGTTCTCACCCTGCGATCAATCAAGTCAAGTTATTACATAAAAGTTTAAACCTATTCATTTATTTTTAATGTAATATATCATAAACCAAGGTAAAAATGTGCCGACCTGTAAATGCCAAATGAGAATATGAGCAAACACGTCACTCCTTTGAGCAGCTCTAATCAGGTACCCTTCAACTAATTTCTGTGGAAATGATCATTAGTAATTGTACAGTAGGGACATTCCAGCAATTAGGTCAGGTAGGTGGTACAGTAAATCGACTTAAAGTCGCTTTGTGGTACTGAAACTATAACATTAAGCTTGGGCCATAGCCCAACTCGTTAAAAACTATAACATTAAATCGACTTTGAAATAATTCGTTCCGAACACACGAGATGTGATCGTCACCGTTCAAATGGTCGTTAAAATCATTATCATCTCATGCTTTAAAACACTCGACTAGTATTTGCTTCGTTACATGTCATAAAAATGTAATAACTTGATATATATATATATATATATATATATATATATATATATATATATATATATATATATATATATATATATATATATATATATATATATATATACTAGACTTCAAAGCCCGCCCAATGGTCGGGCATGACTTGTAATTTTAGACTGGATGATTGTAATCAATTTTAAATTATGCCTTAATTTCGTTACATTTAACATAATAAAATATAACTACTTTTATACAAAAGCAATAGAACGCGCACTGCCGTTAGATTGTTTTTTATTGTCAATATTTTCCTCTTTCATATTCGCACACAATAGTCATTTACATGTTAACACATTAAATAACATTGCTTATACATTTTGATGTGAGCAAGTTATTTTATTCCATCATTTTCAAGAGAATAACTATTATTATTAAATTTAATAGACAAAAATATTTAAAAAATAAAAATAAAAAATGCGTGTCTGGATAAAGAAAACGTGAGTCTACATTATTGATCTTATATTTTGAGTTACCAATTGCATTCATGTATTGTATTATGCAAGTATATTTTGATGTAAATAATATGATGGAATTTTATTTTTATTTTTATTAGTATTATTTTATGACATGAAATTCTGATTGTAAATTATTAAAAGAAACATCTTTGTAGAACATGCAAGTTGTGTAGGATACTCATTAATAGGCTATTCATATAGGCTTGCTATCTTATCAGTTATAATTACTCATAACTGCTATTCACACAAAGTATCATCACATTATCGAAAACACCAACATCTCACTGCTCAAATTATTTTTGCCCAGATCAACAAAAGGTGAACTACATATTCTTGATCTAATAGTTTTGTTCATGTTTTGCTAACCTTTGTTACCTGATTTTCGTATTGAAAGGATGAAATCTTGAATATTTTGATTGACTAATTGTATTATATTTATCTGTATATTTAAGCTAATATCTTGCAATCGCATGTTTTGTTTTTTGTGTTTAATTGTATGTTATAATTAACTTAAGTAATTATTTTATGTGTAATTTTAGGGATGAAATCTCGTTTATTAGAGCACCTTGAACACTGACAGTATGATGTTCCGTTACATCAGTAACAATGGCAGTACCATGTTCTGTCCCATCAGAGTTTAAATGAATCTGATTTTTAACCTTCAACACTGGCAGTATCATGTCCTATTACATCATTGACACTGACAGTACCATGTTCCGTCCTACCAGAGTTTAAATGGATTTGATTTTTTATTAGTTTGGTTTGTATTTGTTTGTTGATTAGTTGGAGTGTTTTGCTGATATTTGATTTATGTATTAGAATATAGATTTGCATTCTAATAATATTTGAGTGCGAGTTTAAACTTATCATCTTAGATACGATATTTTGATGTTACTGATACACTTTATTTATTAATGAACTACATCCTTGAACTGTATTACCTACTGATTCCATTTTTTTTGGTTCAGCTAAATATAAATAAATAGACGTAGTAACGATGATGGATGTATGGTGACCAATCGAAGCTATTATCAATTTCGCATGGTCGTCGTATATCCATCATTGATACTTTGCCGATATTTCTGAGGTACACACTCACCTATTGCTTTTTCTACCACTAATTCTGCAAAGGTGCGTGCAATATATCAATACAATGCATACTGCTTGCATCAGGTATCTTTCTACTTACTTACACCAACCACCAAATTCAACGTATACACACCAAAACTCACATATGTCGGCATCATTTGCTCCTTTCTTGTTCACATGAATATGAAGCACTTTATCTTATTTCATGCGAGCAAATATGCTTGAGGAAAGAGATATTTTACAAAATGCTTCATGTTCATGTGAAGAAGAACCGAGTGGATCAGAAGCAAGGAAATGTAAAGGAATCGAGACAAAGTACGAAGGTAACTGAAGTATGTCTTGAGTTACTGTGGACGAAGGTAATTTTTATTTGTTTTGAAACATCTTAATTGTTGGTAATTGGGGGGTTTTAGTTAGATCATGGCTTAAAAATGCCACTGTGTTGTTTAATGTTGCTTAAATGTAGTAGTAGGTTTAACAACCATTCCTCATGCTTATTATGGAAAATTTTGTTCTGGAAAATGAATGCGTCATTTTTTGAAACAGGTTATGTACTGTTATATTTTGTGTTGATATTATTATGATACTTGAGTGGAACTATACATGTCTAATTCATAAGCTGTAAGTAAAAACACAAATTTAATGTGATTCAAAGGTCGAAATACCTTTTAAATTCGAAACAATGCTTCTTTATACACAACATTTGTCGTTGATTTTGTGTATTTCCCATCCTCGTCACAACAAAGGACTTTCAAACCTTTCTTGTTCTTCACTCGAGACACTGCTACATAAAGCTGGCCGTGCGAGAAAACAGGACGCTGGGGAAATAGTCCTACATGTGTCAACGTTTGGCCTTGGCTTTTATTAATTGTCATTGCGAAGCACGATGATACCGGGAATTGTCTTCGATTAAATTTAAAAGGCATTTTGGTATCCGAAGGACTTAAAACCATATGTGGTATAGCGCAAACAGTACCAACACTTCCGCCTGATATTATTTTAGCCTCAATTATATTAGTACCAAGCCTTCGAACTTGGAGCCTGGTTCCATTGCACAATCCAGCTATTTGATCAATGTTTCGCATGCACATAACAGGTGTACCTATTTTCAGTGTCAATGAATGACGTGGAAGTCCAGATATTTTAATGCTGTTGAGAAAGTCACATGTGTATAAGTCCGGATTGAAAGTGGAGTCTTCATCAACAATACCAATTGAATCAGAACTTAGGTATGTTTTTTGATCTCCTTCAAGTAGCGTAAGCATCCTGTCATTGATCATATCCACAAGCTCATGTGTAGGCGCCAGTATGGCCCTTTCCTGGAAAAAGGTCGGGTTATAGAGGTTTTTGACCACATCCGGGTAAGTCTCTTCTATTATTGCACCAACATGATCTTCGGAGTCAGGAATCAACATATCGTCCGTGAATTCAACGTTTGCCTCTCCATCGTTTTTACCTCCGATCGTTCCATTGCCAATTGATAATATCCAGTCCGCAAAGTCTTGTATTTCTTTACGTTCGGATTGATTTGTACCTGTTCCAAGTCTCATGTTGATAGTCAAGCGTAACACTGTACAATGGTCCCAAAGATACGAAGAATTTATTTCCGAGTGTACAACATTGTGTCTTGAACCACTTGTGATGACCGGAAGAATTTGTCGAAAGTCACCCCCAAACAAAACTACTTTTCCTCCGAATATTTGATCCATTGGGGTTGAATGATGTGTCCTACATATGTCTCTCAGTGTCCTATCGAACGCTTCGTAGCAATGTCTATGTGTCATTGGAGCTTCATCCCATATGATTAGTTTGCACTCCCTTATCAACTCGGCCAGTTCACTATCTGCTGGGATATGGCACATAGAATCATCGACCACATTGATGGGAATTGCAAATCGAGAATGCGCCATTCTCCCTCCTTCCAATAAAAGTGCGGCTATACCACTTGACGCGACATTTAATACTATATAGCCTTGTGATCTGATTGCAGCGGATAATGTTTTGTAAAGATAAGTTTTACCCGTGCCTCCATATCCATATACAAAGAACATACCACCCGTTTGGCCATTAACAGCATCCATTAAAGTATTATATATTTTTTTTTTGCTCGACGGTCAACGTACCAAAGAGTTTATTGTGTTGTTCTCGTAATTCTTCTGGGTTGTATCTTAACTCGTCTGCTATCAGTCTGTTGTAATTCGCCATAGAAAACATTTCGTTTGGGAAAGGCATGTTTGGGATACTCCTTAAACTTTTATTATTACAAAGAAGCATGTGCTCAATATATGTAAGGCATATATTCTTTCTTTGTTCGTCCGAAAGTTCCAAATCTGCAAAAATAAATTTTATTTTTTTTTAGTTTCATTTTATAAAACATTTACATAAAATATAGCATGTACAATATTTAAAGTAAATTTTGCTATAGGCATTTATCCATGTTGCTGTACACTATATATGGTATATATATCAAATGCATGTTTAATATCTTAGAAGTGTTTTATAGGTTATCATTGTGGCTATTTAGTTTATTGTTTTGACTATCATCTTTAACGATTTTTTCATTTTCTGAGACATGGCTTATCAGTTTTTGATGAAGGTTGATTACTGTTATCGGAAAAATCAGGTGTGTAATAATTTGTGGTTATTGTGTACATAGTAGAATGCTTAATTTGATTCTGTGCTTTGTTTTTCCAATATTTGTTAATACATAAATCTAATTGTATTATGGTTATGTTGTAGACACTCCCTGAATGGTTTCATGAATGTCAAGAATGTTATGGACGACAAAGCTATGTTGTATATGGGGAAAATGAAGCCAAGATTCCAATGTTTCATGTTTGCTGATGCTGCTTTTGCTATGTTTTTCTGGGTACATAAACTTTTAATTTGGTTATGGCAACCAT
The DNA here is from genome assembly GCA_021014915.2 of Artemisia tridentata subsp. tridentata. Taxonomy (NCBI): domain Eukaryota; kingdom Viridiplantae; phylum Streptophyta; class Magnoliopsida; order Asterales; family Asteraceae; genus Artemisia; species Artemisia tridentata. The sequence goes on along the minus strand of CP139508.1, from coordinate 95,199,892 downwards.
ATGTTATGATAAGTATTTGTTGCGTAATGTGGACACGGTAGTGGTAGTTTCCTTTGGTTATGGATATAATATGTAGGCTTATAGACAGAGTTTGTGGTCTAATATAATGTCCTGCTTATTAGTAGTTATGTTGAATTACATTGTTTTTAGATAACAAATACTGAGCGTATTTTTTATAAATCATGGAGATATGTTGTTTCCAATTTAATGTTTTACATTAAAAAAATCATACCTGGATCATTCATTTTTATTCGTTCTGCATGTAACACGTCAGTAGCCATTACTTCCCATGTTTTTTCATAAACAAACTCTGGTCGAGACATGCAATCTGTCAAGATTAGTATGACATAAAACTTACGCAGGTAGTTTCCGGACCCCCATAGACTGGCTTCTAACAACCCATCAATATATTCTTTGTCATTTTCCAATAGACCCCGCGCTTGGCAAGCCTCCTTGTAGGTATTGTACGTAACATTTTCGAATTTTCTAAAGTCAACCCAATCTTGTGCGCTTGGGACTTTGTTAATCAAGACTCGTAAATAGAACAGCTCCCCGGTTGACGGCGACACGTGATGTACGCGTCCAATGCATGTGCCTTTCTGTCTTTTTACCCAAATCTTCTCTTCTTGTTTCCATACATAGTGTTGTGGAAACTCGTGGCAAAGTAGGCTTCTCGCTTCTTGATCCGTCCTATTTGTTTTCATCCATTGGACAAATTTCGTATCATTTACGGATGCTTTATCCAAAGTACAGTCAATGCTTTCTGAAGCATCAAATATAACCGACTGTTCGCCTTCCAAATGAAACGGCAAGCGTTCAACGGGAGGAAATCTGTAGTGGATGTCAAATTTGTAAATCCTCCATGCCGCCTTACACGCTGAAAGATAGCGACAATCGTAATAGTCCTTGACTTCATCTACATCTTGGTCTTCTATGGCCGCCGTGGCCCTATCTGGACCCTTGTTTATATACTTGAAAAGATATTTTATGGACGCCGCCTGATTGCACCACTCCACATTAATATGTGATTGGTAGCGTCTCAACAACGCTGGATTGTAAGGTACCACGTATCCGTTGGGTAATTCTGACCCGCTCTTTGTTACTGTACATCCATCGTTCCTCCTTTTATAAAGTGCGTATCCACTGTCATCTATGACTGTCGAATCGTTAAATTCCTTAGGGAATCTCTTTGTGCACTTGTTTTTTACGGTACAGGGGCAAGTTGGCCGTTGGGGGCCACATGGCCCATGCATCATATGATCAGTAACAATTTCATACAGTTCCGGGTCTTCATTTTTATCCGGTATCTCCGCTGAAATAAATCGATCAATTTGGCTTGTTGTCTTGATTTTATCTTTTTCTTCCAAGAAAAGCAGTATATGAGCATGTGGTAGACCTCTTTTCTGGAACTCAACGGTATAAACAGCAGCATCAAGATGATAATGTTAAGTAATGTATATAATCAATGATAATTGACGCAGTTACTCTACATTTTTCTAATAGAAATATGATAATACCTGCTTTTAAATGTCCAAAAAAATGGCGGTCTTTAAAATCTCTCATTAGACTGTCCAACTTTTGTTTAAATACCCTGGTTATTGCATCAGGCCTGTCCTCAGACTTCAACCCCTTATCTGCGACAAACCGTGCAATTTCTGGCCAATTTAGATTGCATGTGAATGTGATAAACAGGTCAGGATATCCGTAAACCTTGCATATTGTCATTGCATCTAAATAGTTTTGCATCATATATCTTGGGCTCCCAGTAAATGACGATGGTAATATAACCTTTTTCCCACGTAATGTCACACTAGAATCTTCTTGCTCTGCCAATTTTGCAAGTTTAGAATATGTTTCACTCCTCAAATCCTTCTGTTGATTTTTAACAAACGACATCCTTTCAGATTCTATCATAGTGTAAGCGTCAACAATAAATTGTTGGCATAGCCTCCTTGCATTGAGTATCATCGAGAAAACTCCTGCCCTTTCTTGTAGCCGATATGCAAAATACTCCCTCATTGTTACGCGAGTTTTTTTGTTTGTTGGTGTGTAATCAGTAACGCCTACATGATATATGTCTGTCCAGTAACCATCCTCTGCATATGGGAACAACAATGGGTATTGTAATGCCAGATATGACGGGTGCAATTCACTAATTCTTCTAAGCCCTCCTTCTTGTAAGTGTAAAATAATGTCTCTTTTGTGTGCTGTCGCGTCAAAGTCCTCAACTATGAGTCCTCCAATTTCATCAGCTGTGGGTAGGTTATAATTTCTACCATCTCGTTCTCGTGTACCGATAAGGCGTAATTTGAATTTGTTTTCGTCACTTTTCCTGACTAATCGTTCCCCGGCCATTCTGAACTGACCAACTAATGGATTGATGGTATCCAGCATGTCGCGTAAATCTATAGTCAATTGGTGGTCTATGTTATAGTTGGTCGATGTCGATGTGCTGTCGATTGTACTGCATGAAATGAATATAGTTATATTAGTATGCTGTCGTTTATGCAAGTAATATATAAACAACATGTACAAAATGACAAAATAATCAACGTTGTCATACCTGACACAATTAATTCTATTCTGTATTTCATTTTTTGAGTCGTAAATATATAACTGTGCAAAAATAGGAGGTTTGTTGCCCTCTGGTAACAGACTCCCCATTCTATGATAATTTTCACCTTGTATCCTGTAACAATATGCTCCATATCCTTGATTAACAGATGTGTCCTGTCTTGCACCCATGGATGTGAATGAAAACATCGAATTGTATCGTCTGATATTATCAACAAAATCCTTGCTTTTTGGATGTTCACCATCCATAAGCTGTCTCAACAATTCAGGTGGATTCTTAACTTCATTTCCTAATTTCACTTTTCCTTTTCCACAACATATAGAGTAAGTATCTTCGTTTGAAGACGTCGATCCTACCATAGCCTCAGCATGCCACAGTAATGCATCGCACGATTGACATGTGTAAATAGGATCTCCATGGTCAAAATAATCTGTAAATGTATAATGAATTAAATTAATTATTATTTAAAAAAAATGAAAAAATAAATAAAATAAAACTTATATATTTTTTGGTACTGAATGGTGTTGGATAGTTTCAGTTAATTAAATGACCTGTTTCGTTTGGGTATATCGGTGGTCGGCCTATGCATTCAGATGTTTTTTTTTTTATTTGAGAAGGCATGCGAGTTGGCCGTAGACTGAGATCATTAGTATCTGTGTCAAATTGCATCATGAATGTTAGTTGAAACTACAAAACATGATATTTACATGCTGAATTATATTACAATGATAATTATTTGATAACGTTAATGCAAATTCAATTTACAGCAGATCCTCATGATATCAACATACGGCCAACTCACACGCTTTCACAGCCCAAAACAACATCAGGCACATAAACCACAAAAAGACCAAGGGGAGGTCCATTCAAAGACTGAACCAAAACATATAACATAATTATTATTCCGTCAACAAATAATTAACAAATATTTTGTATCGTTGTCTTTTTATTTTTCACATCTGGTACGCATGTTGCTGGCATATGCGTTAAGATGTTGTTGACATTGTTTGAAAAAGGCGCGCATGTTGGCCGTGTGCTGAAACTATTGGTACCTGTCGTAAATTGAAGTTGCGTTAACACAATAAAATATTTGTCATCGAACATAGACAGAGTATATAAATATAATGCTGTGTAGTTGTAACTAACTGAATTACCCATTGCGATTGGATATATTGGTGGCCGTCCTCTGCTTACATTTGTTTGTTGCGCCTTTCGTTTTGGTTTTCCTCTTGGTCGAATTGCTAAATCATTTGATATAGTTGCCATGATGCTAATAAATCAATTATACTGTAAACTCGTTTGAACTGTTGACAGTATCAAATGGTTGTGGAAAGATATTGAAAATATTTAACTTGTAAAAAAATATATAATCTATAATGAATATCTTTTAAATTTAAACAAAATTTGATATGCCATATATATCTATTACTATAAAGTAGCAATTTTATCAATGTGTTTTCAGTATAAACTTATCTTAGGATATGATTTACGCATATCATATATGTAGGGTATAAGATAATTGACAAAGTTTAAATATATTTAGATACTTCTACTATTTAAATACAATAATATATAATGAAAGATGCCGATCTACTGGCATAATGTTTCCAATGGCACAATTCCAAATTTTAGATGATCTGATGAAAATTACTGGCTCGTCCAAACTGCATGATTGTATGCGCGTGTGGTTTGTGCAACAGGCACATGAAGACTCGTTCTGTGCAAAATTGATACACGCTTGTTGTGAGCATCTCAGGAGAGTGATGGCGAAGAACCGAGTGATGATAGCTGACATGGAAGCATTAGGGCACCGTGGAGTCGCATTAGACTCACTCGATGCTTTGAAAAAAACTCAAGAGAGGCATCGGGCATTGCTTGAACTGCTAGTTGATTTGTGTGCTCAAGCCAAAGCCGGTGTCCGCGAGGAAGAGGGTAATGCCATGAAGATGAACGATTTTAACTAAGTTGTTTTAGTAGTTTTTTCCCTATACAATGTTTGATTTCGATATTTGCTTTATGTATTAAGTAAGTCAATTGGCTTGATCTATTTATTTTGTCGATTTGTTAGAAAACTTACTGTAGGGTATTCACAATGCAAGAAACACTTGTTTGAGGCTTAGTTTTGGATCGAATGGTAGATATTCTAGAGAGAGGTAGGAGAGTTTGGGAGCCTTTGTAGAGAGAGAAACAATATGAGATTAGATTATCATGAAAGGTCCAACCCTTCCCATGGGTGGGAAGGGAGTATTTATAGTACTACATAATATGTCCTTAGTGGACTGTGGAGCGAGCTGACAGTGGGTAAAGACCCGACCCACTCCACAATATTACTAATAACTAAACTACTAATAATATTACTAATTATCCTACGAGCTATGATGTGCTACTAAGTACTCGGGGTGACCGAGTCTTCAACAGAATATTCATATTCCTAACAATCTCCCCCTAAGGGAGGTCACCCCAGAAGTCATGTTCTGAATTCTAGCACTTCATCCTTGGATCTTGATTTCATCGCTCGTACTCATTGATTCTTCAATTTCCTTGATCATTGTGCAGCAGCAAATCTTAAGATGACTTTTTCTTTTGTCTTGGATGATCTTTGTTGATTCATTGGAGTTATCATCCCACTTGAGTCTCCAAGTCATCTTTCAGTAGTAAGTCTCCATGTGATGAAATATACTTAGAGCCGACATGCTCACACTATATGGTGTCATGACCTTCTGCATCAGAGTTAGCAGAAGCGGTGTTGAAGGTCTTTTGGGTGATCATGACTTTGTTGAAAAACAATGATGATGTAGAGTGAACATGTGGTAGAGGATTGGCATCTTTACTGCAACCAGCTACAACAGCAACCAGCTACAGCGTTCTACAGCTACAACCGCTAGATATTCCTGCATACGACAGTTAGCAATAATTCGACTGGTACTTACAAGTTTGGACTTCGAGATAGTCAACAGCATATTGTGAAAACTCTCTCTAATCCTTACCATGACCGTTCCTAATCGAAAACCCACAGAGGGCTTTTTAAGATTTTACCGTAGTAAATCAACGATTAAGTGAGTCGCTGGAGATCACTCCACGACTGTAGACCGGTTGAAACCACCGCGACCACTAAGCGTAATCCACGAGGAATTACCGAAGTGACCTGCTTTCAGGGCTGCTTGATGTTGACCCTGGCAGGAATTTCCATTCAATCATTGAGAATTACATTAGTAGATTCTCTCATAAATGTTCTGGCAGATTGCTAAGATCTGCGTAGGACTCATAAGTTTACAACTGGTGTCCTTAATGTTGAACAACCAGTGTAGAAGTGGTATGTGTTCCTATGAGATCTTATTATGCATCTCGTGGCTCTAGACTCTATAGTGCGTTTTGATTTAGTGAGCTGAGGCTGGAGAGAACTGCCACCTTTTCAATATCATCTAACTCGGAGTGAGAGAGACGATAGGAATGTATTGAACTCCGTAACAATTGAAACAAGAGTCCTTTGAGGGACCTTGAGTGGCTAGGGAGGGTTGTGCAGCGTATCACTGGGTCCATGATACTTTGTCTTCAATGCCAGCAATCAACTAAGTGATTCTGACAGCATATGTATTGACCCGGTTTCTGCCTAAGTTGTAAGGAGGGCTATTTCTTTTCACCCTTTATCTTTACAATTCTTTTTCATTCTTCAACCCCTTCAGTGCTTACCGAGACTTCATAACTAACACCTTGTTGGGTTTGTTCCAGTGTTAGCTCCATCTCAGTCGGCACTCTTCCCTTAATCACACTTTTCTCCTTTTTAATCATACCTAAGGACTTCTACACTAACTAGTGGATTGTCCCTGGGTAGATCCCTCCGGCTCAGGCGGGATCGTGGGAACTTGAGCCTAACCTAACCATCCTTATAACTCCATGCATTAATTAAAATGGTCGGTCTTTGGTTTTCTTCCACAATTGCCAAACCAAATCTTTGAAAAATCTCTCAAAGTGTTCATGATTTCGAAACACATTTTTGCAAACACTTGAGAGTTTTATATTTTTCAAATGCTCCCCCTCAACGTGTGCTTGGATGATTGTTTTATAAATTTGCACATGTTAGGTAGAGCTCGCACTTTTTGAATTGATCAACTTTCAGTGAACATGACCGATTCGAGACACGCTTACATCACTAGTTAGACTAGCTTGAAATTATTACCCGGCCTGGTCAAGTCCACAGAAAGTTTCTCGAAATGGTACACTCTACTCAGATACATCTTTTTCGAGACACGCTTACATCACTGGTTAGACCAGCTTGAAATTATTACCCGGCCAAGACGTATCCTTTCGATTGATGGCAATTCAAGTTTCGTCAATTCATTGGTGAAGTCTGAGCCTTGCTCACGAGAGATGCCAAATCCTTTGTTTTGTTAAAACCATTTGCTCCCCCTCAATAAGTGCATTGGTATACAAAAGAGTTTAGCACTTACTGGAGAGCTTTCTTTCACATCCAAAACATTTTGCTCCCCCTCAATATGTGCATTGATATATAAAATGGTTTAGCACATACGGGAGAGCAGACATTAACATTCAAAATCATCACATTTTATCAGAATTTTCTATTTAAATCACATTCTCTCCCCCGATCAAAAATTTCAAACCATTTGAGATTTGTGATCCCAAGTGATTTAAATAAGTATAGAAAATTTGGGAGAAAATGTGGTCAGGTTTGAATGTATTCTGATTTTGAAGCATACTATGCTTCCCTTGAAACACCGAGAGAGTGTCACTGCTGATGTTGCACAATTTTGGCAAGGTGTCGGGAATTTGAACAAATATGCCCCCCCTCAATTAATGACCCGTTTTCCATTAAAGGAGCTGTAGTCATTCAATTGAGCGACGGGTATTTGTGAAAATTTAAATCAATTTACCACCTTGTGTAACATCAAGACTCTCTTGAAGAATCAAACAAGATAAAGAGTCTGATGTAAAGAAGACTTCTCTTCTAATACACGAAATGACGCACTGAAACGTACATCAAGTCGGGAGAACATGGATATAAAGTAATCCATGCCCAGGTGAACATCACCCGGTTGGAGGAACAACTGTCTTTTTGGCGACATGCTTTCCCCATTGTACAGTGCGGGTTGCAGTATGAAGTAACTGCAAGCCATTAAGACATGTTTTAACTGATTAGTATAACTTCTGCTCGAGCTTCATTTAAGAGTCCGTGCCATTGTTGAATGACATTTCTAGATCTGTAAATGTTATCGATAAATAGAAGACATGCCTAGGTAGAACTATTTTTGGTATTTTCTGATTTTTCGATTTTTATGGTTTTTATAGGTTTTATATTTTTGTATTTTTTTTTTTGATTTAAGATATATACAACTATGTACAAGGATATAAGAAGACAATCCTTTACTCCTCCTTTTCTTCCTGAAGACACTTGAGGGTTTCAGGAGTCATGCTTTTCATGCCAAGGCGTGGGAGAATAAACTGAAACCTTTCTCTTGGCAGGGCCTTGGTGAAGATGTCCGCTAACTGAAACTCTGTCCTCACGAAGTATAGTTCTACAATTCCTTTTTTCACCTGTTCCCTGATGAAGTGATGCCTGATGTCGATGTGTTTTGACCTGGAGTGCTGAACATTGTTACAACAAAGAGCAATGGCGCTTTTGTTGTCACAATATAGGGGAATTTTGTTGTATGAGAATCCATAGTCCGAAAGCTGTGATCGCATCCAAAGAATTTGTGCACAACAAGCAGACATAGCAATGTACTCAGCTTCAGTAGATGATATGGAAGTACTCATCTGCTTCTTAGAAGACCAACTAACCAACTTTTCCCCTAAAAACTGAGCTCCTCCTGAAGTACTTCGACGAGTGTCTTGACATCCCGCATGATCAGCATCCGCGTAAGCCGTTAACTCCATTGCAGTGTCCTTAGAATACCAGAGACCCATATGAACCGTGCCTTGAAGATATCGGAAGATCCTTTTCACTGCTTCAACATGCTTCTTGGTTGGTCTGGATTGATACCGAGCACACATACACACAGCAAACAGAAGATCTGGTCTGCTAGCCGTGATGTACATCAAAGATCCAATCATGCTTCGATACTTTGTTATATCTACTGGAATCCCTGAAGGATCTTCATCCAGCTTTGTTCTATCAACCATGGGAGTGTCAACAGGTTCACTTGAATAGAATCCAAACTTTTTCAAGATCTCGTTGGCGTATTTGGATTGATTAATGAATATGCCTCCGGGACTTTGAGAAACTTGTAATCCTAAGAAAAATGACATTTGTCCCATCATGGACATTTGGAACTTGGAATTCATCTCCTTTGAAAAACTATCACATTCACTAGGATCTGTTGAAGCAAAGATGATATCATCTACATATATCTGAACTAGCAGTAGATGGTTTCTTGACTTCCTGGTGAATAGTGTGGGATCAACAACACCCTTGGAGAATCCGTTCACTAGGGGGAACTTGGACAATGTATCGTACCATGCCCTTGGCGCCTGTTTTAACCCATACAGAGCCTTTTTCAAGCGGTAAACATGAGTAGGATGTTCAGCATCCACGAATCCTTCTGGTTGACTCACATAAACTTCTTCCTTTAAGTCACCATTCAAGAATGCTGTTTTGACATCCATCTGGTAGACTATCATATTTTGACTAGCAGCATTTGCGAGGAAGATTCTTATGGCTTCAATTCTAGCAACCGGAGCAAACGATTCTTCAAAATCAATACCCTCTTCTTGTCTGAACCCTTTAGCAACTAGCCGTGCCTTGTTCTTTAAGACATCACCATACTCATCGAGCTTCACTTTGAAGATCCACTTTAAAGCAATGATCATTGCACGCTCTGGAGGAGACAATAATTCCCATACTTCAAGTCGATCAAATTCATGGATTTCATCCTGCATAGCTTGGAACCAGCAATCTTTTGTCATTGCTTCTTTGGCATCTTTTGGTTCGACTTTGGACAGTACGGAATTGAAGAAGCACCACAGTGCATCAGTGGCTAGTTGATTACGTGTGGATACTGGACGTGAGGGATTGCCTATGATGTTGTCGATTGGATGATCACTGGTCCATTTCCTGAGATGGTCGTGAGGTTGAGGGTTATGAACAGACGTAGCAGTGCTTTGTCCTTCAAGCGAGGATGTGTCTGATGAATGTTCAGGAGCAAATATGTTTTCAAAAGGAACCTCATCAATAGGAGCAAAAGGATTAACTTCCAATGAATTATTATCTGAAGATTCTTGTATTACTGGAGAAGTTTGAGCGTTTGATGACGAAGGCGATTGACTGGCAGCTGGAGCATTGTGACTGACTGATACTGAAGCTGTATGGCCTTCTGAACCTTGTGGGGCTTGAACTTCAGCCATAGGATGTACAACAGGTTCACTTGGGATGGTTCCATTCATTGGCTCAAAGTATTCATCAAACATAGGATCAAATAGCTTCTTTAACTCCTCGCATGTAGGTGGCACATAAGAATCTGCAGGCGTGGAATTCTGTACAAGTCCTGAACTAATGGGTCCAGGAGACAAAAGGTTAAGATCGGGTCCAGAACTAATTTGTCCTGAAGCAGGTTGCTCACTCAGCTCATCGAACGTAACATGAATGGTTTCCATAATTTTACGGGTTCTCTTATTGTAGATTCGATACCCTTTACTGTCTGGTGCATATCCAACAAAAATACCTACATCTGGTTTAGCTCTTAACTTTCCCAAGTCTTGACTATCGTTAGTTGGGTAGGAAAGTACACCAAACACACGAAGAAAGGAGAGATCTGGTTTCTTGTTATGAATTAACTCGAAGGGAGTCTTCTCATGAACCGGATGAATTAGAGATTGGTTTTGAGTGTAACATGCTGTTGCAATGGCCTCTGCCCAGAGAAACATCGGTGTCTTTGAAAATATAAGCATAGTTCATGCAGCCTCTACCAGAGTATGGTTCCTTCGTTCAACCACTCCGTTCTGTTGAGGAGTGCGAGGGATACTTTTCTGATGGGTGATGCCAATACTTTCATAGAAATTACGGAGTTGTTGGTTAACAAACTCAGTACCATTATCAGTGCGGATGATTCTGACAGTTTTATCGAGCCTTACTTGCAGCTGTTTTATCAGTTTAATGATAACCTCTGGAGTTTCGTCCTTGGTTCTCAAAAAATTTACCCATGTGAACCGAGAATATTCATCTACTATTACCAGAACGTACTTCTTTCCATTAATGGTTTGTATTCTCATTGGACCGCACAAGTCCATGTGGAGGGTATGAAGAACTTCCAAGTTGGTGTTGATGGTTTTAGGCTTGTGAGTTTGTTTCTTGCTTTTACCCAGTTGACATGCAGAGCAGAGATGATCTTTCTCATATTTCAGTCTGGGCATCCCTCTAACAAGATCTTTACGGGAAAGATTGTTTATGGTACCGAAGTTTAAGTGGTTCAAACGACGATGCCACAGCCATGATTTTGTTTTAGAGGCTTTAGAGAGCAAGCATATGGGAGAGGACTTCAACATTTCTTCAATCGATATGGTGTATAGATTGGTGCCCCGACTGCCCTTGAGGAGATCTATACCATCCAATTCTCTGACGAAACATGTATGCTTTCTGAAAGCCACTTCCAGATCTGAATCACAAAATTGACCCACAGAAAACAGATTGTGCCCTAGTCCTTCCATATAGTATACCCTTGAGATTACACTGTCACCAAACACATAATCTCCATAGCCCATAATAGCACCAAAGTGGTCGTTCCCAAATCTAACTGTCCCGATAAACTTTTTCACGAAGTTCTTGAGCCGTGAGCGATCCCCAGTCATATGTTTTGAGCAGCCTGAGTCCAAATACCACAGGACGATTTGTACGACCTGCATTTGAAACCAGACAACAATGGATAACTGAAAAATGTGGATCCCCAAGTGCAATTGGGGTCCATTTGGTCAGCATACACATATTCAGGAACCACAGATTTCACAGATGCTACTGTCTTTACTGAGGAGACAGAACTTGAGACAGGACCAGACCTAGATGGAAGGCATTATGATTCTAAAGGCAGGATTCTACCAGTTGGTCTCCATTCCTTATTCTTCACAATTTTATGCATATTCATTTTAGGTAATGGTCTCTGTTTTCCTAAATTGAATTTCCTTCCAGTGGGTCTCCATTCCTTAACTTTTACAATTTTATGCTTATTCATTTTAGGTAACGTGCACTGTTTTCCTAAATTGAATTTCCTTCCAGTGGGTCTCCATTGATAGCCTATGCTAGCAAATGTTTTTCCTGTAGCTTTCCAAGCTTTCTTGCATGTTTCAGTTATCCTACCATTCTTAACATGGGGTGACGCAGAAGACATCAAGAAGGACACAACACAATCATCATGATTAGCAGAAATTAAACAATTGTCGCATGTTTTACAGATAGCATTAGAATTCGAATTAATTACAGTACTTTTGATACTAGAATCAACACGATTCATCCTACTCATTGCAAACTTATTGTTCCTAGGTTGGGCTTCTACATTCTTCAAGTGATCATTCTTAGCTGGCACAGTCCTATCCTTTCTTGCATTTTCTCTAGACCTTGACTCGCTAGCTTGGGTGTCACTTTTTACTCCTGTAGAAGCATCGAAGGAAACATTAGTTTGTTTTTCTGTCACATGCCTTCCTGATAAAGATGTGTTGGGTTCTGATGTCTTAGGTGGTAGATCAAAGGCTACATGCTTGTTCTCAACAGTAGATGATGATGTAACAGATCTATCTCTATGGCTGCTAAACTTAGGAATTGAGCCTATGGCATATTCTAAGTTTTCCTGAATCCTTTTCGTGAGTTTGCAGGCATAGACAACTGCCCTATCAAGTGGCTTATCAGTCCTATCCTCTTCAACCACCTCACGAAGTGTGTCAAGGCCCTCTCTAAGATGATCGAGATATGTTTGATGGGCAAGGCTGTTATTTCTAAGCTTAAATGGAATACGCCCAACATCAACATCATACTTTTTACTATCAATAGCCTTTGGTGCATCACAATTACAAGTGGTGCATGGCATTTTACCTTTCACCCGAGCCTTAAGATTCTCAATTTCATTTGTCAAAGAGGTTATTTGATCATTATGATTGCTTCTTGTAACTTTAATAGAATCATATAACTCTTTGAAATGTTGTTTAACCTTTGAATTTTCTTCTCGATAACACTCATTTTCATAATGTAACTTATTTATAGTGTTTTGATATTGAAAATTCTGAGAATCTGAAGACGAAGGTTTATTGGTGCCATACACTTCACACTTGTTGGATTTCAATTGGGCAATTTGGGCCCTCAGCAGTCGAATCGTGTTCGTGTGAGCTTGAATTGTCTCATCTCGTTTGCTTAATTCAAAATAAGTATCAAATTCAGGAGCATCCAAGGATGTCTTGTCATTCGATATTTTATGTTTTTCATTTAAATGTTGATATTTCAATTGCAAATTAAGGTATTCAACTTCCAATTTTGAAAAACGTTTAACCATATTATCATGGTTATCATTTTGAATTTTTTCAAGCAATTTTAAATTCTCCCCCTCAAGCTCACCAACACGATTCTGGGTGACATTTAACGCAATAGCATACTCATTAAATTGACAAGCAGACAATGCAGAATCAGTAACAGTGTAAAATACATCTTGTGCAATACATTTAGCAATCAAGTTGTCGTTAGTAATGAGTATGTTTTTTCTTTCAATCTCTCGACTCTTAAGTTCTATTGCATGTTCATTCACCTCATTTTCCATATCTTTAAACACTACTTCCATTTCTTTTATTTCGGCTTTAAGAGCAGTTTGCAACCCTTCAAAGTGTTCTTTAAGTAGTTTAAAGAATGGCATGACCTCAGTTAAGTAACACCTTTTTGCATGTTCAAAACACCTTTCCCCCTCAGTAATACCAGAGGGTGTGATTCTCTTCTTACATGTTTTATCGAAATCAGCAAACAGTTTCCAAAGTACATATAAGCTGATAAAAGTTTTGCATTCAGTGGGAAGAGACAAAGGCACTAAATTCCTAGGTGTATTGGGGGATACACCGTTATGGAGGCAACTTTTCTAATAAGGGGGGTGTTGGCCTTAAGTTTTTCTACCTTAAGTTTTTCATTATCTTGTTTCCAGAAAATCTGTTCAGGTGTTAACTTCTTTTGAGGAGCAAACACAGTCAAACGATTTTCCTCATAATAATCATGGGGCTTGATTATTATTCGTCTGACTATGCACTCGGGATCCCTCATTTTCTCATTCATTTTTTCCCTCGTTCTATCACTTATCTCATCCTCTTCATTTGTGTAGATATGCTCAGGTTGGTCATGAATAGGCATAAGCATCACATTACCATCATATAGGGCTGGTTGAAGTACTTTCATGTCCCTAAGGATGGTTGACTTAGGTTCACCTATCATGATTTTACTATGCTTATCACTCAACTTTCTGTGCTTATGAATCATTTGAGCAGTTTGTATGGTTTGATCTTGTGTGTACAACTTATCTTCAAGCTTATTTTTTAACGTCTTGAGTCTAGAGAAATCATTTAAAAGAGTTGTTTCTTTTTGTTTGAATTCTTGCTTAAGTGTAGTTACACACTTTTGTGCTTCCTGTTTCTGTTTGACAGACTGTTCTAGCTGACTTTTCAAAGAACTCAACTCTAATTTTAATGTTTCTTCTCTTACTCTAGACTCTTTAATAAGTGTACTCATTTGACCTTCTAATTTCTGCTCTCGTTCATTAAGCTCAAACTTAGCACGCTGTTCATACATAGCCACTTGTTCTTTATAGATATTAAGTCTAGTGATCAAGTCATCATCAGGGACAGGCAACTTGTTTTCTTGGCACTCATATGCATTATCTAACTTACACGCATTATCTAAGGCACCTATATTACTTACAACACAAACATCTTTATTTACAAAAGAATCACCATTTGGTACATCAGGTAAGTTGTTGTGATTCAAATACTGTTCATATGAAATAATATTGCTATTTTCCATGTCAACAGTAGTTGTGTCAGAAACATCTGCCTGTTGTACATCTTTGGGATTCTTTTGTCCCTCGACTATATTATATGTGTCATAAATTTTTAGTACCTCAGATATCACTGATGCATTAGACGAACCAACTTGACGTGGAGATGAGACCAGGGAAGACAAGTTAGCCATGAAGATAGTTTGAGCCGTAGGTTCATCATCTACATCAGAGTCATATGCATCACAGTCATCTGCCTTGAAGATGTTGGGATCATTAAGTGCTAGATCCTGAACAGGTTTCTCATCCACATCTTCATCAAAAGTATTTCCTCCATCTCCTGCCAAGAACAGTAACTCTTCCTCATCCAATACCGCTCCATTCTCTTGAGCTTGCATTAACAGCATCTTGTCTTTGAAGTAATCTGAGTTCTGAGGACGTTTAGGTTGATTGCAGGTTCTAGCAATGTGTCCAAGCCCCCCACAATTATAACACTTGATCTGTTTCCCTTGCCCCTGATTGGCATTCCCTGCTCTATTCTGCACATAACCTCGACCCATGTTTCTACTAGCTCTCCCTTGCACATTCTAAACCACAATTTTCCCATCCTCCACCATTGCTAGATTGCGTGGGTTGGATGAATTCCTTAACTGATTGTTGGTCTGAGGGAGTGATGCTTGAAACTGTTGAACCAGTAATGAAACTTGATTGGTGAGATTGTCAATCATTTTGTTGGTCTGAGAGTACCCTGAGTCAAGTTGAGAGCTCATAGCAGGTACTTGTGAGTGAAGTTGATGATAGCTTGGGTTGGATGATGATTGGATTGTCGGTTGAACATTTGTCAAGAACGCTAGTGGATCATTTGTGGTTGAAGGACTTAACTTTTCTCTCAGCACCCGATCATAGACAGCATGCTTCTCATGTTGTTGCAGGTAGGCATACAGCTGTTCATAGTTGGTATCCCTTAAACCTTTGTTGAGTTTGACAGCTGTAACAAATCTGTCCCATTCAGGAGTCATGTTGTTCACAAACTTTGAGTTTAGTTGGATATTGGGCATAGTCATTCTGATCATCCTCATATCATTCACCAACTTATGAAATCTCACATAGTAGTCTGTGACATTCTCTCCTGGGTTCATTTTGAAATGCTCGAACTCATCATACAGCTGTGACTCACGATCTTCCTTTGTGAGTTCTGACCCTGCTAACAGCATCTTAACGTTGTCCCACACAGCTTTGGCTTCAGTGTTGAAATTGATGAGCTTGTATACATCCTTTGGAAGACCTTGAATGACTATGTTTGAGGCTCTAATGTCGGCATCATACCTCTTCTTTTCTTCTTCATTAAGATCATTGTAGTTTCTAGGTCTGTCTATGCCCCAAGTCACAGTCCCATCTTCACCAGTTGTAACAACATCTCTGGTGGTACCCATCTGATATGGTCCATCGTCAATTGACTTAAGAATGTTAACTCCATTATCTTTTCCCAAGCAGTAAAGTCTTATTCGTTGTGCCCAAGACTCATAATCGGTCCTATCTAGCATAGGTGGACGAGTGTCAGATCCTGCTGCTTGAATATCTTCTGATGATGT
Organism: Artemisia tridentata subsp. tridentata; assembly: GCA_021014915.2. NCBI lineage: Eukaryota > Viridiplantae > Streptophyta > Magnoliopsida > Asterales > Asteraceae > Artemisia > Artemisia tridentata. Next base: position 95,183,765 of record CP139508.1, on the reverse strand, counting down.
GTTAGATGTGGTAGCCATAGTAACTACGGGATTTTACAGATCTTGTGATTTAACCGAGAAATCGAATCTTTCGCGGGAATTTCTAAAATCACCAAGACACAAACCGCCTAGACAAATAGCACTCTTGAGGATACAAACCGCCTAGACAAACCGCATAGACACAAACCGAGTTCACACTGTAGAGACAAACCGCGTAGACACAAACCGAGTTCACACTGGAGAGACAAACCGCGTTGATACAAACCGAGTATGCGCCTTAGAGACAAACCGAGTTCACACTGGAGATACAAACCGCGTTGACACAAACCGAGTTCACGCTGGAGATACAAACCGCGTAGACACAAACCGCGTATGCACCTAAGAGACAAACCGCGTTGGCACAAACTTCCAAACCCGTCACTTTCAATGCTGTTTGTCCTTTTGCCTAAACTAGTAATAAGACAAACCGCGTACCCGATGTGACACAAACCGCGTTCAAGATCGTCCAAATTACACAAACCGCATTCAAGAACACATGAAAGAAAAACACTCGAATCACCCAAAAACACCACACAAACCTTAAATCTGTGAATCCAAGCACTAAATACTACTCTTATACTATTCCTAAGCTAGAAAGTACAAGTTATAACAACTTTTAATCACTAAACAAAGCACAAAATGAAATATTAGTAACTTAACAAATCGAACCAAAACACCTCAAAAACTACACAAATCCGTGAATACCAACTCTCATGGACCTAACCATGGCTCTTGATACCAATTGTAGGGTATTCACAATGCAAGAAACACTTGTTTGAGGCTTAGTTTTGGATCGAATGGTAGATATTATAGAGAGAGGTAGGAGAGTTTGGGAGCCTTTGTAGAGAGAGAAACAATATGAGATTAGATTATCATGAAAGGTCCCACCCTTCCCATGGGTGGGAAGGGAGTATTTATAGTACTACATAATATGTCCTTAGTGGACTGTGGAGCGAGCTGACAGTGGGTAAAGACCCGACCCACTCCACAATATTACTAATAACTAAACTACTAATAATATTACTAATTATCCTACGAGCTATGATGTGCTACTAAGTACTCGAGGTGACCGAGTCTTCAACAGAATATTCATATTCCTAACACTTACACGAACCTTAATGATTATTCACAATTGTGGTCAATGGTTCTAATAGTATGCACAATCAAAAAAAAATCACGGCACATGACATCTACAATCAAAACAACCATTTAAATAACATAATATTCTGAACATAAAAGAAAATTTAAGAAATAAACAAACTGTTTTCAATATCTTTGAAAACATCAGCAATTTTTTGTTGTGTTTCTGCTATTGTTGCATTCCGAGCAACAATGTTCTGTTGTCGATGCTGGATGATTTCTGCATCTATCCTGTTCCGTTCTTCATCCCTCCTGTTCTGTTCTTCAAGAGTCTTTATACGTTGATTGTAAAGATCAATCAACGTTTTTTGAGTCGCATGAGCGCCGCTTGAATGCATTTTATCCCATATATGCTGGGGTATGTCGTAAATTTTGTACTTCTCGGGCATTGGAGGAACATCACCACGTCTTGGTTTTTTAGCGTCATTCGATTTAGGGTTTGATCAGGATGACGCCATTGAATAATCAAGTAAATACTGTAGTAACTTAGAATAGTCAAAAGGATAATAAAAAGTGGTTGTTATCTCTTTGTATTTATAGACTCCTTAAAAGTCACAATGTTTATATTGAAAAGACACGACATTTAATTGAACAGTCGCTTTGTTTCCAGATTTATGTTTTCTATACATACATTTATGCATACACAATAAACATAATGTTAAATATTAAGATTTTATTCAAATTGAATAAACATAACCTTTATTGTGTCGAATATATTCAATTCGAAAGTCGATTTATTTCCAAATTAGTATTTCCTATAAATATGTTAATTTATATTCATTAAAGATTTTAAATTTAAATGGAAAGTCATGTTATTTTTAAATTCGTGCTTCCTATAAACCTGTTTATGTATTATAGATAAAAAAACTAAATCATAATTTTCCTATTTAATAATTATGCTCGCACATCTGCACAAACAGTTTGTACTGTTGGATAGACGTCCCTTTAAAGTTTCCGCAGTTCATAATACTAAAGTTTAGTACTGCTAACAATTTATTTGTACTGTTAGATAGACGTTGGTACTGGGCCGAATTAGTGACATATCCGTTGAGGACTTATGTTGATTGTGTACATGTTATTGGGTACTCCTCTTCTTATTTGGATTATTTATTTGTTTCATTAATACTGCTGGCTCAAAAAAGTTAATACGTTTTAACTCATGAGAACCAAAAAATGTATTTTTAAAAGAATCAACCAACAATCTACCAACATTAAACATAAAAGATGTATTTTTAAAACAATAAAGGCTGACAAATACGATCGAACACGAAAAAAAAACTACAAACGATTATAGTTGTCCATCTGTTTTTAACATTCTTTATCCTCTCTTGATACTCCAATATCTTCTTCTTTTGTTGATCAATAGCCTCTTTACACTCCAACACTGTTTGTTCATCGCGTGCGATTCCTGCCTCCATCTCTGCTATCCGTCGTCTAAGTTGGGAAATATATCGTATTGGTAGGAAATATCTCACAACCGCTGCGTCTGTTTTTGGATCTGATGAAATCTCCTTTGTTGGGGAAACGCTTCTCGGACGTTTGTTTGGCGGATTTGATGAGGAAAAAAACAAACGACCCATTGGAAACTATTATTGTTAACCTAAAGTAGAAAAGAATTGTAATTGTTTGATTGCTTTCGAATTCGATCCAGCATTTATAGGTGAGGAAAGGGTGTATAAGCTATGATGAGTATATTTTAAATTTAACCAATATCCTGTATACCATGTTTATCAATTACCATATATTAGCATGCATATTATCCTATTTAAATATAAGATTATATCCCGGAATGATTTACGCATATTATGTATTTAGAATAAAAAATAATCGTATTAGAGTAAAAAATAGTGGTATTATTTGCATCTAATGAAAGTTAAACACGATGTATAAAACTACTGAACAAAATCGAGCATACACTTGTTTATAAACACAAACCATTGTTAGGTACATTAAAAGGCGTAAAGGTTGTATAAGCTATGAGAAGTATATTTTAAATTTAACCAATATCCTATATACCATGTTTATCAATTACCGTATATTAGCATGCATATTATCCTATTTAAATATAAGATTATATCCCGTCATGATTTACGCATATTATGTATTTAGAGTAAAAAATAATCGTAATAGAATAAAAAAATAACCGTATTATTTGCATCTAATAAAAATTAAAAACGATGTATGAAACTGCTGAACAAATTCGATTAACTAAAAAACATTCAAATCCTTAAACATCAATGAAAGTAATGCGTTATTTGAACTACAATTGAATTTGCCTGTGAACAACGATTACTAATAAGATGATAAAATTTCAATCTTCATCACTAAAGAAGTTTAAATCCACAAAATAGTCATCAGTTAGTTCATGACCCATCCCACGTAATTCGTTGATCATAGTTTCCGCCTTTAGGACCTTTGATTGAACCGCATTGAGAACTTGTAAAGACTCTTGAGGATCTCCAACGTTCAATTTAAGCCAATCAAGGAAAATAGAATCAGGTAGCTCATCTAATCAAAAAAAAAAAAAAAAAAAAAAAAAAAAAATTAATGGACTAATAAGCTTAACATGAAAACATAAATCTATTTAGAAGATATTATAAGCATTATATACAATACCTTTATTACTTTGAGAAGATCCACCTTCTTCAAAAACCGACGTAAGAAATCTCAATGCATCGTCCACCTTGGTATTTGGATCTTTACTGCGTCGATCATGTACCCCATCGTCAATACTTGGTTTTGTCACATGTTTTTTTCCACGAACCGTTTGCTCTTCGCACTTTGAATCAGTGCAAGGCGCATGTGATTTTTTATCTTGAGATATTTTAGGGTTTGATGAATCCATAGGAATAGTTATTTTACATATAGTTCATCATTGTATAATTCAATTATATAGCTCATCATTAATTCAGAATAGTCATTACTGGGCTCGTTTTGTTTGGTCAGGGTTTTTCATATATTTATTAAAGAGACACATGGAAACCATATTGATACATGGTAAAATAAACCAAATTAATGCATGATGTATTAAAACCTATATAACAACAAAATACCTCATGAACATTCAACCATGTTTACCGTCTGTGGAGGTTTACCTATCATAGAAGCATAAACATGGATAGTAAAAATACTAATATTAATGCACAACGCATGTAAACATATACCACATTTGGATACTGGTTTATACATGGTAAAATAAAACAAATTAATATATGATGAATTAAAACCTATATAACAACAAAAATACCTCATGAACTTTCAACCACGTTTACCGTCTGTGGAGGTTTACCTATCATAGAAGCATAAACATGGATAGTAAAAATACTAAGATTAATGCACAACGCATGAAAACACATTCACGGTATGTGGACGTTTACATATTATACAAACATAAGCATAGACATTAAAAATATTATGATATATGAATAACGCATGTAAACATATACAACAATTCGATACTGATTTAGATGGTGTAAACTTTTCTTCTCGATCCAAAAAACATCAGAATCATGTTGTATAGGATTGCCTGATACAAAATGATAAATTTACATGGTAATATAGTGTCGTACATGTGCTTACCACTACCATACTATATTAGTACCGCTAGATATACTTGATACTGCTTTTGTGTATTTATCTTAGATGTTGTTGGCACTGCCATAATTTGTTAGTATTGCTCGATATACTTGTTTCTGTTTCTGCGTGTTTATGCAACAAAAACATTACATGGCTTCAACAACAACATCATTAAAAATACTACAACCATACGAATACATTATTTGTTAATCAATGATGGTCTATGTAAACATTAGATTAATTGTACAATGATTACATAAAAATTACAACAACCCAATGGTTAAATTATATGTAACAAAACATACCTTCTGAAAGTAATTGTTTCTTCTGAATGATAATATCTCTGTGCATTGAATTCCTTCAAAAAACAACATCGAAAAGAATATAACTTACAGACAGATGTTTGTTAAAAATAACAACAAAATACCTCGTGAACTTGCAACCATGTTACCGTATGTGGGCGTTTACCTATCATAGAATCATAAGAATAGACAGTAAAAATATTAAGATATATGAATAACGCATGTAAACGTGTAGACGGTGTAAACTTCTCTTCTCAATCCAAAAAATATCAGAATCATGTTATATAGGATTGCCTGATACAAAATGATAAATTTCCATGTTAATACAGTGTCCTACATATGGTTAGCACTGCCGCTAGATATACTTGATACTGCTTTTGTGTATTTATCTTACATGTTGTTGGCACTGCCATAATCTGTTAGTATTGCTCGATATACTTGTTTATGTTTCTGCGTGTTTATGCAACAAAAACATTACACGGCTTCAACAACAACATCATTAAAAATACTACAACCATACGAATAGATTATTTGTTAATCAATGATGGTCTATGTAAACATTAGATTAATTGTACAACGATTACATAAAAATTACAACAACCCAATGGTTAAATTATATGTAACAAAAAATACCTTCTGAAAGTAATTGTTTCTTCTGAATGATAATATCTCTGTGCATTGAATTCCTTCAAAAAACAACATCGAAAAGAATATAACTTACAGATAGATGTTTGTTAAAAATAACAACAAAATACCTCGTGAACTTGCAACCATGTTACCGTATGTGGGCGTTTACCTATCATAGAATCATAAGAATAGACAGTAAAAATATTAAGATATATGAATAACGCATGTAAACGTGTAGACGGTGTAAACTTCTCTTCTCAATCCAAAAAATATCAGAATCATGTTATATAGGATTGCCTGATACAAAATGATAAATTTCCATGTTAATACAGTGTCCTACATATGGTTAGCACTGCTATACTATATTGGTACTGCTAGATATACTTGATACCGCTTATGTGTATTTATTTTACACGTGTTGGCACTGCCACAATCTATTAGTACTGCTCGATATACTTGATACTGTTTATGCGTGTTTGTGCAACAAAACATTACATGGCTTCAACAACAATATCATTAACAATACAACAACCATACGAATAGATTATTTGTTAATAAATGATGGTCTATGTAAACATTAGATTAGTTATACAACAACTACATAAAAATTACAACAACCCAATGGTTAAATTATATGTAACAAAACATACATTCTGAAAGCAGTTGTTTCGTCTGAATGGTAATGTTTCTGTGCATTAGATTGCTTCAACAACAACATCAATAAGAATATAACAACTTACAAATAGATGTTTGTTATATTTACAATTGTACATGCAACCATTAAATTAATTATACAACAACAACAGTAAAATTACAGCAACACATTGGTTAAACTATATATAAAAAACACACCTTCTGAAATCGTTGTGCAAGTGTTTTTGGCTTGAGAAGAAACGTTATATTTTCATCCACATATAGTGTAAAAGTAGGTATATGATGTAACACCCCAACTCGGCAAGGGTAAAGATGTTACGTTAATGGTTTCATATCAGATCAAACAAAGCATACTTCAATAGTAATACAATAAATTTCAAGGTTACAAATGAAATACTAACGTTACAAAGTTAAAAAAAAAACAAAACTAAATACTAAGTCTGAACTTGCAAATCCTTCTAATGGTCTCTACTTCAGAATAACTAACTGAAGTCATTCTAAGTCCAAAAGTCTCTCAACTCATACCCAAACCCGTCGTCCTGCTTATAACCTGCACGCACACGAAAAGAAAACGTGCGGCTGAGCTTAAAAAGCTCAGTGAAAAGCTCATAACAATACATATACAAAGCAATGATAATGAAACAGAACTGAAATATAGTGCACGGAAAAGTATCATGAAGTATAAACAAAGAGACAGGAATATAAAAGATGAATAGGATAGTCATCCACCACGAGCCCAGAAACAGATCATATCATATCGTAACCATAATCTTCATAATCATATAGAGGGGAGACCTCTCAGATAATCAGATAATATGAGGGGTGTCCTCATTCTTCAAATGGAGTGATCAGCTCCCAGACAAATATGTGAAAGGCATGTATTGCACACAGTACCAGTCACCAGAACAGAAATCATATCATATATAGTTAAATCCACTAAACAGAACAGATCTAGGATGCATCCATACGCCCCTACCCAATCACATGCAGACCAAAACAAAGGGACGGTGTAACCAAATCACTAGGGCTACACACTAGTCATGCCAGTGGTGCATCACAGACACGGCCATGTTACCTTCATGGCTAGGGTCATAAATTTTGGCTCGGGTATCAAACTAAGAGTCAGATATCATATCAGATTAGAGTGTCATATCACAAGTTTCAATATCAGAAGTCAATATCAGAAGGTCAACATCAGAAGGTCAATATCAGAAGGTCAAAATCAAAGTTTCATAGTAACGGTTCATTTAAAAGAAAAAGGTTTCTAATTAAGAGTCCATTTAAAAACTATGTTTTAAATGACGGTTTTCATAAAAATGATCCTTCAGAGTAGTTTTCATAAAATGATCTTTCAAACGGTTTTTCGTAAAGATAGTCTTTTAAACGTGTTTTTATAAAAGTTAGTAAAATCCCAATTAAAAGAGTATCGTATCATAAATTGCAAACATCATTTTAAAATAGCTTTTCCTCAAATCATTTCCAGGTCAGAATTAAAAGGTTTCTATAGCCCAGGTTCATATCATAGGTCATACTGAAGGGAGTCATAGCAAAGGTATCAAATCAGAGGCTAAACAGATCAGAACATGAAAGAGATCATAGGAAACCTTACAGAGAAGGTCAGAATATCTGTACCTTAGACACTCAAACACCAACACCTACAACAGTGATAACACAACCATCATCATCTTCCACTCAGAACTACATGCAACAACAATATGTTCCACAAGCTGCTGTTATACCACAACAACAGTTCTACTCTCAACAACAAGTCATTCCACAACAACAATACCCACAGTACCAAGAACCAGATTTCACTGATAATGATGACAGTGCTGCTTTGACTCAAGCATTTACTCTTCTATCAAAGGTAATCCAATGACGCTATTCCACAACTACTAACAACAACCAAAGGATTTCATCGAACACTCGCAACAGGCAGATTGCACAGCCGAGTTTCAACATGGGTCAGCAAGGACCAATGGTTGGAGGTTATGGGAATCAGCAGGGATATGCTCCTAGATATCAGATGGGTAATCAGAATGCAAGGCAGTATGTTGGAAATCAGATGGGTCAGTATGCAGGGAATCAGATGGGTCAAGTTGTTGGAAATCAAAGGGGTCAGAATGTTGGGAATCAGATTGGAAATGTTGCTGCTCTAGTTGCTGGGAATATGAATCAAGGGAATTTGCTAAAGTGTTTCAACTGTCAAGGAATTGGTCATATGGCAAGGAACTGTCCTACCAAGCCGAAAAAGAAAGATCTTGAGTATCTTTAGAAAGCAGTGCTTTTGGCTCAGAAGGAAAAGGCAGGGTTTCAGTTGAATGCTGAGGAGAATGACTTCATGGCTCTTATGGATGATATGGAAGACCTTGAAGACATCGATGCAAATTGCATTTTCATGGCCAATCTTCAGGAGGGTAAATATGACGCAGATTGTGAAGCACCTCCTGCTTATGATGTCAATGCAGTCTCTGATGTACCAACATTCACTACATGTCACAATAATGAAATGTTTGATATGTCACCTCAGAATGAACAGCATCCTGCGATTCCTGCACCCACTTACGATAAATATATGGACATGCCAAGTTATAGCAATACTAATTTGGCAACTCCAGATATGGATCCTAATGTAGGCCTCGAGTCACAGCATACTGAGAATGATGAGGAAACACGTGCGTTATTTGAATCATTATCGCAAAATTGTAGTATTGAAATTGAGAAGGTCAAAAAGATCAATCGCCATGTTAAGGCCGCGAATGAAAAATTGACCGCTGAGCTTGAGAGGTATAAAGTGAATGAAAAAGCATTTGAATTTAACAAACAAAGACTGTCATAATTAGAAATTGGTTATCGAAACTCCGTTTCAAGAGAAAAACAACTGCAAATCAAGTTTGACACATTAGATGTTAATTTGAACTTGAAAATAAAATCCTTAAACACGGAAATTTCATAATTAACCAACCAACTTTCTAAACAAAAATCAACTTGTTCTGATCTTGAAAAATAAAAGAAAGAGTTGAATGCAAGGTTTTCAAAACGTGAAAATGATCTCCTTGATGAAATCATTGACAAACAAGAAACCATTAAGAAGTTGGTTGTGGCACAGACGTTTATTCGACACCTTAACAAAGCTAGCCAAAGAAAACATCGTCACCGGTCTCCCTAAGTTCAAAGATCACCTATGTCCATCCTGTGAACAAGGCAAAAGCAAAAGGGCAACTTATAAACCTAAAACCGTACCCAGTTCGGTCGATAAGTTACATTTGTTGCATATGGACTTATGTGGCCCAATGAGAGTTGAAAGTATCAATCAGAAGAAGTATATTCTTGTTATCGTCGATGACTGTTCAAGATTTTCTGAGGTCAAAAGACAAAGCACCAGGTATCATCATCACCTTTCTGAAGCGTATACAAGTCTTACTTCAAGGTCCAGTAAGGATTGTAAGAACCGAAAATGGCACGGAATCCACTAATCAGAATTTAAGAACATATTTTGAAGAAACTGGACTCACTCACCAGACATCATCGGTTAGAACTCCACAGCAGAATTGGGTAGTTGAAAGAAGAAATCGAACTCTTGTGGAAGCTGCTCGCACAATGCTGATTTATTCTAGTGCACCGTTATTCTTATGGGCTGATGCTGTTGCCACTGCTTGTTTTACTCAGAACCGTTCCCTAATCCATCCAAGATTCAATAAAACCCCATACGAGCTAGTGAACAACAGAAAACCCGACATCTCTTACCTTCATGTATTTGGCGCTTTGTGCTATCCAACGAACGATAGAGAAGATCTGGGGAAGCTGAAAGCTAAGGGTGATACTGGAATCTTCATTGGTTATTCTGAAAACTCGAGGGCATTCAGGGTGTACAATCGTAGAACTAAAAGGATAATGGAGATGATGAATGTGAAGTTTGACGAGATTTCACAAATGGCTTCTGAGAGACTCGCTCTAGAACCCGCGCTTAACCCAATGGCTTCTAACCATACCGGATTAGAACCCGCACCAAACACTCAGACTCTGGACATATTAGTTCAGGACTCATACCCCAAGGAGCTCAGTCAACTAACACGGAAAAACCAACAAATCAAGAACTGGAAAAATTCTTCGAGTTTATGTATGATGAGAATTATGGTGGAGCTTCGACAAATGCATCACAACCACGTTCCGTTGCACCCGCTCAACAACATCAACCACCACCACCACCGCAAGATGCATCAACAACAATCGAAGCTGACGCACCATCTCCCTCAACGTCATCAACATATACTCCAGAAACTCGAGTAATTGAGATTGTTTTACCAAGAATTGAAGAGCAAAACCAAACCACACCAATTCAAGAAGAACCACAACAAAACGATGCTGTGTTAGAAGAAGAACCATTCGAAAACCCATTTGCAACGGATTTTGCTGAATCTTCTTCAAGGTTACATGAATAATCAAACACATATTCGTCAAATCCAAGGTACCCTTCAACGTTACAATGGACTAAAGACCATCCAATAGATCACGTTATTGGTGAACCTTCAAGGCCAGTTCAGACGAGAAGACAACTCGCTACCGATTGCGTCATGTGCATCTACGTCTGCTCAGTCAGTCTAAAAGAGCCAAAGAACATTCGGGAAGCGATAGCAGACAATGCTTGGATTGAAGCGATGCAGGAAGAACCTCTCCAATACCTGTTACATGACACTTGGGATTTAGTGCCAAGACCAATCGACAAACTTGTCATTGATCTTAAGTGGTTATGGAAGAACAAAAAAGATGAAGAGATGACTGTAATTCGCAACAAAGCTCGTCTTGTGGCGAAGGATTTAGATAGGAAGAGGGGATAGATTTTGAAGAGTCATTCGCGCCAGTAGCAAGACTTGAGGCAGTCAGGATTTTCTTAGCCTACACAGCTCACAAAAACATCATGGTCTATCAGATGGATATCAAGACAGCATTCTTGAATGAAACTCTTAAAGAAGAGGGGTACGTGAGTCAGCCAGACGGATTCGTTGACAAAGATCATCCCGACTACGTCTACAAGCTAAAGAAAGCTATCTATGGTTTGAAACAAGCCCCAAGGGCGTGGTATGACGAACTATCATCTTTCTTGCTGAATAATAATTTCACCAAAGGAACAATTGACCCGACCTTGTTTACTAAAAAATTCAAAGATGACATTTTGACTGTTCAGATTTATGTGGACGACATTATTTTTGGGTCCACTAATCCGAAACATTCAAAATATTTTGAAAATCTCATGAAAAGAAAATTTGAAACGTCCATGATGTGGGAACTAAAATTCTTTCTGGGATTACAAATTCATCAATCCCCACGTGGTATTTTTATTAATCAGGCTAAATATACTATCGAGATTTTGAAAAAACATGGAATGGAAAATTGTGACTCTGTTGGCACACCAATGGTCCCTTCACCCAAAATAGGCGCTGATTTATATGGGAAACCCATGGATCAGAAAAAATATCGGAGCATGATTGGTTCTCTCATGTATCTAACAGCTAGTCGACCCGATATTCATTTTGCTGTCTGTTTATTAGCACGGTTTCAGGCAAGGCCTACCGAACTTTACCTCCAAGAGGTTAAACGGATCTTTCGGTACCTACGAAGAACCATTGACATGGGACTTTGGTATCTGAAGGATTCGGAGTTTAAACTAACAGCCTTTTCAGATGCCGACCATGCTGGTTGCCAAGTTACCCCAAAAAGTACATCTGGGGAGCATAATTTTTGGGAGAAAAGCTAGTAGGCTGGTCATCAAGGAAACAAGACTGTACAGCGTTATCAACCACAGAAGCCGAGTATGTGTCTCTATCTGCGTGTTGTGCCCAAATTCTGTGGATGAGGACACAACTCACAGATAATGGTTTCAGTTTCGACCGCATACCTATGTATTGTGAATCGAAAAGTGCCATAGCCATCTCGTGCAATCCAGTTCAACACTCCAAGACCAAACACATTAGAGTCCGCTATCACTTCATAAAGGAACACGTTGAAAATGGTACTGTTGAATTATTTTTCTTGATGACTGAATACCAACTCGCTTATCTATTTACTAAAGCCCTTCCAAAAGAGAGGTTTGATAACTTAGTTCGATGAATTGGAATGCGAAGCCTAACTCCCGAAGAGTTAGAAAGTCTTCCCGAATCTTCTTGAATTATCTCAAAAAGCTTCGCATGTAAATATTTTTGAAAAATAAAATACAAAATTTGAAAAACCAACAAAAACAAAATATAAAAATAGAAAATTTTCAAAAATACAAAACAGTAAAAAATATAAAAACCAAAAATATTCTTCTCACGACATGTCTCTCGTATAATCGATATTCTGTACGTATCTAGAAATGTCATTCAACAATGATAAGGACATGTATAGATGTTTGAGCGAGAGTTCATTTAAATGTTTTCTAAAACATGTCGTTTCTCAAAATTTCTTCACTACGGCTTTCGTATATTTCAGTACGAAACCCGCGCTACAATAATGACTTCTGATTATTTCTGATCAGGACTCGTATTGTTAATGGCAAAATAAAAACCAAACCTTGAGCAAATGACCAAGATGTATTCAAAAAGATTTTTCAAAATCTTTCTCAAATTATGTGCTCAAGAGAACTCCCTTTATACCCTTAGATGATTTTAAACTAAAATGTTTAAAAATATGCTTTATCTAAGGGGGAGTATAAAATTAAAAAGAAAAAATGTTCAAATTTCATGCTGAAATCCGTCTATCTCTCCAAAAAGCTTTCATTTAAATCAGTTGATATAAAAAATATCACTACATGCTATTTTTGAGGGGGAGAAGACGTAATTAAATGTGATCAAAAAGCTTAAAGATCGTGGATTGAATCTCAATAAGAGCTCTACAAAAAAGACTCAGATCTGAACCCTCGAATTGACGAAAATTAAATGTCCGTAATCGAAAAGATTTGTCCGGGACGGGTAATAATTTCAAGCTGGTTATCCAGTGATGTAAACGTGTCTCGTAAAGGACTGTCTGAGTAGAATGTATCAATTCGAGAGATGATCTTTTAATATGACCGGGACGGGTAATAATTTCAAGCTAGTCTAACTAGTGATGTAAACGTGTCTCGCAATGGTCATATTAACTGAAAATCGATCAATTCAAATGTGCGAACTCTACCCAACATGTGCAAATTTATATCAAAAATGCATGAGCACATGTGAAGGGGGAGTATTTCAAAAAATGCAAAACTCTCGAATTGTTAACTTAAATGTGTTTATTCATAAACAGTTTGAGAGATTTTTACAAAAGGTTTTATGGCAAGTGATCAACAAATCTAGGATAATGATGGAGTAGTAAGGTGATTATGGTTAGGTTATGTCCTATGATCCGCCAGAGCCGGAGGGATCTACCCAAGGACAATTCCAATATATTAGAATTAGAAGTCCTTAGGAAAGATTGAAAAAAGGAGTAAATGAGAAATGGGAAATAAGGGGTTGAAGAATGAAAAAGAAAAGTTTAATGAAAGGGTGAAAAGAAATAACTCTCCATGAAAACTTAGGGCAGAAACTGAGTTAATACATCTGCTATCGGTATTCACTAAGGTGATGCTGATATTGAAGACAAGACGTCATGGACCCAGTGACGCGCTGCACCACCCCTCCTAGCCACTCAGATATCTCTTAAAAGATATTTGTTTCATTTCTCACGGAGAACACTACATAATCTATCGGCCTCTCATTCCGAGATGCGTTGATATTGAATAGGTGGCACTCTGCTACATGCCTCCGTCTACTAAAACTAAAACGCACTATAGAGTCTAGAGCCATGAGATTCATCAAAAGATATCTTAGGAACACTTCCAATATAATACACTTGTGTTCGCCAAAAAGGACACAAGTTGTAAGAGTCTTAATGAGATCTAAGGATCTTACCATTTATATCATGATGGTTACGTGCTTCAAACGGTCAACAGTCGTGGGGTGATCTCCAGCGACTCACTGACTCGTGGGTGCACTTCGGTATGTCCGTGTAAGCCCTCTCGGGGGTATCCGATTCTGAACGGCCTGGGTTATGATTAGAGAAAGTCTTCACACTATGTTGTTGATAATCTCGAAGTCCGAACCTGTAAGCGCTGGACGATTTATTACTAACTGTTTTATGCAGCTACTAACAAAAGTCCATCAACCAACATCTGAGGTATACAACATCTTCACCTCCACATACTCATACGTACAAAGATCATCCTCAACAGAGCTCAAGTGTAAAAGTTCAAGACCAAAAGATCAAGTGAAAGACAAAGTGTCAAAACAAGGTCATGAAGCTAATCAAGATGTCAAGAACAAAGTAATGAATCATGAAAGGATGACAAGTACGAAGATCATGAGGTATGAGTATGTTGGAGGACGCGACGCCAATGTAAAGAAGATGCCGATCAAGGCAAGAACCACCAAAAGACGATACTTTGAATATCACAATGCATGAAGGAACAAGAACAAAGACTATTCTACAACGACACACAAAGCAAAAGATATTGAAAACGAAAGACCACATCACTCAGAGCATCATTTGAATGACCATCCCTTAGGGGGAGATTGTTAGGATTTATAAAAAATGATGGTCATCGTCATTGTAATATTTGTATTAAATGTGTCGTTGTGTAAATTAGTTAATGTCATCAATGGGCTTGGACTAAAAACTATTAGATTAAATGATATGTGAAATGGTCCATGTATAAGCCCAAGTCAAGTCTAAGCCCACCCAAGTCAAGAAAGCTATAAATAGGACCTTCCTCCTCATTTGGAAGGTTGGTCATTGGTGGTAGTCTCTCTCTCTAGGTATTGTATCAAAGGGATTTGTGTGAATAAAAGTTCTCTTATTTCTTAATCCACTCTTCTCTATTGATCTTATCTAGTGAATTAGTTATATGTTAGGATAGATATTAGGCAATAATAAATACAAGTATTAATGCAATGTTTACAATTTATTGTTGAATAATTAGTATACATTCTTAAAACATTCATTTAATGATAAATACAAGTATTAAAGTACATAGTAGAAGTCACTCAAGTTGCTAATTATTGATACTTAAAAAAAACTCATTTCAAGGAAAAATACAATAAAAAGAACACATTCTACAAACCAAACTAACTACTAAAAAAAATTGCTTATAGTCCCTAAACCAACAAACTAATCAGTAAAGCTATTGCCAAAAAAACGTACAAATGAAATAAATAATTAGCCGAAAAAATTAAATTACTAGGTTGCAGCCGCATCGCGCGGGGACCCTGCTAGTCTATATATAATAGACAAAGTGACTTTTCATGAATAGTCACAACTTTTTCATGAATGGTTGCACCTTTTGGTGGGAAATAACCACTTTTCATTTAGAATATAGTGACACTTTATTAGCAACAGTTTTTTCTATTACTATTTCAACAGTAACATCTATTGAATGGTTGCAACATCTTAGAGACAGAATTTTTGTCACAAACTTTGCCATTCATCGTATCCGAAATCAAGTTACTTAGTTTATATAAGCGTGCACTAACTTGTATTAGAACTTAACTTGAAATCATTTGGTATCGAGTAATGCTAATTACACAAAATGCTCAATGACACTAAAATCACCGACAAAAATTTCAATTACATTTTGATTGTTATATGTTATATGCATAAACGTTACCCAAAACAGTAACCAAAATATCTAGTTACAATTATTTGATGATATATAGTCCCGTCGCTGTACACGTGTATTCTTGTAGTCCTAATAAACACTACATTGATTTTGTTCTTTTCCATGCTTGGAAGAATATGTTGGGCTATGAAATATCAAAGTACTGCTGGAAGTCAAAGTACTGCTAATCAAGTCAAAGTACTGCTACTCGTTGAAGGACTGCTATGCAAATTGTTTAAGGACTAATGTGTAATTCTAGAATGTTCGTATTAGATTAGAGTTATAATTAGAATTACTTGTCGTTCAAGTTTGTAAACCGACTAGGGTTTTCCTTGTGCCTATAAAAGGATCCCTAGGTTGGCATTAGAGATATACGATTAGATAAGATTTTAGAGAGACAAGTTTACACGAAGAAGCTTGTTAGAAGTATTAGTGATTAGAGTTTGTTAGTGAATCTGTGTAAGAGAGCAGGTTCAAGGTTTTAATAATATTCGAAGTTGTTTATTAATTCTTCTTAGCTTTGTTGAATTAGATTCCGCATACTTAGCAAAGTATATCAGTGTTTCATTATTAATAGTTTTGAATTCATTCAAAGTTGTTAAACCGTAGACAAGCTACAAGTTAGTTTGGTCAGAGTATATCGATCCAACAAGTGGTATCAGAGCTTGTGTGGAGACTCTGATTAAGAAGAAACTCTTAAAACCGATTTATCAACAAACCCTCAACGATGTCGACTGAAGCTGCACCTATCCCATCCATCACCTCACTCAGAATTCTTATCATCAAGAAGGGAGAATATGATCTCTGGAGCATGAAGATGAGGCAGTACCTTGCTATTACTGACCATGCTCTATGGGATGTGATTGTCAATGGTAATGTCGTTCTTGACGAACCTTTACAAGTTGAAGGACAACCCAAACCACCTCAACCAACCTTGCTAGCAGCTACAAAAAGAGATCAAGATAAGGCTCTCAACATACTGTTGTCTGCTATTCCTGATGGTCACCTACTAAAGTTCCATGATGCTAAGGATGCAAAGCAATTGTGGGCTGCGATCAAGACAAGATTTGGAGGTAATGATGCTTCAAAGAAGATGCATAGAAACTTATTGAAGCAGCAGTTTGAAACTTTCACTGTTGGTGAAAGAGAAGGTCTTGATGCTGCCTATGATAGATTCCAAAATCTGCTTAGTATGCTAGAATTGTATGGAGCAGAGGTATCTGTTGAAGATGCAAATTTGAAGTTCTTAAGGAGTTTTCCATCTGTCTGGCATGTGGTTGCTACTATGATTTGAGGACAACCTGGATTGGAGTCTATGGACTTTGATGATCTCTACAACAATTTGAAAGTGTACGAGCAAGAGATGAATGGTCACAGTTCTCAGAAAACTCACAACATCGCTTTTGTATCTTCTGAAAACAGAAGCAGTACTTCCACTAAAAGTACTGCTTATCCTTCTCAAAGTACTGTTGGTGATTCACAGCATGTTTGCACAACCACAACTACTCCCAACCCATCACTAACAACCAACACCAATTCTGATGATGTTGTATGTTCCTTCTTTGCACAACAAGCCACTTTACCTGTTACCTATCAAGAAGACTTGTTGCAGATTGAAGAAGATGCTTTAGAAGAGATTGACATAAGATGGCAAGTAGCTATGATCACTGCAAGGATCAAGAAGTTCATGAACAAGACAGGAAGGGGAATTGATTTCAAAGCCAAACAAGGTATAACTTTTGACAAATCCAAGATTGAATGTTTCAATTGTCAAAAGCTTGGACACTTTGCAAGGGAATGCAAGTTTGCAAAATATCAGGCAAACAGGATGGTTGAACAACCCAAGGTTGAAAGAAAAGAGGTTCCTATTACTGAATCACAACCAAAAGCTTTGGTGGCTCAAGAAAATTTAGCAGAGATTGATTGGAGTGCTGAATTTGATGATGAACCAGTAACCTATTCTATGGTTGCAATGGAAGAGTTTGATTGGAGCACAGCTTTTGATGAGGAACCAGGATATGCTGCTTTGGAATCAAGAGATGGTCTTGGAAGCTTTGACTGGAGCATGGAGGATGAAGATGAACCTGTTCAGATTGCTATGGTTGCTACTACACCAAGTTCATCCAATGTCTCTGAGGTATGCTCTAAGTGTAATGATGTTTATCAAAAGTTGCTTAAAGAATATGTGACTGAAAGAGATAATTGTAGAACAGCTAGGTCTGAGGTAGCTGGTTATCAATTAACTTTAGAGTCAATGGAAGCCAAAATATTAACACATGAAAATAATGAAATGGCTTGGGCAGAAAAATATGAGTAACAAGATTACCAATTGAAATTAAGTGAATGGAAGTTAGGATGTAAGGTGTCTGAATTAGAAAAGATTACTAAGGAAAGAGATGCTTTGTTAGAAAAACTTGGTAGTATTAAACAGGTTGGTCTATCACATGTTCAATTTGTTGAAAAATAAAAGAGTCATAAACAGTAGAGCTGGACTAGGTTATGGTGAAGATAGTAGTTCAGATGAGACCTCATCTAGTGATAAGGAAGAGACCCCACCTAGTGATAAGGAAGAGATTCCACCTAGTGATGATGACCTTACAAGCTCAGAAGAAAACACATTTAGGAATGAGGAACCAATTAGTGAAACACCTCCTGAGTTTAAGACAGATAAGGAGTACCACTCAGTTCCTCCACCCACTGGTAAGTTTCAACCACTTAGGACAGATGTTTCTCGTTATGGTGTAGACAACCTAGAGTTTAGGAAGAAGCTTACTGGTCAATTTAGTTCTGAAAAACCTAAGGATGATTTTCAAAGGGGTAATGCTCAAAAGTTTCCTACAGCCTTTCAAAAACAAGCAGTACCTCCAAAAACTTTTCAAAGTACTGCTGGACACTCAGCAGTACCTCCAAGAGAAACTTTTCAAAATACTGCTCACTATAGGAAACCTTTTAATCATAGAAGAGGATTTGGGAATATGGAGAGAAAATTATGTTATGTATGCTATAGTCCTGATCATTTGATTAAGCACTGTGACTTACACTCAGAATATTTAAGTCAGTTCCCAAAGAATAGACCTGCCACCCATAAGCCAAGAGAGACTAGACCAGTTTGGAATCACTCAAATAGGGTCAACCATAGTAATTTCTCTAAAGACTATAGGTACCCTCACCAGAAAAGAATGTTTTCCAAACCACCAGTACCTTCACATACTGATAAGTCTCCAGAAGTACCTTCTCAAAGGACTACTAAGTTTTCACCCAATCATGGTACTGCTAACACTTTTTCACATAGAAGATCTAAGAGATTCAATTCATATAAAAGGTCTTACACCTCAAGCAGAATACCTAGATCAGAGAAACCTAAGGTCAAACGAAACTGGGTTAAGAAAGAAAGTACTGATGGGGAACAAGCAGTACTTTCAGATAAGGGTGAAACAGGGAGTGTTGTTGATAAAACAACACAGGACATGGGACCAACTCAAATAATCATTGACCATGCCTTTAAAACCAGTGGAGATTACATACTGAAGGAATTCAAGTATGTCACTCCACAAGGGGAACACAAGTCAGTAATGGCTTGGCTTCCTAAAAGAAACTAATCCTTCTCTTTACTGTGCAGGGCAACCCAGAAGAGGAGCTTAAAGATCATATTATTGTTGATAGTGGTTGCTCTGGCAGCATGACAGGGGACAAGGAGATCCTGTCAGATTTTAAGGCATATTATGGAGGAAGAGTTGCATTTGGTAATGATCCTGATGGAGGGAGAATCACTGGCAAAGGAACAATCAAGGCTGGATGTATTGATTTTGAGAATGTTAGATATGTGAAGGAGCTCAAGTTCAATCTTTTGTCAGTATCTCAGATTTGTGACAAGAAGTACCCCATTCTATTTACTGATACAGAATGTCTCATTCTCTCTCCTGAGTTTAAGTTTGTTGATGATCACTTGGTAACATTGAGAGTACCAAGAACCAATGATGTGTACAGTTTAGACTTAAAGAGTCTCAATTCTGCTGGAAGAGCAACATGTTTAGTAGCAAAGGCATCATTGGAAGAAGCACATTTGTGGCACAGAAGACTAGGTCATGTAAATTTTAAGAACATCAACAAGCTGGTCAAAGGAAATTTAGTTAGAGGTTTACCTTCCAAAACATTCAAGACTGATCATTCATGTTTGGCTTGCAAGAAGGGTAAACAACATAAAGCTTCATGTAAGAAGCTTGGAGAAAGAGATATTAGAGAACCTTTGGAGTTGCTAACACATGGATTTGTTTGGACCAGTTTCAGTAGAGAGTTTAAACAAGAAGAAGTACTGCTTGGTTGTGACAGATGATTGTAGCAGATTTAGTTGGGTCTTTTTCTTGGGATTCAAAGATGAAACCTTTGATGCTATCCATGACCTGATAGTTTCCCTTGAAAATCAATTAAGACTCAAAGTAAGAGGTATTAGATGTGATAATGGAACAGAATTCAAGAACAAGCATATGGATGAATTCTGTGCCAAGAAAGGGATCAAGAGAGAGTTTAGTATTGCTAGAACACCCCAGCAGAATGGTGTTGCAGAAAGAAAGAACAGGACTTTGATAGAAGCAGCTAGAACAATGCTTGCAGATTCCCAATTACCTATTCTCTTTTGGGCTGAAGCCATAAGTACTGCTTGCTATGTGTTAAATAGAGTTTCAGTAACTAAACCTCAAATGAAGACACCTTATGAGTTACTAATGGGAAAGAAACCAAACATTCATTTTCTAAAACCTTTTGGCTGCTCTCTGACTATTCTAAATACTATTGATTCTCTGGGAAAATTTGATGGTAAGTCAGATGAAGGATATCTATTGGGTTATTGTACAAATAGCAAAGGTTTTAGAGTTTATAACAGGAATACCAAAAAGGTACAAGATTGTCTTCATGTTGAATTTTTGGAAGATAAGGAAACTCAGAAAGGTAAAGGTCCTGATTGGATGTTTGATCTTGATCTCAAGTTCACTCCATCTATGAATTATATGCCTGTTAGAGAAGAGAATCAGGCTAATCACAAAGAAGATGATTCACAGTACATTGTTCATGGAGTCAATATTAGACCAGAAGATGTTCCTGACAAAGAACCTGAAGTTACTGATGAGGAACAAAGTACTACTCAACCAACCAATACAGTATCTGATGAAGATCAAGCCATACAAGATGAACTTAATAGGATGCTTTTTCAAGAAACTATAGCACAATCCTATGAAGATGAACAAAGGAGGGCTTATGAAGCTGCAAAGAAAAAGAGTAAATTTCAAGATACTGTCGACAGTACTTTTGATCAAAGTACTGATGATCCTTTTGACAGTACTTCTGGTGTGTTAGAACAATCAAATTGGAACAATGCTGATGATTCCAAAGTTGATGATGATGATTTGGATAGTGCTAACATTCCTGGATTAGAAGAAGTTGATGATGAGCTTAATCAAGAAGGTATTTTCTCCAATGAAGGGATTGATTTTACTAACTTGGAGTCTGATCTTCCAGTACCACCAACTCCTACCTTGAGAGTTCATAAAGCTCATCCTCAAAGTAACATTATTGGATCACCCTCTTCAGGAGTGGTTACAAGAAACAAAGTTTAAGGACTTTCTAAGCAACATACTGCTTTACTTAGCATTGTTTACAAACAAAATAGGATGAATCACAAGGATCAACAAACATGTCTGTTTGCTTGCTTTCTATCTCAAGAAGAACCCAAGAAGGTAGCTCAAGCTTTAGCTGATGAAAGTTGGGTTGAAGCCATGCAAGAGGAGCTTCTACAATTCAAGCTTCAAGAAGTCTGGGTATTATGTGATTTACCAGATGGCAAAAGAGTCATTGGTACAAGATGGGTTTTCAGAATCAAAAGAGATGAAAGAGGGAATGTTATCAAAAATAAAGCTAGATTGGTTGCACAAGGATATCGCCAAGAAGAAGGAGTGGATTATGATGAAGTGTTTGCTCCTGTTGCAAGGATAGAGGCAATAAGGTTATTTGTTGCCTTTGCATCCTATATGGGATTTCCTGTTTACCAAATGGATGTCAAAAGTGCTTTTCTGTATGGCACAATTTCTGAGGAAGTTTATGTTAAACAACCTCCTGGATTTGAAGATCCTGCACATCCAAACAAAGTCTACAAGGTGATCAAGGCACTATATGGCCTTCATCAAGCTCCCAGAGCTTGGTATGAGAGACTCTCAAATTTTCTATTACAACATGGTTATAGGAGAGGAGCAATTGATAAGACTTTGTTTATCAAAAGGGATAAGAAAGACATTATGTTAGTCCAAGTCTATGTGGATGATATTATATTTGGAGCCACAAAGAAGTCTATGGTGAAAGAGTTTGAAGACCTTATGCAAAAGGAGTTTCAAATGAGTTCTATGGGAGAATTAACCTTCTTTCTAGGGCTTCAAGTTAGACAAACAAGAGATGGAATCTTCATTAACCAAAAAAAGTATGTTGCAGACATACTTAAAAGATTTGACCTTCCAAATCTCAGGCCTGCCACCACACCCATTGATAACAATAAACCCTTAGGCAAGGATGAAGATGGACAAGCTGTGGATGTCAAGCTTTATAGATCAATGATTGGTTGTCTTATGTACTTAACTGCATCAAGACCTGACATCATGTTTGCTGTATGTTTGTGTGCAAGATATCAGGTTACACCCAAGGTTTCACATATGTATGCAGTCAAGAGGATTTTTCGATATCTCAAGCATCAACCAAAGTTAGGATTATGGTATCCTAAGGAGGCACCTTTTCACTTGGAAGCTTTTTCAGATAGTGACTATGCAGGAGATAACTATGATAGAAGATCAACCTCAGGAGGATGTTAATATCTTGGAAGAAGATTAGTCTCCTGGCAATGTAAAAAGCAAACAATTGCTGCAACCTCCTCTACTGAAGCAGAATATGTTGCTGCTGCAAGCTGTTGTGGACAAGTTTTGTGGATGCAAAATCAACTCTTGGATTATGGATTCAATTTCAAAAATACTCCTATCAACATTGATAATGAGAGTACTATCTGTATTGTGAAGAATCCAGTTTATCACTCCAAGACCAAGCATATTCAGATTAGGCATCACTTCATTCGGGATTGTTATGAGCACAGGCTTATAAATGTGGTCAAGGTTCACACAGATGATAATGTAGCTGATCTACTCACAAAGGGATTTGATGTTTCAAGATTCAACCACTTAGTTGTGAGCATTGGGATGATTAACTACTAGGCTACATTTGAGGGGAGGCTTTAGTATTAGTTAGTATACTTTCTTTCAGTTCTTAATGAAAGTATTGGTTTTTAGTAGTTTAGTTTAGCCTATATGTTGTATTTAAGGGGAGGCAACATAAGTTATTAGTTAGAACTTAAGCATGCGCCATTTATAAGTTCTTGGTTTAAGTTTGAAGTATTGATTGTGGATAAGAAGATGGAACGTACTGCTTTGTTGCTTAACGTACTGACTCAGCAACGTACTGCTTCAACGTACTGCTTACGTGGATGTACTGTTCCAACGGTCAAAAATTGTGGGGCTACGGTTAATTAATTCCTTACGGCGGAGATAATAAGTTAATCAAAACGGTAACTTTATTATTTTGAGTTTGATTTGTTTCCATCCTATTTAAAGAAACTCTCCCCAATTCCCCGCCTTTTACCTTATTTGAGAACCCTCATTCGCTTTTCCACCACAATCTTTTTAATGAAACACACATTCAAAGCGAATCCTTCTCTAAGACTCATCATGGCTAATCGAGTAACAATTAGCAAACACAACATGATCGCTAATTTGGACAAGACAAGGGATAATGTTGATTTTCATGCGATCATTGATTTCTTAACTGGGTCTTCCATCAACTACTCTATTTTAGTTGACCCTGATGTTATTGGTCCATGGATACAAGAGTTTTGGGCTACTGCAACGATTGAAGATGACTCGTTGATTAGGGCTACAGTTGCTGGACGAACTATTCGGATTTCTGAAGCCACTGTTAGGGATGTTTTGATGTTTAATGATGAAGGAGGGGCTGTTCGTTTCGAAAAACAAGTGCTTTGGGACACTTTAAGTGATATAGGTTATGAAGGAGATTTTACGAAACTTACTTTTCAAAAGCCTTTGTTTTGTTCTCATTGGAAGTACCTAATTCACGTCTTACTTCATTGTTTAAGTCCCAAAAGTACTTCTTTTGATCAATTTGGTCAAAATATTGCATCTGCTTTAGTGGGTTTGGCTACCGATCTACGATTCAACTTTTCAAGACTAATTCTAGATGGTATGCTTTCACACATTACTAATGGTTCACCATTCTTAATGTATCCAAGGTTTATTCAGTTATTCTTGAACCATCAACTTGAGGATGTCCCTAAACCTCACAGTTTTTTACCCACTGTCAAACTTCCATCAAAGGTGTTTACTTTTCTATCTAAAAAGAGTGTCAAGTTTTCTGGAACAAACACACCTTTGACTGCTCATATATTGGGAGTTGCACAAGTTGTTAGAGATGCAGAGCAAGAGCAAGAGCAAGAAGCAAACTCTGAATCAGCAAGCCAAGAGTCTCCAGTTTCAAGAGAAGTTAGTGTTCCTCAACCTACTGCTTCTCATCATACTGCTTCTCCACATTCTGCTACTCGGGAAGATACTGCTCCTATGGACATTCCTACTCATAAGGAGTCAGACCAAGGTATGAATCAACCACCATCTCCTAATGATTATTCTTCCACAAATATATCTAAGCAATTTGAAGAAGAAGAGGCAGAGTTGGATAATTATGCTTTAACAAGAGAGTTAAGGAGGCTGAAAAGGGAGAGTGAGGCTCAAGCTGCTAAAATAGTCAAATTAAAGACTAAGTTTCAAAGATTGAAGAAGTTTGTTTGGCCACTAGTTCAACACCATCGATTATGGGTAAAGTCTCAGAAGCAGAGTGGTCAGAAACCTAAGAAGTCTTCTCAGTCAAAGAAGAAAAAGTCAAAGAAGCATTCTTCATTCCAATTGGGGAGGAATTTAGAGAATTTGAATGAAGATGCTGGTTTTGAACAAGATGCTGGATTTATGGATGATACTCAGATGACACCACCTGAAAATATTCCTCAAGATACTGCTGAGAGGAAGAGTGATGAAACAGAGCAAATCAACTTGGAAGAAACTGCTGTTGAAGTAAGAAGTGGTGATACTGAGGAAGTAAACTTGGAAGGATCTGAAGCTGAAAGTACTGCTCAACAAGGTACTGAGAGGCAATTTACTATTACACCTAGAACTTTAGATTTTGAGGAACATATTGGTCCTTCAAGTCAAGTTCAAGAGGAAGTTGGCCCTTCTAAACCAGTTCATGAAGAAGATGTTATAGCTCATACTAACAGTGATGATGAAACAATTGCTGACATTATGCTTAATATGTCAAGTCAAAGAGGCATCAGTATTCATGAGGTTGAACAACAACATCATACTTCTTCTCAACCTACTCAGGAGATAGATCTAAAAGATAAAGGTAAAGGGATCTTGGTAGAAAAGAAGAAGAAGAAGATGACATTGGCACAGTTAAGACAAATTCAGATTGCCAAAAATGAGGAAGCAGCTAGAATATTGCAAGCAGAGATAGATGCTGAAGAATCAAGGAAGATTGTTCAATCACAAAGGCCAATTAGTAAAGCTAGAGAAAGGAATGATATGATGGCTTATCTGAAAGGTCAAGGATATACAGGTTTAGTCAGATTGACATATACAGAGATGAAGGATCTGTATGATGCTGTTAGAGAAGCTATAGAAAAGGATCTTGCAAGCATTATTTCTTTTGAAGATAAGGAGCTTGAAGATAAAAGAAAGGAAAGAGCTGTTACAAGAAGCTCAAAGAGGAAAAGAACAACTGATGAACAGCCATCAAAGAAGTTCAAGTTCAAGGATACATTTGAATTAAGAACAGACACAGTTGATGAGCTAAGGAATTATCTTAGAGTTGTTGACTTTGAACATCCAAAATTGAAAGAAGATACTGATAAGAAGTCCAAGATATCTACTTTTTCAGTTGTAGAATCACAAGAAGGAGATTATCTGATCTTTCATAGACAAGATGGAAGTTTTAGAGTATTCAATTCATTATGGGATATACTACATCTGATTGACAGAGATGATATGCTTCAGTTATATCTCCAAGTGCAAACTTATTTTGAGCATATTCCACCACAAGGAGTAGGTTTGATATTGTTAGGAGATCTCACAACAATCTGGGAGACAGAGGAAACAAAGGACAGTACTTTGTGGGAAAATCAAGACAACTGGGAGATTAACAGATGGAGATTCTTTGAATCAGTTGGAATACATGTTTTGGAGTTAGAAGATGGCACTATGATTCATATGCTAGCAGAACAGAGATATCCACTCACAAGAGATCTGATGATCAGGATGCTAGAGCATGGCATGGCTTAAGGGGAAGATAAGACTTGTTTCATTCATGGTGAGATTTAATTATCTCAACTTCTCTACTTCGTCTAGGGAAGTTCGTACAAGAACGTGTATGTTTTGTCATCATCAAATAGGGGAAGATTGTTGGGTCTTATAGATTTGATGAGAAAAAACAAGAAGAGTGAAAACAAGAAGGACCTGAAGTGACAAGGAAGAATTCTTCAATTAATGAAGAATAAAAGACGAGGGACTTGCTTGTTAAAGAATATTTATTTATTAGTCCCTCGTAGTATTTTGTAAACCCTAATATCTCTCTATATAAAGAGATCAAGGGTGTAGGGTTTCATTAAGTAAGGTCTTCCATAATGTAGTCGACTAAAAGGTGTGTGTGTGTAACTTAGACGTAAGTTATAAACGTCTAGGGTTTTAGTTAGTTAGTTAGTTAGTTCAGCCTCAAGGTCGAGTCCTTGATCCCTGTTACAAGGCGTGTAACATGTTCTACCTTGATCAAGTAGAATTGGGGCTGTAGATGATTATTAGTGTTAGTATTAGAGATCACAAAGTAAAAACCTTGTTCAATAATAAAGATGTTTTACTTATTCCTCTGTGCATGATTGTTGTCTTTGTTATTGTTTAACCCTAGTGCTCTAAACGGTTCAAGGAGTCTAACAAACTCCACATGTGGCATGGAAGTGGAACAAGAGAATGAAGTAGCATTGATGGTCATAAAATTGTTTATCAAGTGGACAACTGAATCTGAAGATTAATGCATAACTACTGGTATGGTTTAATTATTATATAAATATTTTGAAAAATAAGTACGTTCTTCAAAGTACTGCTAGTCAAACAGTACTTTCTCAAAGTACTGCTTGCAGCATGAAACCAGTAAAGTCTTTTGATAAAATCAGTAATTTTTGATAAGTGCAAAAACATTTTGAAGCACAAAGATTAAACAGCAACAAATGGTTTTGAAAGCAACAGCATGGTGTTAGTACTTGTACTACACAACAAATGGTAATCAACTCACCATGTTTAATAAACAAGAAAGAGTTTGACTCATCATGAGGGTATGGCTCTGATGTGATTATCAAATCCGTTTTTAGTTGACAATTTACTAAAAATTGTATGGTTTTCAACTCACCATATCAATATTAGTGAAGAGTTGGCTAGCTCACAAGATAATGGCTTTGTGGTAAAGGCTGTGGAAAACCATTATATGGTAATTAGTTCACCATGGTAGTGATTGTACTAAAAGAACTAGCTAGTCCAAAAGCAAACGGCTATTTGGTAAAGACTACTCAAATCCGTTGATAGCTGATGATTTGCTAAAAATCATATGGTTATCATTGTACCATGGTTTTTCCTAAACCTAAACATTGGCTACTCCAGAGTTAATGGATTTGGTAAAGAGACATCAAAATCCATTAAGTTTTCAATGATTCACCTCTCACAGGAGTTAACACACCTGGAAGTGATGAGAATAGTATGAAACTTTTAAGATCTGATGTACCTATTGCCAATATGATGCTGAGTTGCTGAAAAGATATGATGCTGAAAAAGAATTGTTGCTGATGAAGATTGAAGATACTGATTGCATTGATGATGACAAAACAACAACGAGACAGATTTCAAAGATACAACCTTTCCTTGAAGATAAAGCGTTGAAGTTAAAGAAATACAAAGGAACTTGAAATCAAGCAAGTAGAATTCAAGTTAGGGGAGGATTGTTGGGCTATGAAATATCAAAGTACTGCTGGAAGTCAAACTACTGCTAATCAAGTCAAAGTACTGCTGCTCGTTGAAGGACTGCTATGCAAATTGTTTAAGGACTAATGTGTAATTCTAGAATGTTCGTATTAGATTCGAGTTATAATTAGAATTACTTGTCATTCAAGTTTGTAAACCGACTAGGGTTTTCCTTGTGCCTATAAAAGGATCCCTAGGTTGGCATTAGAGATATACGATTAGATAAGATTTTAGAGAGACAAGTTTACACGAAGAAGCTTGTTAGAAGTATTAGTGATTAGAGTTTGTTAGTGAATCTGTGTAAGAGAGCAGGTTCAAGGTTTTAATAATATTCGAAGTTGTTTATTAATTCTTCTTAGCTTTGTTGAAGTAGATTCCGCATACTTAGCAAAGTATATCAGTGTTTCATTATTAATAGTTTTGAATTCATTCAAAGTTGTTAAACCGTAGACAAGCTACAAGTTAGTTTGGTCAGAGTATATCGATCCAACAGAATATTTACTCTCTAATAAATACTACATTGATTTTGTTCTTTTCTATGCTTGTAATAATATTTACTTTCAAAGAGTGAACCAACTTTTTTGGTTTATATAATAGAGTTATTATCATAAATGCTAATATACCCATTCATTAAGGCCATGATTTGGCTATGGGCCACGTGGGCGACGGCCCAAGGGAAGCCCAAAAGAGGGGGCATCAATCTACAAGTCCATGTTTAGCTATAGTACATTCATGTAGCCCATTTTAATACAAAGCCCACTAAACTAATATAAGACTTTCAAAATAAGATAAGTAAAAGGAACGAAATATTTACTAATTGAAAACCCTTTTTAATTTATACTAAACATCAGTACATGACTAATTCAAAGCCCAATATTAAACCTACTGTACACAGTATATTGCTAATTCATATTAGGATCGGTTAAAAAAAGAACGAAAGAATACATAACAGTTATACAGGTTTCTCATTTACAAATCACCATCAGTCCATCACATCCAGAGAGACGATTTATGAAGTGTGGTTACAAGAATTAAGAGTCGAATCCAAAACAATTAGGGCATCAAAAAAATCAGGCGATCATCTTTTCTTCTCTTTATCAATTTTGATCAAGTGATACTGTTCCATACTTATTATTCTTGTTCACAACCGTTAGGTGCTTAAACCAGGAAACGAAAGAAAATTCAACAAGAATCTGACCTCAACATGGTTCTATGGATGGGTTTGTATTAATACTAAAAAGAATAATAATAGTGTTGTAGAAAATAATGATAAGATTGACGCTAATATAAATAATGAAAATCCTATAAACAATGGAAACCCAGAAAATGATGAGGTTAGCGCCAATGATGACAATGAAAATTATATAAATAATGAAAATCTAGACAATGATGAGGTTAATGTTAGGGAAGATAACGAAAATCCTATTGAAGAAAATAACGAAAGTCCTCAAAGTTGTTATGTCGATGAAGTTAATCATAATATTTTTTAGGGGTAAATATAGGCCTAGCCCAGTCGCTCGAGCTGCATGCCTTTTTTGGCCCCAAATTTGGCGATTACCCAAACTAGCCCAACCTAGAATCGACTAAAGGTGAGGGTGACATGTGTCCTTGTACCTGTGCAATCGACCTTCTCAAGCGACTTCTAGTTACCTAAGCGACATTCGAATTTGTCCTGTTTCAAACCAAAAAGTCAAACATCGAAAAATGTGATTTTATGCTTTTTGCTCCTTCCACACCTTGGGCGACTTTGTCTAACATTAAGCGACTGACAAGATTACTTTAAGCGCCAATTTCACTTGACAATATTTTTTACTATTGCCAGTTCACTTTGTGCTATCCAATTTTCTTCACTTCTTTGAATACCTTTTGTATACTTTCATACTTTTATTTTCAAAAAGTGTATGAAACACTCTTCGTGTAAGGAATATTCTAGCAAATTAGAGAGGCACAAAATAACTCTGAAACGAATGTTTTTTAATCTAGAATTTTTTTTTAAACACCTTTCCATTCCTCCCTCCCCCTCCTCCTACACACACACACATATTCAAATTCCCCAAAAACACCTACTGTATATCCAACATAAAAATAAAATCAAACTCAAGGTAGAAATCGTAACGCCATTATCAAAATCAAGGTAAAATCAATAGAGGTATCAACTTCAATATCCCCTAAACCTGCTCATTATTAATTATTCAAGACCCAAATGGCAGATAGATACCTTGATGCAAAGATCACGATTCGGTCGCAGGTATCTGTTCTAGTAACGATTAAAAGTAAGTTGGAAAAGAATCAATCTAGAATCAGTCTGTTTCAAGAAAGTGTTTTCGGTCCTTGGTTAGATTTGCGTGTACCCTCTTCTCATGCATATGATAATCATTTGCTAAACCTTGTTTTACACCACCAGGTATATATTCCAAAATTGCTTGATTATTGCCCCCCTATTTCCTTCAGAATGGGGGATAACGTTTTGCAATTTGGTCGTTGGGAGTTTTTTTTTAATTACTGGTTTAGTTTTTGGTCCTTTGCCTGACCTTCCCGAAGTTAATGAAACCCCGTTAGGTTTGCGACTCTTTCCTGAAAGACAATTAGACAGGAAGTTCGCTGTGTACGCTTCTGAGCTTTTAGAACTTTTGGAAAACGATACACAATTTGATGCTTTATCTAATGAGGATGCGGTTAGAGTTTGCCTGTTGATAGTGGCCGACGTCATATTCAATGGTCGTGGATCTTGGTATGTTGTTCCTAATCATTTGTTCCAACTGGTTGAGAATTTTACTGATTGGAATGCCTGTCCGTGGGGGGAG
Organism: Artemisia tridentata subsp. tridentata; assembly: GCA_021014915.2. Classification (NCBI taxonomy): domain Eukaryota; kingdom Viridiplantae; phylum Streptophyta; class Magnoliopsida; order Asterales; family Asteraceae; genus Artemisia; species Artemisia tridentata. Next base: position 95,152,849 of record CP139508.1, on the reverse strand, counting down.
TTCTTGTGGAGACGTTTATACGTCGGTTTAGCTAATGCTGTTCCCAAGTGTCGTGAGGCTTACTATAGGAAGAAGGAGAAGTAAAAAACATCTGATTCTGTAATTCCCACATATACACTCTCTGGTTTTGTTTGGGCTTTTAAGGTTAGATTTTGGCAAAAAACCTTTTATAATTAATTTTGTGTTTTCGTGTACTAAGAGTAACATTAGTTGTATTGTTTTCTTGTTAGATTTGGATTCTTGAGAGTTATCCCAATAGTAGCTCATGGTGGAAGAAAGACTCGAGTAAGATCCCACGTGGTATTTGTTGGTCACATGGTAAAAGGTTCCAAAAATGTCATCATGATCTACTTTGTGGTTCGGTAAGCATTTCCATTATTATTTTTTTATTAGTAGATAATTTACGAATTATGTGTATTTGTTTTTGACATTAGTATAATTTGTTATCTAGGGTTCGAATCCAATATTGAAACTTGTTGCAACTGATGAAGAAAGGTTGCAACCATGGTTTGTACGTAGTAATGAGTATTTAGTTGAGCTCACTTGTATTCAAAGCCAAGCAGACGTTGCAGATGTTGTTGTAGATGGTGGAGAAAGACGTAACATATCTGTTGTTGAGGTAAATTGACACTACTAGAAAGTTTTGCACCCGTTGGGTCCTATAACTGTACTTCAAAATTATTTTGATACCAATTTTCATTATCTTGTAGGCAAATGTTGTTGTAGATGGTGGAGAAAGACGTAACATATTTGCTGAGCTTGCGGCCGTGAAGTCACTAGTTAAGGGGCTCAATTTTAACGTGATTAATGAAGTTATACAAAGAATCACGAATATTGAGGAATATCTAAACATACGACCTCAAGGGGTGAGCTGTCTAAATTTATTTCTTTTCCAAGATAAGTACTTTGAGGATACCATATTTATTTTTTTTCCCCCAAAAATATGAAGAAACTATATATATTTATTGAAACAGGCTTCAACATCTATTCATGAAACGTCTGAAGTAGGGGCAACTGTTAGTGATCACTTTGCTTCCAAAGTTGCAAATGTAAGAAGATATTTCCAAAGTTGCACATACTCTTAGTAATAGTAGACTCATCTTATTTTTTCAATTTCAGAATCCATCTCCTGTTCATGACAGTTCAGAGGTTCAAGTACAGCGGGTTAGATGTCTAAATTTATATTTTAACGACAAAATTACTTTGAGGATAACATATTTATTTTATTTTGTCAAAAAAAAGAATGAACAAAATACATATATATTTATTGAAACAGTGTTCAACATCTATCCCTGAAACGTCTGAAGTAAGAGCGAATGTTTGCGATCACTTTGTCTCGAAAGATGCAAATGTAAGAAGAGTTTATAAATTTGTCACGTACCTCCATATTTCATTTTTTATAGAAAATTCATATTCTTTTTGAATTTCAGAATCCAACTCCTGTTCACGACAATTTCCATGTACACACCCGAGTGGATGATGAATGGAAAGATGTACACCCCCACGTGGATGAGGATTTAGCTTCCAAAGATGCCAAGGTAACATCCTTTAAGTAAACTTTTTAATCCGATAGGTATCCTTGTTTTGTTATAATAACTTTTAATTTAATTTTATATTTTATATTTATTTTTTCCTTTTATTTTATATTTCCAAATTCAGGAATCAATCCCATTTGAGAATGAATTTCAGAACCCAAGTCCAAAAACTGTTGATCAAAAGAATGAGGAAGACGGGAAGCTTCATTATTTAGACGCTTCCGCGTATCCATCCTCTATGTCACAACTGGAGTACAGTTATATTGGAGTTGATTATTACCCGGCGGATGCTCACATGCAAGTTGACAATGCTAGTGATATCCGTTTACCAAAATTACCTGATCATTTTTCTCAATCGTCTATTGATGTAAGTACGCAGTTTATAGAAAATCCACATGTTATAGTTGTTTGTTACATTTACCTTCTTATTATACTTGTTTTTTTATGTAAACTTACAGCCCAAAAACTTTTCTGATGATTTCCTTCATACGGTTTTCCCAAAATTAAAGAAGCCGCACGTCGAATTTGATTATGTGCCTGCCGTTCAAGAGAGCAAGGCTGATGGACCTGCTCTTGACAAGTATGATAATAATTTTGACCAATTAGAAGATGAGGTGTTTCGTATTCCAGACAACACTGCGCACGGTCATGTTTATACTGATACATACGATAACGGTCTTGAGAAATTAAATGAGGCTATCCTAGTCATGGAAGATCAGAATGGTGGTGAGTACAAGGATGTTGGTGACAGAATTGGTAATGATTCTGATAAAATTGCCGTTGCCAAAATCGACCGGGAAGCTGAGGATGCAAGAAACGCCTATTTCCTTAAATCTCTAAATAACCCTGGGTAGGAGGTTGTCGACCGGGATCCTGAGGTACCTTTTTAAATATATGAGTTAGTGTATTCAGTTCACCTTCCCATCACCTCCAGTAGTAGTATGAAATACAGTAACAGTGCTATAATTCATAGCAGCAGTGGTAGCATCTAATTGGAAGTAGTATCCACCTGGTGTATTAACTTCACCTCCTCACCTTCTCCAGTAGTAGTATTAAATACACTAACAGTAGTATCCTCGTTGCTTGCTGTGGCATGTACTTAGCAGTAGTATCCAGTTGGTGTATTTACTTCACCTGCTAACCTTCTCCAGCAGTAGTATGAAATCTACTAACAGCTGTATCACTGTTGCATGGAGTAGCATCTAATTATCAGTAGTATCCACTTGGTTTATTAACTTTACATTCTCACTGTCTGCAGTAGCATCCACTTAGTATTAAATACACTAATAGTAGTATCATCATTTCTGGCAGTAGCATCTACGTAGCAGTAGTATCCAGTTGGTTTATTTACTTTACCTGCTTACCTTCTCTAGCAGTAGTATGAACTACACTAACAGTAGTATCACTGTTACTTGCAGTAGCATCTACTTAGCAGTAGTATACAATTGGTGTATTAACTTCACCAACAATAGTATCATTGTTACTTGCAGTCGCATCTACTTAGCTGTAGTATCCACTTGGTGTATTTACCTCACCTTCTTACCATTTTCCCCGTAGTTGTATGAAACAGAGCAACAGTAGTATCATTGTTATTACATATATCAAAGGTCAAAAAACGAGATGAACATGAATGTCTAACTTTGCTTACAGGAAACGTTCACGAGTCTAAAAAGGAAGAGGAAGTCTTTTAAGGATGTAATGGCACCCTTACCCGGACAACCAAAAAAGAAACGCGGTAGGCGAAAGTTTACCAAAAAGAAGACAATTGAGTTCCAACCAGACGTGCAACAAAAGAGGACGAAAGATGTTAGTAAGTCTTTGAAGGATGCCTACGTGAAGCTACCACCTACAACTCCACCAGTGGCCAAAAGGCGTTCAAAAAGACTGAATAAAGTAATTAGCTTCCCCCATTTCAATGAGGTGGAGCCTTGGGTAGAGGTATACTATAAATTAACTCAATTGGTCATATAGGATCCTGGTAATCAAAGTTACCATACGATGCATTGATATGTTTTATTTGAAATTTGTTTTTTTTTCAGAATTTGTCACGTCCTGCTGGTTTCCTTAGTAACAAGAAGGGAGTGAAGAACGTAGTTAAGCCAGAATGTATGGGCGATTTTCTGGAAAAAGGAAAAAATGCAGCTTATACGTTTCCTTGGGGAAAATCAGACACTGTTGTTCGTGGCAAATTCTTGAGAGCTTTGTTGGCATATGGAAGAGGTCACAAAGGAGGATGGCTTGGGGATGAGGTAATAAATGAATCAGTTGGTGTCTGTGTTTTATTTAATATTTATTAGTTTAGATAATACAATGGCTTTATATTTGAATAGTTTAACAGTGTGATTTTTATACAAACCTCACAGCATTTGGATGTTTGGGTTGATCTAATGTGGCACTTCAGACCAGACAATGCTGATTGGGCTATGGTGGGTCCGTTCTTCTCGGCTACTCTTCTCGAGGGAAGAGTGCGTGCCGGTTATGCAAATTGAAAACTGTATCCTGTGCTATGGACCAGTGTTGACAAGGTGGGTGTATAAACTGCATTTGTTCTCACAAACCTTTATTCAATTTATTTTTTTTAATTCTAATCATAGTATTTATTTTCTTTAAATGCAGGTCTACTTTCCGGTCAACGTTCCATCTGACCACTGGTTTCTGGCACAGCTAGAAAATAGCACCGGAGTCGTAACGATTTACGACTCACTTGGTACGCCAGATCCAGAGACCAGAAAGGACAATCTCAAGATGAGGGCCACTTTCGAGAAAATGCTCCCGAAGTATCATAAGTCGTGTAAAGTTTTCGATGCCAAATCCATATCCAGTTCAAATTATAAGGTCACTTTTCGAGTGGCAGATAATATCCCTAGACAAGGTGACGTATATGGTGACTGTGGAGTTTGGTTGTGTATTTTTTTGCATCGGTTAGCTAACAAATTGAGTATGAGTGTTGATGATCCTCTCCAGGTAGCGTTAGCCTATCGAGAACACATGGTAAGGTACTTTTGGAAGTATAAGGTGCCTGTCAATTCAGATGTTGAATAGATCATGGTTTATATGTACGTTGTAAATATCTTTTTTTTTTTTTTTTTTTTTTTTTTTTTTTTTTTTTTTTTTTTTTGTGATGTTAACGTCTGTAGGGACAGTGGGTGATGGTTGGATGGAGTTTTGGGGATGTAGAGTTTCTTTTAGGAATGTTAGGAAATGTTGTGACCTGTGATTTTTGTATGGATCTTTGGATGTGGAGGAATGAAGTTTTTTTTAGCGCAGCGAAAGCCGAGTCACGATTTGGATCAATCTCGTGTGGAGGTTTACAAAAGGGTGTTAGTATAGTGGAGGGGATCAATCTTGTTAGTTGGTCTGAGATGGTAGTCTAGTCTGAACTCATGTACGTTTAACTATTGTAGGTTTCTGTATCTTTTTATATATTAATTGTATGTTTCTGTATATTGATCGACTGTTCAACTATGTAGAACACCATGCCGTTCAAAAAAAAAAAAAAAAAAAAAAAAAAAAAAAAAAAAAAAAAAAAAAAAAAAAAAAAACAACTATGTAGAGCACCACAACTGTGAGTTCATGTGATGCGCATTAAAACGAGACGCTAACTTGTATTCCAGCCATAACAAATACTACTTTGTCGTGAACTATCATATTTGACTTGTTAAACGTCAAGTCTCATACATTTCCATCATCAGCTCATTTTGTTAAAGTGCAACACCCAAATTTGGAACTGAGATCTTTCCCACGTTCTGGTATATCAGGTAATTTTCCGCATGTTCATGGTAAAACAAATCTTTGTAGTATTCATTTTTGTAGATCCGTGTCTATGCACCCATAAACTATACATTTCATGTCATTGTCCTATACAAATTATGTTTCTGATTCACATTTTCAACACAACAATTTAAACAAGTTGTATACTGCTTTCGAGGAAAAAAATCTTACATAAATGGGACAGGCCTTGCAGCTTCTAACAGGGTTTGTTGGGGACCAAGCAGTTTCTACCTTGTAGTGCGACTTGTAATGGTTTTGGACATTCGCAATGTGTTGCATTCAGAAGATGAAGCCATGATTTATGCCATTTTGGCAAATTATTTTTCAACCATATGTACATATGAAATGAGCGCGAGAATAAATCTTGGAGGGAAACATACAGTGCAATTAAGAGGGAAACAAATGTTTGGAGGGAAAATTTTAATCGACTTTTTGATTTGAGCGACCAGATCCAGAACTATTAAGCGACTTTGAACTTGTGGTTCACAAATAAAGCAAAACTTGTGATATTTTCACACGCCAAACAAGATGAACTCAACTAATCCCTCAAAATTAAAAGTTTTATTTGAGTATAAAAATTTAGCTCACGGAGTTTTAGTTCCAGTATACGTTAATTACATCATGTTGGTAACGTATATCAAGGCAAAATTCGAAATCACAGATAAGCACATCAGCTTACACTATATATCCGGATCCAAGAAAATTGAAGTCTGTGACGATGATGACGTTGCCTTATTGGTTAATGAAATATGTCGTAGTGGTACGATTGATCAGACAATATACATCGAACGTATCGATCAAACTTTGGAGGTAAAACCATCTTCTTCTTCTAGGCCTCTTGATATCGATCTTAATGTTTCTTTGTTCCCTGAAGAATGTGATTATGAAATACCGAAAGTTGAAAATCATGATAATGATTTTAAAAGCGATCAGGTGTTTGATGATGTTCAGCCCCGTTGGCAGAAATGCACATTTGAAAACATGCCTGACACACCCAATGCACCTGATCCTATAATTAAAATGATTAATACCCTTAGACACGATGTGGTATCAAAAGTTCAGTCTGGTATTTGGTTTGATGATAAGGCTGAGTGCTTTTATGCAATAGGAATAAAAGCTTTAGTTGAACGTTTTGAGTTTAAAGTAATTAGGTCTAGCAAGTGTAGGTTGAGTGTCAACTGTGTGGAAAAGGGTTGCAACTGGTACGTTCACGCACGAAAAAGTATTATAACAAGTAGATTCTATGTGTCAAGCATTAATGATGTGCATACATGTTCGAGAACTAGAATTAACCCTAATCATCGAAATGCTACCCAACAATTGCTGGGTCGATTGCTGGTAGACAAACTGAAAGATAGCAGAAGGATCTATACATGTAAGGACATACAAAAGTATTTGAATATCAAATGGAAAATTGACGTTTCTTATAAACGAGCTTGGGGTGGGAAAAACATTGCATTACAGTTGGTAAACGGTAGCCCCACGGATTCTTTTGAGCAGTTACCCTATTATTGCTACAACTTAAAGTTGGAAAATGAAGGGACGATAACACACATCGAGACAGATGATGAAGATCGATTTAAGATGGTATTCATAGGGTTCGGTGTTGCGGTAAGCTTGTCTTAAATATTTTTTAATTTTTACCTTGATTACTGTCTATCTAGTATTCACTAACCAACATGTGGTTTGATAAAATAGATTCGGAGCTTCTTGGGTTTTATGCGGCCATTGATAATAATTGACGCCGCACATCTTAAAGGGAGATACCGTGGAACAAACATGGTCGCTGTTGGAATGGACGGTAACAACCAGATCATACCTATTGCCACTGGTGTTTCTCAAGGCGAGACAAACGAATCATGGTCTTTGTTTATGAGTAAACTTAAAGAATGCATTGGTGATGTTGGCGGTCTGACCGTCATCTCTGACAGGCATCCGGCAATTGCACATGCATGCCGTACCGTTTTTCCCGATGCCTTTCATGGGTACTGCTGTCGTCATTTAATGATGAATTGCAAATTGAAGAGTAGAAAGTGGAAGGCTATATATTGGAGGACATTCAAAGCATACACAGAGAAGAACTTTGACGATTCAATATCTGAAATTCAACGCGGAAAACCAGATATGTACAGAAAACTACAAGACGCTGGATTTAGCAACTGGTCACGGGCTTACTGCCCTGCACACAGGTACAATTATTTGACCTCAAATAGTGCAGAATCAGTAAACTCTTTGACCGCATCCGTTCGGAAAGTTCCAATAACCATGCTTATGGAATACTACAGAAAGCTTCTACAAAAATGGAATTGTGAGCGTCGCGCAAAATACAAAGGTAATTATTATTATTATTATTTTTTTTTTTTTTTTTTTTTTTTTGTGTATTATGATTTTTTTAACATTTAATTTTTGTAAGACTGTTTTATTTTATAATTTTAGATGCATCAAAGGATGAACTTACTGAATGGGCAGCAGCAAAAGTAAACGATAGAATGGTAAAGAGTGCTAATTGGGTTGTTAGCGGGATTGAGACGTTCGATGTAATACCCAAAATTTCAAAACATGCCAAATGACCAAATTACCCTTGTAACTTTAAAATTTGATTAATACGTTTATAAAGCACCAATTTAATCCCAAACCTTTGGAAATGAGCAAGATATGAAGTAAGAAATTTTTATCTCTACATTGTAACATTTTGCAATGTACAAAAATGTATGGTGACACACAAAATAATACATGGGCCGAATATATGATTATTATGTATAATTATTATTATTATTTATTCTTTTAAATCAAATAAAATACAAGATAAATACAAATAATTTGGGAAATCTTCTAAATCAATAATTTGATCTTATACACATTACTTGGACCGAAATTCTTGCTTCCTATTCCCTTATTTTATTCGGTTCTTATTTCTTTTCCTTTTATCAAATACCGAAACCCTAAAACAAGAAAACAAAAATCCTCTACATCTCCATCCGATTTTTAGGAAGCTCTTGGGTATTTTTTGGAGTTCATCATCATCCAAGAAGGCTAGGAAATATAACTGTCGGGTCGTAGGATTGCTCGTTCGTTCGTAGAAGGATTTTCCTTGTCGAATTCTTGATACCGAGAGGTATAAATTTCTATTATCCCTTCCACACGTTTGATTCTTCATGTAACATTTTTCTTGTGTTCTTTGGATCATATAAGACCTAAATAAAATATATAACATGGATCATGCAAGCTAATTCGATCATAATAAATTTAGAGAGCTAAAACGTATAAAAAATTCTAAATCGATCCATACGATTTTTCTAAGGCTTGTAATTATTTATTTTGAACTCCATAAAAATAATATAACCTGGGGAAAATGATAGTTCGAATTATGGAGGCTTAGGTTAGTCATGGTTAATTTATTTTGTAATCGGATATTAAAGAAAATAGAGAAAATAAAAAAAACCCTAATAACGATTTAGGGTTAGGGTTTGCTCATGGAATCTGGTTATTTAATGCGCATTAATGATGAGGTAATGATTGCACAATGATTGGTGAGCTAGGGTTAGGGTTTGTAATTATATAAGTGTATACGATTTGAACATAAATAAGAAGGGTGTGTTTTGCCAACTTTGAAACTTAAGGGTTATTTCTATAATGTTAATTAGGTCAGTACAAATGTATAGAAATTATAAGATGAGGGTCCTATGTGTAAATATTGCAAGAAAAGAATTAATTTGTATTCTTTGCTTATGACTTATATATCCCAATGCACTATACTATATCTTTTCTTTTTCTTTTGCTTTCGTTTTCGTTTCTATATATCTGTTCACTAGGCTTTTTAAGCTCAGCCGCGTTTCTTTTCCCGCGGCAGGTTTTAGTTGGAATCTGGGTATGAGTGGAAATACTTTTGGACTAAGAAGACCTGGATAGTTATTCTGAAGTAGAGACTCTTAGAAGGATTTGCATTCGCAGACTTAGTATTTAGTTTTTGTTTCCTAGTATTTCAGTATTTCAATTGTAACCTTTGAGAACTCTTGTATTACTAATGAATGTATGCTTTGTTTTGATCTGATGTGAAACCATTAACGTGATACTTCTACCCTTGCCGGGTTGGGGTGTTACAATTATGGTGTCAGAGAGACAGGTTGCGATTCGTAATACATTTACCCTTGGCCTGTGTAAGCTAAGACCACTAAGTTTTCCCTGTAGGCGCTCGTAAGACAACCTTTGAAAATTTGCTTTAAGATTTCCCTATAGGAACGTAAGTTTTGACCAGTGAGGAATGGGTAGACTATAAGGCGTTTGTTTAGGTATCATTGCTTCCGCATTACTCTGATTCGTGCCCTTGCCTTTAGCTAAGCCTTATAAGAACTTTTGTTTCAGAAGCTAGAAATCTTGCAACCTAAGTTTAGTAACCAAGTAAGTCTGAAATCCCTCGAGAACTACATGGATACCTTGCACCATTTAAGTTTCACTTCCTGATTTGGAATCCTCGTTTCCGATTAGGTTGATAAATGGTTTGATACCTTTCCGACCATCCAGATGGTCATTCAACCATAATGTGTTTGACACATTCTACAAATTCATTACTCATGACGGATATGAAGTGTATCATCTGATACTACTCAGTTCTGAGTGATCCATTACTACTCCTATGAGAATCCTGACAATTATCACTATTGGTTAGATCCTGTTGATATCTGATATCACTTTTGAAAATCGAAAGCTTATGCTTTGCACCACCTAGGTTTGAAACCTATTTAAATCTTAGAGAAATTGAAAATTTCATAATAATTGCCTGACACTATTAATCCTCATCTTCAGATTTTGACTCTGATCTCTAATCCTTTCATCAATCATTTTGATGCCTCTTCGGGCACTCTGAGAATCTCCATGGCGATGACGTACTTGATGTATTCTCTTTTTGTCTCTTGTTTTTGATAAGTATCTATAAATCTTCCGACACTAGTTGATTTCGTTTCACCCATCTCGGTCCCTACGAGAAGTCTTGTAGTGTTTAACCACGAGTATAAGAATGTTTCCCTCTCACTTTTGAAACGATAAAATTTTCTATGCTGATCTGTCTTTCTTCGGATAGTTAACTTCGATGTTATTCCTTCAAGGAATTGGTTGATTGAGTATTCAAATATTGACAATTTCCCTTCTGTGTCTCATCCTTAACGTGTGCAACAATTTTGAACTCTCTACCATGATTACCAATTGTTAAACTCTCTCCTATCACTATTACTCTGGAGATTCGTGTGTTACTTTCGAGATGGTGAAGTTTTCCTAGAACCCATCTCGTGCACCAATAAATGAACCTTATCTTGAGAGTTACTTGACACCCTGCGAATTCTGAATATGATTCCTAGTCGAACCACCAAACTTTCCACCGGAGCGTGAAGTAGGATTTGACAGGTTACCTAGAGATTGTCTAGTCGCCAAGCGAAGGTGTCTTTCAGATGTGTCCGGGATCAGACCAGTTGATTCGAGCAACCGGGAAGAGCAGCAACCGAAGACCAGGAAGTGAGTTTACCTAAGTGTATATTCTGGGTGTGTTTTAGTTTCGTTCGCGATAAAGAAGGATGGTGACTGGAGATAGCTGAACCGTATTACTGTTAGGAGCCAATATTCATCCTCCCTGAAATGACTACATGTTTGTTTAATTTCTGAGCGCGAACTTTTCTTCTGATGAATTAATTTTATTCTTGGAATCGCCTTCTGTATTCGTAAACGACTGCTATGACAGTTAGTGACGCTAATTGTATTAGCTAAAGCTCTGACATCTTGTGAATTTGATAAATAATGTTTTTCTCGTGAGTACTTGGACAAATGGTCATTGTATGACTTAATAGTACATTCGGAGACGAGGAAGAGCATGAAAATCATCTTTGCACTTTGTTAGTCATTTGTGCATACTGAGAAGATTGATAGTTGTTGAGACAATGACGTTCTTAATTGAGGATACCTCTTTAAATTCCGCGAGCTTTGAAAGCTATCACCGTGTTGTCAAAACCAACAATAGAATGGAGAACTGAAACCCTTTAAACTCTGCCGGAAAACTCTGGAAGATGTTTGCAACTTATGATATCATTGAAGAAAATTAGTGAACAGAGAGAAATAGCTTAGTTTGATTTAGAATGGAGCTTTGGAAAAGTTGGAATAGAAGTTAGCTTCCATACCCTCGGGCGGGACAATCCTTGGGATAAACCATAAAGAGACTTGGTTATACTCCCTTACAGCACAGAAGGTTTCGTATACATTAGGACAACTAGAGACATATCAGAAGAATTACTTCAATACCTGACCTGGAGTTAACAACAAACGGCAGCTACCCTGAAGAGTGAAGATATTCCTTACAAGGTAGAAGTGTTGGCGATGCAGAAGAAGAAATTTAGTCAGGATAGCGAATCTGGAGCTGATGAAGACATACAGTCTAAATTTCCCTATTCATCTTGGTTGTACTAAGATGAATTGAGAGCGGAAGCAGACTGGGTGATGGGGAGATTCAAAGATCGTGCCAGAAATCCACATTACTCCATCACATTCCAAGAAGAACTATTGGAGGCTCGACGAACCAGACACAAGTTCCCGATTTTGGTTTCACTTTTCGATTGATGGACAAACGAAGACAGATTAACCGGACTTGAGGAGATTGGATGTGTTGAATGGACAGAGTTTAGAAACAGACCCTTTATGTCTGGAAGAATTGATTCTGGGAAGACCGAAGATTTTAACGACTAACTTTCACTTTCATTGACTCACTTAAGCTTCGTTATATAGTAATAAGACCCTCTCATGATTTAAGTTCCCTAGAAGCATTTTAGTTTCATGTTTATTTTCGTATGTTCGGTGATGGCTTTGTTTTGAGAGATTTTGGCGAATTGTGGAAGATATGATGCTTGTGACGACGTGTCTCACTTTTACTAGGCAATCTAAGATTTGGATACTCTTGCGAATAGTTTTGTTTTTCCCTCGTGAATAGGGCATTCGATTTTGTTGACCTCGAGATAGTAGAAGTACTAGGTGGATTAAGATAGGTGGTTTTGTTTATGACTTGAGATAAAGTATGACCATCATAAGGGCATATTTATATGATGCCAGTATTATGACGTCTGGCCAACGTGATAATACTTACATCATATAACGTGCACTTGTTGTGGGCATAGGATATCTTGGGGAGTACCTAAGAAGTTTAGAATTTGAATCTCTGTTAGATTATCCGTGATTAGTGAGACTTTAGGTTCATTCTACCTATGCGTAGACTCTACTTTCGTTCATTTGACATCTAGATGAGTTTAGAATCTCGTTTTGCATTTTGTTGACCTCAGCTATAAATCTTAAATTCTTGTAAAGCTCTCTTCGGTTAGCACAATCGATTTGACTTGAACTCTTGTTCGTATCTCATAGGAAATCCTGAAGATTCACCTATCTTCCATTTTATGTTGCATGGACCTTTTAAATCAAATCAAATTATTTGTCTCCTTCTGAGAAATTTGAACTCATCTCGTTTGATTTGAGCCATGAGAAATTAAGTTATTCCATTCGTAAAGATTCTTTGGAAGAATCACCCAGAGCGTAAGGCTACCTGGGAGACCGAGGAATCGATACGAGTTAGTTATCCGCGTTTCATATTTTGATCCGGTATGTCTTTCTTCGTTTTCCGTTCTATTTCATTTCCGTTTCTTTGCAAATTTCAATGACGAAATTTTTTTTAGAGGGGAAGAAGTTGTAATACCCAAAATTTCAAAACGTGCCAAATGACCAAATTACCCTTGTAACTTTAAAATTTGATTAATACGTTTATAAAGCACCAATTTAATCCCAAACCTTTGGAAATGAGCAAGATATGAAGTAAGAAATTTTTATCTCTACATTGTAACATTTTGCAATGTACAAAAATGTATGGTGACACACAAAATAATACATGGGCCGAATATATGATTATTATGTATAATAATTATTATTATTTATTCTTTTAAATCAAATAAAATACAAGATAAATACAAATAATTTGGGAAATCTTCTAAATCAATAATTTGATCTTATACACATTACTTGGACCGAAATTCTTGCTTCCTATTCCCTTATTTTATTCGGTTCTTATTTCTTTTCCTTTTATCAAATACCGAAACCCTAAAACAAGAAAACAAAAATCCTCTACATCTCCATCCGATTTTTAGGAAGCTCTTGGGTATTTTTTGGAGTTCATCATCATCCAATAAGGCTAGGAAATATAAGTGTTGGGTCGTAGGATTGCTCGTTCGTTCGTAGAAGGATTTTCCTTGTCAAATTCTTGATACCGAGAGGTATAAATTTCTATTATCCCTTCCACACGTTTGATTCTTCATGTAACATTTTTCTTGTGTTCTTTGGATCATATAAGACCTAAATAAAAATATATACATGGATCATGCAAGCTAATTCGATCATAATAAATTTAGAGAGCTAAAACGTATAAAAAATTCTAAATCGAGCCATACAATTTTTCTAAGGCTTGTAATTATTTATTTTGAACTCCATACAAATAATATAACCTGGGGAACATGATAGTTCGAATTATGGAGGCTTAGGTTAGTCATGGTTAATTTATTTTGTAATCGGATATTAAAGAAAATAAAGAAAATAAAAGAAAACCCTAATAATGATTTAGGGTTAGGGTTTGCACATGGAATCTGGTTATTTAATTCACATTAATGATGAGGTAATGATTGCACAATGATTGGTGAGCTAGGGTTAGGGTTTGCAATTATATAAGTGTATACGATTTGAACATAAATAAGAAGGGTGTGTTTTGCCAACTTTGAAACTTAAGGGTTATTTCTATAATGTTAATTAGGTCATTACAAATGTATAAAAATTATAAGATGAGGGTCCTATGTGTAAATATTGCAAGAAAAGAATTAATTTGTATTTATATGGTACGATTTGTATTTATTCAAAATAGAGGGACTAAAAGTGGAAATTCTGGAAACTCATGGTTATTCTGTGTAAATAATGTTATTAGGGATGTAATAGGTAATTTTGGATATTCGTGGGCTTAATATGTAATTGTTGGTAATTTGAGACTTTAATTATAAGTTTTGCAAGTTAAGGGACTAAATATGTAATTATGTGAAACATGGGGGTTAATTCGTACCATATGTTAGTTGTAAGGGTATATTTTGTAATTTTGTAGAAAAAAGTGCTTGGTATGTAAATATAAATATTGTAGGGATTAATTTGTAAATTATGTAATTATAGGGTTTATTTTGTAATTCATGTAACTAGAAGGGTATAAATGGTAAATTGTGAAACATAAGGGATTAAAGTGTCATTCTGAATAACATGGGTAGTTAAATCAGTAACTTAAAGTATTTTCATGATTAGACCTTTGAATTTGGTGAATTTAAAATTAAAACCCTAAATTATTAAAACTTGTCATAAATAACCCTGAACTTTTGTAACTTGCTAAAATATACCTTAATCCCATAATAAGGTTTGATTAATGACTTAAGCTAAATTGGTGATATTATAATCTTGCTAATTCGGGAAACCTGCTAATAAGGAAAGTTACCTAACAAGGAAAGTTACTTAAAATGGAAAGATAACTAAAAACCACTTGTCATTCTGTCTTCTACTCCCTTAGGTTCGAGGAAGGAGTAAGTTGATCCTTGTCATTTGCTATCCTTGTGTTCTGCTAATAAGGTATAGATATTCTGCCCTTCTTGTAAGGTGCCTTCGTTTCTCTTGATTCTTATCTTGATTCGTTTAGGATTCCCAAAGCCATTGCTATGTTCCCTTGTATTGTGAACCTTGGAGTCGAACCTTTGCCTTGATTTTTTGTCTTGAACCCTGCTGCGAACTCTGATAGGAACTTTGACTTGAACCCAAATATGTTGGACATTGTAAAGGGGATGAGAAAACCTTTTTGATTATTTATGAAAACGTTTTAAGAAAACTATTTTTAAAGCTGTCTCTATGAAAAACTGTTTTGAAAGGACCATTTTTACGAAGACCATTTTGTAAGATTATTTTTATAAGAAAACGTTTTAAAGGATTTCGAACCTTTTGTCATTTACTTCTGAAATATCTTGACGTGAACCCTTTACCATGAACCTTTGATATTTAGACTTTGACCATGATTCGATGACTTAGACTAGTTGGACCTTTGCTGTGATTTAGACCTTTGACCTTTGACCTTTCAGTTGATACCCGAGCCAAGTTCGTTTCCTAGCCATGAAGGTAACATGGCCGTGTCATTGATGCACCAATGGCATGACTCCAGTGTGTTCGAGTGATGTTACACACCGTCCCTATATTGTTCGTAACGTGCACATTATATTTATTATTTATTATATTATTGTTCGAGGGGCGTATGGATGCATCCTAGGTTGGTGTTTGTATTAATGGATATTATATTATATTGTTCGGTGATTGATGTTGTGTGCAATACACGTCTCTCACAAAGTTCGGGAACTGATCATTCCAATTTGATACATGAGGTCACCCCTCATATTATCTAGTGACTTGAGAGGCATCCCCTCTAGATTGCTACAGGGTTTCTATATTTGATTTGTTCGGGCTCGTGGAGGATTACTGACCCCTTTCTTTTCTTTTCTTTTCATTTCATTCTTATTATATTCTTTGCTTATGACTTATATATCCCAATGCACTATACTATATCTTTTCGTTTTCTTTTGCTTTCGTTTTCGTTTCTATATATCTGTTCACTGGGCTTTTTAAGCTCAGCCGCGTTTCTTTTCCCGCGGCAGGTTTTAGTTGGAAGCTGGGTATGAGTGGAAAGACTTTTGGACTTAGAAGACCTGGATAGTTATTCTGAAGTAGAGACTCTTAGAAGGATTTGCATTCGCAGACTTAGTATTTAGTTTTTGTTTCCTTGTATTTCAGTATTTCAATTGTAACCTTTAAGAACTCTTGTATTACTAATGAATGTATGCTTTGTTTTGATCTGATGTGAAACCATTAACGTGATACTTCTACCCTTGCCGGGTTGGGGTGTTACATTCGAAATGTATGAAGTTGCTGATTCACGAGAGGTTCATATTGTTGACTTTAACAAAAAAGAATGCAGTTGCCGTAAATGGCAAATATCAGGTTTACCGTGTGGGCATGTTTGTGCTGTTTCTAGAGCAGAATGTTTGGATAACAATAGTAGTTGGGCGTCGAAATGGTTTAAGAAAACAGCGCTAAAAAATACGTACCAAGCTAAGGTGTATCCTCTAAAAGACATGAAACAGTGGCGTACTCCTGATGACCTTCCAGTGGTAAAACCACCGCTTATTGTTAAGCGGCAACCTGGAAGGCCAAAAGAGAAAGACCGTATCCGATCACAGGGGGAAGAACCGAAAAGCACAAGATGTTCGAGGTGTGACAAGAAAGGACACACACGACGGTCATGTAATGTACCATTGGGCCAAAAAAAGGTACTTGTTTCTGTTTTGTATAATGTAAACACTTTTGTTACTTACTTTCTAGTGTAGTATAATTTTTTTTTAATGTGACATTACATATCAGAAACGTAAAAGAAAGAGAGAATCCTGCACCCCTGCTCCCGAGGAGGCAGTTGAACAACAACGACAGGAAGTACCGAGCAGTCGTGAAACTGTCCAACGGACAGACCCAACTGGTGAGTCAAACGGTCCTTTCGTATGGAATTGTGAATCATCTACTCCTCGAAGCAACATTCGCAGAAACCGCAGCCAGTCACAACCGGGGTCGTCAGTTAATAACAGAGCTCCTGACAACCACACTCAGACACAACCGGGGCCCTCAGGTCACCCGCACTTGGTTCATTTGGATGATTTCTAGCGAAGTTTTAGGAAGTTGTAACATATGGTGTTAATTATGATACCATGGATTGTTCATTTTAATTTTTTAGTTGCACCAACGGATGAACTTAACTATGATTTATGTTGAATAAATTTTGATCGGTTGGATAAGAGTAGATTACCCTTGTATCAGGTTCTTTATTTATTTTAATTTTTTTTTAAATGTATGTGATAGCCATTACCCTGTCTATTTTTATCAGTTTTGTTGATCCCAGTTGAGCTAACGATCTTATTAATTATCTTAGATACAAATCCAAGACAACAGGTATATAAACTGTTGTGGAGCAAAAGTATTGAATCCTATGCGGAATCAAGTATTTAATCTTAATACGAATTATTAATGGACACACACAAACTCTTAGTAAACACTTCAATATATTAATACGGTTACTCAAAAGTAACAGGGTTACAAAAACTTTGAAGTGAATCGAGTTACAAAACAGTACGTACACTATGTCTAACCACATATCCTCCTTTTATATACCAAGGTCTGTTACAGAGACTTCCGTATACAAGCTGATTATATAACAAACTTAACAGCTTACCTGACAAGAAGCAGAATAAAGTCACCAGCAGCAGAATCTTGTATCTGTAGCAGTAGAACCATACTTGGCACATTTCCTTAACCAGTTCAGTAACCCAGCAGTAGAATAACACTTGGACATTTTTCCACTAACAATCAAGAGCAGTATGATGAACCATGAGTAGCAGACTCCCCTAAACTTGATATACTTGTTTTCGAAAACCTTGTATACTTGTTTTCGAAACCATTAGCTCTCTTGAACTCCCAGAAGGCTTCACTTCCATCCCTGATGCCATACTTGTAAGAGATGATAGGATGCTTTACTTTAGGAGGTATTGCAGCTATTATCTCTCTCTCCCGATGCTTAGAAATAACAGTAAATTCCATTACCCTCTTTATATCTTCTGCAGTTACTCCTTCAGATTCATGCTCATCAGAACTTGGTTCTTATGTGGGTTAATTGATGATGTTCACCGCCAATCAGTTTTTTATATTTGTACTGTTAGGGTTTGAGAATTCTGGGTTACTTGTAAAAATATATTTGGAAATAAAATAAGAAAATATTTGGTAAGAAAACATTATTTTTTTCTAGAAGATTCCTATAGATATGGTAACCGGCGGTTTTACCCAACGGCTAGGAAAATATTTTCGTACACATTAGTTACAATGGCTGGTAAAAATTTTGGGTTAAGCCCAGTAGTAGAATGATAGGAGCAGTATTATGAGAATATTTGTTGTTTTGGTAAATGAATAAATAAAATGTTTTTATATTTTAATTGTCATGTCAACGAACGGTTTGTTTTATATTTTCAAGGGCATGATTGTCCAACCACATTTATAATTACCATCAACACACATTGAAGCAACACGTAAAGCAACAATTGCACAAAACGTTAAAGGGGATTAGTTTCTTTGGTTTCTTTTTACATAATGCTTATTACATCTAAGAAGTACAATATTTATTTTAGGGCTAATGGGAACAAAATGCATTATGGTTGTCACTTATTCCTTTTATATGTATGGAACAATTTGCTTTGCTATTCTGTGTGGTAAACTTATTTTTTTTCATTTTTTTGTAGTTTATGACCATTTTACCCCTCATTTTTTTAGAATGGGAGGGGCAAAATGGTCATAAAGTACACAAAAATGCCAAAAAATCAATTTTAGTGCACAATATAGCAAAGAAAATTGTTAGATACATATAGAAGGAAACGATGACAACCAGGATACGTTTAGAGGCTATTAGCCCTTTGTTACACATAATTCTATTGATGCTAATGAAGTACAAATATAGACCGGAGCTTGAATATGTGATCTTCAATTCTGCAACCTCTTCATTTTTGATATCTTTAGTACAAATATAGACTGGAGCTCGAATACATCACGGATCGATGTAATGCCTGATCTTCAACAAACATCGACTTACAGTGTCAAGCAAAATTTGAGGAAATCAAGTGATCAACCTATTTCAGGAATGATTCGCATGACACGTTAGGTGATGTTCCTTGAAGATCAACGCCTGACAACGATCTATTGATCCACCAATGACGTAACCTCTTCCCATTCATTTCCCCTTTAATAGCCCCTGATGATCCACCATTTTTCCCTTCAAATACGGTTGTTACTCAGAGCAACCATATTACACCCTTGGATCTTCAAGCTCTAGTATCTTGCATGGGCGTAAGTCCCCAACAAGATTCCACCAGTATTTAAGAACTGATGGTGCTGAGGAGGACTGAAGGGAAAGATTGTGGATAGGCATTCCAAGCACATTCACGCACCAGAAAGGTTCAACGTGAGGATGTACTCGACAACAACATGAAGGGGATTTTGATGTTAGGGATTTTGTAGAGGATGGTGGTTGTATGTTATTAGCCGTCATTTAAGAAGGGACAAAAGTTATTAGCAGTCATTTAAGAACGGATCCAGATCGTAAGAATGACCCACCCGGTCTGAAACCACAGATTGGTCTTGTTTAAGCTTGAGCAACTCATGAATTAACAACATAAACATAAACACGTGCCTTTTGGACATTGAAAGTATAACGACTTTAGGATTCATGATGCGCACAGTTTAGGATTAAGAGAGATAAAATAAAGAAGATATGCTTGTGTTGTAAGTTTGTTGAGGATTCTACCACTCTAACTAGGTTATGCTATTCTCACTGCTAACTCTCGTTGAACGCGCACGTTATGCTTTGGTTGGAACTGGTTTATATAGATGAGATATTACTATTGATTACGTCCGAATTTTAATGTTGCCAACACCTATGATAGGGAGGCAAAAAAGTCTATTATGCGTCTTTTCAATGCCTCGGTAAGCCAGTTTCTAAAATCCACTATTAGGTGCAAGTGGTAAGTGTAAAAGATCTAAGTGGCAGGTGTAAAAGATCTCTTTCTGATTCTCAACATTTGCCTACCCAATATTTGCCTTCTCAAGATTTGCCTTTTCAGTTTTCAAGTGCATTATTTCAACTTTCAAATATATTGCCTTTTTACTCTTTTTAGTATTTTCTTTTTACTCAAGATTTGCCTTTTCAGTTTTCACGTGCATCATCTAACTACGAATGTCTGTTTATTCTTTTTAGTATTTTCTATAACATTTTAAACGGATTATCTTGTCTGCCCGATTTAATCATACTTGACAGCAAAAAATTACCCGAAACTTATTTAGCCTCAACCCTGAGTTGGTAATTTTCGTGTCGGTCTCTAGGGTGTAATAGCCTTGTCCTTTATAATCGTGAGGTCTACGAAAAGTTGTGTGTTATATTCCCAAGGGTATAATAGTCCAACCACATTCATAACCATTACTGTATAATCTATTTAAATCTAACCCAAACATTGTACCCTAGTATTGTTTCCCTTTTACTTCAATTCACCCTAAATAAACTGCAACACACATTCAACCAAAATCCGAAATACACTAACTATGTCACAAAACGATAAGGGGAAGGCTTTGTACGGTGGGTTCAGGAAAGAGGATCGCTGCAACGAAGATCGTTTGGGTGTTAAGAAGGACAAGGAAGAGGCCGCCGACATCGGGTTGTAGGGTATTCACAATACAAGAAACACTAGATTGAGGCTTGTTTATGGTTCGATTGAGCAAGAACTTAGAGAGATAAAGAGAGAGGTTGGGAGCCTTTTTAGAGAGAGAAACAAATGATATTAGATTAGTGAGAAAGGTCCAACCCTTCCCATGTGTGGGAAGGGGTTTATATACTTACTACTATTTGTGCCCCTAGTGGGCTGTGGAGTGAGCTGACAGTGGGGAAAGCCCCGACCCACTCCACAAATATAGATACGACTAATCTAATAAAACTAATAATACTAATAATACTAAGCTTATATAAATAAGCCTACGAGCTACGTGATATGCTAAATAGATACTCGGGGTGACCGAACCTTCATATGAATATTTATATTTCTAACAATCTCCCCCTAAGGGAGGTCACCCCGGAAATAATATTTCGAATTCTAGCATTTGATCTTTAGATCTTGACTTCATAGCTCGTAGTCTTCGATTCTTCAACGTCTTGAAACTTTGTGTCTTTAGCAGTGAACTTGCGATGACTGTTCTTTGTTTTGGATGATCTTTGAGTATTCTTTGAAGTTATCATCCAACATGCGTCTTCAAGTCATCTTGTGGCTTCATCATCATGAGAAGTTGTGATCTTGGAGCCTTCTTTGAGATCATCAGCCACCGAAAATCTCTGAGCTCATCCATTGTAGTAATGCCTCCATGTGATTTGTTGTGACCGTTGGGCCCGCATGCTCACACTTTTCTGGATCATGATAGCTATCATCAGAGTTGCGGAAGCTGTGTTGAAGGTCTTTTAGCTATCATGATGTCTTTAATAATGAGTTGGAAGTGTGAGCATGGCGTGTGGATTGACATGTCTCATACTGGAATCAGGAACCACCATCACCATCTTTATTTTTACCTGAAATAAAATAGTTAGCAATAAAGTTGGAGAACGAATATGGCTTTGTCATTCGTTCGGTGTGGTTGGATTAACCTTCGGATCCGTGAGGACCGACCTGTGATCAGGTAGAATTCCCTTTAAAGAGAATTCTCCTTGACAGGAATTTCCAGCTTGTTGTAAAGACTCATTCAATGAACTAACATTGGACTCGTCTTACAAGCATGTTCTCATACCGGAACGTCTCAAAGCAGACAACACGGTTGAGTGAATCAGTGAATTGAATACCTACTGATTGATGAGAAATTGATTAGAAAAATCACTCGCGTGTTACAAGATAAACAATTTTTATGTAACACGACGAGGGTTTTACACATTAAATCACATTTCTGTCATAAATACTTTTGTTTGAAAATTTTCACAATCAATGCGCTCGAAATTCATTTGATGAGCACATTGAAGGGTTTTCCAAAAGCATCCGTCAATCCATTTCCTGAAACAAGTTTGATTCAAAAGTGAATCGCCCCATTGTTTCATTCCAGTTGTCACAGGTTTGATCCATGAAGGATCTCACATGTCACCCACCAAGAGCTCGTTTGATGTTGGCTCTAGAAGGATTTCCATCTTCATTGTGATTATTTTAAGTATCACTCGGATGTTCTGGCAATACCACAAGGATAATGCGTAGGACTCTTCATATATATTTTCTTGCTTTTCACGGTGTATGAAACAGCAAGCATATTGGAAATGTGTCCTAATGAGATTAATTGATGATCTCTTGGCTCTAGACTCAATAGTGCATTTTGATTTAGTGATCGGAGGCTGGAGAGGACTGCCACCTTTTCAATATCATCTAACTCGGAGTGAGAGAGAAGATAGCAATGTATTGATCTCCGTGACAAGTGAAACAAGAGTCCTTTGAGGGACCTTGAGTGGCTAGGGAGGGTTGTGCAGCGTATCACTGGGTCCATGATACTTTGTCTTCAATGTCAGCAATCAACTAAGTGATTCTGACAGCATATGTATTAACCCGGTTTCTGCCTAAGATGTAAGGAGGGCTTCTTTCTTTTCACCCTTTATCTTTACATTTCTTTTTCATTCTTCAACCCCTTCAGTGCTTACCGAGACTTCATAACTAGCACCTTGTTGGGTTTGTTCCAGTGCTAGCTCCATCTCAGTCGGCACTCTTCCCTTATTCACTTTTCTCCTTTTTAATCATTCCTAAGGACTTCTATTCTAACTAGAGGATTGTCCCTGGGAAGATCCCTCCGGTTCTGGCTGGATCATGGGAACACATACCTAACCTCACCATCCTTATAACTCCAATGCATTAAAATAAGATTGGTCGGTCTTTGGTATTCTTCCACAGTTGCCATCATAAATCATTCACTCCCCCTCAATATGTGCATCGATATACGAAAAGGTTTAGCACATATGGGAGAGCCTACACTTGAGTCCCAAAAGATCACATTTTTATCAGAATTTCATATTTAAATCACATTCTCTCCCCCGATCAAAAATTTCAAACCATTTAAGATTTGTGATCCCAATTGATTTAAATATGTTTTAGAAAATTTGGGAGAAAATGTGGTCAGGTTTAATATATTCTGATTACGAAGCATACAATGCTCCCCCTCAAACCAAGAGAGAGTATCACTGCTGATGTTGCACAATGTTTAAAAAGGTGTCAAAATTTGAACAAATAAACTCCCCCTCAATTAATGACCCATTTTCTATTTAAAGAGCTGTAGTCATTCAATTGAGTGATAAGTATTTGTGAAATTTAAGTCCAGTTACCACCTTGTGAAACACCAAAACTCTCTTGAAGAATCATAGAACTGAAAGAGTTCATGGTGCAAAGAAGACTTCTCTTCTTATACGCGAAATGATGCACTGAACCGTACATCAAATCGGGGAAACATGGATATAAAGTAATCCATGCCCAGGTGAACATCACCCGGTTGGAGGAACAGCTGTCTTTTTGGCGACATGCTTTCCCCATTGTACAGCGCGGGTTGCAGTATGAAGTAACTGCAAGCCATTAGACATGTTTTAACCAGTTAGTATAACTTCTGCTCGAGCTTCATTTAAAGTCCCGTGTCATTATTGAATGACATTTCTAAGACCGTAAATGTTATCGATAAACAGAAGACATGCCTAGGTGAAACTATTTTTGGTATTTTCTAATTTTCTGATTTTTATGGTTTTTCAGGGTTTAAGTTTCTCTATTTACAATAATCTGTTTTTATAATATTCTATTTACAGTATGGTATAAAATATGTACAAACAATATTATTCAGTTTAAGACGATGATGAAATGAATACCGAAATGAGGATACGTTCAGTATGTTGTAGAAATCTGTGGTCAATCATCTCTTAAACTTTCACCACCAAAGCTTTCGAGGCTCCTGAACAGACGACGGAACTTGAGCCTTCCCAATGTACAGCTTTGATAGCTTCCCCCCAACCCGACAATCTTCATACTGAGCAGATTCTAAGCTCTCTTTCAAGCTTACATAAGGTAAGCGTACAGCGGAAACCGTAGCAAACCACATTAAGTATTGCTGCTCCCTTTTAAGAATAATCATCGTGATTCTCCGTTCGGGGATCCTCAAATAGATCAGCAACGAATCATCTCACATTTGAATAATTCTTCTCACATTTCTTCCCGCTGAAGACTGAAGAAATGCCTACCAAAAGTATCCAGAGACCACTTTCCCCCAAGTAGTTGAAGAGATGCAGCCAGTCTCGATATATGAAGCCCAAAAACCCGAAGTACACACTCAATCCCATTAATGAAGTCGACAATGCATCATCAAGATCAATTAAGACCCGAAAATCCCCTTATCTCCTTTCAGGACATTGCAGATGAGAATTGTTACACCAAATTCAGCTAAGTCCTGAGTGTAAGCAATTTATCCCGTATGTAGTCGACATGATAACACCAAGACAGTACCATAATAGCTACTGAGTACCGGATGTACACATTTCCTTCAGTAGGATACCGACTAACCATAGGAACCATCATACAATTGTGTACCTCTTTTATCATCAGAAACTGACATTCTCTTCCCACACTTAGTTGGAATGACACACCAGAAAGAACGAGTTAGAACACTGATTTTCTCTGCAGTTATGACATTTGTCTTCCCGGAATAATCTTCAATTGAGAAGAAGTATAAAGCCCATCATGTGTACTCCTTGTGCATTCAGATGTATGTCTCCTTCCCCCTTGCTGGTTTTGATACCTCAGAATCAGCAACACATTTTACGAACATATTCTTGAAATCTTGTGAGAAGAACAACTTAGGCTCAAGTAGATCAAGTGAGAATTAACCGCTGCCGAAACCGTCTCTGACTATCTTTATCAACCCTCAAGTAGGCCTTATGATGAGATAACTGATGGAGCAAACCCGATATACCAAACTTGAGCCTGAAGATAGAATTCCCCATTCTTGTGACTTACGCTTGCACTAATGTTGGAAGAACGGTGTAGAGAATTAGTGCTCCAAGCAAATCTCTAAGTACACAATACCCAACCAAGGTATGAGACATTAACACCTCTTATGATTATCCACAACGACATCGGCGTGTGACACTGAGTACTACAACGTAACTCCTTTAAGTGATAGTTACCCCGACTACTGGTAACTAGATAACCTAAGACTTCAACTTAAATCTTAAGCACCATTAACACCTCTTACGATTATCCACAACGACATCGGCGTGTGACACTGAGTACTACAACGTAACTCCTTTAAGTGATAGTTACCCCGACTACTGGTAACTAGATAACCTAAGACTTCAACTTAAATCTTAAGCACGAGCAAGTTATCATAGAAAGTCATGCATCCAACCAACCCCGACTTCAAGATAGGATAAGATCACGCCTTTGAGGAAGTCAACTTCAATCTCGAATAAGTGATACCTAATCAACTCCATGGTCACAATTAGATGCCCAGCTCAAGTGAGTGAACCAACAACCAAATGTACATCGAATCACTTGTTCACACATCTCCCCCTCAAAGATTGCATACGAGGATGCCATCTTTGATTGAACAAGTGCATATGAGGTTGGTTCACTGTTCACACTTCTCCCCCTCAAAGATTGCATACGAGGATGCTATTTTTGATTGAGTGAATAAACGTCCAATCGGATGGAAGTAGATCCACTTGATATCTGAATGAGCATGGAGCAAGTATGAAGCCTTTATATGAGAAAAGTCAGAAACATGGAGAGTCGTATGACCACTTCTCAAATCTCAATCACCATGTAGTTTATTCACCTTTCTCCCCCTCAAAAATTGCACATGACGACTAACTGCCATTTTTTATAGAGCAGGTGAATAAGAATATACTCCGATGTACTTTAATCCCCTTTGGTGACTAAATGAGCATTTGAAGAACATGAAGCTTGATGAGAATGGTCATAAATAAGAAGATTCCTCTTCTTTTGAAGATAAAGTGCACTCAAGCGTACACTTTTCTTTTCTTTGAAGAACGAGGCCTGAACTGATGTATTCAGACGTCATTATGAAAACATTGAGACCGAGGCTTGAACTGCATTGTTCAAACGTCATAGTTGATTGAAGAACGAGGCCTGAACTGATTTGAACAGACGTCCATGATTCCCCTCATATGTTGTGAGCAGCCTGTGTCCAAATGTCAAAGGACGATCCGTACGACCTGCATTTGAAAACAGACGAAAGAAGAGAATTTGGAGAGCCGGATCCCCAATTTAGGTTGGGTTCCAGTTGGTTAGTGCAAACAATCTTTGGGGCTGCTGAAACCATAGGTGCCTTGGTTTTAACAATAGGGGCAACACTAGTAGATGCAATGGACCTGGTTAAGGGACATTGTGTATCTAAAGGGATAACTCTACCAGTAGGCTTCCATTCCTTAACAGGCACTACTCTAGGAATTGTAATCCTTGTTAAAGGGCAATATTCCCCTAGTGTGAATGTTTGGCCCGTGGGCTTCCACTGAAAGCCCACATTGGTAAACATTTTCCCTGTGGGTTTCCAAGATTGCTTAATTTGTCTAGCTCTCCAAACTTTCCTAACTGGGGTTTTGTTGGACAACTTCAGAAATTTCTTAACACATTTATCATGATTACACGAAATTATGCATTCATTACATGTTTTGCAAAGTGAATTTGGATTCGAATTATGATTCCTTTTGTTCAAATCTAACTTGTTGTTTCTCATGTGGTCTTCTACTTTCCTTTTAGGAACACTTTTAGCTGGTGAAATCCTAGAATTCTTTATGTTTCTCCTAGGTTTTGACTCGCTAGCTTTAGTGTCACTATTATCTCCTGTAGAAGGACTGATGGGAATCTTAGTCTTTTTCACTTCTAGTTGCTGAACATGTTTTGATGTGTTGGGATCTGAAGTTTCCAAGGATACCTCAACGGTTACATGCTTGTTCTTAATAGTGGATGATGATGCAACTATTCTATCTCTTTGGTTGTGAGACTTAGGGCCCGTGCCAATGGCATATTCTAACTGTTCCTGGATCCTTTTTGTGAGGACGCAGGCATAACCAACTGCCTTATCGAGTGGTTTTCCTATTCTGTCCTCTTCCACAACCTCACGAAGAGTATCAAGTCCATCCCTAAGGTGACAGAGATACATTTGATGGACAGGTCTATTGTTTCTCATAGGAAATGGAATAGACCCCACATCAACATCATACATTTTACAAGCAGAGACCTTTGATGCAACACAATTACGAGTGGTGCATGGCATTTTACCTTTCACCCGAGCCTTAAGATTCTCAATTTCATTTGTCAAAGAGGTTATTTGATCATTGTGATTGCTTCTTGTAACTTTAATAGAATCATATAACTCTTTGAAATGTTGTTTGACCTTTGAATTTTCTTCTCGATAACACTCATTTTCATAATGTAACTTATTTATGGTGTTTTGATATTGAAAATTCTGAGAATCTGAAGACGAAGGTTTATTGGTGCCATACACTTCACACTTGTTGGATTTCAATTGGGCAACTTGGGCCCTCAACAGTCGAATCGTGTTTGTGTGAGCTTGAATTTTTTCATCACGTTTGCTTAATTCAAAATATGTATCAAACTCAGGAGCATCCGAGGATGTCTTGACATTTGATATTTTGCATTTTTCTTCTAAGTGTTGATGTTTGAGTTGCAAATTCAGATAATCAACTTCTAGTTTTGAAAAACGTTTAACCATGTTATCATGGTCATCATTTTGAATTTTTTCAAGCAATTTCAAATTCTCCCCCTCAAGCTCAACAACACGATTCTGGGTGACATTTAACGCAATAGCATACTCATTAAATTGACAAGCAGACAATGCAGAATCAGTGACAGTGTAAAATACATCTTGTGCAATACATTTAGCAATCAAGTTGTCGTTAGTAATGAGTATGTTTTTTCTTTCAATCTCTCGACTCTTAAGTTCTATTGCATATTCATTCACCTCACTTTCCATATCTTTAAACACTACTTCCATTTCTTTTATTTCGGCTTTAAGGGCAGTTTGCAACCCTTCAAATTGTTCTTTAAGTAGTTTAAAGAATGGCATGACCTCAGTTAAGTAACACCTTTTTGCATGTTCAAAACACCTTTCCCCCTCAGTAATGCCAGTGGGTGTGATTCTCTTCTTACATGTTTTATCGAAATCAGCAAAAAGTTGCCAAAGCACATATAAGCTAATAAAGGTTTTGCATTCAGTGGGAAGAGACAAAGGCACCAAATTCCTAGGTGTATTGGGAGGATACACCGTTATGGACGCAACTTTTCTAATGAGGGGGGTGTTGGCCTTAAGTTTTTCTACCTTAAGTTTTTCATTATCTTGTTTCCAAAATATCTGTTCAGGAGTTAACTTCTTTTGAGGAGCAAACACAGTCAAACGATTCTCCTCATAATAATCATGGGGTTTGATTATTATTCGTCTGGCTATGCACTCGGGATCCCTCATTTTCTCATTCATTCTTTCCTTTGTTCTCTCACTCATCTCCTCCTCCTCTTTAGTGTAGAGAAGCTCAGGCGGGTCATGATTAGGCATAAACATCACATTGGAATCATTTAATGCAGGTTGGGCTATCTTAGCAATCTCATGAATAGCTAATTTAGATCTACCTACATTGTTTTCACTGTGCTTGTCACTTAACTTTCTGTGCTTATACATCATTTGAGCAGTCTGTCTGGTTTGGTCTTGTGTGTACAACTTATCTTCAAGCTTATTTTTTAACGTCTTGAGTCTAGAGAAATCATTTAAAAGTGTTGATTCTTTTTGTTTGAATTCTAGCTTAAGTGTATTAACACACTTTTGTGCTTCCTGTTTCTGTTTGACAGACTGTTCTAGCTGACTTTTCAAAGAACTCAACTCTAATTTTAATGTTTCTTCTCTTACTCTAGACTCTTTAATAAGTGTACTCATTTGACCTTCTAATTTCTGCTCTCGTTCATTAAGCTCAAACTTAGCACGCTGTTCATACATAGCCACTTGTTCTTTATAGATGTTAAGTCTAGTGATCAAGTTATCATCAGGGACAGGCAATTTGTACTCATGTAGCACATAATCATCATTTAGAACAGAAGATGCACAACTAGGTACAACAGACGCTTCGTTGTGATTCACATATTGTTCATATGGGATAACATCGCTATTTCCCATATTAGCAATATCTGACTCAACAACGTTTGTCTGTTGTACTTTGACGGGAATCTTTTGTTCATGCAACACATTATCATTATTAATGACAGAAAATACCCCATTAGGTTCAGCCGACGCTTCGTTGTGTTTCTCATGTTGCACGTTGTTCCTAGCAGTATCTGACTCAACAACGTTTGTCTGTGGCTGATGAGGCTTGTTTTCTTGAGAATTCGGGCACACAAAGTCTCTATTGGCACCAACATAGTCAAACACGTTTATCTGTCGAACATCTTTGGGAATCTTTTGTTTGTCTATCACGTTGTACAAACTGAGTATCTCTGATATAGCAGAATCTGAAGTATTTGACATGATATTAACGTGCACGGGATTTTACGATTCTATGATTTAAACCGAGAAATAGATTCTTTCGCGGGGTTTTACAAAATCAAGAATAAACCGTGGAATGATGCTTGATAGGTGTTATGATGAAGGTCTGGTAGACTTGTTGATCTGATTGGTATGGTTGTTGCAAGTTATTATGGCAAGATTTTGGTCTGAAAAACTTAAAACCTCAATAACTTCATTTTGGAGCGTTTTCAGGCCTCGAAACTTGGGTTGAATGAATAAATTTATTCAACGTGTCCTTCTCCTCGGTCTCACGGTCGTTTTGACAGGTGTTTCGCTGAAAACGGAGTTACGGTTCAAAAGTTATGGCCGTTTGAAGTTTTGACGTAAAAAATCAACTTTGGATACAAACCGCCTAGACAAACCGAGTAGATACAAGCCGAGTAGATTCAACAGAGACAAACCGAGTCTACACAAACCGAGTAAAATCCTTAGAGACAAACCGAGTCTACGTAGCTGGGACAAACCGAGTAGACACAAACCGAGTAAATTCTTCGGAGACAAACCGAGTCTACACAAACCGAGTACACGCAGCTGGGACAAACCGAGTAGACACAAACCGAGTAAATTTACACAAACCGAGTAAATTCTTCAGAGACAAACCGAGTCTACACAAACCGAGTATACGTAGCTGGGACAAACCGAGTACGCGCAGCAGGGACAAACCGAGTACGCGCAGCAGGGACAAACCGAGTAGACACAAACTCCCAAGCACGTCGCTTTCACTACCTTTTGTCTTTTTGCCTAAACGAGTAATAGGACAAACCGAATCCAAGAATTGACACAAACCGAGTCCAAAATTCGTCCCCAATAGACAAACCGCTGCCAAGAACAATGCAACAAATACCCTCGAATTTCCTCAAAATCACCACACCGTTCTTAGATCTGTTAATCCAACCACCAAATACCACTCTAATACTATTCTTAAGCTAGAAAGTACAAAGTAAAACAACTTCTAATCACTAAACAAAGTACAAAGTGAAATTTATGCTACTAAACAAACCGAACAAAAAAAAACTTAAAAAGCTACAAATCGAACCAAAAAAAACTTCAAGAGCTACACAAATACAAGATAAAACAACTTCTAATCTCTAGACAAAGTACAAAATGAAATTTATGCTACTAATCAAACCGAACCAAAAGAAAACTTAAACCTACAAATCGAACCAAGAAGAAAAACCTCAAAAGCTACACAAATCCGTGAATACCAACTCTCATGGACCTAACCTTGGCTCTTGATACCAATTGTAGGGTATTCACAATACAAGAAACACTAGATTGAGGCTTGTTTATGGTTCGATTGAGCAAGAACTTAGAGAGATAAAGAGAGAGGTTGGGAGCCTTTTTAGAGAGAGAAACAAATGATATTAGATTAGTGAGAAAGGTCCAACCCTTCCCATGTGTGGGAAGGGGTTTATATACTTACTACTATTTGTGCCCCTAGTGGGCTGTGGAGTGAGCTGACAGTGGGGAAAGCCCCGACCCACTCCACAAATATAGATACGACTAATCTAATAAAACTAATAATACTAATAATACTAAGCTTATATAAATAAGCCTACGAGCTACGTGATATGCTAAATAGATACTCGGGGTGACCGAACCTTCATATGAATATTTATATTCCTAACAAGGCCGCCGACATCGGGTTGTCAAAGGTTTCTGATTTGGAAACAAGGATTAAGAATCTTGAAGCTGTGTTTGAATATCTAAAGGAAGTGAAGGAAATGAACGAAAAGGGTGATACGGAAAGTTATGGGTCTAGCTAATTGTGTGTTTAGATGATAGGGAAGTTTGTAATGGTTGTAAACATGAAACCGATCAATAAAAGTTTGGTTGTTGTTGGTAATTTTTTTAGTTTGACTTTTACAAATCTGATCGATTTGCCTTTCGGAATATAGTGGGTGTTTGTATCACCATTTTCATTTGGCATAAATGTAACCTTTCACAATTTTTGGGTTTGGTTTGAACATATGTTCCATACATCAGATGCTAATTGGCAACTTGGGTTATATCTGGAAAACTAGGATTACTAGACTTATGGCGTAGTAACAAAAAGTTTAAGAAAAAACTGGTTTAAGTCGGCCGTCACGTTAAGACACCGGAGTGCTCTTATTTTTGCTTTTAACATACACCTAAAGCTTTGTATATTATACTAGTATTACAGATAAAGTTGGTCTCCCTGTTAGTGATACTGAATGAACAGTTGAGCAGACTGCTGCTAAGGTGCAACACACTGTTGCTAGCGGAAAAAAAAAAGCTACGGTAGATTCTACTGCTGCATTGATTCATCCTATTGCTGGTGAAATTGTAGATGCTGCTGATCCTACGCATCAATACTCTTTTATTCTTTTTTTATTTATGTATTTATTTATTTATTTATTTTTTTATAATCATCTAGGAAGTTGTAAAATTGCGTGTAACCTTATTTATAACCTTGATTGACAAGATTATAGAAGTAAATTGCATGTAATTTTTATATTTTGTATTAAAATACTTTCCCCAAGAATATATATATTTTATATTTCTTTTAAACAGAACGGGTAATTGTCACTATGTTAGACTCAAAAAATAATGTAGTGTTAATCAGACTGCTGCTACGATGCAACATACTGCTGCTGGTGAAATAAAAAGCAAAGGTTGATTTTACTGCTGTATTGTTATTTTTTTAGCGAAATGTTTATTTATTATTATTATTATTATTATTATTATTTTACTGTTCTTTTATTTATTTATTTATTTATTTTATTTTTTAACACGACGTTTTTTGTAGTGTAAATATTTTGTAAAAGATTGTTTTGATATATATGCTATACGCCTATACCTCAATGATTTACTAATTTATCGTGAGGAATTAACATGTTACAAAATTGATAGTGTAACTTAAGAAATCCATAAATACCATAGGATATCGTGGTAGATTTTATTCGGTCCCGCCACATTTTTTCACTGACAAGGTTCGCCTGACACAAATGAAGTCATCATACCACTTGCACCTTAGAGTTTTAGTTTATTGGGATAAGATGTGAATAAGTTAAAAAGAATCCATCAAGATAGATGGGTTAATTACAAAGTCGCTTATCTAACCCCTAAAGTCGCTTAACAGAGTATTCATGATGCCGCTTCCCTAGACATTGAAATGACGGGGCAGACTACTTTATGTCAAGCCGGGGCAGCATATACCCTGATGGAACGCGCATGAAGCGCACCGCCGCTAAGCGGGTTCATGGTGAAGCAATAAAGCAGTTTAGTGAGAGAACCGACTCCCTACAACGTCAACCAACAAAGCAGTTTAGTGAGAGAAAATAATGTATGTTATTTGAAAAATTAAGTTATGTCAGTTGTACAAAAAATGTGGTTGAATAATTATATTAAATTGAGTTTATTAAGATTCTCTTTTTATTTATTTTTGTTTGTAAGTATTATCATTTCTTTTTAAGTTTTCCAATGATTCAATTGCTTCGGTTAGACCAGTGGCATATTAGATTGTAGTAAAAATTAAGTTTTTTCCCAAAAGAGTGTAGTTGGAAAACTTATTTACCAAAATGGTGTGTTTTTAAAAGTATTTACCAAAATGGGTACTTTGTTGAAAAAGCTTACATCACACTTCTAAATCTATTGGATATTTTTCAGGGCCCCACCCACATGATTTATTTTAGAATATTTTCCTAGTAAAAAAATTATGAATATATGATTATTGGTGAAAAAGCAAACTATATTGTTATTAAAAATACTGTCATCTAAAAATATAGAGTTACTTTATATCATTAAGTTTACGGCAACATCCTTTAAAATTAGTTAGATTTTCATGAAATAAAATGATATGAAAAAGTTAAAAGGATGATGATACGATAGATGTATTGAGGTAAATATGTCAACATTATGAAAAATGGTGATGCATTAAGAACTTATATATTATGCATTAGGAACTAATACATGCATGCTTAGAGCACTTATATAATGTGCATTGAATGAACACTAAGTTACTAATTATTATATTATAATATTTTTTAAATCATATTTATCACCTGTTGATGGAGCGTGATGTGTCGTTGCGGTTTAGCAGTTTTAATGCCTATTCAAGTTTTAAATTTATATTTAGCCGACTTATCAATAACACACACACTTAACGAGCAGTGTACCCGGTCAGTATGAAGATAATGGTAAGTAGAGTGTCGATCACTAAGAGTGGAACGTATAATCTCGTTAATCTAATCAGTATTTTAATATCCTAACGCAAGGGGGTTTCAGCCTGAGAGACTGGCACAGTTTTGTTTGCAATTAAATAATAAAATAAACAATAGGCACGAATCAGCAAGTAGCACACACGTACACAGATAGATACTTGAGACAATAAGAGGGCTGTCCTTATGATTAAGTAGTTTGTCACTTGTTTTATTGATAGCTTTATATGAAGTGTATGTAATTAACCCTTTCTCGTTGGTCCTATTCTCATCGGCGAGTAAACCCTTAATGATTACTTATGTCTAAAAGTTATTCCTAAGTGATCAATTTAAGAAACAACCGTGGGAGCCACACCTTGTCCCGCAGTCGGGTGCCCGCAAGCCACTAATAAACACAGAGGTTATCAATGCACTAATAAGTAGTAACCAAAGACATCAACATATAAACTTTAATTGATGGGAAAGCAAGTATTAAAGGGAGTGCAATCTTTCCGTTGTCACATTACACAAGCCACCAATCCTGATGAATTAAAGTTTGCTAAAACAATAAAACAAAACTACTTAATGAATTAAATACATGCAGCACCTTCTTACAGCTCTTGTATCTTCGATTTGGGTGTGTCTTGTGCTGCCTTCTTGACTGAATTCGTCCTTCTCTTCTGTTCGGTCTTTAGGTTTTCGAACTTCCGAATCTTTTTTATGCGTTTGGTCTACGGGGTATTTATAGTTTGTGTCTGAGGGAAGATGCGGCGCATCTACTTAAGTAGATGCGGCGCATGTACTTAACTTCGCGTGGGGTCCAAGATTATAATATTCAGGAATATTCGTACACCGCCAGAAGATGCGGCGTAACTCTTTATTAGATGCGGCGCATGTCCTCTTGTATCT
Source organism: Artemisia tridentata subsp. tridentata (assembly GCA_021014915.2). Lineage (NCBI taxonomy): Eukaryota > Viridiplantae > Streptophyta > Magnoliopsida > Asterales > Asteraceae > Artemisia > Artemisia tridentata. Next base: position 95,118,180 of record CP139508.1, on the reverse strand, counting down.
TGGATCGTATCTGGTGATATCTTGATAGAGATGCGGCGCATGTTGATAGTGAGATGCGGCGCATCTGGAGCAGAATTGACTTGATCTTGTCCATGTCAGTAGACTTTCACTTTATGCATGTTTTGCTCCATTATTAGTCCAAAATCGCCAAGTTTCACCAAATGCTTGTTTTTACCTGAGAATTACAAAAGTAAACGATTAAGTATCAATCCTCATACATAATATAGTAAAACAAGTCAAATTAATAGGATAAATGATAGTAATAAAATGTACTTATTTGAGTTCATCAAATATCCCCCCACTTGAACTTTACTTGTCCCCAAGTAAACCTTAGATTAAATCTCATGAAAATGTATCCTAAAAGATGTTAGGATTTATTTTTATATTAAGCATGTATTCGTTTATTTCATAATCACACAACTAAACACTTAACGAATTAGAAGTAAAATAAAATAAGTCGATAAAAGCAAATCTAATCGTTTAACTGTCCAGTCGTGACGAATATTCTATCATAAGCTTGGCAAGTATACACATCTCCACCACTAAAGCTAAGGAATAACAAGTCTAAAGCGGTAAAAAGGGTTTTTAGGCTTAAGGGTTAATTATTCTTATTTACACTATCGATCTCAAATTCCAGAAAAGGCGACAAAATCACAAATACATGATCGAATCCACGAACACGATACTTGCAATTGCTCAAATCCTTAACTCGAATAGGCTAAAGATAGGTCCAAACTTCACCAATAATAATATATCAAAAAGGGCGACAAAATCATAAATACATAGCCGAATCCACGACTACGATACTTAAGATTGCTCAAATCCCTAATCTCAATAAATCAAAGGTTTGGTTGGATAAAGAACAATACAGGGTATGGATAACATTTGGGATATAAATTGGTGTAAAAATAAAAATAAACAAAACAAATAAATTAAAATCCTAAGTGTGGTTAATCACTATCCCAACCATCCCATGAATAAGACTCATATCATTGAATAACTCACGCTTTAACACTTGAAACACACGCTTTAGGTAGACACGAATTATACTCAACAAATTCTTAATCAAAGAATAATCCTTAATTGGCATTCCCATAACTGCCAATTCCCATTCAATCCATAGATATAGTACAACAAATAGTGGTGATATCGACCACTTACATAACTTTACATCGTTGGCTTAAAATAAACATCCAACTCTTTTTCTTTTTCTTTTTCTTTTCTTATTTTTTTTCGATTTTTTTTTTTTTTTTTTTTTTTTTTTTTTTTTTTTTTTACATGAAACATAAACATAGATGTGTAAAATTTCACCACATCACTATAACTTTCTTTCCGGATAATTTTTATTCATACTTTTCATAACTTTCAGAAATAATGGTAATAGTGAAAGTAGTAAACACACGAAAAATAAACTCTAAAATATACAATATTTACTTTCACTCCAATTTGCATTGTGCAATTTCCCGACCTAACCAAAGATAATGAATTACGCACGCGAACACAGGTAATGTAAGGAAACACACTCTGCCTATAGCAATTAACCAACCACGGATCTTAATCTACAGGGTAGGCTAAGGTGTAAGGGTGTAACGAAACATTATAAACATAGGTGTAAGAAACGAAAGGAATGGCTCTGAGGGTTTTTCTAGGGGTATCTTACTCTAAAAATGAGAGTAACAAAAGGGTTTATACGGGGGTTAACTAACCAGTGTAGTTAGCTAATAACACATAACATATAAAGGCTTTTTGGGTGTAATCCTAGAATTTTTACCAAGTTAGACAAGTCATTCCAATTATATAAATAATACTCATTATGGTGGTCTCGAATAGTATACAAGCCAAGTTCTAAAGTTTACAAGTCACCGGCACACTCATAGATTTGTGAATTTTGGAAAAATCACAATTTTTGAAAATAATGTCATGTGTGCAGTTATGCAACTTAGATCTTAAACAAAAACATGCTAAAAATTTTTTAAGTTTGATATATTAAGCACAGTTTAAGCATAATTTTTGAAAAAGTTTAGGACAAGTAAGTGTTAAGTGTTCTAATTCTCCTATCCCCCCACTTAAGTTAAACAACGTCCTCGTTGTTTGTATAAAAGGTTAAAAACTGGAAAATAAAAAGAATTAGAACAGAAAAACTCCCCTGAGATTTGCTCGGTATGATCCTCCATTTGTATATGAGCAAAAAAATCAACTTCTTGTGGATTAGAACGTTAAAGCTTCATACTTGATGTATCCACAGGAAATTCAGGAAACTATAATACCACCAACACTTTAAAACACACCTAAGATAAGAAAGGTTCAACTTGCATAATACATTAGTAGTTAGAAAAAATAAAACTTAAAAATGAAAACTGAAAATCATCAGGTCAGTCGATGCGCCGTATCCTATTGAAGAAGATACGCCGTATCGAGCCTGGAATAAATACGGATCAGAATAAAGATGCGCCGCATCCTTAACCAGGGATGCGCCGCATTAAAATAACTGATAAATAGTTTTAAAGTCGAAAATAAAAAATGCAGAAAAATAAAATAAGATATGACCATTGCAGGAGATGCGTCGCATCTCAGGACTGAGATGCGCCGTATCTTCGTGCGGCCTGGACTGAAAATAAAACAAAATAAATGATAGGATGCGTCGCATCTATTTAAGCAGATACGGCGCATGTAGTAACCAAACAGACTGTTAACAGTCTGTTGCAAAATGACTCGTTCCACGGTCTGATCTCATACGTCCTCTCGTACTCTCGTGCTGAACTTAATGCCAGTCTTCGTCAAACATAACAAGAAATATAAACTGAAACATTAAACATAAACATAAGAATAGCGATTAGTACAATCCAAAAATTAATAATAATGTACGGGGAAACGTGTCCATAATGAAAATGCAAAGAGTAGTCAATCCATGGGCTGGTCAGGAGTCACGTCATCTGATTGGGCCCCTGAAGTGCTAGCTCCGTCTGTCCTGGGGCGGACCCTGCGCTCGTATCTGATAATCCCTCTCACATAAGCACCGTCTGGGAGGTTGTGGCTGACCCCATTAAGAGCCATCAACCTACTGACACCGTCAACCAGCCAACTCGTATCTCTCCTCACTCCAGCGAGCTCAACTCTCTGCGCCTCCAGAGCCTCCCTCAATGACCTAACCTCCAGCTCCACTCTCTCGACTCTCTGTCCAATATTGCGGGGAGCTGGTGCTGGTGCATGTACCTCCTCCTGAGCAGGAGCAGCAGCCGGGGCTGCCTGAGCATCCCCCTGCTCTGGCTCAGCAGGCCTAGGTGGTCCAAGTGGTGCCCAGAAGTACCCATCTATCATCTCTTCACATATCCCAAGCCTCGTCGCAAGATAATCCGCATCCATACTAGGCAATCTAGCAACATCAACTGGAAGATCACCGGGAATCTCATCACCTAATATCCCAAAATGCCTAGCAAGACGAGAGACAAAATGGCCCCCAGTCATCTGGCTCCTACCATCTCTCCCTGGAGCAACTCGGTGTAAATAATGTGCTAAGAAGTGAGGGATGTTCACCACAGCCCCCCCGTCCATGCTCCGCAAGAGAAAAAGATCCAAAGTAGTTACCTTCTCAGGGGATTGTCCCCTTCCGGCAATAGTCAGGGCAATCAGGCGATGACAAAGCCTCCTCATCGGCTCTCTAATCAGTGTGTACGAGGGAGTGGTGGAGGTAGAATCACCTCCAGATGAAATCTCAACCCAGTAATCTCCCAACTCCCCACGATCTGAAACAACTCTCAAGCTGTTACCCCAATAATCAGTAAAACCAGGAGATGCCATCTCTGCTGTAGTATGCAACCCAAGAGCAAGTATAAACTGTCCCATAGACATCCTTCTCTCAAAACCACCCAATCTGAATACTAGAGTGTCAAACGTGTCGAGACCGAGATCAGTCTCCCTATAGTGTAAAGTGCAGAAAAACTCCAACATCAAAACCTTAATTAACGGTTCCTCTATCCTGAACAACCTTTCCCAGGCGTAGGACCTGAACAAAATCTGCCCCTCCCCATCTTTGTATATCATTTCCAACCTAGTTCTCAAACTTTCAGCAGCGTTACCCTCGTCAATATTGTTGATGCTGTCAAAATTCAAAACCGGAACACTGAATACTTTCCTCTGATAAAACTTTCTGAGCTTAGTCATATAATCATCAACAACACCCTGTGCTAGCCCCATCGTTTCAAAACGAAGCCACGGGTGTCTACGTGCAGGCTCAGGTAACTCCATCTGCAATAAACATCCACAGTCAGAAAACAGTCTGTAAGTCAGGTAGATGCGGCGCATTGATTAAATCAATGCGGCGTATCTGTATAAGTATAAGAGATGCGATGCAAGACAATAGATACGGCGTATTGAGATGCGTCGTATCTAGATTAATCAATACGGCGTATCTAAAAATTTATCAATTTTGAAATAGGTCGTTACGCCGCATTAATCAACCCAGATGCGCCGCATCTAAAAGCATATCAGTATAAAATAAAGGGTTAGGCACGTTTTTCAAGAATCCGTATCCGTGACGTAAACTTCCACTAAATATCACAGTATAATATTCTCCTTATATCAGTTCAAATATCTCAATCAACCACAGCTAATTCACCTTCCCGCTAAATATTCAAAATCAAACCCAAAACCTAAATTTTCGGTCGATTCAATTAGTCCCAAATTCGATGTCCGAATCTAAAATTAACTTAGGGGAAATAATTAATTCCAAGTTCTAATCATATCCCTATATCGTTTAAGCGCGAATCGATTCAATCCTATAAACCCTAATTTTCGTATTAATCAAAATTAAATCGAAATGTAGCAATTACCTTAGTATTTGTGATTAGGAGAACGTTTTAATGCTCGGATTAAAGGCGGATTGAAGAAAGATGATCGGATTTTGAGTATAATTTTAGTGCGTGTTCTTAACTGTGTGTATTTATGCGGCGTATTCCCGTCGTATTTATAGGGCGACACGATGCGCCGTATTAGAAAATTGGGATGCGCCGTATCTATTTAATTCCGTTGACTAGTCAATAAGTCCTAGTTGGTCAGGGATACGGCGCTTCGGATATTTAGATCCGCCGTATCTCTATGTTAGTTAACGAAATTTAAATAAAGAACGTACCTTGGCCTCCGCAACACAGTTCCTTATACATCAAATGTGGGTTAAAACGGCACACCATATAGATGAATTCAAAATAAGAGTAATAGGCATAAACGTTTCATTAATAATCGTAATCTTATTGTTTAGTTGATAAGGATTTATTCCGAGGTTAGGAACAAATATCGTTTTTAAGCGTGCAAAATTAAGATTACGAATTGAATCAGATGTATAATAAGGATAATAAAACTGAGATGATAATGTAGAGAACTTTCCTTTGGGCAGTTGAATTATTTAAGAGTTTACCTGGGATTCTATTTCAAGAATTTAAGAAGTTCAATGTTACCAGTACTGAGTTATCCTCCACTCGTGTCGTCTTATGTTTGGTCACTTCAGCTAGCGTCTCTTGGTTTGGTTCAGAATGTAATCCTTCTTGGTGATGCTTGAGTCATCATTTATCCTGAAAATAAACAACTTGCACACGAGAGTAGCGGACCGATCAAAGTAAATATCAAAAATCAACTATATTTATCAAATTATATTCGTCGTATTAACAAAGGTTAATGCGCCGTATTTTCGTTACGTTTAAAAAAAAATAAAAGATTTTTGATTCAGTAAGATGCGCCGTATCGATAAAGATCGATGCGTCGTATCTGTTTAATAATTCGCAAACTGTTTTTAATTAAAATAATAGATACGCCGTATCTTCAGAAGAAGATGCGTCGTATGGCGTTTAACGTTCAGAAAATTTTTTTATCAAAATCAGATACGCCGTATCTTCAAAAGAAGATGCGTCGTATTATTTTATCGCTTAGAAAAATTTTCTTATTAAAAACAGATACGCCGTATCTTGGGGAAAAGATGCGTCGTATCGAATTAATTAAACGCGTTGTATTAAAAAAAATTAAACGCAATACGCCGTATCTGAGAGATCAGATGCGCCGTATCGTTCGATTTAGCACAGTACAACGATAGCAGAACAGAAAAATACGAAAAATAAAAACAAAAATTAAACACACAAACAAAAATAAAACACACAAAAATAAAAGAAAACAATTAACACACAATACAACAAATATGCAAAATAGTACAATGATGCAATTAATCTAATAAAAAGAAAAAAAACCTAATTAAAATACTAATCAAATTAACAGAAAATAACAATTCACTCCCCGGCAGCGGCGCCAAAAACTTGATGGAGCGTGATGTGTCGTTGCGGTTTAGCAGTTTTAATGCCTATTCAAGTTTTAAATTTATATTTAGCCGACTTATCAATAACACACACACTTAACGAGCAGTGTACCCGGTCAGTATGAAGATAATGGTAAGTAGAGTGTCGATCACTAAGAGTGGAACGTATAATCTCGTTAATCTAATCAGTATTTTAATATCCTAACGCAAGGGGGTTTCAGCCTGAGAGACTGGCACAGTTTTGTTTGCAATTAAATAATAAAATAAACAATAGGCACGAATCAGCAAGTAGCACACACGTACACAGATAGATACTTGAGACAATAAGAGGGCTGTCCTTATGATTAAGTAGTTTGTCACTTGTTTTATTGATAGCTTTATATGAAGTGTATGTAATTAACCCTTTCTCGTTGGTCCTATTCTCATCGGCGAGTAAACCCTTAATGATTACTTATGTCTAAAAGTTATTCCTAAGTGATCAATTTAGAAACAACCGTGGGAGCCACACCTTGTCCCGCAGTCGGGTGCCCGCAAGCCACTAATAAACACAGAGGTTATCAATGCACTAATAAGTAGTAACCAAAGACATCAACATATAAACTTTAATTGATGGGAAAGCAAGTATTAAAGGGAGTGCAATCTTTCCGTTGTCACATTACACAAGCCACCAATCCTGATGAATTAAAGTTTGCTAAAACAATAAAACAAAACTACTTAATGAATTAAATACATGCAGCACCTTCTTACAGCTCTTGTATCTTCGATTTGGGTGTGTCTTGTGCTGCCTTCTTGACTGAATTCGTCCTTCTCTTCTGTTCGGTCTTTAGGTTTTCGAACTTCCGAATCTTTTTTATGCGTCTGGTCTACGGGGTATTTATAGTTTGTGTCTGAGGGAAGATGCGGCGCATCTACTTAAGTAGATGCGGCGCATGTACTTAACTTCGCGTGGGGTCCAAGATTATAATATTCAGGAATATTCGTACACCGCCAGAAGATGCGGCGTAACTCTTTATTAGATGCGGCGCATGTCCTCTTGTATCTTGGATCGTATCTGGTGATATCTTGATAGAGATGCGGCGCATGTTGATAGTGAGATGCGGCGCATCTGGAGCAAAATTGACTTGATCTTGTCCATGTCAGTAGACTTCCACTTTATGTACGTTTCGCTCCATTATTAGTCCAAAATCGCCAAGTTTCACCAAATGCTTGTTTTTACCTGAGAATTACAAAAGTAAACGATTAAGTATCAATCCTCATACATAATATAGTAAAACAAGTCAAATTAATAGGATAAATGATAGTAATAAAATGTACTTATTTGAGTTCATCACCTGTCAATAAAAAATAAAAAAAATAAATGATTTTATATATATTATCACCTGTCAACTACACCTTTTTATGAAAAAATTCGAAAAAACTCAAATATTTTTTCCCAAAAGATCAGAAGCAAACAGTATGGATATCTCTTTTTAGCCCCAAAAAAATTCGCTTTCCCAAAATAGCAAAAAATTAAGCGACTTCCAAAAGTCGCTTAAAGCGACCTTTTTTGTCCATTAAACGACCTACTATTTGTGTCTTTTAGTAGCTAAAAAATTTGACTTTTTAACCTTTTTAAGCGACGTTTTCTATATTTTAAGCGACTTTTTGACTTTTTAAACGACTTTTCACTAGGGACAACACTTTAATAGACCGGGCTATTTGTAGAATATATATATATATATACAATATATATACATATATATATATAATTATATATATATATATATATATATATATATATATATATATATATATATATATATATATATATATATATATATATATATATATATATATATATATATATATATTGTCTAAGCTTGTGTTACATGTTGATTCTATTTTTGTTTCAGTATGTGAATAAGCTTGTGTTACAAGGGGTTGATAAGCGACAGTATAAAATACACTTCAATATTACGAGTGGCAAAACAGTCTCATAATTGTAAACATCATTCTTTTTATTTAATTAGTCCCTAGATAAGATTATTATGAATTAGTCCCTAGATAAGATTAACCCACAAAAGTCTATTAAGAGACTATGCTCACGGCTTACAAAAAAAAAAAAAAAAATCGTTCTAAACATCATTATTTTTATTTAATGGGTATTTTAATCTAATATCGGTATTTTAATCTAATATTGTGTCACGTGTTGTTTGTATCTCGTAATCTTTTGTAAAAGGTGTTTAAAAGCGACTTAAGAAAATCCACTCGAAAAGTTCTAGTCGCCAAATGTTATCTCAAGCTACTTTCAAGGAGTTGGTAAGCGGCTTTATAGAAGCGAATGTATAAAAATATAAAATACACTTAAGTAGTGCAAGTGGCAAATTAGTCTCGTAATCGACTTTAAAGAGGTTCATATGCGGAATTAATCCACATGTATATTACTAGTCAAAGCATAGTCTCGCAAGCGACTCTCAAGGGGTTCATAAGCGACTTTATAAAATCCACTTCAATGGTACACGTTGCAAATTTGTATCGTAAACGACTTGAAACAGATTGATATGCGACTTTATAAAAACCATCAAAATATACTCATGGCATGATAGTCGCTTAATCGGCTTGTTAGGTGTATTTAAGCGATTTAGTCAAAAGTGGGATGTAATGATGACGTTAGTCTAGTAGATAAGTGCCATGATGAATTATTGAATTGTGCAGGGAAAAAAGGTGCTATGCTAGTGGGCTAGTAGTGTAATTATTTACTAGGGCTAGTAGTGTAATTATTTACTAAAAGATTGTTGTGTACTATATTTTTGATTGTTGTGTAAAAGATTGTGTACTATATTTTTGATTGTGAACATTTTATTTTGATACCAAAAATTGAAAATTACTAGAAGTTTTTAAGTCAATTCTAAGAAAATAAATAAATAAATAAATAAACAAAAAGATAAAAAAAAAAGGAGTAAATAAAAAAAAATTGAAAATACAACGTTTATGTACGTTTCTTAAGACACTGTAAAAACGCTAAATGGACATAAACGATCGAACTTAAATTAATATAGACAAAGGAACGTAATTTTTATAAGTGTTGTTTTGTTTAAACTAACTAATTTTAAAATCATACAACTAAACAACGTGACTAAATGTTCAGTTCGTTTACAACACTACTTGTTAGTCGATACTGTGTCTCGATGTTATCATTAATTATAGGGCCCTTAATAAGTCAAGTATCTAGTTGCCTAAGACTTAAATGTGAATCAACCCCCATTGTACTTGCACATTTATATTGTGTATCAACCCCTATTGTATTGCCATTAACATAAGTCAAGTATCTGGTAGGTTTTTGTAATAGTCATACAAGTCGCCCAGTTAAATTAAGTATAGTTAAGTAAAGTCTCCATCCAACTTGCGTTCCAACATAGAAATGACACAACCTTCAACTCAAAAACTAAAGAGAAAGAAAATGACTGCTGATGATACACACGTAGAGGTGTTGGACAAAAGATGCATTGTCTGTTGTGGGTCTGTTAGGTGTTGGAGGCATGCTTACACAGGTGGAAGTGTTGTTGTAGTTGGTGGAGCTGGTGGTGCAGAGGCAGAGAAAGTAAGTGGTGGTGTTATAGGTCTACATATTAGAAGTGGAAACAAAACTGCAGGGGGTGGTACACACGTAGAGGTGTTGGACGAAAGATGCATTGTCTGTTGTGGGTCTGTTAGGTGTTGGAGGCATGCTTACACAGGTGGAAGTGTTGTTGTAGTTGGTGGAGCTGGTGGTGCAGAGGTAGAGAAAGTATGTGGTGGTGTTATAGGTCTACATATTAGAAGTGGAAACAAAACTGCAGGGGGTGGTGCAGTTGGTGGTATACATGGAAGTGGGACAACAACACCAACTAAGGAGAGTATTGAAGAAGAAGGCAAGAAACTTAATTAATGATTATGGTCTGTTACATAGGTGTCATGGTACTATAATTATTGGGCTGCTAATCAGCTTTTAGTAGTTTTTTAGAAGCTTGCAATCACCCTTTTTTCCCCTGCAGCATAGCATATCAGCAGACCTTGTATTGCTTATTGGATGATCTCAGTGCTTATTGGTCTTTGTGATGTCAGTATGCATTAGCTTATTTAGAGTGATGTCAGTATGCATTAGGTTATTTCAAGTCCTAGATAGCTTATTTTCAGCTTATCGGCGTTTAGGTTATCCTAAAGCTGTCTCTAATTATTGTATGTCATGTCCAAGCCACAACTATGTTTATGCATAATTCCATTATCATGTTGGTTTTACAAAAGGAACACATTATAAACAGAAAATGTGAATAATAAGATCCATTTCATTCAACTAACCATAACCAGCTGATTTTACAAAAGGAACCCACCATAACGTACATCAACCAACCCCCTCACGTATACCTCTCCCTCGCAGCAAACTCTATCTTCTTAAGAAGCTTCTTGCGCATTTGCTTGGCCATCCTCATCAACGCCCTGGCCCTACGCAAATCGATAGTCTGGAGTCTCCTAAGCTTCTTCGTATTGTCCCTTGCATTTATCGAACGTGAAAAGTTTCGAAGTTCAGCTATAAGCTCCCCTCTACGAGCGACTCTAGCTGTAATCTTTTTTGAATAGCTCTCCAAATCGTGTGACCTCTTTAAGTCTTCAAGAATCTCTTTCTAGTAAGGGCCAAGAATAATTTCTGTTACAACAAAGGAGTGACATAGGGTTGTGAGGTCAATATCAGACACGTTTATGGTTATATCAGTCGGGAATTTGAGCTTGTGAGGTTAATATACAAATTTATGTCTAGTTGCCCATAGATTTAAATGTGTGTCTAGTTGTCATTAATAAGTATAGTTGCCTAAGACTTTAATGTGTATCAACCCCCATTGTACTTGTTCATTATATAATAAATAAAGAAAACTCCATAGTCGCCCAAGAAAATATCATTCCCTTGTATTTAATTCCCTTGTATTTGTTGAGGAACCACCAGTTGTACCAGTTCATTTAGGTTCATTAACTATCTCATGTACTTGCGTCATTAGGTTTGAGTCCAATATAAATGGAGCCTCACAACTACAAAATCCTGCATTATCCACTTAATTCTAACACATAACTTCCCTTGTCTTATAACAAAATATAATTCAGAACATGAATTCATCTTCCTCCTCAAGTATGTCATATCGTAGGAACCAGTTTGAATACCACGATGTTGCTAACATGACGCATTGCAAATGTCGTCCGGCATATCCACTACCTATCAAAGTGTCTTGGTCACAAAAGAACCCAGGAAGAAGGTACAAAGCATGTCCTATGGATAGATCTGGAGTTTATTATTTTCTAGACCCCGAGCTCCCGTCACAATACTACAAAGAATTGTTTTGGAGAGAGCATGAAGAAAAAAAGGCACTTGCCAGTCAACAAGGAAGTGTTGTGGCCAATGCGGATGATTCTTTACAAATTATTGCAATGTTAGAACAAGAGATGAAGGAGTTAAAGAAAAAATCTAAAGTTCATGATACACTCATGTTATTTTTAGGTTTCGTAGTTGTTCTCCTTTTCATTGTGCTTTGTATCTTAGATTGATTTGAAGATGGTCAGGAACTTTGTAATGTTTTGTGGTTTATGTAATGTTTGTTATTTACCAGATAATAGACCTACATGTTTAACCTTAAGGAAATGCAGTGAATCCAGACAATTTAAAAGCAAATGATAATTAGTTGTTTGGTATATTTGAACACCAATGCACCAAATGATAATTAGTTATTTGTGTTACATGTTGATTCTATTTTTGTTTCAGTATGTGAATAAGCTTGTGTTACAAGGGGTTGATAAGCGACAGTATAAAATACACTTCAATATTACGAGTGACAAAACAGTCTCATTATCGACTTTAAAGAGGTTCATATGCGAATTAATCCACATGTAAAGTACTAGACGCAACATATTCTCGCAAGCGTCTCTAAAGGCGTTCATAAGCGACTTTTGAAAATTCCAATTCAATGGTAAAAGTTGCAAAAGCGTATTACAATAGTAATAGTAAAACTGGCCGTCAAGTTAAGACTGCTGTTAAGCTGCAAAATATTGTTGCTGGTGGTAGAAAAACTAAGACTGATTCTACTGCCGGATTGATTCATCCTACTGCTGGTGAAAATGAAGATGGTTCCATGAGAACTCTTTTAAAATAATATATATATATATATATATATATATATATATTATATATATATATATATATATATATATATATATATATATATATATATTACTTACTTCAATTCACCCTAAATAAAATATAATGCAAATAAACATAAGTCATAAATACGGTTTTCCAGGCATTTTCACAAAAATGGAATTTCAGGATAAAATTTTAATAAAAGAATGAAAGTAGCAGATTGAGTAAACCAAAGTATTTAATTAAAAGTAGATACATGAATCAAAATAAATAAAACAAGTATTAATTACGTGATTGACCTAAGAAATGAAAGGTCTGAAGAAGATTACGTGTCCATAAATAATGTTTAACCAAAACAAAAACACATAATTGTAAACATCATTCTTTTTATTTAATTAGTCCCTAGATAAGATTATTATGAATTAGTCCCTAGATAAGATTAACCCAAAAATGTCTATTAAGAGACTATGTTCACGCCTTAAAAAAAAAAAAAAAAAAAAAAAAAAAAAAAAACATCGTTCTAAACATCATTATTTTTATTTAATAGGTATTTTAATCTAATATCGGTATTTTAACCTAATATTGTGTCACGTGTTGTTTGTATCTCGTAATCTTTTGTAAAAGGTGTTTAAAAGCGACTTAAGAAAATCCACTCGAAAAGTTCTAGTCGCCAAATGTTATCTCAAGCTACTTTCTAGGAGTTGGTAAGCGGCTTTATAGAAGCGAATGTATAAAAATATAAAATACACTTAAGTAGTGCAAGTGGAAAATTAGTCTCGTAATCGACTTTAAAGAGGTTCATATGCGGAATTAATCCACATGTATATTACTAGTCAATGCATAGTCTCGCAAGCGACTCTCAAGGGGTTCATAAGCGACTTTATAAAATCTACTTCAAATGGTACACGTTCCAAGTTTGTATCGTAAACGACTTGAAACAGATTGATATGCGACTTTATAAAAACCATGAAAATATACTCATGGCATGATAGTCGCTTAATCGGCTTGTTAGGTGTATTTAAGCGATTTAGTCAATAGTGGGATGTAATGATGACGTTAGTCTAGTAGATAAGTGCCATGATGAATTATTGAATTGTGCAAGGAAAAAAGGCGGGAAAATAGTCGCTTAAGCTAGTTATAACTGGTAAGGCTACTATGCTAGTGGGCTAGTAGTGTAATTATTTACTAAAAGATTGTTGTGTACTACTCGTATATTTTTGATTGTTGTGTAAAAGATTGTGTCCTATATTTTTGATTGTGAACATTTTATTTTGATACCAAAAATTGAAAATTACTACAAGTTTTTAAGTCAATTATAAGAAAAAAAATAAATAAATAAATAAACAAAAAGATAAAAAAAAAAAAAAAAAAAAAAGGAGTAAATAAAAAAAATTGAAAATACAACGTTTATGTACGTTTCTTAAGACACTGTAAAAACGCTAAATGGACATAAACGATCGAACTTAAATTAATATAGACAAAGGAACGTAATTTTTATAAGTGTTGTTTTGTTTAAACTAACTAATTTTAAAATCATACAACTAAACAACGTGACTAAATGTTCAGTTCGTTTACAACACTACTTGTTAGTCGATACTGTGTCTCGATGTTCTCATTAATTATAGGGCCCTTAATTATATATACAAACATCCACCCATTCCACTCGTCATCCACCAAAGTTTCTTATACCTAAAATCACAATATCTCTATTAAAAAAATGTCCACCTCCGAACCAATTATAGATCAGTTAGCGAAAGTTGCAAAAACTAGGCTAGTTAAAGACCTAACGCTTGTATATTACTGGGAGGAAGTGAAAGAAACTTGTGGGAAACTAGAAGGGGGGTTGAATAGTTTACTGGTTTAGAAACTTCTTTTAAAAATCTTGTTTTAAAAGTTAGTTATTGGAAACTTTGATTCGAACTCTATATGTAATCAATCAACACCAATATGAACTACACACTAAACTAACAAATATAAAATAATGAAAGTAAAGAGTAGAGTTGGAAAGATCAAACCGAGACAAAGGATTTATAGTGGTTCGGCTACGAAGCTCTTCTTCGCCCTACTCTACTCCCCGAGTACCACACTCGAGAGTTTCAAGCACTATGTCAACAACCTCCCTTCAGGCGGAGAAAACCGTACACGTCGCTTATCCTATTACCGACACTAAGCTAAATGTCGAGTGCTAATCTTAGCTAGAACCAATCTACCAAGGTCCACGTGACCAATCACACAAGCCCTAATGGCTACAAGAGATCACCACGATCTCAACACGATCACTAAGATCAACTATCACTTCACTCTACTCAATCTAACTACTCTAGATCCTTTGACTACTCACACACAAGCCCAATGGCTTCAAGAGATCTTCACTATCTCTTAAGATCACAATGATCTTCACTCACACTCTCACAAAAGAAAGATAATCTTGATGTATACTAGGATACAACAAGGATGTAACAAGTGTTACAATAACCTAACAACTATAACTCTTGTATCTTCTTGAAGATCTTGAGTTCTTCTCTTGCTAATGAAGAGGAATGATAACACCTTGTATCTACTTGGATACTTGTGTTCTTCTCTTGCTAGTGAAGAGGAATGAAGAGGATCACTTGAAGGATGATTGGATCACTCTTGAACAAAAGAAAAAACTAACCTAAAGATCTAAGAAAGAAAGTGTGAAGAGAGTATTCAACTCAGAAAGTTTTGTGTGTGAAAGGATGCCTAAAATCTGTGAAAGGGGTTGGTATTTATAGGCAAAGAAAATCTGAACGTTACAGAAAAATTAGTACGGACGGCTCCTTTAAATAACCCACGGCTCCGTTAAATTTAACGGTACCGTGGAGCCGTGGTAGACTAGGACGCTCCAAATTTTGTCTTTTCTGGTGAAAACTTATTTGGGGAAGGTTGGAGCTGATTTTGGGGGGAAAAATAGCTGTTGTGATTTTCAAACTAATTTTTCCATTAAAACATTTCTTAATCTTTCAAAAATAATTTGTCATGTGTATTTTTGAAAAAATGTTTTGTCCCATTTAAAATGTGAATTTTCAAAACATAAATTCACTTCTTTGATCACTAGTTCAAGTTGTAACTTTGTTCAAGAGTGATTTGCGTAGAAACGGGATCTTTCGATTAAAAACTTGTTACCGTTAATTTTAACGTAACGTGAGTTCACATTTTGTCATCCTCAAAACGTGAAGTAATCGAAAGATATAAATAACGTTTTTAGAACATTATTTGCATCAACAAAACTGTTCGGGATGAATCAGACCTTAGGTCCAAGGCTACAAAAATAAGTGATCGCCTTGATCGTAGGATCAAAACTGCAGAGGAACTTCTCCAACTTAGTGGGTCAGACTCGACAATCAAAATTATTGATGACATGCTGCGTATGAATGCTGAAGATATTCGTGACATTGAAAGGCTACTTGTTGTTGCTTCACAAATGCGTGTGCGCATTCTTGATTTGGTTAACTTCATCGACATGCTTTGATGCGTTGCATGGTGGTTTTTGGGGCTTCTTTTGATGGGCACTAGTTATTTTGGGGTTTTAGGTTATGTTATGGTTTGTCTAGGTTGGTGCAAAACTTTTTGGGCTAGTTATGTAATTTAATGGTTAACTTGTGGCCAACCGATGATAAGTTATGTTATATTTTGTACAAGCGTCGTGCTTTGAAGTATGTAATTATGGTATTAAATCAAAACTCGCATGCTAGTGTATTAGATGTTTACAACATACCCGAATGTATCTTTTAGGTTTAGGTTCATCATTCTCTTTGTCCAGCTTTTGTTCGTAATATGATATTTAGGTAGGTAGGTACTAAAGTGCTGAAAAAAGCATACAAGACCAACCACAAATTTGGATCTCAACTCTCAGGTGGGGTAACAAAGTGTAGAATGAAGTATATTCCCTCATCTCACATTACACCCCATTTTTCTTCACTTTATTCGCCATATTTGCATCACTTCGTCCAGAATATGTCAACTGGTAGAAGAATTAGGTTAGATCATAATGTCAGGTTCGAGCGTAATGTCGATGATATGAATTGGTCAAACAAGGTATTAAGAGATGTCATATTTCCAGAGATATATGATAGATATGGCCCAAACGCTGAACTGAAGAAGCAATTGCCCCCTGAAATTCTCGAAGACCAATGACGACAAGTATACGGTGAGGTACAAGTAGAAGTTGTACTTAAAAATTTTGTTGGCCTTTGTTTCAAGAAACTTAATATTTTTTTGTGTTTGTGTTTTGCCACTTTTAATTCAGTATAGGACTTGTGTGACGTTTAAGGACCCGTGGTGTAAATTGCTTATTTCTTACATATTCATATGATAGGTTGAAATACGTACTCAGTTATCTACCCAGTTACTCCGTATAACATAAGCAGTAGAAACTATGTCAAGCAGTACTATATTCTACGGCTAGCAGTAGTATCCAATTGTATCTAATTACGTTTTCATCACGTCGAGCAGTAATATGAAATACAGTAACAGGAGTATCATTGTTACCAGACGTAGTATCACACGGTGAATTTCCCCCTTTTAGCCTAATCACAGCTTAGAGAGCATCCAAAATCAAAAGAGATGTGGGCGATGAAGACAAACTACTGATACCTAAGGCTGGATGCAGTAAGGCGACCCAATCCCCCCATTTTTCTCTGCCACGTCAGCTTTCTCTCTCCAGCGACCTACAGGCGATTAGGTGCCCCAGTAAGGGCGACCAAGTTCAATTTTTTTTTTCTTTTAACAAAAAAACATTTTTAACACAAAATTAAATTTCATTAAAAATTAAAACATTACATAGATAAAAAAAAAACATTAAATAAACATAAGCTTCATACATAAACATAAACGTAAATTTCAGTAATTCGGGTTATCCCAAGTTTCTGAGTTGTCGGAGTCGTAACCATCGTCGTACGCAGAGTAGTTTGCAAACTTGCTCTCCTCGTACTCTGCTTCCAATCTGCTAAACTCCCACTCCTTATCATTGTCCCAACCCGAATTGTCTTCAGAACCAGGCGCAACGAATCTTGGTGCAACAGTTGAAGTAGATGCACCTTGGTCAAAGTTTCGGTTCTGTTGTGATACAGAACGAGCTTCAACGTTTTCCTCATAACTCCAGCGGATCTTGTTGCTGATTTGGCCCTGAATCTATGAAACGCAACCCCACAACGTCTCACTAATGGCTCCATCTTTGCGAGCTTCATCGTTCAAAAACTGGTCGATCACAGCTTTTCTGTCTTCAGATATGTCTTTGCAGTCTACGTATTGTTGTCTCAGTTTTTGTTTCTGTGCCTTTGCAACTTCAAATTGCTTGATAACCTCGACAAGAGCATGTTGTCGAGCCTCATCTTCTTGTTCGGCTTGTTTTTTGATATAGTTTTGCAGTTCTTCAACGGTATGGGGGAGACGGCAAGCCATTTGAATATTGTTAGATTTGTGGATTGAAATGTGTGTGTTGTATGTTTGTGTTGTGTGTTTTTATAGTGTTGTGTGTTTGTGTTGTATGCACCATGTATTATTCAAAAAACAAACGGTAATACATTGCTCAAATCGATCGAGCAGCTGACCAAGTTGAAGGCGATCGACTGAGGTGATCGACTTTGGCAGTAAGGGGATCGATCCCCATACTCGATCGAGTAAGGGTCGATCGACCTTACTGCGTATAGTTAACATGCCTCCTTTATTCAAAAAAATAAATCTTTCTTTATATATATATAATAATAATAAAAATAAAACTACTCAAATTTTAAAAAATAATTTTTAAAAACTTAAAAAAATAATAATAATAAATAAATAATAAAAACAATTATGTTACGTAGTCATCATTACATGCCACTTGTACCCTTGGGGGTGGATTTTATAAGTCGCTTATATTCCCCTTATAAGTCGCTTAAAAAACGTTGTTCCCGCCAGATTAGTTTAGTAACCCGCCCTTTTATCGCTGACAAATAAGTAAAGTCATCATTACATGTTACTGTTGGGTAAACCGTTGGAAATTAGAATGTCGCATGACAACCCAGTTGAAAGTCGCATAATAGATTTTTTTGTTCCTTGGCTAATATGCCCTACTTTACTTTTTTAATATGCCCTACTTTTTTCGTTCCTTGGATAGGCTGTCGATTTGTTTGTTATTTTTCATAATGTACTAATACCTTAAATTAGTTTTGCATACATTTTTAATATTTTTTACCTTTATATTTTTAACTTACTATTACTAATATTATGTTTTGGATATAATTGTTTTTTATTAATAAAAAATAAAATTATAAAACATGAAAAAATATATATTTTTTTTTAATTTAATTATTTACCACTTTTAGCAACTGAATTTGAATTTAAACATGTATGGCTAAAATTTTTTATACGTTTTATTGTGCGTATTTGTGCTTCACTTTCTCATTTCATATGATTATTACTTGCGTTAAACCCAAGTGAACGAAACTGTGGTCTTGCTATAAAGACAAAACCAATCACCCGCGTTATAAAGCGACATGTACGTTTACATAACAATTTAAGTTTTCAAACGTGATAAATCCTTTCTTTTATTAGATTTTTAAAGAATACATGCTTACCAGATGCGCACAAACAAATTAAAGACATACTACATTCGCAAAAATATAGTATTATTTAGTACAAGAGCCTAGTAAAGGAAAAGAACAAAAAAACACACTAAAATTTGCTGGTTGGATAACAGGTCGGTATAAAAAATAAATCATAAAATGTCATTAAAAAAAAAGGCTTCGGTTGAAACACGCAATGCAGGCATCATTACAGTGCACTTGCACCCTAGAGATGGATTTTACAAAGTCGCTTAGCTATACACCTAAAATTCGATTAAGGAGACTTTTCATAGGTTCTTTAACTAAGCTAAAAATACAAAAGTTGCTTTCATTAAGGCACTTGTAAGCGTACATCAACAACCAAAACGCTCTGAAAAATCATACTGTTAGCGTATGCAACTTACCCTATGACAACAATTATCCCTAAAGCGCGATAAAGTGTCCCTAACCTAACTATTTCAATATATTGTTACCATAGGAAAGTTAAAGAAACAAAGTTCAAACACAATTGCATTCATTTGTACCACCAACAACAAAGTTTCCATCACACACATGCTGAACATCATCACCAACGGATTCAAAATCATTCAAAAGTTTCCTGCCTTTTGAACTGATATCTTGAAAACGACTTTCCTTTGGCGCTTTTTGTATTACTGTAGATCGTGCAGCTGTGCCATCATCATCAAGGTCCTTTAAATCCCTCTTAACTTTAACAGGAGTAGACACTACAGATGCAAAATCATCGGCAAAGTAAACAAGGGAGTTTATAAAACTCGGACACCTACAGCCACAGTCACAATCCTTTGGGATGTATGGGCCATTAACAGACGTGAACCCTTCCGGAGAATACAAGCTGTCATCATTGTATTCCATATCTCCCCTCCCTCTAAAGAGACTTGCCTCGACAAAAGGCTTGGGATAAGGCGTCTTAAGAATACCTGGCGAGTTTTGTTCTGCTTGTTCCCAGGCAATTATTTCTTCCAAAGACATTTTTTCATATTCTTTCTTTCTTTATTCATGCACTCTGACTTTAGATGTAACCACATCATCAGAGTCATCAAAGGCCAAGTTCTTATGATAGTGGGTAACTAAATGTGCTTGCGGAATTGCACAAACAAATACCTGAATGACCCCATTAATCTCAGCAAATTCATACAATCTCTTGACATCATTATCAGTTTCGACAATGGTCAAACCTTCTTCCACGCTACACATAGGTTTACAATAAAACCACGCCCATATATCCTCTTTGATGTTTTTCAACAAAATATCACACATCTCAGAATAACATAACCTACTTGACCTAGACAACTTCAAGTCTATAACTTCGCCACCAGCGTACCTTAAGGGAAGATACATAAAAACACTACCATAATATACCTCAAACACAAGCTCGTCAGGTTTATTAGAGTTCCTGTGTAACAATGGAAAAAAATTAAAACAAGCATATGTCATTACACAAACAGTAAACCTTTAAAAAGGATAGAAAAATTAATAGAGAAACATACACGCATTGGTCACACCCAATATCATTACAGGTTGTTGATCCTGAACCAGTAGATGACATCCCTTTGATGAACAAATTAAAATATAGAGAAAACAAAGTGGTTATTTTAATTTTATTTTTATTTTTGTTTTATGATACTAGTTGATAGGTCCAACAATAAAATGCATGTGAAGCTCTTATATACTACAGATACTTACATGTTGTACAATATATCTACTGTTTAGAAGGATATATCTAAATAAAACAGCATTAAAAAAAGTTACTAATAGTGATTTGCAATTTAAAATAAGGGCCCCTAAAATAAATACATAACCTTAATTTGTCCGAGAATATGACAAAAGACATATAATATACTACAACATACTCGATAAACACATTAAAAATTTACTCATAAAGATTTGCATTTGAAAGAAATAAAATACATAATGGATGGGTTTTGTTGGATGAAGTTTATAGGTTTATGTTCGTGGTAACACAAATTTCCTAATTGCGAAGTCTTCATTAAACCTTGTTGTTGCTTCTAATTCATAATTTTTATATTTATTTATTTATTTTATTTTATTTATTTATTATTATTATCATTTCTTTTTTGCATCTTCCTCGTCCCAAACATTCAATGTTGCTTGTGATTCAGCCTCTTCATTAAACTTTTCTTGAATCTCCCTTGGCCGGTACTCAAAGGGAACTTCATGATTAGATTCATGCAGAATCACTATAATTGTAACTCCTTTGACAGGAGCTCTTGCTATTGTTTTCATGGAGGTGGTGGTGTTACTTGCTATTGTTATCATTGAGGAGTAGGTGGTTGGTGTTTAGGTGCTGGTGTTGTTTTAAGTTGTGTTTTTTGCCTCGGCTAAACTCACATCATCATGGACAATTCTCTCGACAGTAGAATCTCCCTGATTCTCAGCAGCAGGAATTTTAGCACAAGCAGTAGGAACTTTATCTGTCACAGCAGCAGCGTCTTTAACGCCAGCAGCAGAATGTTCTGAACTACCAGCCGAAGCATCCTTGGCTAATTTAATTGGTGTGGGCCTAATTGCTTATCCTTTTTAGTAGGTGTATATAAGGATATTAACCCATACAACTTGACATAGTTTATGCTGTTTATTTTATTGCGAGGCTCTTGTTTATTTTGCGTATGCAAATTAAGACAGCAATAAAAATTTACGGATAATGATTTGAAATTTAATAAAAAGTGCTTTTGTCCGGATATATCACTAAAGACATTGAACAAGAGTTGACATACAAAAGGCATCATATGACCAGCAATTGTTTTTTACATACTACAACACACTTGATACATGACTAAATACGAACGCGATGTTTGAAAAAAAACTTAGCCATTTGTTCGCGGTATGCAAGTGCGGCCTGAATAGGATCCTTAACGTCCAACGACTTACCGTAAGCTAAGCGGTACAAAAAAATACAAACCCAAATACCACAATCACCATATATCCCGGCCTGCTTAGGTACTTTGTCAGCATGAAAAAACGTAATGCTGTAAGTTGAAGGATTTATGCCTTTCTTCTCGAATACTAGCGCTTGACTTAGGACCTCTGGTAGTTGAGACTGCAGGAAAAATGCTAAAAGTGTTAAAACAATATAAAGTTTGAAGCTTAATTATATGGATATAGCGGCTAGCCTAACCCGTAAACAATCCATCACTGCAATATAAAATTGTGGCAATTCCTCGACATAAATTTCACCGCTATTAAAAAATGTAACTACTCCTGTCTCTATCTCAAAACGTGCAAGGAACCAATGACTAGCCGCTTCATTAATAGGCATATAAACCTACAAAGCAGGCGTGCAGAAATAAAAAAAGTATTGGGTTACTTGAACAAAATAGTGGAGCCAATGAAGCGAGTAAGCGGATTATGCCCGCAAGATGGAAGTGAAAGGACTTACGTGCTTAACATCGGACCATGGAACAGAGTACCTTTCCCCATTAGCATACCACAAAGGCAGCGACTTTTGAAGTAGAAGCTGAACAAAGTAGCCACTAACCATCGCCCAATCAGCCGTATCAGGTCTCACATGCCACATGTAATTTACCCACAACTCTATGTGCTGTAAATTGTGAATCATAAACGAAGTCACAAATTTAAAATAAATTGATTCAATAGTATAGGGTGAATTACAGTTATTTAAGTACTTGCCTCATCCATTAGCCAACCTTGCCTTGTCGGGTCTAAGCAAACCAACGTTTCCCAGAACCTTCTATCCACATTCACATCTTCGCACCATGGGAATTTACAATTAAGCGGACCAATTTAACCAAGATATCGGTCAAATTCATCTGTCAAATGAACCTTGTTCGCCGCGTTGCTCAATCGCTTCATATCCTAGTATACGACACAGTTACCCTTACGAGCATAAATGATAAATTTGATCTATTTTAAACAATCAGTTTAGTAGTTTTCATACCTCAACCCATGGCTTGACATTCAAAAGGTGTTCCGTCATATCGGGATTCCGTAGGCCAAAGCATTGTGCTTTCTTTTCAGCATATGCCTTACTCCAATAATATGCATTAGCTTCACCACAACTTTCACTCCTCTTTGTATGGGCTATGCGCGCCATGGCATTTTTCCAGTGATTAGTATTCATAAGCGCCTCTTTCCTTTTTTTTATCCCTTTCATCGTTGAATTTCTTTGCCTCTTCCATCCTTATCCTGTTATCCTCTTCCATCCTCAACCTATTCTCCTCTTGGCTTAGCTCATGCTCTTTTAACCGCACCTTTTCTAATTCTTCATGTCGCAATCTTAATTCTTCTTGAATAATAAATTCCTGTCAAAGTTAACTTTGTTTAAAGTTGATGTATCATTTTACGACACGGTGCGAGTTTACATGTAGAGTAAATATGTAATTTACCTTTGCAACGTCGTCATCGTCATCGTCATTCACATCTACACATTGAGAGCCAATGGTATACACACTTGAATGGAACAATTCAAGGAAATCATGATTTAGCTCGTCGCAATACTCTGCACTGAGATTCCGAAGCTCATCATCAAAAACCAATTTCTCCTGCGAATGAACAATAGTGGTTAAAAAACAAAATCAAGAAGAAAAAAGACATGTCAAGGTAAGTGAACAAGTCAACCAGATGTATTACCCCATTTCTCTCTCGAGCAAGAACTTGAATAATTCCCTCGAGTTTGAACACACGGGCATTCAACTCTGTGATGACAGCATCCTAAATTATGCTGGTCTCTATTATACTACTCTCATTTTTGCGTATAATAGGTAAATCTTTACGTTCAATCTTTCCACGTTTGCGTGCTGCGGCCAACTTCTTGAAATACGCATCAGCGAGATGTGTGGTCTTCACTGGGGGAGTTCTAGGTATGTAATGATGGAAAAAATCCATAAACTGTAAATACCAATCAGATTTCCTCTCAGCTAATGTCGGTCTAAGATCGTGAACAACATTGGCATCCTTACAAAATCACAATAAAATAATATTATTAAGAAAAAATTTTAAAATAAAAATAAAAATTAATATATAAATTAATTAAAATAATAAAACAAAAAAGAAAAAAACAAAAAAAGATATAATCTGATCTTTTAAATGTTGCGTTATTTGACAGTGAGTAAAAACATAAAATTTACAATAACAGCAATCATTAATACGACAAATTTGATGAAGAGTTTTACCTTTCCAAATAGATACTTATAATCTGATCTTTTAAATGTAGCGTTCTTTGACCACGATACTCCTCTTGGTATCATTTCTGGCGCTTTATTCCACCAAAGAATGCTTCTTTCAAAAGATTCCATTATCTATATCTATAAAATGTGAACGACTTCTTAGAATTCAGTGCAAGAAACATAACCTCAATAGCATACTCTGTCTATAATAAAATAAAATAAAATAAAAAATATACTAACTTTGAAAGCCCAAACAAATCCTGAAAGCTTATATGTTGGAACAAACTTGCGGTCTTTGTTAATGCCTTCAAGAAATTTATATCTATGTTTATCCGCCACGTCCAAAATTTGATCATACAAGTGCCTCCAAATATGCCCCCCCCCCCCCCCCCCCCCATGGAAAAGCATCCCAGTCATCAAGGTTTTCAATCAATCGGAAGAGTGTATCATCAACTTCTTCGATTAGTAATCTGCCCATAAAGATGACCTCCAATGCTAACAATAGACAAAGACGAACTGCATCTTCGTCGAATATAATACCAAATGCCTGCTCATCTTCAATTAGACCAAGAATATCTAGATTGGTTACTTTCTTACCTACACGGAGTGGAAAAACCCGCTTCCTAAAATTTAAGTGTCCCGAGTTATATGAGGTAAAACTTACCTTGCCAAAACGAAAACCAGTGATAAGACAAAATTCCGGTCGGCCGAAATGTATAGGCCGTTCTTCAACATAATATATAATCGGCATATCATAATGAGCATTACTCGGCAAACATTGTTTCTGTAAGATATAATCTATCATATGTGGTTCGTGGTCAAAATAAGAAAGGTCCAGCCATTTACCAAAACAAGTTGCACGAAACAACTTCCTTCGTTTCGAATCCAATTTGGATTTAATTAAAGAAAAATAATTTGGTTTACTTCTGATGATGGCTTTGGCTTCATATTCCTACAAGAAAAGAAAAAAATAAGCAGCTCTAAAAGGTGTTATAGTGAAACATGATGTGCTATAAATGCTCATATTCTGGAAAAAAAAAAAAAAAAAAAAAAAAAAAAAAACTTCAATACTCTTAATGCTAATATGGAAACAAGGTGTGGTGTAAATGAATAACAACAAACGGGTTGTGTTATAAATGCTCATATTTTTTTATATTTTTTTGGACAGTTTAAGGTAACATTCATATCATTAAGCAGATCTATGTTGCATAGTACTCCAATAGACATAAATGATTATATTTTTGGGGCCAGACAAAGAGACATCAAATAACCAAATATAGTTGGTGTAAAATACAGTAATAAAGAAAAATAAAAACACATTCATCAATTAACTAGGCTGCAAAAGGCATGATGATTGGAATAAAAATAAAACTATAAGAGTTAAAATAAGAGTATAAATACCCGTATGCGAAACATTATTAAAGTTAGGAGCTCGAGTATAGAAGATACATGTAATGTTTGCAATACTATAATTTTGATTTTATTTATGTGTTTGATTCACAGCAGGTGTAAAGGTAAATGAAGAGGTTGTTCCACAGTTCCACTGAGTATATGTGTCTTGGTGGAATTTGAGTGTATCTCTTACTGGGAGGGTGTTTTTAAAAAAAATCCCGCTTAAAGAAAATATAGTCGATTAAATTGTATACTAAGTCGCAAAAGTGGTTGAAATAAAAAACAAGAAACAATCTTTACCTGACGATACATACATATCAGTCTAAAACAAAAACCTCTCGTAATTAGGCTTCATTTTTCCTCAAAAACAATTTTTTTAATTGTTCCTGCAGATTGATAACCAAAAAATTATTAAAATCAGGTGTTTTCATTCGTCTAAGTCAATAAAATAAAGGGACCATAAAATAAAAATTCCCTCATAAAAAAATCATTTTGTTTAGTCTTGTATAGGTTTCAATAATGCCATATAAATATGACATTTATCATCATCTAACCTATGTCTATCTTCCGAACATTTCAACGGAATCTTACACAACCCTACAAGTCATTTATATCTTTGAAAATGTTCAGTCACGATCATTTAACGAAGGAAGGTTTGTGAACCCCAATTTAACCCTTTATGAAAAAAATTAGGAGATCCTTTCGAGCTGTAGGATTTGAATAAAATCTCACCATATTAATATGTAAACAAGTTTTAGTTTGACAAATCTTTTTATTTGGTTACTTTATTTTTGGTACAAGTCGAGACAATCTAAAGCCGAAAAAAATGAGTTAATATTTCCTTTCGAGTTAATAAGGGGCAAACATTTATCCACAAAGCATAAGATACAACTGGTTGTTGCATCAAGTCATTGTACAAGAATAGTCAAAAATTGGTAAAAGGTACGACTAGTTGGAAACTATTTCGTACAGCTACAATTGACAGTTTACTTTTGGCGGGCGACTTTGGTCCATTTTCCCGCCTAAAGTCTTGGGGACCATTCATCTACCTATCCGACCTATTTATACCTACGGATTAGCGATCTTGAAATTGTGTTTAAACGACTCAAGGATAGTAAGAATATGAGGGAAAGCAAGGAAGAGAGCTCCGGTTCTAACAAGTTTGGGTGAAATGCATTAAATCAGTTTAGGATGACGTTGTTTTTATGTATCTAGTATGTTTAGTATTTAGATTGGATAATGAGATGTATATATGGTTACACTTAAATCAGTAGTATCAATTACTTTAACCGCAGTATCTTTTAATCGAGCAGTAGTATTCTCCAACACGAGCAGTAGTATAGAATACACTAGCAGAATATCAAACTCGAGCAGTAGTATTCTACAACAAGAGCAGTATCTTTTAATCGAGCAGTAGAACTCTACAACAGCAGAATCTCCAACACGATAAGTAACTATACAATACACTAGCAGTAGTATGACGCATGGAGTATTTTCATTGGTACGCCATGAGCAGTTGTATATATTTTGAGCAGCAGCATCTCCAGACAAAACAAAACCTTACGCTGGAAACAATATGGAGTATTTTCCTCTGTTTGAGCTGTGTTCCAATTCACCTTGGGTTATGTAACCACTCGTATCTCTGTGAAAATATGAGAAGGAATGAAGTTAATGATCCTCCCTATTAATTATCTTGTTAATTTTGGCTATCAAACGTCTGTGTAAAAATCTAAAGTCTTTACAAATGATTCAACCTTTTCTTATGAAATTTATTCGCCATGCTCTACCTATTTTCCTTATTGGTATTCAAGGTAAACTAAAGTTTCCAACATTATCTGTAAAACTAAAACACAATATAGAAGCCATCTAAGTATCTAACAACCACAATATACACAAAAGGTTGTTGTCGTGTGCTTCAGGCCTGTGTGTGTCTAATTGCTAGACTTGGGCGTTCGATTTGTTTTTCACCGACGTCGGCTGAATTTATTCGTGTGGCTCTGATTGCCAGATCAAGATAAAAAAGTTTTAAACGAAGAGTGTTTGATACACTTCTTCGTATTATTGTTTGTATTTCTTTTTGAAAATAAAAGTATAAAACTATAAAAGGTATAAATAATATAAAAAGTATAAAACTTGGATAGCACAAAGTTAACTGGCAAAAGTAAAAAAAACTTGTCAGGTGAAAAAGTCGCTCAAAGTGCATGCGTCAGGCGCTTAAAATAAAACAAAGTCGTTGAAGGTGTGGAAGAAGCAAAAAGAATAAAATAACAATTTTTGAGGTTTGATCTTTTGGCTAGAAAAGGACAAAATAGAAAGTCGTTTATTAATCAAAAAGTCGCTTTCGAAAAGTCGATTAAAAAATACGGTGACACGTGTCGCACCCACATTTACTCGCTTTTTTGCCTGGGCTATTTTGAGAAAGCGCCTTATTTGGGGCTATAAAAGGCCAACCCTTCAATAGACCGGGCTGCTTATAGAATTACCCCTAATATTTTTTATGTAAGAGTTTGGGATAATTTAGATTCAAACATAAAAGAGTTACTTGTAAGCAAAGGAGCACATTAAGTCAAGAGAGGCCGAACAGGTTAGCGATTGTGAGTACCGAAAGTAGTTTTTTTAAGCAAATGTCGATTATGATAAGATAATTGATGCTTCTCATTCAAGAAATGCACGAAGACATCGTTTTAGGTGATCAATGTTCAAACTTGTTATTCGGAGTTGATCACCTCATATATTAACCTTTTATTTAATAAAAACAATTGGCGTGGGGATGAGCCGCATGGCTTGACCACGTTCCAAACCCTTAAAAGAAAATGTGTTGTTTGTTTACAAAAGGCATATTTCACTCGGCTAGCCTAGGGCATCCAAAATCTCAGGACCGGCCTTGCCATTCAACGTACCTATGAAGACACTTTGTTTTTTGTTCTTTTTTCTTCTTTTCACGACAAATGTATCTTCAATAGCAAAAACTCTGACAGTCAATCATAAGTTTTGTTGGACAGTCTATATCTATAACGTGATAATCGATGCAGTCACAGTTCGTATACAATCAGCTGATTATGATTTGGGAGACCGTAAACTTGAATTTAACGACAATGAAAATTGGAGTTTTTACGAAAATTTTTGGGAACCTACCTTGTTCTTGGGTAATTTCAACTGCAAGAATACAAAATCCGTCTCTTTCAATGTGTGGGATCCAATTACGTGTGATAGATATGGCTCGGGATCAGCTAGCTAGGAGTGCTGAACGAATGTTTGTTTGGTTAGTTAAAGATGATGGATTTTATGTAGGAAAAAACCTTCCTCCATTTACCAGATGGAATGACCAAATTATATGACTGGTCATATTGATTTTATTTTTATTACAGTAATATAGTATGATTATGCATTATTGTGTTATGTTGAAACTAACATGGAATTTCATGACAATATGACATATCACTCGCATAGTCACATGTTGCCAAAGACTCGTATTCCTATATTTCACAATGATTGCATTTGATATTATACTGTAAGTTTGTAACTATACTAAGAACTCACGGTACGGGTGGGTTATAGCCGGATAACGCGAGCTACAACAATTTCCTTTTATTTATTTATTATTATTTTTTTCAAAACGAGTACTCATGCATAGCAACGAGATTTTATAGCGGCAGATAGTTGTAGTGATAAAAAAAGTTTATGGGTTATAAACGAAAAATAATAAAAGTTTAATAATTTGGTTATTAAACACGATTTAAATTGAATGAAAATAATATGGGCTATGGGTTATAAACGAAAATAATAATAAAAATTTATGGTTTTCATAAATAGTTTTTCTTAATTTTTCACTTTTAAGAATATGGGTTTTTCCTTTATATATAGTACTAGCTTATAGACCGGTGGAATCCACAGGATTTTAGAGGGTTTTTTATTAAAAAAAAAGTAAGTACGTGAATAAAGTAAGAAAGAACAACGAACTTAAATGCTGTAAAATTTTCATGTAACGGAATAATAAGTTATAAGTGACTGATAGTATAAAATACAATGCTTGTAAATGTGTAATGAACATTCATTGCCTCATGATCTCTAATATTTTTGTCTTCATAAGAAAATGTATGTAGTGACCATTCTAACACTTCAACAAAAGGTCCATTACGTGAACGCCTAATAAGTTTAAAAAGTATGTAAATAAAAGAAGTTTAGGATTTATAATAATAAGTGTAAATAAGAAAAACGCCACAAAACATGTAATATGTATATTGTACATACCTATTGACCGTTTGATCATAAACCTTGAAGAACTTCTTTGTATACCACATTTATATTAGTTTTTGATAGGTTGCCATCCGCATATAAAACAACAACCTTCAAACCTTTTTCGATTTTGACACATGAAATAGCCACATATAGTTATCAACGTTTGAAAACAGGACGTGGCAGATATAATCTGACTTTTGAAAGTGATTGCCCTTGGCTCTTGTTTATTGTCATTACGAATTGTTAGCATTTATATTTTAGTGAAGTGATGTCATTTGTATTATGTTAAGTTTGTGTGTCGAATAGAAGTCTAAATATGTAAAGGCTTTGTGTTGGACTTTGTAGTAGAAAAGTTCAAGTAACATGCAAAAGCCCAAGTCTAACACAAAACCCACCAAGCCCAAGGTTTAGTCACTTAGGGTATCCCATTTCACTATAAATACCACACACTCTTACTAATTTAGTGTGCCTCTTAGTGTCATATAGTAAGAGTGTGTAGGTGTATGTATTCTCTCATAGTATTTGTTATATTTCTCTCTCAAGTTTAATATAATCATTCGACTAGTATTTATAACATACGATCCACCATCTACTCTTTTCATCTATATTCCTTTACTTTGAGTGTCACGTTTAGTATCTAGATTAGTTTGTAGGATAAGGTCGATTCATATAGGTATAACAAGTCTTATCATCCGCCAAACAAGGAAGTAGGTAATAGTTGTGTGTCGTTTTTTGATCATTCTACATTTAAAAGTCACAGTTTTTCCCTATAAACCGCATTCTTTTAGTTTGTATTTTGATTTCTACGTGAGTTTTGGACAAAAAGGTTGTAGCTTTTTAAGTGTAACATGGAGTTTAGTGTGTTTTAGAGAAAAAATTTTATAGCTTTTTTGTTTAACGAAAGTTTTGGAGAAAAGTTGTAAGCTTTTGGGATTTAACAAGAGTATTTGGTTGTTTTTTATCGTGGAAATTGTGCTACAAAAGCTTCGGTTCGAATCTACTAAATTGCGTGGATTTTTTATCACTTTTCTTGTATAAGAATCGTGATAAAGGGGTTCTTCATCATCATCGAAATGTCTAATTTCTTGTACAAGAATTTAGATAAACAAGGGTTTATAGAAATTGGCACACTTGCCAATTCCTATAGATAAGGGTTTTTCGAAATTGCCTATCCTTCGAAATTGTGGAAAAGCTTTCAAAATTGCCTGTCCTTCAAAATTGTTGAAAAGCTTTCGAAATTGTGCAAGCTTTCGAAAATCAGCCCAGCTATCGCAATTCAAAGAGTTTCGAAATTGGTGCTTATCGAAATTGAATTCCTTTCGCAATTGTAGTGTTTCGAAATTGGTCCTTTATCGAAATTGCAGTCTTTTGCAATTGATCTCCATCTATCGCAATTGGCTATCAACTTTCGCAATTGGCAGACTAAGTCCCTTATCGCAATTGGTGTCAGACAAAGTTACCGTAAATACTTCTCGGAAAGTCTTTTGCAATTCCATATCGGACAAGGAAACTTTTCGCAATTGTCAAGTTCAGCCCCTTTCGCAATTCAAGCAGATTTTATAGAATTTTCAGAATTTGGCAACTTTGGTACTCATAATTCATCTAAACGCTTTCCGATTTAAATAAACTTTATAAATTTGATTCGAACGTAATTTCTACAACATCAAGGATTACGAACTCGGTATTTTCTCGCTTGTATAAGTGTGTAAAATACTTCGACAATCGGATATCTACTAATTTGTGTAAATTAGTTAGATTTTTTATATAAATTACAAATTTATATAAATTAGATAAATTCTATCTAAATTGGAATTTTGCCATAATTTGTAGAAATTTTGGTCTAAATTGAAACTTCTATAGAAATGGTCGTTTTATCTAAATTGTAATTTACATAACCTTTTTCGAATTTGTGAACTTCTGATTTTGTTTAAATTATAGTCTATTCAAATTTAGAAACTTTATTTTATTTGTTTCGTTTATCAAATTGTAAACTTCAACGATCATTAACAAAGATTCGTTCAATTATAGATCAAGGACAACACACAAAGAAATATGTGTTAACCCGAGTCGTTTGTCCCGACGAAGATCGAAAGGAATTTGTGTTCCCGGAACGTGATTCGTGTAGTGAATGTGAATAAGAGTGATTGATTTGTGATTTTACACTACGAACAATAAAATAATAAAAGTAAACAATTAATTAAGCTAATGAAACAATTAAACTAAGCATACGAACTTAAAAACGAATATTTGAATTTAAAAACGTTACGCGACGAATTATAAAACGTAAATAAAAAGTGAATTTCTAAAATTTAAAACCTAAAAATATAAAAATAATTTTCCTATATTAAAAATGATAAAAGAAAATTTTTGGAAAAAGAAAAATATTTTTTTGACTTTTTAATAATTTTTAATGAATTAAAAACTAATTTAACTAATTAAAAATCAAAAGAAAATGCAAATAAAGTGAGAAAAATGCAAATTAAATTTTGAAAATTATAAAATAACTAAAAAGTAATTTTAAAACTAAAAACTATTTTTTTTTGGCTTTTTGTGATTTAAATTGAAATTAAAAATGATTTAAAATTCTAAAAAAACTATTTAAAAATGAAAAGAAATAGTAAATGATCGAGAAAAATTATGAAATTTTTAGGAGAATTCTAAAATATTATTTGAAATCTAGGAAAAATAAGAAAAATAGAAAAATAAGCTGAAAAGTGCTTTTTGGCTTAAAAACAGCTTATTACAAGTGCTTATTAATAAGCACTTGCAACAAAACTTAGTAAAACTCTTACAGAATGTTCACAGAACTCAATTAAAGACAAGCAAACTGAATTCAGATCAATTATTGCACAGAAACTCACAATTGGATAAATAAGCAATTTATGTTAAGCCAAATAATAAGCACATGCAAATCAGAACAAGCCAGGAACTCAGGTAACAAACAAAACACCTAAACAAGCTCTAAACTAATCAGATATATCAATCAAGCTCAGGTTACAATCAATCAATAACCACTGCAGTCCTAAGGGAAATTCAGCAGAACATGAATTAGGTACCTACTTAGCAAGCCAAAATAAGCACACTAATAAGCTCTAATGTAAAGTATTAAGGGGGCAAAAGCTCTATAGCACTACTGAGATTATAAAAACACTAAAAGCCTTATCACAAACCTTCAATTGATGCACTAATTAAAGCTTAAAACAGAGGCCTGAGTAAACTACTATGCTGCAACAATTCTTATAGCACTGACTTTTTGAATTCAATCTAACTTTGACTTAACTGAATTTTAATCCCTAAATCTGTAACTAGGTGTTCTTTGATCATGTTTAAGCACTGAGATCTCATTCACAAACATGAATTGCATCTAATCAACAAATTCAGTAACCAAAGATATTCAATATGCATGCAGTGGTGAAATTATAAGCTAACTTTGACTTTTATAGAATAAACCTACTGATTTTATGCTAGATGTGAACTACTAGTACCTAATATAACCTAGATAAGCAGCTATAACTACAAATGAACAACCACAAATCAATGAAACTATAAGATCCAAACACTCCATAACTAGCTATAATCAACTGATAATGATCCAAATTAGTAGAATAATCCACTAAACCACCAAATCCACTAATACTCTAATCAAATTCACTGATATGTACCAGAATCACAGATCACAAACATCAAAACATCACAAGAATACACAATGCAAATTAGAGGCAGTAATCAAACAGTTACAAATCACACAATTAAACAGATCTAGACTAAATTGCTATTAATATGAAACTGAAAGATAAAATTTGAAAAGAAATCTTACTAGCTGCAAGCCCTAACTGACATAGGGTTATAATCCAACCAAAACCTATCTTTGGATAGGCTCAATCACCACCTGAGCAACCACAATAAACCACTATGAACACCATGAGTTACCCTAGTTGACTTTCGTTGACCCGAAGCATTAGCACCAATTAAAGCAGGAACAATTTAACTAAACTCACTGTAAACTATTGTGAAGCTTGAATGAGCTTATGAAACATGTAAATGAAAGCTTGTAACAGATTTGAAAGAGTAAATTGCAAGTATTTAAAATGAGAAACTTTGAATTTTATTAAAACTTTGAAATGAGTACAATCTGAAAGCTTGATAAAACTACAATGTTTTGATTAAGCTAAAAATTACACTACATAAACTACTCTATTCTATCCTACTCCTACACCTAGCTAACCCCCAAATCGAGAGAGTGAGGAAGTATATATAGCTGAGCTCAGGGTCTTCAGAAGGTCCTAGATGCTTTAATTACGTCCCTTCGATCTATCCCATCAATCTTCTATCATTTACAACCCTCGGATCAAATATGTGATGTGTTCTGGCCAATCAAAAGCTTCCAAACCTCCACGCTGGCAATCCGTAGTCACAACATTCTCTGACAAGTCAGAGTTCTTCTAGAAACTCGTGCAATTGTACTATATTACCCTTAATCTCAGTTAATTTGTACGGGTTATTATTTAGGTTTCATGTACTGGGTTGGGGTAAAAATTGGGGCGCGAGTGTTTGTTTATTTTTATTTTATTTTGACTGTTTTATATACAAAGGGTTGACCGGGTTTGTTTATGGGTCGGGTCAATGGGTTTTAGAGGTGGACTGGATTGTTTTGATTGGGCTGGGAAGGTTTATTTATTAGTGGATTGGGTTGGGTTTGATAATGGAGTTGGGTTGGTTTAGAGTTTGGATCCGGTTTTAGTAAGTGTTAAGGATATAAGGTTTTAATGAAAGGGACTAATAATGTAAATTCTGATTTTTGGAGGGACTGATCTTGCCATTTTTCAAAAGTAGATCCAAGGGCTGAAATTGACAATCTCTGAAAATATGAGGACCTCTGTTGACTTTTTGACCAAATCTTCTTCCCGGCATCGGCTACAAATAACACTTCCATATCTCGTGCTCGTTTTTCCGGTTCTTTCTTTATTTTTTTGTCCTTTTCTTCGATATCCGTGCCTGCATATGAAAAAACACAAAAACACAATATATTTGGCATTTTGGTCGGGTTTTTGGTCTTTTTGGGTCCGGTTTTGGTCAAGAAAAGGTATGTGTTTAAGCACATACCAATCATCAACAAAGAACCAAGGCTTCACAACAACAACCGAGTTCAACCTTCAACAACCACAACACCTATTTCTTTACAACGATCCTGAATCAACTGAATCAACCTTATCATACAACATCATCAATGGCAACTCAACAAGATATTCATGCAGCCGGTGCAGAAAACCGTCCTCCAATACTTGAAAAGGGTGGTTATCTTCCGTGGACAGGTCGTATGATCCGATACATGAAAACCAAGCTTAATGGTCAAGGTAGACTCTTGATTAACTCCATCCATAAAGGACCATTCAAGCCTCGATAGATTCAAGAACCGGGTCATCCAAATGCAATACCTCCCATTCCACCGTCCTTTTGTAATAAAAAAGAAGAAGAATACACAGAAGAGGATTCGAAACAAATTGAAGCAGATGACTTAGCCATGCACCTAATCCAACTTGGTTTAATACGAGAGATCTTTGCTACTGTTGACAGTTGTGAAACTGCTTATGATATGTGGGAACGACTTCGAAGGCTTTGTCATGGCACATAAATTGGACAACAAGACATGGAAAACAAGCTTCTAACTGAATGGGAGAAGTTCACATCCACTCCAGCTGAACCGATTGAATCTTACTACATAAGGTTTTGCACTCTCGTGAATGAGCTCATCAGGAACAAGTTGACACCAAGGCAAATTGTCCAAAACATCAAGTTCATCAACAACCTTCCAGAGGAATGGGGACGATATGTCACAATTGTTAACCAAACAAAGAACCTTCATGAAGTGAACTATGATCAGCTATATGATTTTTTGAAACAAAACCAGAAAGAGGCAGATGAAGTGAGGAAGGAGAAACTAGCCAAGAAACATAATCCTCTAGCATTGATTGATCAAGCACCAACACCTTCAATAGTGAATACACAACCATCATCATCCACTTCCACTCAGAACTATATGCAACAACAATTTACTCCATAAATTGCTGTCATACCACAACAACCATTCTACCCACAAGAACAACAAGTCATTCCACAACAACAATAACCAAAATTCCAAGACCAAGAATTCAATGACAGTGATGAAACTCTTACTGCTATGACACAAGCATTTGCTTTACTATCATAGGCATTACAAGGATGCTATTCCACACCCAGTAACAACAACTAAAGGATTTCTTTGAACACTCGCAACAGGCAGATTGCTCAGCCGAGTTTCAACATGGGTCAACAGGGACAGATGGCTGGAGGTTATGGGAATCAGCAGGGATATGCTCCTCGTTATCAAATGGGTAATCAAAATGCAGGGCAGTATGTTGGAAATCAGATGTGTGGAGATCGTTATGCTCGAGGTTTGTTAGACCTCATATCTAGGATATCAACAATAACAATGAATAAATCAATACGCAGTGGAATAAACAAACTAATCATTATTATTGCTACAAGGATTTCCTTGTCATCATCTCTACTCTAACCAATACAAACAGCCCCAATTCTACCTTGATCAATGATAGAACGGTTAATACACTAACAGGAATCAAAAGATTCTTGAGGCTTAACAAACTACCCTAGGTGTTTTCCCATAAAACACCCGTACACACACACACGTTTAATGGTGTTACATCTTGACACACAATAAACGTATTCCCTGTGTTTCTTTATATACTAGAAACATTAGGGTTACAAAGGCTATGTTTGGCGCGGAGCTTTTTGGAGCTTTTTTGGGCAATGAGTGGTGAGAATGAGCTTTTTTATTTTTGATGTTCCTTTGGTAAGAGTGCAATGAGTTGTAGCAATTTTTTAAGAAAGCTTTTTTCCCAATGCTTTATTTTGAAGCTGTGGATATTTACAAGAGCTGTGGATATATTCAATGACTAAAATACCCCCTACCCCATCCCTAATATATCCATATAAGTTTCTTTAAAAACATCTCATCTAATTAAGAAAATTAACAGTAGTACTAGTTCTTCACAGTACTTTAAAACCGATAACTATTTTATTTCAAGTCCACACAAACTACTTTAAAACAAAACATATACGCTTTTTCTCTCGATTAAAACCAACATGCTCCTATTATCTAACACAAACATCAGATTGAAGGTGATGTTTATTGTGGTGTGGTGATGGCAAGGTGTTTAGTGAGGCGGTGTGTGACAAAATTGATTCAATATGGCATGTCGTCGGTAGTACATTACTAGTGTATAATGGTATTATGAAATGTCAAGCATGTAAACGTAACTTTATTATTTATTTAGACAATTTTCTATTGAAATATGCATATGTCCTTTTACGTCATTTTACATACATATAAATACAGCTACAGCTATGTTACCAAACGTTTTTATTTAAAAAACAGCTACTGCTCACGGCTACTGCTCACAGCTACTGCTCACTGCTACTGCTCACTGCTACTGCTACTTTTACCAAACACAGCCAAAGAGATAAACATAAAATAATAAAAGATTTACTGTAATCTTTTCTTTCTTTGAAGTTCCATCCTTTGTCATCTTTAGTCCTTCATCTTTCATCTTTTGTCCATATCAACTCTAAATTATAATTCCCAACAATCTTCCCCTAGTTGAT
Organism: Artemisia tridentata subsp. tridentata; assembly: GCA_021014915.2. Classification (NCBI taxonomy): domain Eukaryota; kingdom Viridiplantae; phylum Streptophyta; class Magnoliopsida; order Asterales; family Asteraceae; genus Artemisia; species Artemisia tridentata. Next base: position 95,080,722 of record CP139508.1, on the reverse strand, counting down.
ATGACAAAACCAACGATATGAAAGATGATCTTCCCCTTAATCCATGCATATCATCAAAGTTCTTCAAGCTGCAATCTTCAATAAATCTTCTTCCCCTTTTTGTCATCATCAAATAGGGAACAAAAATCTGCAACTGTGATCTTCATAACCACAAATCAGCACCATACATCCAACTTAGTCTTCTAATGTCTTGAATTACCTACCATTAAGAACACCAAAATGCTTTCTTTTATAAATGAACTCAAGACATAAAAATCCCAAATCTTCAGTAAGAATACCAAAAAGCAATCACAAAAACCTTCACCTTGATGTAGCATAATCTCGATGTATTGAAGAAGAAAACTAACCATTACCAATTCAATGCTGAAGTAGAATAAACCAACCTTTGTGTTTTATAAGGAGATCGCAAACTCTTGACAAAAATCACTGAGCACAATAACGTAACTCCTTTAAGTGTTTTGCCAATTCGTAGTCTTGAACGAACGAATAAGTTATCTTTAAAGTGCTAACCCCACCTTAAGATATAATAAGAACACAAACTTGATAAATTCCACTTCACCGTCAAATAAGCAATAACTAATCCACTACGCCAATAAATACGAGCCATAAGTCTGTACGAACAGAAATCAAATCATCATCTTGTGTGTATGTTTCTTCCCCTGTGTGTGTGCTTTGGAATAACCAGTTCCAAATCAATAACCAATGCTTCCCCTTATTTTGAGAAGCCCATGCTCGAACAGTACAAACCAGCAGTACAAATTTTATAACCAGCAGTATAAACTTTTCATCCTCCAAAGCTAGCAGTACAAACTGCTGTCGAGCAGTACTAACACAGAATACCAAGCAGTACTAACTGGCGAAGCCAGCAGTATAAACTGCTAATCAAAGCAGTACCAACTGCTAGTAGTATGTATCATGAGCAGTAGAAACTGGTAACCATCAGACTAATATCTGTACCAATCAGAGCAGCAATAACATATGGAGCGGCAGTAATAAATATGTAGAATCGACAAAATCAATAATATTCCAAGCACATGCAATCCCACTTGTTCAAAATGTTAACACCAATCAGTATTAACAAAGTTATGACATCAGAATTAATTCACATCAGTATAACCCCTCGAAAAACCAATAACCGACCCATTAATATAATCAACACCAATCTCACTGTATCAAATCAGTACACGACAAACCATAGTCACAAGCGACAAGAATCAATCACGGTCCCACTTTTATCCACGTATGAAATCATCCGACAAGAACCTCCACTGACCCAATATCAAAAGTAGCGACTTTAAATTGCACAAGTTGATCAGCTTCCCTTGCGTTGACCAATCATAGTCCCATGAATTCACATGACCGACCAATTTCATAAACGACAGAATACGACAATGATATTTGACCAATCAGTACGAGAATCAAATTGAAAAACAACCCGTATAATATTCAATGAAGTAGTTTGTCGTCAATTAATATAATGATGTCGATGCAGAGAAAAAAAATACGATTACCTCAGAAGACACCATCATCCGATCTACTTTTCATCGACAGAAAACCTTGTAACATCCTAGATATCAAGAGTAACCCGCTCTGATACCACTTGTGGAGATCGTTATGCTCGAGGTTTGTTAGACCTCATATCTAGGATATCAACAATAACAATGAATAAATCAATACGCAACAGAATAAACAAACTAATCATTATTATTGTTTGCTGATGCGTGGTTTTGCGACCTTACAACAGGTTTTACCTCTCGAGGGATCTCAAGAGGCTTACAACCCCACCAGGCAGTGTACCTGACCGATGTAGTATAGTGTAGTGGTAAGTACGGGGGATTGATCGTTCTCCACAGGGAATAGTGTCGTTAGGATTGAAAAACTACTCTAATAGGTCTAAGGGTGAGGGAAGATTCTTTTTGTATTTTTTTTATTTTATGAAAGCAAGTAAAATCTCGGGTTTTGAAAGAGTGGGCGGAATTAGTTGCTAGTCAACTAACCCAAATAACTACAAATGCAAATAAAATAAAATAACTGAAAATGAAAAGGTTGTGAAACTTATGTGGAGAGAAATGTGTTTACTTAGATTTCCTTACTCCCTAACTATCTTTTACCGGTTGATTAGTGTGTATTAATTTTTTGGATGACGGGTGTATTCCTTAATACCAATCGTGGGGTGGCGTACGTACTTCCCCAACTCTACAAGCTCCTACTTCACTCCTATGTCGAGCCGGCTAAGAAGCTCCTAACATGGGATCACTAGAATTCGCTCATGCATTAAATACAACCATAAAAACCTTAGTACGCATTGGTTCATGTTTCTTAAGACGTTCAAGCAAGTTATCGTATAGGAAGTTAGCCAGTTTTCTTAAGCCTAACATCGATAAACAATCATCCAATACAATCAATAACACACTAACAACTAATAATCAATAGTTAGGTTTCATTAGATCTAAGCAAACACAAGATAAATCTAGCCTAGCATGTTAATTAAAAGACAAGAACAAGATATAATCAAACAACACATAGACATATTGATTGATTAAATGAATACTTATCTTCAATTAAACATGGGAGATCCAAGGGTATGAAAACCCTTAAAAATGGCAGAAATTCGTCTTAGGGTTTCTCCTCACAAAGTTGCACACTAATGATAAAAAATTGCAAAACTATATATAGAGTTTAGGGGCTGACGGCGTCACATTATAGGACTTGACGCCGTCACCTCGCCATGTCTAGGGTTCCCGGATGGCCTTCTTGACGCCGTCCCTCTTTAATGCTCCAAAATCCGCTCTGGCTTATCAAAGGTTGACGCCGTCAGAAATGGGCTTGACGCCGTCTCTCTTTAAGTTAAACCGTGATGGCCTTGATCACCTTAAAGGGTGACGCCGTCAGACTTCCTTTGTAAAACTCCCTGGCTTATCATGTGTATTTTTTATATCCACCTCTTTTGCCAAGCCATGACGCCGTCTGGAACAATCCCTGACGCCGTCAAAGGTACTTTTCCAGCCGATTTTGAGACTTTGTCGTTTTCTTCACTTTTATGCTCCAAAAACGTCCAAAATGCTTCCTTTTCCAGATTTCTTCTCCAAAGTACCTAAAATGACAAAAGGAACGATTTAGGGCAATATTTGATCAAATAAATACGATTTAGGGCTTAAATGACCCCCTAAAAGCGGTACACTTTTCGCTTCATCATTATTGCTACAAGGATTTCCTCATCATCATCTCTACTCTAACCAATACAAACAGCCCCAATTCTACCTTGATCAATGATAGAACGGTTAATACACTGACAGGAATCAAAAGATTCTTGAGGCTTAACAAACTACCCTAAAACACCCGTACACACACACACGTTTAGTGGTGTTACATCTTGACACACAATAAACGTATTCCCTGTGTTTCTTTATATACTAGAAACATTAGGGTTACAAAGAGATAAACATAAAATAATAAAAGATTTACTGTAATCTTTTCTTTCTTCGAAGTTTCATCCTTTGTCATCTTTAGTCCTTCATCTTTCATTTTTTGTCCATATCAACTCTAAATTATAATTCCCAACAAGATGTGACAAGTTGTTGGAAATCATAGGGGTCAGAATATGGGAAATTAGTTTGGGAATGTTGCTGCTCCAGTTGCTAGGAATGCTGGGAACATGAATCAGGGAAATGTGATAAAGTGTTTTAACTGTCAAGGAATTGGTCATATGGCAAGGAACTGTCCCACAAAACCAAAGAAGCAAGATGTTGAGTATCTTCAGAAAGCATTGCTCTTAGCTCAGAAGACAAAGGCAGGGTTTCAGTTGAGTGCAGAAGAACATGACTTCATGGCACTGATGGATGATATGCAAGACTTGGAGGATATCGATGCCAACTGCATTTTCATGGCCAATCTTCAGGAGGTTAAATATGACACGGATTCTGAAGCACCCCCTGCTTATGATATCAATGGAATCTCTGAGGTATCACCATATGCTACATGTCACAATAATGAAATATTTGTGATGAGTGTCTAAATACTCATCATTTCTGTCACATTTTATCTGCAAAAACATTTAAAAACATGCAGATATGCTTCAAAATACTGAAAATATCATAAAATGTGTTTTTATATGACTCAGGAACAAAAAGATTGAAAACAAGTGAAAAACGAACAAATTTTGCATAATTGTCACTTTCAGTCCCTGGAGTTTCACAAATTGGCAGATTTAGTCCCTGAAGGTTTAAAATGAAAGAAAAGTCAACTTTAGTCCTTGGGATATCAAACATATTCACTTTTAATCCCTGGATGAAAGTTTTCTAAAAATGACAACTTTTACCCCTCAAGTTTCAAAATTGGCAAAACTAGTCCTCGGGTATTTAAAAATTGGAATTTATCAAATATTACCCTTGTGCTATTTATAATTGGCAAAATAAACTCTTTTGATAACTTTGGAAAATTGTCAACTCACACCCTTCAAGAATTCAGAAATTACAAGATTGGTCCTTGTGATTAAATCTAAAACCGGATCCAACACTAAAATTAAACCCAACCAACCCTTTATAATTAAAACCCAACCCAGTTACAAAACCTAATACCCAAGCCCAATCAATAAACCGACCCAACCCTTTTTATTTAAACAAAAGATTTGACTCAGTCAAATTCTTCTTATCCCTTCCCCTAAACCGCCAAAAAAACCAGTCATCACCACCACCTCACCCCCCCTCCAAACAAGCTACCTAACACTCCCAAAAGCAATTAATGCTTCCTCCCCACTCTCACTGACCAAACCAATACTTATCCCACTTTTCCTGTTTTCCCGCCAAAAAGGAGAATGGACGATAGAGATGATGTCAGGAGCAATCAAGGGTGCTAAAAGATTCAGGGATGTCGGCTAGGGTTTTCCCATTTCAATTTTGTATATATAGAACAATGTAATAGGAAATAAATGGGTAGTTAATTTTTATTTAAATCATTTTTACTTAATTGTCTTTCTTTATTGTAATTTTTATTTCCAGTTATCAATATAAGTCATTTACAGTCATTTTGATCTCATTTTAATATATCTTGTCTTTAATTTTAAGTTACTTCACAATTTCATGTTTACTGTAATTCGTATTTAATTGTATAAGTTATTAAGCACCAAACAAACATTCCAAACCTTTGCTATAAGCTTATATTAGCTTATCATAGCTTTTTATAAGCTTATATAGAGATCCATTGTTCTAAATTCAAGAAATCAAGGAAGTCAAGAAAAGTCAACCATAAGCTCCAAAAAGCTATTCTGGGTGAGACAAGCTATTCAGGAAGGCTTAGTGGTGTTTTCTAGCTTGTGTGAACAAGCTAGGAAAGGTTCTGGTCCTTGTTCTTTGCTTCATAAGGTCTATCGGTTGTAAGCTTTTTAGATTTTTGGCATTAAATTCCATATTACTGTATAACTGCTTAATAATAGCTTATTATTGTTCTTTCAAGCTCATTACTAGTTTCTAGTTGTTTTTTATCAGTTTTATAAGTCTTACATAGCTTTTGCTTCATTTTGCTTAAAAATCACTTAGAAAGTCAAAAACAGGTTAAACAAGTAGTTACTGTACATTTGCAATTTCTCCAACTTTGATCTAGCTTTTATAAGCCATTATAAGCTGTTTTCAAGTTCTAATAAGTTATTTAAGTATAAAATCAAGTTTTTGGTTCTTTGTGTTGATTTTAGGCTGTGATAAGTCTAAATAAGCCATTTATAGCCACAAGCTCATTTTGTCCTTTTTCATTGCTTGTCTGAGTTCATTTGAGTCCAATTAGAGTAGCCACATAAGTTGGTTTGCAGTCCTTTGGCTTGTGCACTTTTGCACAAACTCTGCACATCAGAACACTCAGTGCATACTGAGTGTTTTTGGCTGCTGAACTTTCCCCATTTGTGGCTTATTTAGATAAGCTCTTGCCTAGCTTTTTGGTTTTCTGAATAGCCAGTAGTACTAGCTCAAGTTTGCCCCCATTAGATTGCATCTCAGAAGCTAATTGAACTGCTTAATCTGCCTTGCAATTTGGCATTTTTCTGAGATTTCTGTCTTAATTTTGCATCTGCTTAAGTGGTCAATTGCTTAATTTATGGGAGTATCTGTTTGATTTAAGTTTTTTTAAGCTTAAATAAGTGTATTGAACCTGTCCTGAGCATTTGGTTAAGTTTTGTGCTTATTAGCTTATTTTTAGCTTATTTGCATACTGCTTATCTGCCCAAATCTGCTTATTGGGCTTAGATAACTTCTGCTTTTATTTTTCATAGCTTTTAAATATTAATTTTGACTTATCCTGAATTTTTCAGATTTTTCCTAAGTCATTTAATATTTTTAATCTTTTTAATTAGTTTCTATTAGTAATTAAATCATAATAAATAAAATAATAATCAGAAAAATATAAATCTAATTTTCATAATTTTCTTTTGTCATTTTTAATCTAGGAAAAATATAATTATATTTTTAGACCATAAGAAAAACAAAAATAGAAAAATAGTGATAGCTTCTATTTAATAGAATTTATCTTTTTAAATTTTAATTAAGCAAGTTTCATTTTTATAATTTTCTTAGCTTCTATTTACTTAATAATATTTATAGAAAAAGTTTTAGAATTTTCTTTGTTCATTTAGTATTTTTTATAAATTTAAATAGCTTAATAAGTAATTAAATAAATAAATAATTAATAATAATTAAATAAAAAGTATAAAAAATATAATTTTAGTTTTTAAATAAGTTTTAAGTAATTTTACATTTTTAGGTTTTAATTTCATAAATTTCAGTTTTTGTCCCATTTTAGATTCCCCGTTACGCATTTTTCTGTTTAGTATAATTCGCGTTTAATTTTCTTGTGCATATTTGTTTTAATTTGTTATTTAGAATTATTAAAAAAGCAAAATCAATATCTAATCATCAATCACTCTAATCCTAGCTTTTCACAGTTTGCCCATTCACACCTCGTTGGGAAACGATTCGGGTAATTACTTACCTGTCTTCACACTACACACGAACGTGAGTTTTTGCAAGTATCCTTTTTCACAAAGGGGTAATTTGTAATTATTCACGCGTATCCGTCGTTGCATAATATTTATATCTATTTAGCACGGATCAAATTTTGGCGCCGCTGCCGGGGAGGTGTGCTGCGACAATTGTGTAAGTTTTAGCGATTAGTGATTCGAGATCCTTCTTCCAGAAGTTCCTATTTCCCAAAAACAATATAAAATACAAAAATATTTTTCTTTTCTTTTCTATATATATTATTATTATTATTATCATATAAAAAATTAAAAACCCAAAAACATTTTCCGTTTTCTTTAATAAATAACAAACAATAAAATTAACCATCGAGAACCAAGACAGAGTACTACCTAACTGGGGGTACGGCCATAATAAGTTCCCAAACATCAGATTTAAAACTTGCCTTTGTATCACTTGCGAATATCTGCTCACCTTTAATTGATAAACAAACTATAACGGAGGTTTAAGGATAGTCTGACATTAAATTGTCGGACTGAAAGAAGCGGGTTTTTAAGGAGCATTAATTGCCCACCTTTGCTTCTCCGCCACTCTGTGCGTTTATCTTTTAGAGAGCTACCATACGCTTGTTGATTATTGGTTTAAGTTCACTTGTGTTTTTTCTCGATCTTGATTTTAATTGAAAATTTTGCTGAAAGTGCATGCGCACTCGTTCTTCTAGGTCATCAAGCCCTTTTCGTGAGCTTGGAAACATACCTCGAAGACGTCGTAGACGTTCTGCTCCATCAGTCGTACCCGAGATACATACTGATCCCATAACCACTATCATCATGGCAGAAGACCGCCCTATGAATGAGCTTCTCCAAGCTCCCACCAATGGGTACGGAGATGCCATTGTTGTTCCAGCCATCGTGGCTGAGAATTTTGAGCTTAAGACTGGGTTGATAAACCTGGTAACCCAGCGGCAATTCTATGGTTTTGACAGGGACGATCCTCAAGATCACATTAGATGGTTCAATAAAATCACATCTACCATCAAATGCAAAAGTGTCCCTGAGGAATCAATAAAACTTCTTCTTTTCCCGTTTTCCATCGATGGGGCAGCCCGGATTTGGCTTGACAAACAACCCCCTCGATCGATAACAACATGGGAAGATTTGGTTCAGAAATTTGTGAATGAATTCTTTCCTCCTTCTAAAACCACGTATCTGAAAAATGAAATCATGAAATTCTCTCAACGGTTTGATGAACCATTTGGAGAGGCATGAGATCGTTTCAAAGAATTGCTCCGCAAATGTCCTCATCACGGTTTCACCGATTTGATGCAAATGGACACTTTCTACAATGGGTTAAACCCATCTGACCAAGATTCTCTTAATGCCTCAGCTGGAGGTAATTTTCTGAGCAAATCCACTAAGGAAGCCATTGCACTTATTGAAAATAAGTCAAAGGTCCGCACTGCACGAGCCAGACCATATAATTCTCAGGCTAGTGCTGGTCCTTCTACTTCATCTCCCGTGAGTCAGTCTAGTACTGATACTCAGCTTGTTGAACTCATGAAGGTTATTCAAGCTTTGGTTTTCTCCACACAAAAGAAAGAGTCCGCTCCGCAAACTTCTCACACTGCTGAAATAAAAAAGGTAGAAGTTTGTGTTACTTGTGGTGGTCCTCACGCTTACTACAATTGTACTGCCACCGATGGCAATGCGTTTGAAATCAAAACTTTAGCCGGATCTTCCAATCAAGGAGGTGATCAATACCATCCTCAAGTGGAAACAAACTACCGTGCTAGCAATCAACATGGACCACCCGGATTTCCTCCTCCTAACAATCCAAATAGGATTAATCCTAATCAGCAAAGAGGGCAAAACACGCAGAATCAATATCATGCCCCGAACAATCAATACCCACCCCAAAGGGGTAATCAAGGGTATTCAGCCCCTAATTCCCAAAGACCTCTCTCGAATGAACTTGAGAGCTACATCAAGGTTAATGAGACCAAAATGAAGGCAATGCAAAATCAAATCTCTAATTTGAAGAATGAATTTCAGTCCTCAATACACAAGCAAGGAACTGAGCTTTCAAACAAAATCGATCATTCTCAAAGCGAAGTTAAGAATATGTTTGCCAGTCTCATGGACCATCTCAATCCACCTTCTACCTCGGGAGGTCTCCCAAGTAACACTGTTGTCAACCCAAGGGGTGAACTCAAAGCTGTCACTACACGTAGTGGTAAAGCTCATGATGGACTCAAGGTGATAAAGGACCTGGTACTTCCCACTAACAATGGAAGTACTAAATACGTCCAACCTTCGGTTATCCAAAATTCTACACCCACAATTGCTCCTCAACCGTCAAGAATAGATCCTACTCTATCACGATTTACAGTTAAAAGTTTGTCAACCAAACTTAGTGAGCAAAGAACAGCCAGATATTATTTCGAGATGCTCAATGCTGTTCCTGTCAGTGTGCTTGATGACAGTGATGATGATGAAGATACCACTTTCGTCAAAGCTATCACTACTCGGAGTGGTGCTGCTTATGAGGGGCCCTCTGGCCCTATTCCTCCTCCGTTATTTGAAATGGAGAAAGAGACGGAGGATACAACGGACAAAGTGCAAATTCCAAACCCACAAAGTACAGCACATGTCCATCCTCTGGTTGTCCCTCAAAAGAAATCCAAACCAGGAGTTGTCTTTGAATCTGTTGAGACTCCTGAAGTCATTGCCCCTAAATCCAAACCTTACATTCCTTACCCATCGCGCTTAAATGAGCAAAAGCTCCGTGAAAAAGCTAGTCAACAAATGGACAAGTTCTTTCAGATCTTTAAAGAATTACATTTTGACATAAGTTTTGCGGATGCTATCATTCTGATGCCCAAATTTGCATCAACAATCAAACACTTATTAAGCAACAAGGAAAAGCTGATTGAAATGGCTAAAACTCCGTTAAATGAGAACTGCTCAGCGGTTATCTTAAAAAAGCTTCCGGAGAAGCTTGGAGATCCTGGAAAGTTTCTACTACCTTGTGTATTTCCAGGGATGGTTGAATGCTATGCCTTAGCAGATCTAGGTGCAAGCATCAACCTGATGCCTCATTCAGTATGGAAGAAACTTTCTCTTCCGGCTCTTACTCCTACCTGCATGACTCTTGAGCTTGCAGATCGAACCATATCTCATCCTTGCGGCATTTCCGAAGATGTGTTTGTGAAAGTAGGTAAGTTCCATTTTCCAGCTGACTTTGTGGTTGTTGAATTCGACGCAGATCAAAAGGTTCCTCTCATTCTTGGAAGAGGATTCCTAAAAACGGGCCATGCTCTTATTGATGTATTTAAGCATGAGATCACATTGCGTGTGGATAAGGAAGCTGTTACCTTTAACCATGATCAAACTTCGAGGTACTCCTCAAATTATAATTCTGCATCGGTTAACCGAATCGATGTCATTGATGTTGCTTCAAAGGAGTACTCTCATGAAAGTCTTGGTTATTTTCATAATTCTGTGAGTGGTAATCCCACCACATCTTCTCTACCTATCATTTCCGACTCTTCCCCTTCTCTCACTCCGTTTGAGGGAAGTGATTCCAATTTGGAAGAGATCGAGGCTTTTCTCAAGTGTGATTCATTTCTGGAAGGAATTGATAACGCTGAGATTGATCTGGAGGGAGATATTCTTCTTCTTGAGAAATTGTTAAATCAGGACAATTACCCTCCTCTCCCTCCCATTGAACTTCATAAAAAGGAAGTCAAGTCAGCTGAGAAAACTGATAAATTTCCTGAGATCCAATTTAAGGACTTGCCTCTTCCACTTGAATATGAAATTCTTGAGGAAGAAGTTCTCATCTTAATTGTTGTTCATATCTCTCTTCTTCCCTTCACCAACCCAGTGATTTCCCCTATCTTTCACTCATTCGGGAGTGAGGATATTACTTTTGACCCCGGCATTTTCCATTTAATATTGGTTTAAATGCCGGATTTATCTCATCGGTGTGGAACTTTCAAGAAACTCATTGATTATCCAAACATTTTTAATGAAAGTCTGATGGAGATGATTTCTTCCACTTGCTTCCCCATGAACAAATGAATTCGGGGTCGAGTCAAGCTAGCGACTCGGTTAATAAAAACAGTAGCAAAATATGGGTTTTCACCCATGTCTCACCTAAGTGTGGGGGAGATGCCCCACATGTTGTAAATATGTACAATCAAAAAAAAAAAAATGTGTATATAAAATAATGGCTATTAGTATTTCCCTTTCACGTTCTAAGTGTTGGTTTAACAACCGGTTCTTTGAATATTGAGGGCAATATTCAGTTCTAAGTGTGGGGGGAATTCTAGCGAATTTGATCAAATGTACCATCTAGTACCCCCATTTTAGCCAAAAATTTAAAAAAAAATTTCTCACTTAGAACGTAATAAATGGTTATCAGTCCGCCATGTCTAACCCACATAAGGATTGGCTAATCCGAGAGCAAACGGCTCTTGGTAAAGATATATCAAATCCGTTTATGGCTTACAATTTGCCGAAAATTGTATGGTATTCGACTCACCATATCTTTATAAGTGAAGAGTTGGCTAGCCCGCAAGGTTATGGCTTGTGGTAAAGGCAGTGAAAAACCATGATTGGTAATCAGCTCACCAAAGATAACAGTTGTAATTTATCTAAGAGTTGGCTAGTCCAGAAGCAAACGGCTTTTGGTAAAGACAAATCAAAACCGTTGACAGCTGATGGTTTGCTCAAAATCATTTGGTTATCATTGTACCAAAGTATCACATACTAAAGCATTGGCTACTCCAGAAGTAATGGCTATCTGGTAAAGAGAAAAATCCATTAAAACTTCATAAAAAATTGCTAGGGACTAGCAATAGTTTAGTGTGGGGGATTGATGAGTGTCTAAATACTCATCATTTCTGTCACATTTTATCTGCAAAAATATTTAAAAACATGCAGATATGCTTCAAAATACTGAAAATATCATAAAATGTGTTTTTATATGACTCAGGAACAAAAAGATTGAAAACAAGTGAAAAACGAACAAAGTTTGCATAATTGTCACTTTCAGTCCCTAGAGTTTCACAAATTGGCAGATTTAGTCCCTGAAGGTTTAAAATGAAAGAAAAGTCAACTTTAGTCCTTGGGATATCAAACATATTCACTTTTAATCCCTGGATGAAAGTTTTCTAAAAATGACAACTTTTACCCCTCAAGTTTCAAAATTGGCAAAACTAGTCCTCGGGTATTTAAAAATTGGAATTTATCAAATATTACCCTTGTGCTATTTATAATTGGAAAAATAAACTCTTTTGATAACTTTGGAAAATTGTCAACTCACACCCTTCAAGAATTCAGAAATTACAAGATTGGTCCTTATGATTAAATCTAAAACCGGATCCAACACTAAAAGGTTTATTGATTGGGCTTGGGTATTGGGTTTAGTAACTGGGTTGGGTTTTAATTAAACAAAAGATTTGACTCGGTCAAATTCTTCTTATCCCTTCCCCTAAACCGCCAAAAAAACCAGTCATCACCACCACCTCATCCCCCCTCCAAACAAGCTACCTAACACTCCCAAAAGCAATTAATGCTTCCTCCCCACTCTCACTGACCAAACCAACACTTATCCCACTTTTCCTGTTTTCCCGCCAAAAAGGAAATTGGACGTTAGAGATGATGTCAGAAGAAATCAAGGGTGCTAAAAGATTCAGAGATGTCGGCTAGGGTTTTCCCATTTCAATTTTGTATATATAGAACAATGTAATAGGAAATAAATGGGTAGTTAATTTTTATTTAAATCGTTTTTACTTAATTGTCTTTCTTTATTGTAATTTTTATTTCCAGTTATCAATATAAGTCATTTACAGTCATTTTGATCTCATTTTAATATATCTTGTCTTTAATTTTAAGTTACTTCACAATTTCATGTTTACTGTAATTCGTATTTAATTGTATAAGTTATTAAGCACCAAACAAACATTCCAAACCTTTGCTATAAGCTTATATTAGCTTATCATAGCTTTTTATAAGCTTATATAGAGATCCATTGTTCTAAATTCAAGAAATCAAGGAAGTCAAGAAAAGTCAACCATAAGCTCCAAAAAGCTATTTTGGGTGAGACAAGCTATTCAGGAAGGCTTAGTGGTGTTTTCTAGCTTGTGTGAACAAGCTAGGAAAGGTTCTGGTCCTTGTTCTTTGCTTCATAAGGTCTATCAGTTGTAAGCTTTTTAGATTTTTGGCATTAAATTCCATATTACTGTATAACTGCTTAATAATAGCTTATTATTGTTCTTTCAAGCTCATTACTAGTTTCTAGTTGTTTTTTATCAGTTTTATAAGTCTTACATAGCTTTTGCTTCATTTTGCTTAAAAATCACTTAGAAAGTCAAAAACAGGTTAAACAAGTAGTTACTGTACATTTGCAATTTCTCCAAATTTGATCTAGCTTTTATAAGCCATTATAAGCTGTTTTCAAGTTCTAATAAGTTATTTAAGTATAAAATCAAGTTTTTGGTTCTTTGTGTTGATTTTAGGCTGTGATAAGTCTAAATAAGCCATTTATAGCCACAAGCTCATTTTGTCCTTTTTCATTGCTTGTCTGAGTTCATTTGAGTCCAATTAGAGTAGCCACATAAGTTGGTTTGCAGTCCTTTGGCTTGTGCACTTCTGCACAAACTCTGCACATCAGAACACTCAGTGCATACTGAGTGTTTTTGGCTGCTGAACTTTCCCCATTTGTGGCTTATTTAGATAAGCTCTTGCCTAGCTTTTTGGTTTTCTGAATAGCCAGTAGTACTAGCTCAAGTTTGCCCCCATTAGATTGCATCTCAGAAGCTAATTGAACTGCTTAATCTGCCTTGCAATTTGGCATTTTTCTGAGATTTCTGTCTTAATTTTGCATCTGCTTAAGTGCTCAATTGCTTAATTTATGGGATTATCTATTTGATTTAAGTTGTTTTAAGCTTAAATAAGTGTATTGAACCTGTCCTGAGCATTTGGTTAAGTTTTGTGCTTATTAGCTTATTTTTAGCTTATTTGCATACTGCTTATCTGCCCAAATCTGCTTATTGGGCTTAGATAACTTCTGCTTTTATTTTTCATAGCTTTTAAATATTAATTTTGACTTATCCTGAATTTTTCAGATTTTTCCTAAGTCATTTAATATTTTTAATCTTTTTAATTAGTTTCTATTAGTAATTAAATCATAATAAATAAAATAATAATCAGAAAAATATAAATCTAATTTTCATAATTTTCTTTTGTCATTTTTAATCTAGGAAAAATATAATTATATTTTTAGACCTTAAGAAAAACAAAAATAGAAAAATAGTGATAGCTTCTATTTAATAGAATTTATCTTTTTAAATTTTAATTAAGCAAGTTTCATTTTTATAATTTTCTTAGCTTCTATTTACTTAATAATATTTATAGAAAAATTTTTAGAATTTTCTTTGTTCATTTAGTATTTTTTATAAATTTAAATAATTTAATAAGTAATTAAATAAATAAATAATTAATAATAATTAAATAAAAATTATAAAAAATATAATTTAAGTTTTTAAATAATTATCTTAAAAGGAGAGTTGAAATGCTTCAAATGACTATGGCATCCAAAACAAAGAGTATCAAGAACGATTGGTTTTCAAGTTTTCATATAGAACAATAAAATATTTTTGAAAATGAAATTAATCCTTAAATTGCTGCAATTTATGCGGTAGTTCTTAATGTTGAAAACAATCTTTTGAAAGAATCAGCCGAATTTTTCAAGGACCACAAATCCTTGGTGAAGGAAGATAATGAAAACATGGAACACAGAAAAGTTTTGGAAAGACACAATGACATTCTCTTCGAAGTACCTCTCTCGACTGAAATTATGTCCATCATTTATCAAACATGTTCTGTGGAAGACGATGAAAAACTGAGAGCTGAGAATTCTCAAATTGTTTTAAAATATGAAAATGTGCCTGCTAAGCTTGAAAAAGAAAACGTAACGTATTTTTAACAACTTGATCGAAAAAAGGAAGAATGCAAGTATGAAAAACTGTCGTATGAACATTCATACAAAAATATGCAAGAACAAATTGATCTTTTGAAGTCTCAGATTGAAAATCAAAAAAGGAAGAATGAGGAAACTAAGTTTGTAAAACCATCGACTTCGGCTAAACCAAAAGTGTCAATTTCTCAAAGTGTTCCGAAAGTTGATGTGACAATTATTTGACAAAACCACTCACTCCAACACCCTTGCCTAAAGTAAGTGAAAAAAGAAAAGAGAAAGCAATTGTTGAAACACCAAAAGTGATAGCACCGGGACTTTATAGGATTAGTACCACTAATGCGTCTACCTCTACATCTTAAACATATAGGGCGATAGACAAAAGTGTGAAAGATAATCTAAAAGAGACTAGGATTGCTGAAACAAATTCAAAAGACAACAAGATAAATCCTAATGCTTGTGCCTTACCTTCTACAGGAGTAGAAAGTACCTCTAGGAGCAGCAGACCAAATCCTAGGAGCAATACAAGGAATAGAGTCTCGCCTGTCTCTAAGAGTGAAAGCAAGAATAAAACGGAAGAAGTAGAAGAACACCCTAGGAATTTATCGCTTTCGAATAAGAAACATATGTCATCTGGATGTAATGTTAAGGACAATATTTCAAGTGCATGTAATGAATCTGTTTGTTTAATGAGCAAGAAATCTTTGTCTGAAAATGTTTGTGATGATAGTGTTTCTAATACTGTGAATATGAATGATAAGCCTGCTAAGAAAGATGTTCCTACAGGAACTAGTGTTAAGACTAGATATATTCAAAGACTTATTGCAAAATCTAGGTCAACCACTAGTCGAATATTGCCTAGGAACTATCTTAAGATGTGCGTTTGGAAACCAACGGGTAGAAAGTTTACACTAGAGAATGGTAAATTACAAACGGCACTAAAAGAGCAAGTAGAAACCTTATATGAGTGTGATTCATTTATTACCCCTAACCCCCATGGAACCAAATGATAAACGATTTCCAAATACAAAATCATCTGTTATTGGCAGGTTATCAAAATATGTCTTTGGATCGTCGACTCGGGTTGCTCCAAGCACATGACCGGGAATCTGAAGCTGCTGATCAACTTTGTATGGAAGTTCATGGGAACTGTTCGGTTTGGAAATGATCATGTAGCAGCTATTCTGGGTTATGGAGATCTTCAGTTTGGAAACTTCTTAATCACTCGGGTTTACTATGTCGAAGGGTTAGGACATAATCTATTTTCAGTAGGACAGTTTTGTGACGCAGATTTAGAGGTTGCATTTAGGAGAAACACTTGCTTCGTTAGGAATTTGATTGGAGATGATCTCTTAACCAGAAATTGTGGAACCAATCTCTATGCTATCGACATAAACCAAATGGCCTCTTCATCACCAGTTTGTCTCATGACAAGAGCTGACGAAACAAAGTCCTGGTTGTGGCACAAATGATTATCCCATCTCAACTTCGACACCTTAACCAAGCTTGCCAAAGACGACATCATCACGAGTCTCCACAAGTTAAAATACACCAAAGAACACTTATGTCCATCCTGTGAGCAAGGAAAAAGAAAACGGGCAACATCCAAACCCAAAACCGCACCCAGTTCGGTCGATAAGTTACATTTGTTGCATATGGACTTATGTGGCCCAAAGAGAGTTGAAAGTATCAATGGAAAGAAGTATATTCTTTTGATCGTCGATGAATATTCAAGATATACATGGGTAAAGTTTTTGAGGTCAAAAGACGAAGCACCAGGCATCATCATCACCTTTCTAAAGCGAATTCAAGTCCTACTTCAAGCTCCAGTAAGGATTGTAAGAACTGACAATGGCACGGAATTCACTAACCAAGAGGTAAGAACATATTTTGAAGAAACTGGAATCACTCACCAGACATCAGCTGTTAGAACTCCACAGTAGAACGGGGTAGTAGAAAGAAGAAATAGAACGCTTGTGGAAGCTGCTCGCACAATGCTGATTCTTTCCAGTGCACCGTTATTCTTATGGGCTGATGCTGTTGCCACTGCATGTTTCACTCAGAACCGATCCCTAATTCATCAAAGATTCAATAAAACCCCATATGAGCTACTGAACAACAGAAAACCTGACATCTCTTACCTTCATGTATTTGGCGCTTTGTGTTATCCTACGAACGACAGAGAAGATCTAGGGAAGCTGAAAGCTAAAGGTGATATTGGAATCTTCATTGGTTATTCAGACAACTCGAGGGCATTCAGGGCGTATAATAGAAGGACTAAAAGAGTAATGGAGACGATGAATGTGAAGTTTGATGAAATTTCACATATGGCTTCTGAGAGACTCACTCTAGAACCCGCGCTTAACCCAATGGCTTCTAATCATACAGCATTAGGACCCGCACCAAACAGTTCGACTTCTGGACATATCAATTCAGGACTCGTACCCCAGGGAGCTCACTCAACTACCACTGATAAATCTACAAATCAAGAACTGGAAAACTTCTTCGAGTTTATGTATGATGAGTACTATGGTGGAGCTTCAAAAAATGCATCACAACAATGTTCCGCTGCATCCGCTCAACAACAACAACCACCACCACCACCGCAAGATGCATCAACAACAATTAAAGCTGACGCACCAACTCCCTCAACGTCATCAACATCTACTCCACCAACTCCAGTAATTGAGATTGTTTTACCAACAGTTCATGAGCAAAACCAAACCACACCAATTCAAGAAGAACAACAACAAAACGATGTTGTGTTAGAAGAAGAACCATTCGAAAACCCATTTGCAACAGTATCTACGGAATCTTCTTCTAGGTTACAAGAACCATCCAACACGCATTCGTCAAATCCAAGGTACCCTTCAACGTTACAGTGGACTAAAGACCATCAAATAGAACATGTTATTGGTGAACCTTCAAGGCCAGTACAAACAAGAAGACAACTCGCCACCGATTGTGACTTATGCGTCTACGTCTACTCAGTCAGTCTAAAAGAGGCAAAGAACATTTGGGAAGCGATGGCAGATAATGCATGGATTGAAGCGATGCAGGAAGAACTTCTCCAATATCAATTACATGACACTTGGGATTTAGTGCCGAGACCAATCGACAAACTCGTCATTGATCTTAAGTGGTTATGGAAGAACAAAAAGAATGAAGAGATGACTGTCATTCGCAACAAAGTTCTTCTAGTGGCCAAGGGATTTAGACAGGAAGAGGGGATAGATTTTGAAGAGTCATTCGCGCTAGTAGCTAGACTTGAGGCGGTCAGGATTTTCTTAGCATATGCAGCTCACAAAAACATCACGGTCTATCAGATGGATATCAAGACAGCATTCTTGAATGGAACTCTGAAAGAAGAGGTGTACGTGAGTCAGCCAGACGGATTCATTGACAAAGATCATGTCGACTACGTCTACAAGCTAAAGAAAGCTATCTGTAGTTTGAAACAAGCCCTAAGGGCGTGGTATGATGAATTATCATCTTTCTTGCTGAATAATCATTTCACCAAAGGAACAATTGACCCGACCTTGTTTACCAGAAAATTCAAAGATGACATTTTGATTGTTCAGATTTACGTGGACGACATAATCTTTGGGTTTACTAATCCGAAACATTCAAAACATTTTGAAAATCTCATGAGAAGCAAATGTGAAATGTCCATGATGGGGGAACTTAAATTCTTTCTTGGTTTACGAATTCATCAATCCCTACAGGGTATTTTTATAAATCAGGCTAAATATACTATTGAGATTTTGAAAAAACATGGAATGGAAAATTGTGAATTTGTTGGTACTCCAATGGTCACTTCACCTAAAATTGCTGCTGATTTATATGGGAAACCCATTGATCCGAAGAAATATCAGAGCATGATTGGGTTTCTCATGTACTTAACTGCTAGTCGACCCGATATACATATTGCTGTCTATTTATTAGCACGGTTTCAGGCAAGGCCTATCGAACTACACCTCCAAGAGGTTAAACGGATCTTTCGGTACCTACGAAGAATCATTAACACGGGAATTTGGTATCCGAAGGATTCGGAGTTTAATCTAACAGCCTTTTCAGATGCCGATCATGCTGGTTGCCAAGTTACCGCAAAAAATACATCCGGGGGAGCACAATTCTTAGGAGAAAAGCCAGTAGGCTGGTCGTCAAGGAAACAAGACTGTACAGCGCTATCGACCGCAGAAGCCGAGTATGTGTCTCTATCTGCGTGTTGTGCCCAAGTTCTATGGATGAGGACACAACTCGTGCATACCTATGTATTGTGATTCGAAAAGTGCCATAGCCATATCGTGCAATCCAGTTCAACACTCCAAGACCAAGCATATTAGAGTCCTCTACCACTTTATCAAGGAACACGTAGAAGAGGGTACTGTTGAATGATTTTTTGTGAAGAGTGAATACAAACTTGCCGATCTATTTACTAAAGCCCTTCCAAAAGAGCGGTTTGATAACTTAGTTCGCCGAATTGGAATGCGAAGCCTAACTCCGGAAGAGTTAGAAAGTCTTCTCAAATCTTCTTAAATTATCTCAAAAAGCTTTGCATGTAAATATTTTTGGAAAACAAAATACAAATTTGAAAAACCAACAAAAACAAAATATAAAAATATAAAATTCCAAAAATACAGAAATAGTAAAAAATATAAAAACCAAAAATATTAATCTCACGACATGTCTCTCGTATAATCGATATTCTATACATATCTAGAAATGTCATTCAACCATGATACGGACATGTACAGATGCTTGAGTGAGAGTTCATTTAATATTTTCTAAAACATGTCGTTTCTCAAAATTTCTTGAATATTGGCTTTCGTATAAATCAGTATGAAACCCGCACTTAAATGAGGGCTTTCGTATATTTCAGTACGAAACCCGTGCTACAATGATGACTTCTGATTATTTTCGGTCAGAACTCGTATTGTTAATGGCAAAACAAAAACAACTCTTGAGCACAAGATCAAGATTTTTCAATAAGATTTTTCAAAATCTTTTTCAAATTCTGTGCTCAAGAGAACTCCCTCTACTCCCTTAAATTGACTTTAAACTCAAAAGTTTAAAAATATGCTTTATTTAAAATGGGGGTATAAAAACTTGAAAATGTTCCAAATTCATGCAAATCCGTCCATTTCTCCAAAAAAAACTCTCATTTTAATCAGTTGATATCAAAAATGTCACTACATGCTATTTTTGAAGGGGAGAAGACATGATTAAAATGTGATAAAAAAATGTTTAAAGATCCGGGATTGAATCTCAAAAGAGGTCGACTCAAGATTTTACCCTCGAATTGACGAAAACTAAATTTTAGTAATCGAAAAGACTTGTCCGGGACAGGTAATAATTTCAAGCTGGTTATCCAGTGATGTAATCGTGTCTCGCAAAGGACTTGTCTGAGTAGAATGTACCAATTCGAGAGATGATCATTGAATATGACCGGGACAGGTAATAATTTCAAGCTAGTCTAACTAGTGATGTAAACGTGTCTCGCAAAGATCATGTTCATTGAAAATCGATCAATTCAAATGTGCGAACTCTACCCAACATGTGCAATTTTATCTTAAAAATGCATGAGCACATGTGAAGGGGGAGTATTTCAAAATTGCAAAACTCTCGAAGTGTTAACTAAATGTGTTCATTCATAAACACTTTGAGAGATTTTCACAAAAGGTTTTATGGCAAGTGATCAAAAATCTAGGATAATCATGGAGTAATAAGGTGATTATGGTTAGGTTATGTCCAATGATCCGCCAGAGCCAGAGGGATCTACCCAAGGACAATTCCAATAGAGTAGAAATAGAAGTCCTTAGGTAAGATTGAAAAAAGGAGTAAATGAGAAAAGGAAAGAAGGGGTTGAAGAATTAAAAAGAAAATTTTAATGAAAGCGTGAAAAGAAATAGCCTTCCATGACAACTTAGGGCAGAAACCGGGTCAATACATTTGCTATCGGTATCACAAAGTTGATATTGATATTGAAGACAAGACATCATGGACCCAGTGATGCGCTGCACCACCCCTCATATCCACTCAGATATCTCTTAAAAGATATTTGTTTAATTCTCACGGAGAACACTGCATAATCTATCGACCTCTCATTCCGAGATGTGTTGATATTGAAAAGGTGGCACTCTGCTCCATGCCTTCGACTACTAAAAACCAAAATGCACAATCGAGTCTAGACCCATGAGATTAATCAAAATTCTCTTAGGAACAATTCTATAAGAATACCCTAGCCTTGTGTTCACCAAAATGGACACAAGGTGTACAAGAGTCTTAATGAGATCTACAGATCTTTCCATTTATATCATGATGGTTTCTATGCTTCAAACGGTATACACTCATAGGATGATCTCCAACGACTCACTGAATCATGGGTGCACTTCGGTGTGTCCGTGTAAGCCCTCTCGGGGGTATCCAGTTCAGAATGGCCTGGGCAAGGATCAGAGAAAGTCATCACATTATGCTGTTGACAATCTCAAAGTCCTAACCCATAAGTGTTGGATGGTTTATTACTAACGGTTTTATGCAGCTACCCATAAACATTCATTAACCATCATATTATATCAAACATCTTCACCTCAGCATACTCATACTTATGAAGAACATCCTCATCGATGCTCAAGTGTAAAAGTTCAATACAAGGAGATCTAGTTAAAGACCAACTTTTAAAGACAAAGTCATGAAGCTAACCAAGATGTCAAGAACAAGTTCATAGGTCAAAAGATGAAAGTCTAAGGGGAGATTGTTAGCAAAGGGAGATTGTTAAGCATAAGTATAAAATCCAAGATATATGAGTATGTTGGAGGACTCGACGCATAATTATACGAAGATATTGATCAAGGCAAGAACCACCAAAAGGCGATTACTTTGAAGATCAAAGTGCATGAAGGAACGAAGAATGAAGACTATCCTACATCGACACACAAAGTTCAAGTCATTGAAGACGAAAGACCATTCACCGGAGCATCATTGAAATGACCATCCGTTAGGGGGAGATTGTTAGCATTTATATTTTAGTGAAGTGATGGTCATTTGTATTATGTTAAGTTTGTGTGTCGAATAGAAGTCTAAATATGTAAAGGCTTTGTGTTGGACTTTGTAATAGAAAAGTTCAAGTAACATGCAAAGCCCAAGTCCAAAACAAAGCCTACCAGGCCCAAAATTTAGTCACTTAGGGCGTCCCATTTCACTATAAATACCACACACTCTCACAAATTTAGTGTGCCTCTTAGTGTCATATAGGTGAGAGTATGTAGGTGTGTGTATTCTCTCATAGTGTTTGTTATATTTCTCCCTCAAGTTTAATATAATCACTCTACTAGTATTTATAACATACGATCCACCATCTACTCTTTTCATCTATATTCCTTTACTTTGAGTGTCACGTTTAGTATTTAGATTAGTTTGTAGGATAAGGTCGATTCATATAGGTATAACACGAATACCGGTAAACATGACATAGCTACCTTCAACTTAGGGAGACGTTCTCATCAATCTGGACTATGGTCTGCACTCCAAAGTACAATACGAATTCACTATCCACTAAGCTTACAAACTTCTGTATACATTAGATATCAATGTAATGATTGATTTAAAAATGTGATAATTTTCACAATTTAACTAATACTTCACCACAACCAAGTTATCCCTGATTAAACAGTCTTAAAATACTATTTTGGGTTTAGCAAGACTTGAGTACATAGACCTAAAACAACCAATAAATCCTGTCAGTCATTCATACTTATTAAAGCGACGAAATGCACCGTCTACAAAAAGGAGTTCATTGTCTCCTCACAATTAGCAACCACATTAATTTTGATCTTTCACCAGTCCTATGCATTTCCAATGGTGGCCGCATACAATTATGCCATTCTGATAGCAACCATTGACTTACCCTTAACCAAATCATGTTAATAGTTACATGTTCGTCAACAACTTTACCTTCATATACACGGGAATTCATCTCTTGACATATATAGATAACGTCACCGTGATATACCTGTAATGAAACCAGCATGGTCAGAAAAATAATGTGCAGTCTATAAATTAGAAACAAATAATGTATCACACTCGTCACTTGATAAAATGCTCTTTCATATTAAAATGTTTATCTACTCAAAACAAACAAATGAAGAAGCAAAGTAAATATTTACAAATATATAAAATTAAGAAAGTATTCGTCAGTGAACACTGTCAAATAAGTTATTCATCAATGACAAATGTCAAAGAACCTTAACTAAATTTTTTTTTCCATGTTCATTGTTTCTAGCCATTAGTTTCCTCATCGCGTGTCTCACAAATTAGAACTTCATGCAACTAAAACTGCGATTGGAAACCAGATACCACATCAGGCACGACACGAAAACAGAAAACTTACCAACTCCCACTTCCCTATGTTCTTGTCTTCTCCCATGCAATATACCTAAGCCACCATAGCAAAAAATAAATAAGTCAACAAAGACATGATATAAGTATAACTTATAAGCATTCATATTAAAAGGCATCATGAGAAAATCAAAGATTGAAAACTGTTAGTACCTACATATAGCTCATGTACATCTATTAGTAATAGCACATCTGATTTTATTGGCATTTAGAAAGCGGCATTATGCTTAATAGAATTCCAACCAAATTATAGCCCCTTAAACGAGTTATTGTTAACTTAAACGACTTTTTGCCGACTAAATTTTTGACCCATTTGACTCATTTAAGGGACTATTTAACCCGTCTGTAATAAAAGACAACCCAAAACTGACCTACCTAAAAGTACACGGGCTGAAATTTCAATCTCTCCTAAATAGCTATTCCCTTCCACAAAAAGATTATGAGAAAAAGCAAACTTACATGTAACCGAATTTCTAAGTCGACGGGCGAAATTGCCAATAATACGTAGCAAACTTACTGATTTTTTAGCACAAAATAGAAATTGCCAATAATACGTAGCAAACTTGCAGGTCCACCCTGAACAATGTTGTCGCGCGTGACCAACCAATCATCCCTACTAACACATAAACTTGTAGCCATAGGAGCAGGCATGCACATAGTGAAGTAACTGTCTTATATAAACAGACCTGCAAAAAGAATATGTACATTTAAAACAACTACTCAAAGCATGTACTAAACATTCAATAATTATTAACTAATGAGTTTCGTGAACATGAAAAGCGGAGTACCAAGTAGGGAACGTTCTTTTCCCTTTTGCTCAAACTAATCGAGTGAACAACGAATCAAGTATTTTCCATTTTTACTCTTGTTTCAACTCCAACATTTTTGGTAAATCGTTTGGTTGGGACAGGACAATCATTTCAAAAATGTCAATTTGATTGGCCAACATGCCTGAATGGGATGTAATTGCAAGTTGGAAGCGAAAAGAATGGAGGTAACTGTTTACTGTTTTTCATTTTAATAGGCTATTAATAGTTACGGTATATGAAGAGGATCTTTCATACAAGGAAAAACAAAATTATGTGATGTTTGGGATTGCTTATTGTTGAAGTGTTTATATGCCTATTAGCAGCATACGATAAGTTGTTATCCAAACAGGCAAAAACTTTTACAGGTTTTAAAGAAAACGTAATAAACTCTTCAATAAGCAATTCCAAACCCCCGCCGAATTTGAGATCTGTAACAAATCATCTTGCAAAGATGATCTGATTCTGTAAAACCTTTAGTATCAGCACGTATAAAAAAGTAGGATGGGTAAGACAGGTTCGGTTCGACCTTGCCACATTTTTATAGTTGCATTCATTGAAATTTCCTAAAAAATGCTACTAATTTATATGTGTGGCAGAATATTGATCCAACAATTAGTGAATTTTTTTTGAGTAATAAACACCTCAATATACATTGGTATACTCTTGAACCGTTTGACCCATTGTTAGTAAAACATAACCCATTTTTAAATGTTCCATGTCACTAAAAATTGATATTAGACGATTTATTTGGCTATGGATCTTCTAAAATTTTTTTTCCCTTAAAGAAGGCAATATATTCTATAACTGACTTTTAAAGGTCATCTTAATATATTGGCAGGTATAAAAGAGGGAAATGGTTGATTCGGCTTTTGGTGATAATCAAGGTGGAAAGTTCAGCAACTCACGCTATTGGACTCAAACAAGCACGCATCGCTACGGTAATAGTTACATGCGGCGTTAAATATTTTTTTTTGCTATTCATAAAGGCTTATACATTCAGCATCTAAGCCTATTTTTAGACATCTATCTTGTAGTCTCACAATATATATATAGTTTATTCTTCTTACGTTTTATTTTCTCTTATTTTTCAGGAAAACGGAAACAAGAATAAGCATGTATATTATGCGAGTCGATCAAAATTTTACGATGTTCTTTTTCCTAATATTAGCTAGCTAGGTGGTCTTTAATATGGCCAAGTTTCAGAATTTTATTTCATCATTTGAATGTCGAATTAATTGTTCCAAGTTGGGTGTTTGGGGCTGTTGCGACAGGAAAAAGAAAAGGAAAAACAAATTGGTTTTCGAGTCTTAAGTATTCCAACAAATTTTTAAAGCATGTTATTTTGATCTTAAGCATATTTAATCTATCTCTTAAAAGTTTTATTGTCTCTTGATTAGTAATACTTAAAAAAATATAAAGAGGGTTTTTGGTTTGTGCTCGACAAAAAGAAAGAAATATGGATTTTAAACCTAGCTTGCTATTAGGGATTATTTTGTAATGTTTTTAAGAGTATTCAAAGTTTATAAAAGGTAAGGAAAAGGGCTAGATATACTTACTTTGTTAATATTTCGATTAAGAAGGATTTTGGCAAAATGGCTAGGAATTGAAATGCTATTCCTTCTCCTCCTTCCTAGGCTTCTCAAAACTTATTCTTAGCTTATAGTTGGGCTGTAGTATCAGTGGAAAATGAGTGTATGGTTGTTTTGTTGTCTTCAAATAGTGGTGAAGAAAAAAGAAAGGATTATGGGTCGATATATATAGAGAGGGGAGGTTAGGGTTTTTCAAAGGGCTAAGTCACCTTGTTAGTGTGAAGAAGGGACAAGATGATGTAGTAAGGGACACATGTATGGAGGGGGAGGGTGATTAACGTGTGGTTAAACCCTAACCATAATAACTTCCTACAATTTTTGACTTGAGGTAAAAATCTAGGGAACAATGATAGGTGGAAGCATTTTTAACCTAGAAGGAAGTTTATGGTGTAAAACATACTTAAGGTTAAGTGTAGAATTTGTTTGGTTTAAATCTAATTAGGATCAAACTTGATTAGTTCATTATGGATCGAATAGGCTTCGTAAGGTGGTACATTCGCTATGGAATGTGGTACATAGGATCTAAGTGAAGGAACTAGTTTAATTTAGGGTTAAGTTTAAGTACTTGTTGAATAGAATAAAAAAAAAATCTAGGGTTTACTTAATTATATACGTATCGATATGTATAGAAAAAAGAAAAGGAAAATGGTTTGTGCTTAAAAGGGTGGTACCATTGACTTAATAGGGTTGTACTAGGGTTTATGTAATATAGAAAATGTAATTTTAATGCTTGGTTAAGTTACTTTAATTATATGTAAATTTTATTAGGGTTTAAAGTATATAAAATGTAATTCTTAGTTTCTCATGCATTGGGCACTTGTAAACTAGGGTTATGGACTTGTACTTATATTTAGTAAGTTTAAGAAATTTATTTTTAATGCTTGTGCATAAAATACTTGCATAGTGTGCTTTAAATTGAGTACACTAGGGTTTATAATGATATTTACATTAATATTGGATTTTTATGCTTTAATGATTTGTACCTTGTCTTGAAATACTTGTACATTTATATTTTATAAACATCATATGTATATTATTTAGGGTTTATGATTTTATTTATTACATAATGTAACACCCCAACCCGACAAGGGTAGAAGCATCACATTATGGTGACAAATCAAAGCATACATAAACACACAGCGGAAGTCTTAATAAATAATTCAAAGGAAAAGTCAAGTCAACACGACTTGAATAATACATAAGTTCGAGGAAAGGAAATAATCCAAAGGTACAAATACAAATGAAATCCATGATCAAAACAAAGTCATAAGATAAAGGTGGTCATCTAAGGTCAAAGCTTCATCTAACTCTCATCCCATCCAAAGCATAATCCAAAAGCTCCTAGCTTAGATACCTGCCGTACATGAAAGAAACGTACGGCTGAGCTTAAAAAGCCCAGTGAACAGATATATATAATAAACGGAAACGAATAAACGAAGCATAATGAAAGAGATATAAATAAGGTATAAGAGTAAAGGATAGGACAGTCATCCACCACGAGCCCAAACAAATCAAATATCCAAATCCTGTAGTAGTCCAGAGGGGATACCTCTATAGTAACCAGATAATATGAGGGGTGTCCTCATGTATCCAATTGGAGTGATCAGCTCCCAAATTTTTGTGAAAGACGTGGATTGCACCCATCATCAGTCACCAAATACAAACATACCAAATCAAATACAAATCAAATCTAGGATGCATCCATTCGCCCCCCGAACAAATCATATTGGCCATATCAAATCATATCATAGTGAGCTCATATCAAATCAAAATGGGGACGGTGTAACCAAATCACTAGGGCTACACACTAGTCATGCCATTGGTGCATCAATGACACGGCCATGTTACCTTCATGGCTAGGAAACAAATTTTGGCTCGTAGTATCAAACTGGGTCAAGGTCAAAGGTGCATATCAAAGCAAAGGTTCATATCAAAGCAAAGGTTCATATAGTCATAGTCCCAAATATCAAAGTTCATATCAAAGTTCATGTCAAAAGGTTCATATGCCAAAGATTCAAATGTCAAAGGTTCATAGCAAAGGTCAAGATCAAATCATAATGAAGGTTCAAGAGACCGAAGGCACCTTATTAAAAGGGCAGAATATCTGTACCTTATTCCAAAGCAAAGCACAAATCAAAATGAACAAGATGGATCAAAGTCAGTTCCTCTCCTTCTTCACACCTAGAGGGGTAGCAAAGAGTTACAAACCTTTACATTTTAAGTACTTCCATTTTTTTAGTAATTTTCCATATTCTCATTTAGGTTAAGTCATTATCAAACATATTTTGGTTTTAGGGTGTATTTTAACAAGTCACAAAAGTTTAGGGTTACCTATGACAACGTTACATAAATTAGGGTTTTAAGTGTAATTATATCAAAGTTAAAGTTCAAATATGAAAATATCCCAAATAATCTGTTTTGAATCCATAATTATTAAGTTAACAAATTCAGCCCCTCAAGTTTCTCAATTTTACACTTTACACCCTTAAGTTATATAATTTATATTTTAAACCTTATAATATCCATAATTACACATTAGACCCTTAGTTTATCAAAATTACACAATGATCACTTATTTTATCATCTTATACGAATCTACCCTTAAGTTTTCATAATTTACACATCAAGTCCCTCAAGTTACCAAAGTTACATATTTAACTCTTAATTTACATTTTCAACATTTAATTATCAATAATTACATATTAAGCCATTAAATTACCAAAATGACACATAACCCCTTGATTATAATTTAATACTCAAATCAACCCCAAGTTTCCAGAAATTACATATTTAGTCCCTTTATTTTAATTAATTACAATTCGATTTACACATTGTTAAAAATAACATTTTAACCCTTTTAAATCTAAAAATTACATATGACACCCCCAACATATATTTTATTCGAATTACATGCAGTCCAAATTAAGTTCTAAAAATAGCCCTTGAGTTTTAAAAGTTACAAAACACCCCCTAAATAATTAAACCTTATACGTATAACATTTTTATATACAAAACCTTAACTCTAAAAATACCAATCATGCACCAATAATTAGTTCATCATTATAACATTATTTAGTCACTCAAAACAGCCCCAAAAATCTAACCCTAACTCGATTACATTTTATTTCTTTTCTTTCTTTAATTTCCTTTAAATCCGGTAGAACAATTAAATCCAAAATATTTATTTTAGGCCCAAACAATTCGACATATCATTTTTACCAGGTTAATATGATTATAAGGAGTCCAAATAAAATAGATATCAAGCCTCAAAAATTCGGATGCCATTATTTAGGTTTTACATACGATTTTAAGATTTAATTCAATATAAATTCGTAGATCATGCATGATATGATTTTATCATTTTTCATAGAGTTTATATGATGCAAAAGACCTGAGAAAAATATCAATTCGAATATAGGACGTGTAGAGATAGGCTTACGAATTTATGTCACTCGAATGAAGGAATCGACCAAAGAATTCTCCCACGAACACCACAGCACTCTACCACCTTAAATCCAATTTTCACAGATCGTGTATGATATGAGAAGCATGAGAAAAATAGTGAACGAATTTTATAGTGATCGATGGAATTGATTTGGAGTTTTACCTCAAATTTTATACGCGACACAAGAATTCTTGCTGGAATCGAACTAAGCCACGAACACCTCCAAACTTATTTTTCTAGTCTTCTAATGGTGACCAAGAACACAGGAAAAATGGTCTAATGATTGGGAAAAATCGTATGAGAGAATGGCGATTTATTTGTGTGATTAGGGTTTTGAATAATTCGATTTATTGATTTGGAGAGAATAATTGGTGAGGGCTGAAAATAATGGTTGGTTGCCGTGTAAATGGGGAGGGGAATGCTAAAATAACGACACAAATTAATGCCCCATTCAAAGTGTTTTAATCTCCTTTAATTTCCAAGTTATTATTTCCTTAAATGATTTTAAAGAATTTTAATGAATTACTAAAATTGTTATTCGGCTAATTATAGAGTTTATAGGTCCATTATGTGTTTTTAATGTGTCATATAAGTCTTAATGTCAATTTGTTACATATGTTATTTATTTACAAAAATTTGGAACCAAAAAGATATATTTTAAGCTTATTTATCAAAGTTTTAGATAGTAAGGGTATTTTGGTCTTTTCACATGTTTTAGAATTTCTGGGTTTTACAACTCTTCCCCTCTAAACGAAAATAAATTTCGTCCTCGAAATTTGCAAAGAAGTAGAACAGAAATGGAACGGAAACAAAATAAAGACATACCAGATCAGAATACAAAATGAGGATAACTAGCACGAATAGACTCCTCGGTCTCCCAGGTAGCTTCCCGCTCTGGGTGGTTCCGCCAAAGAATCTTAACGAATGGAATGACTTTTCGTCTCATAACTCGCTCTTGGCGATCCAAAACTGCTTCCGGCTCCTCCGGAAGAGACATATCCGGCTGAATCTGATCGAAAGGGTAAGATACCACATGAAGAGGATGATAGTTGTATCCCCGAAGAAGAGATACATGGAATACATCATGCACATGCGAAAGCTGGGGAGGTAGAGCTAAACGATAGGAAACCTCCCCAATACGTTCCAGGATTTCGAATGGTCCGATGAATCGAGGACTCAGCTTGCCCTTGATTCCAAAACGTTTAACTCCTCGGAACGGTGAAACCTTAAGAAAGACCCGATCACCAACCTGAAACTCCAAATCACGACGGTGCTTATCCGCATAACTTTTCTGACGAGCCCTAGCTTCCTTCAACTTCTCTCTAGCAACATCTACTTTCTCATTCGTAATCTGAACCAACTCCGGACCCTCAATAGCACGCTCTCCTACTTCGTTCCAACAAATGGGTGCTCTACACTTCCGTCCATACAACATCTCGAAAGGAGCCATCCGAATACTAGCATGCCAGCTGTTGTTATAAGCGAACTCAACCAAACAAAGATACTCGTCCCAACTACCCGTCCATTCTAATGCACACGCCCTCAGCATATCCTCCAATGTCTGAATGGTCCGCTCTGACTGACCATCTGTCTGAGGGTGAAAGGCCGTACTGAACTTAAGCTGTGTACCCCAAGCTCTATGCAGTCCTTTCCAAAACCGGGAAGTAAAACGTGGATCTCTATCTGAAACAATAGCGGTAGGCATACCGTGCAGTCTAACTATCTCCTGCTCAAAAATCTCTGCCAGTTTGCTGACACTATAATCCATACGGATGGGTAGAAAATGAGCCGACTTGGTTAGTCGATCAACGACCACCCAAATCGCATCATGTTTCTTTCTGGTGAGTGGCAAACCCGATACGAAATCCATAGAAATTTCCTCCCACTTCCAGGTCGGAATATCTAACGGCTGTAATAATCCACTGGCTCTTTGGTGTTCGATCTTGACCTGCTGACACGTCAAACACCTAGCTACATAAGATGCCACATCATGTTTCATGCCGCTCCACCAAAAGTGTTGCTTCAAGTCTCGGTACATTTTGGTGGAACCCGGATGTATAGTAAAGGGAGAACTATGCGCCTCTGACAAAACAGCCTCTCGCAGATCAGGATCGTTAGGAACACACAGACGATCCTCGAACCATACTACACCAAACTCATCAACTCGGAACTCAGATTGCTTCCCATCTTCCACATTCTGCACAATGGCCCAGAGTTCACCGTCATCTTTCTGGGCTTCTTTAATCCGCAGGATGAGATTGGACTCAACCTTTAGACTAGCCCAGTAACCGTCACAACCCCGAACACAAAACTCAACATCTAGAATCTCCAAATCATTCAGAATCCGAGGCTCAAAATTCAGACTAGCGATCATACCCGACTTTCGGCTCAGAGCGTCGGCAACAACATTTGCCTTGCCGGGGTGATACTGGATGTTGGTGTCGTAGTCTTTCAGGAGCTCCAACCATCGCCTCTGTCTCATATTTAGCTCCTTCTGCGTGAAAATATATTTAAGGCTTTTGTGGTCGGTGAAAATGTCACATGATTCGCCGTAGAGATAATGCCGCCATATCTTAAGAGCGAAAACCACTGCAGCCAATTCCAAATCGTGCGTCGGATAATTTTCTTCATACGGTTTCAGTTGCCTCGAAGCATAGGCGATGACTTTCCCATGCTGCATTAAAACGCAACCCAAACCCTTTTTAGATGCATCACTATAGATCTGGTAACCACCAGAACCAGACGGAAGAGTCAGAATAGGTGCCGATACTAATCTCTGCTTAAGCTCCTCAAAACTGTTCTCCCTCTCCTCAGTCCATACAAATTTCTCCCCTTTTCTCATCAACTGAGTCAACGGTAAGGCTAGCCGCGAGAAACCCTCAACGAAACGACGATAATAACCCGCGAGTCCCAGAAAACTTCTCACCTCAGTCACATTTGTAGGTCTAGGCCATTTAGTGATAGCCTCGACCTTCGCTGGGTCCATAGAGATACCCTCCGCAGAAACAACGTGACCTAGAAAAGCGACCTGACTCAACCAGAATTCACACTTAGAAAACTTCGCGAACAACTTCTTCTGTCTAAGAATCTCCAACACAGTCCGAAGATGCTGTTCGTGCTCCTCCTTAGATTTCGAATAGACAAGAATATCATCGATGAAGACAATAACAAATTTATCGAGGAACTCATGAAAAACCCGGTTCATAAGGTCCATGAAGACGGCCGGAGCATTGGTCAAGCCGAAAGGCATAACCAGGAATTCGTAATGACCATAGCGGGTGCGAAAAGCAGTCTTGGGAACATCTTGTTCCCTCACACGAAGCTGATGGTATCCCGATCTCAAATCAATCTTAGAGAAGTGCTTTGCCCCTTGCAATTGGTCAAACAAATCGTCGATGCGCGGGAGGGGATAGCGGTTACGGATAGTAATGCGGTTGAGCTCCCGGTAATCAATACAAAGGCGCATACTACCATCCTTCTTTTTCACAAATAGTACAGGAGCGCCCCAAGGAGAAACACTCGGACGAATAAAACCGTTCTCCAATAACTCTTCTAACTGCACTTTCAATTCTTTGAGTTCAATGGGAGCCATTCGGTACGGAGCCTTAGAAATCGGCTCGGCACCGGGAACAAGATCAATACTGAATTCAACTTCTCTGGTGGGAGGAATACCGGGAAGTTCTTCGGGAAAGACATCAGCGAACTCCCGAACAATGGGAACACTACTAATATCAGGTCCCTTAGAAGACGTATCTTTAACAGAGGCCAAAAACCCTTGGCAACCATGAGAGATTAGAGTCCGTGCTTTCATAGCAGAAATAAGTTTAACAGATTTCAAAGGCTGAGAACCGTGATAAACAAAATCCGGATGATGGATATCACCAAATCTTACACATCTGGCATGACAGTCGATAGAGGCCTTATGAGAAGACAACCAGTCCATTCCCAAAATTATATCAAAATCAATCATATCGAGGGGAAGTAGACTAGCCGGACGAACACAATCATCAAATCTTAGCGGACAATTTACATATTCACAATCGATGGTGACTTGGGTTTTCATAGGAGTAGAGATAGATATAAGATTATTCAATGGTGTTGGAGTTACTTTTATTTTCTTGGCAAGCGTATTAGATATTATAGAATGTGTTGCACCGGTGTCAAATAAAACAAAAACAATATGATCTCCAACATAAAGATAACCGGTAATGGTACCTGACGTGCCTGCCGCCTGATCACGTGTGAGAGAATAAACCCGACCAGTAGTAGGAGCTGGCCTACCCGAACCTGATGGAACAACCTGCTTTCCCTGTGGACAGTCCTTCACCCTATGAGAAAGAGACCCGCATGTGAAGCAACCGCCAGTAACCCTGTGACATGGCCCCGGATGAGGCTTTCCACAAGTGGGACACAATGGTGGAGGGGGTAACACTTCATTAGTCCTCCCCTGTCCAGAAGAACCTGACTGATAACCCGACTGAGCACCCCGAGTAGTCTGATCGCGATACTGACGTGGGTTGTTGTTGTTGTAACCACTCCTCCCAGAAACCTGCCTATCATAACCCCGAGAATCCTGTCGCCTCTGACTGTAGTCCCGGTCCTGGCGACCACGCTGATCATACCTATGGTCCTGTCGACCTCTCTGCTCGGATGCCTGGTCCTGCCGACCTCTGAAATCCTTGCCCTGTCCCTGCTGACCCTGTCCTCTGAAATGCACCCGGTTACCATCTCTATCACGCTTATTATAACCACTACCATCACTATGCAACATCTCGATGTTGCGAGCGTCGTTCGCAACCGCCGCCACATCATCATACTGCGTATTCACTATCTGGTTCAGTATCCATTTCTTTAACGCCCACTTAAACGTCTTAGCCTGACGGAAAGCATCTCCCGTAATCTCTGGCCCAACGAAACTGGCCAGCCTCATAAATCGCTGCATAAATTCCCCAGTAGTCTCCTGGTCCCCCTGACGGATGTTACCATACTCCCGCTCATATCGCTGCTGTTCCGCCACTGGAATGTACTGCTTATAAAAGATACCCATGAAATCCTCCCAAGTACAAGTCTCCTCAAAACCCTGCTCCTGAGCCTGGGCATAAGCTGTCCACCAGCTCTGAGCATCGCCTTCAAACTTAAAGGCAGCCAATCTAGTCTTAAACTCATCTGGACAACCCAAAACCTTAAATATCTTTTCCATGTGGATAATCCAGTCTTCCGCCTCGGTGGGGACGGCGGCTTTACGGAAAGAGAGGGGTTTCAGCTTGTTAAACCTCTCAATCCAGACATGGATACCAACTGGTGGAGCACCTCCACCACCAGCACCTGGACCTGCACCACCACCTCCTCCGGAAGAACCTGCCCCATTCTGAATATTGTTGGTAACCTGAGTCACCAAGTTAGGAAGAGCGTTGGCCAAAGCTTCTGCTATCATGGCCTTAAGGTCTTCCTGATGTCGAGTATTCACCATCTGAATGTTTTCGAAAACGATTAGCAACAATATAAGAGAATAAGCACGAAATGGAAGACGAAACAGAACCTATGACTACCCAAAACCTCACCAGTCAAAACTTAAGCCTTAAGGGTCAAATCCTAGGGTCCATAAGACTCACAGGCCATGACTTATGTACTGCAGGTCGAAACCTGGCTCTGATACCATAATTGTAACACCCCAACCCGACAAGGGTAGAAGCATCACATTATGGTGACAAATCAAAGCATACATAAACACACAGCGGAAGTCTTAATAAATAATTCAAAGGAAAAGTCAAGTCAACACGACTTGAATAATACATAAGTTCAAGGAAAGGAAATAATCCAAAGGTACAAATACAAATGAAATCCATGATCAAAACAAAGTCATAAGATAAAGGTGGTCATCTAAGGTCAAAGCTTCATCTAACTCTCATCCCATCCAAAGCATAATCCAAAAGCTCCTAGCTTAGATACCTGCCGTACATGAAAGAAACGTACGGCTGAGCTTAAAAAGCCCAGTGAACAGATATATATAATAAACGGAAACGAATAAACGAAGCATAATGAAAGAGATATAAATAAGGTATAAGAGTAAAGGATAGGACAGTCATCCACCACGAGCCCAAACAAATCAAATATCCAAATCCTGTAGTAGTCCAGAGGGGATACCTCTATAGTAACCAGATAATATGAGGGGTGTCCTCATGTATCCAATTGGAGTGATCAGCTCCCAAATTTTTGTGAAAGACGTGGATTGCACCCATCATCAGTCACCAAATACAAACATACCAAATCAAATACAAATCAAATCTAGGATGCATCCATTCGCCCCCCCGAACAAATCATATTGGCCATATCAAATCATATCATAGTGAGCTCATATCAAATCAAAATGGGGACGGTGTAACCAAATCACTAGGGCTACACACTAGTCATGCCATTGGTGCATCAATGACACGGCCATGTTACCTTCATGGCTAGGAAACAAATTTTGGCTCGTAGTATCAAACTGGGTCAAGGTCAAAGGTGCATATCAAAGCAAAGGTTCATATCAAAGCAAAGGTTCATATAGTCATAGTCCCAAATATCAAAGTTCATATCAAAGTTCATGTCAAAAGGTTCATATGCCAAAGATTCAAATGTCAAAGGTTCATAGCAAAGGTCAAGATCAAATCATAATGAAGGTTCAAGAGACCGAAGGCACCTTATTAAAAGGGCAGAATATCTGTACCTTATTCCAAAGCAAAGCACAAATCAAAATGAACAAGATGGATCAAAGTCAGTTCCTCTCCTTCTTCACACCTAGAGGGGTAGCAAAGAATTACAAACCTTTACATTTTAAGTACTTCCATTTTTTTAGTAATTTTCCATATTCTCATTTAGGTTAAGTCATTATCAAACATATTTTGGTTTTAGGGTGTATTTTAACAAGTCACAAAAGTTTAGGGTTACCTATGACAACGTTACATAAATTAGGGTTTTAAGTGTAATTATATCAAAGTTAAAGTTCAAATATGAAAATATCCCAAATAATCTGTTTTGAATCCATAATTATTAAGTTAACAAATTCAGCCCCTCAAGTTTCTCAATTTTACACTTTACACCCTTAAGTTATATAATTTATATTTTAAACCTTATAATATCCATAATTACACATTAGACCCTTAGTTTATCAAAATTACACAATGATCACTTATTTTATCATCTTATACGAATCTACCCTTAAGTTTTCATAATTTACACATCAAGTCCCTCAAGTTACCAAAGTTACATATTTAACTCTTAATTTACATTTTCAACATTTAATTATCAATAATTACATATTAAGCCATTAAATTACCAAAATGACACATAACCCCTTGATTATAATTTAATACTCAAATCAACCCCAAGTTTCCAGAAATTACATATTTAGTCCCTTTATTTTAATTAATTACAATTCGATTTACACATTGTTAAAAATAACATTTTAACCCTTTTAAATCTAAAAATTACATATGACACCCCCAACATATATTTTATTCGAATTACATGCAGTCCAAATTAAGTTCTAAAAATAGCCCTTGAGTTTTAAAAGTTACAAAACACCCCCTAAATAATTAAACCTTATACGTATAACATTTTTATATACAAAACCTTAACTCTAAAAATACCAATCATGCACCAATAATTAGTTCATCATTATAACATTATTTAGTCACTCAAAACAGCCCCAAAAATCTAACCCTAACTCGATTACATTTTATTTCTTTTCTTTCTTTAATTTCCTTTAAATCCGGTAGAACAATTAAATCCAAAATATTTATTTTAGGCCCAAACAATTCGACATATCATTTTTACCAGGTTAATATGATTATAAGGAGTCCAAATAAAATAGATATCAAGCCTCAAAAATTCGGATGCCATTATTTAGGTTTTACATACGATTTTAAGATTTAATTCAATATAAATTCGTAGATCATGCATGATATGATTTTATCATTTTTCATAGAGTTTATATGATGCAAAAGACCTGAGAAAAATATCAATTCGAATATAGGACGTGTAGAGATAGGCTTACGAATTTATGTCACTCGAATGAAGGAATCGACCAAAGAATTCTCCCACGAACACCACAGCACTCTACCACCTTAAATCCAATTTTCACAGATCGTGTATGATATGAGAAGCATGAGAAAAATAGTGAACGAATTTTATAGTGATCGATGGAATTGATTTGGAGTTTTACCTCAAATTTTATACGCGACACAAGAATTCTTGCTGGAATCGAACTAAGCCACGAACACCTCCAAACTTATTTTTCTAGTCTTCTAATGGTGACCAAGAACACAGGAAAAATGGTCTAATGATTGGGAAAAATCGTATGAGAGAATGGCGATTTATTTGTGTGATTAGGGTTTTGAATAATTCGATTTATTGATTTGGAGAGAATAATCGGTGAGGGCTGAAAATAATGGTTGGTTGCCGTGTAAATGGGGAGGGGGATGCTAAAATAACGACACAAATTAATGCCCCATTCAAAGTGTTTTAATCTCCTTTAATTTCCAAGTTATTATCTCCTTAAATGATTTTAAAGAATTTTAATGAATTACTAAAATTGTTATTCGGCTAATTATAGAGTTTATAGGTCCATTATGTGTTTTTAATGTGTCATATAAGTCTTAATGTCAATTTGTTACATATGTTATTTATTTACAAAAATTTGGAACCAAAAAGATATATTTTAAGCTTATTTATCAAAGTTTTAGATAGTAAGGGTATTTTGGTCTTTTCACATGTTTTAGAATTTCTGGGTTTTACACATAAAATCATGATTTAATGAAATTAGGATTTGTATCGGGAGTTAATGTGGTTTTAGGGTTTTTGTGCTTTAGTAACTTGTACATTAGTCTGAATGAGTTGTACTTTAGTATTTTTAGGGTTTTAGTTATTCATATTTGTAGTTATAATAATTTAGG
Organism: Artemisia tridentata subsp. tridentata; assembly: GCA_021014915.2. Taxonomy (NCBI): domain Eukaryota; kingdom Viridiplantae; phylum Streptophyta; class Magnoliopsida; order Asterales; family Asteraceae; genus Artemisia; species Artemisia tridentata. Next base: position 95,042,607 of record CP139508.1, on the reverse strand, counting down.
GTTTCATGGAAACTCTAATTGATAAGAAATGTTTAGTTTAAACGTAAGTTAACGAATTAACGTAAAGTGGCAAATGAGGTATTGTGAAGTTTTATACTTGACATATGAAAATGTTCATATGAAATAAACATTAAGTAGGTTGATTTCGGTCCGTGTTACGTTTATCGAGGATGTGAGTTACGTCACATTAGATAGTAGTCATGATCAGATAATCTAAATAAAAAAATATACGTAGAAAAAGGATAAGTATTCTTTATTTAGAATATGAAATAGTTTATTACAAGGTGAAATTTTATAGTGGTTACAGTATCCCCCCGTTGAAAGAAATCTCGTCCCGAGATTCAGTCTGTATTGGTAGATGAGTTAGGAAAAAGGTGTGGGTATTTCTCCTGGATTTGATCTTCTCGTTCCCAGGTGAATTATGGTCCTCTCTTGGAGTTCCATCTAATCTTAACGATGGGAACGCAGCTTCACTTTAATCGTTTGACTTCTCTGTCCATGATTTCCACAGGTTCTTCCACAAATTGAGTTTGTCATTGAGACAAAGCTCTTTCATTGAAATTACAAGTGTTTCATCTGATAGATACTTCATCAGATTAGAGAGGTGAAAGATAAGATGTATTTTACTAAGTTCTACTGGAGGTAGGCTACTGGGCCAATTCTCTCCAGAATCTTGAATGGTCCGATGTATCTGGGATTCAACTTTCCCCGCTTTCCGAATCTGACCATGCCTTTCCTTGGTGACACCTTTAGCATGACTCTGTCTCCAAATTCAATTTCCATAGGCCTCCGCCTTACATCTGCGTAGCTCTTTTGCCTATCTCGTGCGGCTTGTAAATGTTGCCGAATTTGCGCTATTTTATCGGTGGTTTCCTCAATTATTTCCGGTCCAGTAAGTTGGAATTCTCCGACTTCCGCCCAGCAAACAGGTGATCGGCACTTTCGTCCATAAAGTGCTTCAAATGGCGCTGCTTTGATACTCGCATGGTAACTATTGTTGTATGAGAATTCTGCCAAAGGTAAATGTCTATCCCATCCTTTACCAAAATCTATTACACATGCCCTGAGCTTATCTTCCAACGTTTGAATAGTTCTTTAGCTTTGTCCGTCGGTCTGTGGATGATAAGCAGTGCTCATATTAACTTAGTACCCAAGGCTTTCTGAAGTTTTTCCCAAAATTGAGACGTGAAACGAGAATCACGATCCGAGATAATGGAAATTGGTACTCCATGTTGTGAGACTACTTCTTTCAGATATAATTGTGCAAGACTTTCTATCTCATCTGTCTCCTTGATTGGTAAAAAGTGTGCTGATTTTGTAAGACGATCAACGATGACCCAAATAGTGTCATACCCGCTTGACGTCCTAGGTAACTTGGTGATGAAATCCATAGTTATTCTTTCCCACTTCCATTCAGGAATCTTCGGTTGTGTCAATAAGCCAGATGGCCTTTGATGTTCAGCCTTAACTCGTGCACATGTCAAACATTTACTGACATACTCAGCGATATCCGCTTTCATGTTTGGCCACCAGTAAAGCTTTTTGAGATCTTGGTACATCATTTCAGAACCTGGGTGGATTGGATACTTGGACTTATGTGATTCATGCATAATCACGTTTCTTAAATCACCAAAGAGCGGTAACCAGTTCTGGTTCTTTATACAACGAGTTCCATCAGGACGAAGTTCAAACACCTTGTCCATACCACTTAAATTCTCAGCTTGAATGTTTTCTTCCGTTACTGCTTTAGCTTGTGCATTGAGAATTTAGGATGGCAAATCCAAATTAATGGTCATGACAAAAGCTCTGACTCGAAGAGGCTTAATTCGTTCCTTCCTGCTTAAAGTATTTGCTACAACATTTGCTTTTCCAGGGTGGTAACGAATTTCACAATCATAGTCACTTAGAAACTCTAACCATCGGCATTGCCTCATGTTTAATTCTTTCTGGTCAAGAATGTGTTGGAGGCTCTTGTGATCTGTGAATATGACGTACTTCGTGCCGTACAAATAATGTCTCCAGATTTTGAGAGAAAACACAACTGCTCCTACCTCGAGATCATGAGTCGTATAATTCTCCTCATGAGGTTTGAGCTGTCGGGAGGCATAAGCAATAACTTTATTCTTTTGCATTAATACCGCGCCTAACCTTTGGTGTGATTCGTCACAATAAGAAACAAAATCGTCGTTTCCTTCAAGTAAGGCCATAATTGGTGCTTCACAAAGCTTTTGCTTTAACAGCTGGAAGGCTTTCTCTTGATCTTCTCCCCAAACGTACTTCTTGTTTTTCTAAGTCAATTCCGTTAAATACTTGGCAATCTTCGAAAATCCCTCGATGAGTCTCCGATAATAGCCAACAAGTCCGAGAAATTGACGCACCTCAGTGGGTGTTGTAGGTTTCGGCCAATTCTTGACTGCTTCTATTTTGGAAGCAACCACGTGAATACCGTGGCGATCAATTACATGCCCAAGAAACTGCACAGCGTGAATCTAGAAATCACACTTAGAGAATTTCGCATAGGGTTGCTCTTTCTTGAGCAATTCCAAAATAGTCCTTAAATGCTCCGCATGTTCTTCTTCGCTCCGAGAATAGATAAGAATATCATCAATGAATACGATCACGAATTTGTCCAAATAGGGCTTGCACACACGGTTCATGAGATCCATAAACACAGCGGGTGCATTAGCTAACCAAAATGGCATCACTTGAAATTCATAGTGACCGTATCTTGTTCTGAAAGTTGTTTTGGGAATATCTTCTTCCCTAACACGCAGCTGATGATAACCTGATCTTAGATCAATCTTCGAGTAAACACTCGATCCTTGCAGTTGGTCAAACAGGTCATCGATCCTTGGTAATGGATATCGATTCTTCACCGTAAGTTTATTCAACTCTCGGTAATCGATACACATCCTAAGAGAAACGTCCTTCTTTTTTACGTACAGGACAGGAGCTCCCCAAGGCGAAGAGCTTGGTTGAATGAAGCCTTTATCCAATAACTCTTGCAGTTGGTTGGATAGTTCTTGCATCTCCGATGGTGCTAAACGGTAAGGTGCTCGTGTTACTGGCGCTGCTCCCGGCACCAAGTCAATCTGAAACTCTACCTGACGAACAGGTGGTAGTCCAGGTAACTCTTCAGGAAAAACTTCCAAAAAATCTCGTACTACAGGCACATCTTCCAGTCATTTTTTATCCGTCTTTTTCTCAGTTACATGAGCCAAAAACGCTTGACATCCTCTGTTGATGTACTTCATGGTTTTGAGGCAGGATATAATGCTTAGTCTGGTCTTACTTTGATTACCCAGGATAATCAAAGTTTCACCCTTAAAAGGGATGTGAACCACTTTCTGGTTGCATAAAATCCTTGCATGGTATTTGGATAACCAATCCATACCAATGATTAAGTCGAAGCTACTGAGTTCGATGGGCATAAGGTCGATGTCGAAAGGTTGGTTTTATAAAGTTAAGGTACAACCTCGGATTATAGAGTTAGTGCCTACTAATTTCCTATTACCTAGTTCGATTTCGTATGTGTTGTTTAAGGCAGTGGGAGTAAGTTTAAGTAAAGAAGCAAAAGTAAGGGATATAAAGCTTTTATCGGCTCCAGTATCAAATAATAATTTAGCTAGACGTTGGTTGAGAGGAAACGTACTCGTGACCACATCCGGGTTCTGCTGCGCATTACCATCTCCTAACACATAAGCTCGTCTGCGGGCACCGTTGTTTAGGTTGACATTCTGCTTCGGGCACTAACTCTTGTAATGCCCCTTCTCACCACATCCGTGGCAAGTCACGGTTACTGGCTGTAGATTTTCTCCTGTTGCTTTACAGTCTTTGGTCTGATGTCCAACCTTCTGGCACTTTGCGCACTAAACAGCGCATGGGCCATAGTGGTGCAACAAGCATCGATTGCATAATGGTTTTGTTCTGACATAACCACTCCTTTCAGCAGGTGTGGCAGTATAGGCTCTGGCAATTTCCTGCCGGCAGTTCTGTTGGAGATGGTGATTGTTACGGTTTTATTGGTAGTTGTTTTGGTTGCTGCGGTTGTTGTTGTTATGGTTGTGGTAGTTGTGGTTGTTGAGACGGTTGTCGTAATGATGGGTGGTTCTCCTATCATCAAGCTTTCGCTTGTGATCATTATTTCCTTGGGTGAAACTGCGCTTGATTTCACAATCCATTAATTTAAGGGCTATGGATATTGCCTCTTCCAGTGACTGAGGCTTTGATGTAGTAACATTTCCCTCGATGCTTCGAGGTAATCCTTTAGTATATTTCTCCAACGTCTTCTCAAGATCAAGCACAATAGTTGGACATAGGAGAGTAAGTTCTTGAAACCTCCTATTGTACGCCTTGAGATCAGTTCCTTTCACAACTAGCTGGTGAAATTCATCCTCAAGCTTTTTTATTTTAGTACGGGGATAGTACTTCTTCAACATTTTCTTTTTGAGATCATCCCAAGAGAGTTGATGAGCTGCTTCAGCACCCATGGTTTGGGCAGTAGCAGACCACCAAGACAGGGCATCATCCAAGAAAGTCCCTGTAGCAAAGGTAACTTTACAGTCATCGGTACATCCACTTCTTACAAAGACTATTTCCGTACGCTCAAACCAACGAGCCAACTCAGTTTCTCCTTCTGTTCCTTTGAAGAAAGTTGGTTTACAGTTTATGAAGTCCTTATAAGTGCACTTGCGGGCTGTAGCAATCTCGCTTTCTCCATTGGGTCTGCTAGTGCTTCCCGTACGGGCCATTTCTGCTGCTTGAGTTTCAAGTGCTGCAGCAAAACTGTCTGCAACAAGTTTTCGGATAGCAGCTTGGGACATGGCTGGTTTTAGGGAATTGTGAGGCATATTTCTATTAATATCACAAGAAAACACATGTTTAGAATTCGCATAGTGACCATGCTAAATTAACAAAGTAAAATCCATGATAATCATAAGGTCACAACATGTCCGAACATCATACATGTAGGTAAAATGATCAACACTGGTCCACATCAATTTATATCATACACAGCAAAATATCACAACCACATATAGTCATAAATAACTTGCTAATTTGTTATACATATAACAAAATTAATACAAGCGTCGTATCTATGCCACACATCCCGTGGCTAAAGTACAAAAGCTGTCAGATATAAACTACATACTAGTGTCATATCTATACTATAGATCCCAAAGCTGAGACATAGTACAAAAACTAATAGATAAAGATCTGATCTAATGGCTACCAGAAGTTCCCCTTAGTCGACGCTCGAGCTCGACTACCATACTAACGAGGACCTGCATATATTCCTGGTACCGAGCTTGCATCTCTCCCATTGTTGTCTCCAGAACTGTGATCCTGTTCTGAGCTGTCATCAGTTCTTCATTTCTCTTTATCATTTCTTCTATCAACTTTAATTCATTATCCTAAATAAAAGGTATTTCCCGTCTGATCTGTTCGTAGCATTTCTCTGCCTCCTCACGATTCTCATCCATCTTCTTTTGCATGGTTTCTTGACCAGTAACTAAATCTTCTACTCTATATTCAATACCCTTGATACGTTCTAATGGTAACTCATCGAGATGACCTAAAGCAGTCTCGATCTACTCTTCTTGCCATTCTAATCTCGTCAGAAGGGTGGAAACGGTCAGCTGTCGCTGCTGTGCTGTCTGCGAGCTTTCACCCACCTCAAAGACCCGTGGTGGGGTAGGGAAATCGGGAGTAGGTGATCAAGGTAGAGCGTGATACTGGGCAATAACGACCCTGGCTTCTTCACTAAGTTCAAATGGGACAGATGGGGGATTGAAACTTGTAGATGATGGTGGAGGTGGAGGTGAGGATGTTGGGACTGATGGTACGTAAGTAGGTAGCATGTAGGGATGTGGTAGTGGTGATGATGATGTAGGCACTGGAAATGTTCTTATTCGTGCCGTTCTCCGGATTCTCTCAGGGGAAACTAGGGGCATCTCCGACGATGATAGTGGTGGTAGTGACCCCGTAACTGGAGGAGAATCTGACTCGGACGGATCTTCGTCTGCGAAGGTGCGAACCCTCTTTCTGGCTTGCATGTATGGGTCATCAGGAAACGGTGCGACATCAGGCATCGAAGTATCCTCAGATGGTTCTTCTGAAGGGTCTGACTCCGTATCATGCCCAAATGCTGAAGAGCTCTCAGGTACCACGAAAACGTCTTCTGATGGATCTGACTCCGTCGCCCGCCTAGGTACTGAGTAATGTCGGGTACTGTCGCAATGTTTTTGTTATCCGAGTCCGACATGAGAGTGATAGAATGGGTAGGGGAAGGCATAACTCTGTAACCACCCGATAATTATAAATATTTCACTATGTAACTAAATAATTAACAATGAACATGTATAAGTAGCGTTTCAGTGGCGTTGTGGCACGGAGGACTTTGGTTAAGGTTGTGAAAATTGGTTATAGTTTAGGTTTGAACCTTGTTCTCTATAACCATGGCTCTGATACCAATCTGTAACACCCCTATTTTTTATATACGCAACGGAATATAAGTTGGGGTATTACTTTAGGTATCGTAGTCATGAGAATAGAAAACGACTCAAAAAGAGACGTTTTAGATAAGTAGTTATCATTCGTTTATTTAAATCAGAGTTACCTAATAGAGGTCCCAACGGGAAGTTTCGAAATACATTATAAAAGATACATTATTTGTTGAATGATAACAAAATGGACATTCTTTTTATAAGAAGAAAGTTCACAGCCACTCCGTGCCAAGTTTAGCTTTTAATTACCTAAGATAAAACATGCTAAAAAGTCAACACAAAGGTTGAGTGAATCCATAGTGTTTAAAGTAATAATCAGTTGAACATAATCTAAGTAGAAAATTAATCAGTAATATCGCAGTTTAGTATATTGCACTAAGCCTCATGACACGCACAATGTTAACGGGTTTAAGTAGTTACTAACATAATTAAATGAAAGTAATAATGCCCTCGAGTAGGAGTTTTCCAGACTCTTTATTGAACTCAAATAAAGTGCATTTGTCTATCCGGCTAATACTAAGGAAATCCATCCGGCTAGTACAAATAGGACGTCAATTCCAATAGATCTATTCACTATATTCGCGCTCACCCGAAGGTGATTAATGGTGCATGATGGAGGGTTTTTGAAAAAGGCAACAGTTAACTTAGGCAATATCAATCAGGAAAGCATATAGAAAAATACTTGTGTTCGGTTTTGTAGCATGTATCTCCCCACAAGTTTGGAAAATGTATAAAAGTGGGACTATGAACTCACCTTGACAGTCTGGATGGAAAACAAATTTAAATAGAGTTGATAAACGTCTCCGGCACACAACCTGGGTTGGTATGTCAAGTTTCAGTAATCTTATTCAAATATATATATATATATATATATATATATATATATATACATATTATATATAACAGTATGCGCATGACGTCATCAAATGCAGGATTGATGAATAAGCGTTGGATTGATGAGTAATCATGCATTTAATCCACCTAAGCATGCCATGTCAGCAATGTTTGACCAAATAATTCGAAGTTGACATTTAAAAAATGACCATAGTGAGATTCGAACATGCATCTTTAGGTTAACATGAAAATGTCTTAACCAATAGAACCAAGCCATTGATTGTGATGAAGCACCTAAAACAAAAAACATATACTAGACAAAAGAGCAATTTAAATTATCAAGCATATATTTTCCTTAAATATAGTTCTACAATATTAATTTGTTTTAATTAATATCCGGCCTTTTATTCATCATATGTGATCTCAGGTACGCCTCTTTTTTTCTAAAAACCCTAATGTACTTTATGTTGCTGTAATTTTGCATGTTGGATGCATGCTTTCATTTGTTTATTTTGTCTATAGGTTAATATTAACAAGCAGGAAAAAGATGACTTCCATAAAAAAAGGTAAAAGAATTGTTCTTTTTGATTGTATGTTATTTTGTATTAATATGCATCATATGTAATATTCTTAAATGCAGGGTATTATAAACATCTCATGTAAACTTACGGGCACTCATGCTGTAATAGCATTCTCTGAGGAAATTATTGGTGTCAGTTACAAGAATAGCTTTAGGCTTTCCTTGATATGGCTGAAGATGAGGGTATGTTGATATGTTATCACTATATAATTTCACTTTTAGATATATGAATTTGTTGTCTGTTATTCTCTTATTGCTTGACCAGATCTGATGGAAGGGTCTGATTTGACTGAACACAAGAAGCATGATACATCAGAAAAAACAACTAATTTGTTACTGATCTAAATTCATGTAAGGTAAATTTATTTCCAATCTTTCATATGATTCTGTTTTCATGTCGAGAAATTATGATCAATCTTTCATATAATTATCTTTCAAGTCAAATTGATGGAATGGATTTTACAGATGAAAAATGTTGCTGTGCTCTATTGGTATTCTTATATTACTGTTCACCAGCTATCATTGTTTATAGAACTTGATTTTTGGGGAAATATACTTGAGGTAACTACAATTATTTCTTGCTGAGTGAATTTTGATTTTTTTTAGAATAATCATCTATGATATTAATTTTGAAATTGTATGTGCGTCTGATTTGTATGAATTTGATAGTTGAGAACTGAGGTAAACAAATACATATGAAAAATTGAGTTCAAAACGATTAGTATTGCTACCTTAACGAGTTAGTACTGTTCGATGTTATTTGTACTGCTGCATATTACTTGAAGATTGTACAAATCTGCTCATGTGGGAATCCTTTTTTTTTTTTTTTGACTGTGAGTCAATTCTTTTTTAGAAGTTCTTGAACTACTCTAATTTTGGCATTGCATTGTTCACACCCTTTTAACCATACAATCATATATTTTTGTGTCATTTAGGCTAAAGATTTTGGAAAACCTACAATTGGAAGCCATATACTATATCTTAGTGGTCAAGTCGACAAGCGCACAATCAAAAAATTCAAAAAAGAAGCTAAGGATAAACATAGAGAGAGCTGGTAAGCCATCTCTTATCTTTAATTAATTAGCTGCACATTTTTAAAGTTATTGTACTGCTTTTGAATCCAAGTCACTTTTTAATGCTTGATTGGGCCATCAACTTGATGCCTGATGTTGTCCAACACCAACATCTAAATAAAATAAATGCACACAATATTTCAATGGTTTTTGCCCTAAATATGACATAGGTTTGTGTTATTTGATAATAATTTTATGTGCCGAAAAGAAAAAAGTACTAATAACAGTTTTGGAAAATCTAAATCAGCGGTGTTTGCAATTTTGGCTGTGAATATGAAATGTTGTCTCGAACAAGCTTCACAGCAAATATTGTAATTACAGCCATCAATGTGTAAAATACCAAATCAAAAAGTTAATAGTGTGTCGTATATAGATATGATATGATTTTACCGATTATTGATCATACTGGCATTGTTCCTGTTCCTTCATCAGATTACTCACATCTCTGTTGTGGTTGGTCCACACGTTGCAGCTTCTGCAGTTAAGGCTACTGTTACAGCCCTTTGTGAAGAAAACGAAATTCCAAAGGAGATATTTGATACCGAAGAAAATGGCAACGAATTACCGTTTCTACACAAACGAATGAACCTGAGAGGTTATGAATCTATATTTGTCTCTATTTCTGTCACTTATACTTTATAGTTGTGCTTGGCTTGAGTTTCGATCCTCCACTTCTGTCTATTAATTCTGTATTATTTTTTTATTCAGGATTAACCAATACAATGATATAGAGATGGATAGTGAATCAGGTACTTGACTCACTATTTTGGATAATTATGAACTATTGTGTGATACTAATTGAAAAAATGACCAGCGTTCTAAAGAAAAAATAGAGCATGCTCACGAAGTTCCGGCACTGCTCAATGATGGAAATTTAAACAATCAGTTTGTAGAAAAGAGAAGAAAAGCACCCTAAAGATAGAATACAACATGCTCATGAGCCGGCGTCACATCAAGACAGGAATGGGAATGGGAATGTTGGGAGGAAAGAGGTGTTGGACATTCCGTTTGTAAAAAGAGAAGAAAAGCGTCCTAAAGATAGATTACTACATGCTCGTGAGGAGCCGTAGAAACATCATGATGGAAATGGGAATTTTAGGGAGCAAGAGGTGGTGGACATTCAATTTACGAAAAGAGAAGAAATAGAAGAAGAAGGAGCTAATTTGTTAATAGGCACACCTGGTAGATTACATGACATAATGGATCGTATGGAATATGGATATCTTGGATTTTCGTAACCTTGAGGTAAAGCTGGATATCATGTCTTCTGTATTTAATAATACTATCTGTTACGTATGATCTTAATTTCTTGAGCTGTTATGTTGATATTGTGAAGTTCCATATTCCTTCCTATCTAATTTTTATGCACGCATTTATATTTTTTGATTAATTGCATTATGGAATTGTTGTTGATATTTAACAACAGGGAAAGAGGCATGGTAAGTATATTATCATTAAAGGCATTGTAAACCATGGGGCAGGCTAGGGATTCATCGACTGCATCAGCATGATTGTATTAATATACTATGCTTCATCTTAGCAAGTGATTCGGGATGTTTGAGAAAGCGATATAGAAAAGATATATTTTACTTTGCTAGGACCAGTATGATTGTGGTTATATCAAGTTCATGGTATGTCGATCATTATAAGAGATAACCTTTTTTAGGGCCCTTGATTTGACCTTCACGAGTAATCCATAAATCAATGAATTTTTTTGCATATGGTTGGTGCTTGTGCTCCGTTTGAGGCACTCTATGCAGTCCACATGTTATGCTTGAGTTTTATGTTAGGCACTGCCGCAATGCATCATTGTAAAGCCATAAGACATCTTGTAGTTGCCTGCACTTGCTTTACGGCTTATATACCATTAGATGTACTTCTCTTACAAGGGCCTTTTTTCTATCTTGCATATTTTATTAATCTTATTTCAACGGAACCAAATGAAGTTTGCGTTAGAGAAGATAAAAGTACAATTGCACCGCGAGCAGTAAACCCCAAATTTTCAAAAAGATAGATTAAAAGATAGGACTGTATTGGCTACTACTAACTTGGATACCTTCAACAATTTTGGCTAGAAGGTGACTAACTTTCACTAACCAAAACTATTGTAATATTGTGAAGTCATTGATATCAAAATATACAAATCCTATATATGCTTGGTCATCAAGTAGCAACACATTTAATGCTTTTTTATTTCATGTAATTTTGTCAGATATTTTGAAATGCATTGGTAACAACAGAAAGCACATGAGAGAATGTATATTGGCAACTTTGGATTCCTGGGTTCTGCTACTCACCTTGATAAGATGGTTAGTTTCTTCTATATCTTTCTTATTGTTAAGTTTTGGTATTTTTGTTTATTGACAGAATAAATTGGTATTCATTTATATCTTTTGACACTGAATGTAATTACCTATGCCTCTTGGTCTTCTTTTTAGTTACCATATATTATTGCTTCTCTAACTGATGCTAAACTCGGTGCGCAACACTCCTTTACAGCAGCATTCAAACATTCCCTAACAAAAACCAAACACCCCTTTACAGCAGCCAAAAACCTTATTACAACATCTTCCAAACATCCTCTTAACAGCAACCAATACACCCCTTTACAACAGAACCAAACAAACCCTTACAGCAGCCATCCAACAACTGTAACAGCAGCAAACACCCCATTACAGCAGTATCCAAACACCCCGTTACAAAGGAAACGGGCCAGGTCATATGACTCACAAATCATCTAAAGTTTTCTCTAAAACTTTAAGCACGCTGTCACAATGCTGATAAAGTATCAATGCTGATATGGATACTGATTAGACATTTGGACCTATAACTTAGTTGTCACAATGCTGATAAAGTATCAATACATTTTTTCGAATTAGTCTACAAAATAATGACGGTAGTTTTTTATTAGTAGAGGCAGAGGATTCCACATAACATGGGCGAGTCTAAAAAATAATGAAGGTAGTTTTTTATTTCCTTATATGAGGAGATATGGCACATTCTTAAGACAAGCGTAATAAATCTTTCGAACCATCATGATCATACTATTAGGAACACGGTCCATCTGTAACATGGTCCAAAGAAATCCAGGCACCGACAAACATTTTTTGTCAATCTATTTTTCTAAAAGATAATTACTGTGTTAATTTTTTATTGCAAAATCAGTATCATTACAACATGTATCTGAAATATTTTACGTTGACTTTCAATCCACTTCACCCATTTTACCTGGTAAGTTTAAGCTATTCATTTTTCTTGATTCATTTGACTCATTTAGAGATTAACACAACTGATATAAAATGTGGCCGTTTTACAGGATGACCAATTAGCCAGGGTGATCAGACGGATATATCTCTGACCTTTACAAAATGGCAGCGTGGTCATGGAAATAACCAACAAGGAATTCAAGATTAACAAGATAATTACTGTGTTAATTTTGATTGCAAAATCAGTATCATTACAACATGTATCTGAAGTATTTTACGTTGACTTTCAATTCACTTCACCCATTTGACCTGGTAAGTTTAAGCTATTCATTTTTCTTGATTTACTTGACTCATTTAGAGATTAACACAACTGATATAAAATGTGGCCGTTTTACAGGATGACCAATTAGCCAGGGTGATTGGACGGATATATCTCTGACCTTTACAAAATGGGAGTGTGGTCATGGAAAGAACAGGCTCAGTTGAATCAAGCAGTAAGTAATTCACTCATGCCACGGTTTGATGCTCAAAAAGCAATGTGTTTCGGTATATATGTTAACTCGAGAAAGATACAAGACCTGAATGGAAACAAAAAGTAAGAAAAAGATTACTTAATATGCCAAATGTGGTCTGAGGAATGAAATGGGTGTTGCAAGACATGTCTAGCATCAATCTACTATATATGCATGAGTAACATGTTCTGTTACCTGATCAATGGTTTATTTTCTAAACTTATAGCAGGAAGTCCCTACGAAGGAACTTGAAAGGGTCGAGAAGGAAAAGCAAAGAATTCATCAGAGATTTTATAGAAGTACGTTCATTTACATATAACTTGAAATTTTGAAACCCATTCTACTGATTTAGATGTTTTGCAATGTGGAGAATGGAATTTCTTTCATCTGCTTTTAACGACAGTGATGGTATTATATCTTTTTTCTTAATTTGAATTGGTTCATTAGTTTCATATGAATAAGGCTGCTAATTATCTTAAAATTTTCGATGCAAGAAATAGGTTTATATATTCATGATGTATGGTTGCAGCTGCAACAACCATTGTGACCAAACATCCGTAATATATGCTTTGCTTATTCTAGATAGCGGACATAAACATACATATATTTATCACTATAGTTTCTTTATAATACTGTCTTTTGTATAATGAAAACTTAGTTTCAACGAATATAATAACATCAATTATAGTGATAACGTTGTAACGTATCTGTTAGTCAAAACTTATTCTTCTTTCACGAAACAAGAATGAACGCAAGTGACTATGATTTTGCATCCGGTGATCCACATAGAGCATGGCACCAACTTGAAATTCTTGAGGCTGAACAAGCAAAGTAAGTGGTGAATCTTGATCCAGCTTTTAACTTATTTTTAAAAATATTATTGCATAAAAAGTTAATGAATTTTCATCTCTACACTCTAATAATAATATATACAGTACAAAAAAGATATAAAATCATCATTTGCTTAATAGGTCAAGGAAAAGAAGAAATAACTATTTTTTTAAACAATATTAGCAGGACGGCAAAATGAAGAACATAAGCATTTGAATAGGAATTAGAACGCAAAAGGCTTAACAAAGAAGATGAAAATAGACATGTATGTTGGCAAAAAGATTGCGTCTCTTAATATGCATTAAAATTCTGAACATTATTTTATAATCTGAACAAGGCATCTAAAGTTCATTAATTTGATGTGTATCTAGCAAATAGAGAAGGCTAACAATAGATATATAAAAGCATGTTTACGATAATAAAACCACACACAATGTGCCAATGTGTACAGTTTTCTATTCAGCATACCCTATCATTGCCAAAGTGTTATATTTAGCAAATTAGCAAAAAATCAGTAATAAGTATTTTTATATGCTTTTACTTTCTGAAGTTGTTGAAATGATGAAAACAGAAGACTCTCACTTTAAGTATCTTGGTTCAATTATATGCGCTACTCTTATTATGGATAGAAACGGATGTTCAAAGGGATTAAAGAACCAGGAAGCAAGCGTACAATTTGTAGTCACAATCATAGCCGGCATATTAGCACTTATGTACGGATCATATAAGGGGTGTTTGGGATTGCTCATTTTAGCGCTTATAAGCATAATTTAAGTAGGTATTATAAGATAAGCAAGTTTGGTGGTTTGCGTACTTATATATAAGTTCCACAGACCACCACCAGACACAGACCATGACCATACTTAAACCTATAGTGCTTTTTGTTTAACAAAACAGGAGTATAATATCTGAGTAAACCTTTTATGCTTTTTGTTTAACAAAACAGGAGTATAATATCTGCTTTACAACAGTAGAGAGATATGATGACAGGTTACATAATCAGTTGATTAAATCTATTAATTGTGTTTCAGGTGATTGACCGCGGGAACCAAGAACATCATCTGGTTGCAACAGTAGGCAAGTTCAGTGTTCTTTGGGACTTCCATCAAGTGAATACCAGTGCACATGAATGCTACCGAAACCATTTGGGATTAAGCATTTCTTTTCGTGCACCAATTGCTATACCCTACCAGACCTTAAACATTTAACTTGAAACCATGCCTGCAGATCAACATCAGAAAAAGTGAGATGAGTAAGCATGAACACATTCATGGGCCATGGCATATATGTTCATGTACATAAACCATTTTCATTAACAGTTTCTTCTTATTCTCTACAGCCATCTGTATTTATTTTTCTACTTGACTTGTGAAAAAAGTCAAGATTGAAAGGATTTGTTTGAGGGCCAGCATCCAATTTACCTGAATGTAGACTGTTTCACATGGGTTAAATGTGATAGTTACCTACCTCAAGGGAGTCATGGTTTGAAGGTACATACTATTTTTCTTTCAGTAAAAGTTTTACTATTTTACTCAATCTACTAATGAAACTTACTAAAGAAACAAATTAATTAATAGTAGATCAATAGTCGTATATCAAACACAAACGGGGACGCCCCATTTAGTATAGTGAGCTATATGGCCCATTTACTTAGTTTTTATCTTGAACATGTTACATGAAATATCGAAGGATGTTAGCTAAATATGAGACAACTCAAATTGATCGAAGTTGTCCAAAGTGTTTTGGGTCAACACACCCGTTGAGATATGTACCAAAATTTACCTTTTTTTATTTTTTTATTTTTTATTTTTTTTTACCAAAATCATCTTTGACCCTTTACACAACCTGCCCATTTCCACCTCTATCATCAAGTAAAAATGCATTGTCAATATTATATTTTTTCTTTTTTAGGTGTCCTACTGACTGTGGAATCGGCTACCAACCTCACACCATGGTACACGGGGGTGACCTTGCTAAAACAAGACGTGTTGTCTGCATGATAAGAAACAACACAGATGTCTCCGATGTTTTCAACAGGATTGGTCATAAGTTTTACCTAATGTATGCCAAGCGAGAATTTATACACTGATGTGTGGGTGAAGGTATGGAAGAAGGTCAATTCTTAGAAGTTCGTGAGGATCATGCTGCTCTTGAGAAAGACTATTAGGAAGTCCAGCAAGATGTTGAAGAGGAACATGAAGGAGGAGGAGGAGAGTAGTAGGTATGTTGCAATTAGAGAACATCAAGTAAGTAAAATTTTTGTTACTCCTTTAAAAAATGATTAATCTCTTATGCACTAACAGCTACAATTTTTTTTTATCATGTATGCTCAACGAAAATAAAGTTATTATTCAATGTTTCATGTTTGATTTACTAACACACTCAGCACATAAAGGGAAGGGAATTGATGGGGGTCGAAGCGAAGTGAGACGTCATACATAGCAAGCCAAGAATGCAAGAGACATGAAGCGTTGCAAGCCACAACACGTGCCGAGGAAAGAAGCGAAGTGAAGGCCAACCAAAAAGCTAAATAAAGCAAGCAAAAAATGTGTAGCAATCTAATTTCAACTTTAACTTGATAGTATCATGTAATGATTGTGTAGGGGACAGGTTTTTGCATGATTTTAGAACAAAGCAATTAAGCAAGCCACAAAGTCATGGACAAACCTCATCTATTTAATTTGAGTTGGAAAGAAGCGTCATGGACAAACCTCATGTATTTGATTTGAGTTGGAAAGAAGGAAAGGGGAGTTGGAGAAAGGCAAGATTTAATTAAATTGTTTAAATTTCTATAATGTTTGTGACTTACGACCACTAATTGTTATTTTTATATATAATATACATGAGCAATGTATTTATGACTTTCAGTTTATTGCCTTCACATCCACCTTATCCTGAAGAGTTTAGCCTATATCCGAGATTAAATGAAATGGACATCGATAAACATAATTTTCCATTAACTGACACAATCAAAATTATAATTACAAGTCATGCCCGCCCATGAGACACTTATCTCTCCATTATTTGTACACATAAATGAGGAAAGTTATTGTATTGTAGTTTAATCCCCGCATATGTTTACATTGAGAAACATATGAATTTACTATTTAAATTCAGTTCAGACGGGTCACTTTAAGATGGGCCACTAAAGTTAAAAGGCACGGGTCAGACGGGTTTTTTGTATTAGGTGATGCATTTCATTCTATGTTTTTTGTTCTCGGTTTAAGTTTGTTTTTTGCCATCTGTGGTATGCTTTTTTCACGGCCATGAAATCGGCGTCCTTAAAAATAAATTTACGTTAACTAACACCATCAAAATTATAATTATGAATAGAGGCTCGGGTCATCCCACTAAAAAAACACGTGTCAGACGGGTCACTTTAAGATGGTCCACTGAAGTTAAAAGATGGTCCACTGAAGTTAATTAAAAGTCATGCAATATTTTATTGTATTTAAGATAACAAACTTAAAACATAATTTTAAGTTAACTAAAACATCCAAATTATAATTAAAAGTCATGCCCGCCCATTGGGCGGGCTTTGAAGTCTAGTGTGTGTGTATATATATATATATATATATATATATATATATATATATATATATATATATATATATATATAAGTTTTAGTATTCGTATCGTAACGTTTTGGTTGACGATTAAATGTTAAAATGAGACAACATGAAGTCTCTTCAAAAGTTATGTAAGATTTTATCTTATTTCATATTTCATGTTTTAGTTTTGTTTGTTCTTTCAATATATCTCGTTTGTTAGTTTTTAATATAACCCTAATCGATATATATATCTCGTAACAGTTATAAAATGTTACGTTTTTACCCTTATAGTTTTATATATTGACAGTTTATACCCCTGAACTTTCATAAAATGACAATTTTTACCCTTCAACTTTTATAAAATTACAATTTTTACCCCTCAACTTTCATAAGTTGGCAACTTTCACCTCTCAACTATGGTGAAATGACAGTTTCTACCCTAGAATTTCAAACTTGACAATTTTTACACTCAACTCTAAGTTGAATTCATATTAAATCCTAGTTATAAAGATAGTTGGAGTTTTGAAAGTTTTGGCCCTCAAAGCATTTTTGTTGTTTCACCCGAGGTCCTTATTTCATTAAAACGCGTTCTAAGTTTCGGGAAAAGACACGACTTACTACGACTCCCTTATACAAGTTTTCAGTTTGTTAACACCTTATTTATGGCTTATTAGCTTATGATTCGAGCTTATGAGCTCGAATCAATTAAAAAGGGTGCGTTCGAAACAGTTTGCGACAAGGCAGAAAAAAAGGTCGAATAAAAGCGAGGCGAAGCAATACTTTTACGAGGCTCTTTTTCCTACTATTAGCTAGCTGGGTGGTCTTTGATATGGCCAAGTTTCAGAATTTTATATCATCATTTGAATGTCGAATTAATTGTTCCAAGTTGGGTGTTTGGGGCTGTTGCGACAGGAAAAAGAAAAGGAAAAACGAATTGGTTTTCGAGTCTTAAGTGTTCCAACTAATTTTTAAAGCATGTTATAATGATCTTAAGCATATTTAATCTATCTCTTAAAAGTTTTATGCTCCCTTGATTAGTAATACTTAAAAAAAATATAAAGAGGGTTTTTGGTTTGTGCTCGACAAAAAGAAAAAGAAAGGAAATATGGATTTTAAACCTAGCTTGCTATTAGGGATTGTTTAGTAATGTTTTTAAGAGTATTTAAAGTTTATAAAAGGTAAGGAAAAGGGCGAGATATACTTACTTGGTTAATATTTCGATTAAGAAGGATTTTGGCAAAATGGCTAGGAATTGAAATGCTATTCCTTCTCCTCCTTCCTATGCCTCTCAAAACTTATTCTTAGCTTATAGTTGGGCTGTAGGATCAGTGGAAAATGAGTGTATGGTTGTTTTGTTGTGTTCGAATAGTGGTGAAGAAAAAAGAAAGGATTATGGGTCAATATATATAGAGAGGGGAGGTTAGGGTTTTTCAAAGGGCTAAGTTACCTTGTTAGTGTAAAGAAGGGAGAAGATGATGTAGTGAGGGACACATGTATGGAAGGGGAGGGTGATTAACGTGTGGTTAAACCCTAACCATAACAACTTCCTACAATTTTTGACTTGAGGTAAAAATCTAGGGAACAATGATAGGTGGAAGCATTTTTAACCTAGAAGGAAGTTTATGGTGTAAAACATACTTAGGATTAAGTGTAGAATTTGTTTGGTTTAAATCTAGTTAGGATCGAACTTGATTAGTTCATTATGGATCGAATAGGCTTCATAAGGTGGTACATTGGCTATGGAATGTGGTACATATGGTCTAATTGAAGGATAGTTTAATTTAGGGTTAAGGTTAAGTACTTGTTGAATAGAATAAAAAAAATCTCGGGTTTACTTAATTATATATGTATCGATTTGTATAGAAAAAGAAAAGGAAAATGGTTTGTTCTTAAAAGGGTGGTACCATTGGCTTAATAGGGTTGTACTAGGGTTTATGTAATATAGAAAATGTATATTTAATGCTTGGTTAAGTTACTTTAATTATATGTAAATTTTATTAGGGTTTAAAGTATATAAAATGTAATTTTTAGTTTTTCATGCATTGGGCACTTGTATACTAGGGTTATGGACTTGTACTTATATTTAGTCAGTTTAAGAAATTTATTTTTAATGCTTGTGCATAAAATACATGCATAGTGTGCTTTAAATTGAGTACACTGGGTTTATAATGATATTTACATTAATATTGGATTTTTATGCTTTAATGATTAGTACCTTGTCTTGAAATACTTCTACATTTATATTTTATAAACATCATATGTATATTATTTAGGGTTTATGATTTTATTTATTACATAAAATCATGATTTAATGAAATTAGGATTTGTATCGAGAGTTAATGTGGTTTTAGGGTTTCTGTGCTTTAGTAACTTGTACATTAGTCTGAATGAGTTGTACTTTAGTATTTTTAGGGTTTTAGTTATTCATAATTGTAGTTATAATAATTTAGGGTTTCATGGAAACTCTAATTGATAAGAAATGTTTAGTTTAAACGTACGTTAACGAATTAACGTAAAGTGGAAAATGAGGTATTTTGAAGTTTTATACTTGACATATGGAAATGTTCATATGAAATAAACATTAAGTAGGTTGGTGTCGGTCCGCGTGTGAGCACGTTTATCGAGGATGTGAGTTACGTCACATTAGATAGTAGTCATGATCAGATAATTTAAATAAAAAAAAATTGTACGTAGAAAAATGATAAGTATTCTTTATTTAGAATATGAAATAGTTTATTACAAGGTGAAATTTTACAGTGGTTACAGTTTTTAAAAGTTCCGTGTCACTAAACATTGATATTAGACGATTTATTTGGCTATGGATCTTCTAAAACTTTTTTTCCCTTAAAGAAGGCAATATATTCGATAACTGACTTTTAAAGGTCGTCTTAATATATTGGCAGGTATAAAAGAGGGAAATGGTTGATTCGGCTTTTGGTGATAATCAAGGTGGAAAGTTCAGCAACTCACGCTATTGGACTAAAACAAGCACGCATCGCTATGGTAATAGTTAAATGAGGCGTTAAAAAGTTTTTTTTGCTATTCTCAAAGGCTTATACATACAGTGGCTAAACCTATTTTTTGACATCTATCTTGTAGTCTCGCAATATATATAGTTTATTCTTCTTACGTATTATTTTCTTTTATTTTTCAGGAAAACGGAAACAAGAATAAGCAGGTATATTATGCGAGTCGCTCAAAATATCCTCAAACTCTGATGCTGCTCTCGACTCAGGTTTATTATGCGATTTACTTATTTTAGCTAACGTGGTGTGCTATTTTACATCTTTAAATCAGTACTTCAAATTATATGAAAATTGACTTTTAGATGATTGATTTTTCATGACATAAAAGCGTTACAAATGTAAATTTGGGGACGGTCTTATAATGATTTTAGTTGTGTGTGTTCGCAATCTTCTTTTTCTGCAAACCAGTCTTCTAACGGAGTGTCGTGTTAACGTTCAAAGGATATTTGGGCTTGTTGCACAACTGCCATTTTAATTTGTATTCTTATTATTTTTTCCAGGTTATATGGGGTGTTTGCTCTGCCACAAACTGCATTTTTTAATCGGGTGTTTAGGTATAGATGCTGTTGCTTTTTAGCGTATTTGGATCTGCTGCAAAACTAGAGATTTGGGAGGTGTTTCGGTCTGCTGCAAAAAAGTTTTAGGCTTAACAAGAATAAGCAATGCCCAGGTACCTGACGAGGTGTTCCTTGGGTTTTAGGCTTAACAAGAACAAGAAATGTCCAGGTATCTAAACATTTGTAAGTATCAATTTATGTTCTTTTCTTTAGTTTCGATGCAATCTCCACATCTAAACTGATTTAATTTATATTGAGTTAGGTAAGCGTACTATTATAATAGTTGCTACTGATATGCGTGCTACTGTTATTGTAGCAGAAAGCGCTCGGTCTCATACTGCTTACTACAATCCCAATACGTCTGGTGGCACACAAACACGGACTTCCCAAGGTTTGTGCAATTCTTATTTTGCATACTGTCATTTGTATTTTGTATGCGCTATTATAGTTGTAATATAATTTACAATGATTATTATTTAAAATAGGTCGATAAACATTTTGTTTTTTTATCAACTTCTTTTATCAGACAAAATTTTAATCTAATCCTTTTATCGAATAGGTTTTGCACGTGTTGATAACTTTATGAAAATGTTGTTTAGAATTGCTTATAGTGTAAAAAGTGTTCGGTTAGTATAAAAATTTAATTATTTGCTGAAAAATGTCAAAACAGGTTTGTGTAGCATTTTGTGTCATTTTCATGGTACAAGCAACTTGCAAAATATGGTTTCATGTGGTGCAAAGTTTCAGGTGGCTGAATATTGGGTTAAGAATATGGTGCTTCAATTTTCCACGTGCCTGAATTTTGTGGTGTGGATATGGTGCTGCAATTTGCACATGCCTGGACAGGATGCAATTGGTAGGTACTTTTAAGGGTTTTGTTGAATTAAAATTGGTTTCGTTTTGTGATTATTATGGTTTAGAAATCTTTAAGGGTGTTTGGGAATGGTTTCTTGATTATTGTATAATGGGGTATTAATTTCATTAGCAATGACTATACATACGATATTAACTTGGCAAAATGAGAGAATACTCTTAAACCATGGTTTTTTCGCTCATTTGCTTAAGGTGTGGTTGGATTAGCTTATTTTGTTACCTTATGAGCTAACACTGACGTGTTCATTGTATGTAGTTTGTAAAACTTTGTAACTTTTTACCATGTTTGGTTTGTAGGTTAATGTTATGGTACTGGAACAAAAGCTTTTCACAAAGATTTGTTAAATGTTATCATTTTCGCTTCGCAATCCGCTTATTGCGTTGTCAATGGGTTTAATGGCATAATAATTATGGTGATATTCATTACAAGGATTGAGTTACTATCGGCATTTCTAATGATTTACTGCTACTTTTTTTGGTTTTCAAAATGGTTCTTTTTGTTGTGCAGTTTTGATGGAAAATCAGTAGTGAAGAGACTGAGGAAAAAGACTATCGTTTCAGTTGCTACCTTGATTTTCCGTGTTTCCCTTTTGCCAATGAACAACTCAGACACGATGCGCCTGTTAACATGGAACAATGTGGTTAGGTTTCTTTCTCTTTTTCTTTTTTCCACCTTTCAGCTGTTCGTTATTTCAGTTATGTATCCAACGATTGTCACTCAGATTTTTTTCTGTTATTAATTAATAATACGACCATCATGACAATTACTTTCTTTCATATCAGATACTCAAACCTTGAAACTATTTTAATAATGCTTACAGGCAGAAACTTTGGACCCAATGTGCTTGATTTTGCTACGGGTGTTGTTCATGATGCTCACTTCCTTAATCCTGCAATCGCTCCATCTTATATACAAGAACCAATGCCAGTTATAGGTATCACCAAAGGCAAAATAAAAATAAGACGTGAGATGTTAGGGATAATTTATCATATAAATAATAAACACCAATGCTACAGAAATATAAGTAATACAACGGTCTGATTGTTATGTATTTTAAACATTAATTGTTACGGGTGGCTTGGGATGAAAGCAAAATGGTTAGTAGCAACTTCCGCTAGATGACACACAAGGAGGAGGCAAAGATCTAAGCTTTGGAGAATGATGAGAATAGAAAAAACCCATGTTGGAAGCGAAAATAATGGCGGTAACAGTTTACTATTTTTCCATTTAATGGGCTATTAATCATTACGGTTTATGTAGAGAATATTTCATACAAGGAAGAACAAAATTAAGTGATGTTTGGGATTGCTTATTGTTGAAGTGTTTATATGCCTATTAGCAGCTTACCATAAGTTGTTATCCAAACAGTCAAAAACTTTTATAGGTTTTAAAGAAAACGTAATAAACTCTTCAATAAGCAATTCCAAGCACCCGCTTAATTTGAGATTTGTAACAAATCATCTTGCAAATATGATCTCATTCTGTAAAACCTTTAGTATTAGCACGTATAAACAAGTAGGACCGGTAAGACAGGTTCGCTTCGACCATGCCACATTTTTACAATCGCATTCATTGAAATTTCATAAAAAATGCTACTAATTTATATGTGTGGCAGAATATTGATCCAATAATTAGTTAATTTTGTTTTAGTGATAATGATGAGTGTGTAAATACTCATCATTTTATACCTAGAATAGACACAAAAATGACCTAAAACACTGAATTATACTGCAGATATCCTTGGTTTGTGTTTTATGTGTCTCAGGTACTGAAGGATTGAAAACAGAACAAAAATGAGCATTTTTGGATCGACTCGACAATAATTATGGATTTGATCAAGTGAAGACAAAAATCAAAGACAGAGTCAAAGTCAACCCCCAAAATCCCAAAATGACACAAATGGTCCCTGGAAATAGTTTTGATTTTTGGCATTAATGATCCTTGGATTTTCAGGATATTACAACATTGGTCCCTAAGGTTTAACCTAAAATCCAATTCTAATCCTAATTCACTAAACCGGACCAAACAAATAAACCCAACCTATCCTAAAACCAACCCAGCTAATAAACCCAACCCATTCACTTACCCAAGCCCAATCCACCCAAAAACCCAACCCGACCTTTTTAGTTAAACAAAAGGTTTGACCCTTCGGTCAAACCTTTCTTCTAAAACCATTTGCCCGCCAAACCATACCAGAAACCACCATTGTCCACCACCCTTATCCTGACACACCCACCCCCTCCTCCTATCTCACTTCACCTAACATGCCAAAAATCATTAAATGCTTCTTCCCCATTTCACTCCATCAGAGATAGTGGATTTTTCCACTATCTCAATTTTGGCGCCAAAAACTAGAACCAAGGGCTGAGATTCATTCAAGACCATCCAAGGATCAGAAATTGCTCAGAGATGATGAGAGGACAAATCCCACTTTAGTTTAGTATAAATAGAACACTTTGTAGCCTTAATTGGCAAGTAGTTAATTTAGCATAATCGTATTTCATATTCAGTATTTGTAATTTTGTAATTTCAAGTTTCAGTTGTTAATGCAAGTTAAATTCAGTCTATTTAATCTAATTTCAAGCAATCTTATACTCAGTGTCATTTATAATAGAATTTCAATTTGTTGTTAATTCGAAATAAGCTCTAGTCATATTAAGAATCAATCATAAACACTCCCCACCCTTGCTATAAGCCTATACAAGCTTATCATAGCTTTTTGTAAGCTCATATAGTGATTATCAGTTCTTAATTTCAAAGAATGAAGAAAGTCAATGAAAGTCAAACCTGGACCAAATAAGCTGTTCTGGGGTTTAAGCTGTTCTTGGAAGCTTTTCTGGGTTTCTAGCTTGTTGTTAACAAGCTAGGTGTGTCCTGATCCTTATTTCATTATTCTATTAGCATCTCAGTTGTAAGCTTATTTTTCTATATTTTGCATTTTACTGTACAATAGCTTAATATTAGCTTATTATTGTTATTTACTGCTTATTACTAGTTCTTAATTGTATTCCATCAGTTTCATAAGTATTTAATAGTGATTACTTTATTTTGCTTAAAAACTTATAAAAAGCCAAAAATAGCCAAATAAGGCATAGCTTATTCTATTGCTTATTTACCTTTTGAAAGTTACTTATTAGAGTTTAAGTAAGATAGTGAATCAGTAAAATCCAGAATCCTAGCTTAAACATAGTTTGTGCTTTTGAAAAACCTTAACAGTCCCTCCATAAGGACTGTTTGGGTAAAAAACTGAAAATGGGTCATTAGGGGTATTTACTGTACATTGACCATCTCATCAACTTTAATCCAGCTTATCTTAGTTAGAATTAGGTTTTTTTGAGTCCTTATAAGCCATATAGATAGATATAATAGTTTTAAGCAGTCTGTGGTAATTTCAGACCATATGTGGACCAAATAAGCCATATTAAGCCATAAGCTCTTTTGGCCCTTATTTTTGGTATCACTAAGGTCCTTTAAGTCCATTTAGTAAGTTTACAATATTTGGTTAAGTTTCAGTTGGTGTGTACACATCTGCACAGGTCTGCATAAAACAGACATCAAACCACTTTTAAGCAGTCTGCAACATTTTCTTGACCAAGTAAAATTGCTTATTTGTCATAGTCAGTGCCTGATTTTTGGTTTCTAAGTAGCTTACTAGGTCATCTTTGCTTATTCCAATATCCAGAACATAGCTCAGCTTATTAAAGCTTAAAATTAAGCTCAAAAGTTCACCTATCACACAAGCATGTACTGATTGATCAGTACATACTTGTTGTGAATAGCTTCTTTTCTAGCTTATTTTTAAGCAGTGAGAAGGCTTCCTTTGGTCTTAATTTTGGTTCTCTAGAATCCTTGCTAGGTCTACTTTAATAATCAACATCTTTTGTGGAATTTAGTAGTTGTTTAAGTGCTTATTTAAAAGCCAAAAAGTTACCCTCTGGACTTGCCCTGCACCAAACCTATATCAGCAGACCATTGTGGTTTTTGGCTTTTCTCAGTGCTTGTTTCCTTCATTTTGTGGCTTATTATATTCTAGCATAGCTTATTGTTAGTTGTTGTGCTTATTTCATCTTTGCTTAAGCTTATTTTAAGCTCAAACGGCTTTTCATCAAAAGCCTTGGGGCTTATTCATTGTTTCACTTCTGATCAGCCAAACTTAAGCTCATTCTGAGCTTATTTTTTATTTCCAGAAAAAGTGGTAGTTATCAAATTTACTTATTAACTTGTGCTTAATCTGTTCCAACAATAAAAATCACAAAAAGAAAATAAAAGCAAAAAAAAGTCAGGCCTGGGATTCGAACCCAGGACCTCTAGCCTAGCAAAGCCTCACACCACACACACATTAACCAACTGCCCTAGGGACTTGTTCTGGTTAATCCCTACACCCATTAATACTTAAACCCTTTTTCTTTTTAAAAGCTTATTTAACAGTTTGCTTATTAACTGGTTATTTAGAAAAGCAGTTAGCCCACTTTTATTTTTCTTAGGTTCTTATTATCATTAAGTAATTTCCTGGAAATTTTCATAATTTTCCAGGTTCAAATAGTATTTTTAATCTATTTTTCTTTTTAAATCAGTTTTTAATTCGTAATAAATAAAATAATTATCAGAAAAATATAATTTTAATTTCCAAAATTTTCTTTTCTTAAATAGAACTTAGGAAAAATAGTAATACACTTGTAGGTTTTATTTTCATAGATTTCACTTTTTTAATCCCGTTTTTAGATTTCCCATTACGCATTTTTAATATAATTTGTGTTAATCTTAATTTTCTTTTGAGAATTTGTTTCTCATTTGTTAATTAGAATATAAAAAAGCAAAATTCCATATCATCAGTCACTCTAATCCAAACCTTACACGGTTGTCCATTCACTCCTCGTTGGGAAACGACCCGGGTAATCACTTACCTGGTATCACAAACACAAACGTGAGTTTTTGCAGGTTAGCCTTTTTCCTAAAGGGTTAATTTGTCTTTATTCACGCGTATCCGTCATTGCATATTATTTATATATACGTTTCAGACGAATCAAATTTTGGCGCCGCTGCCGGGGAGGTTGTGTTGCGACAATATCGTTGAGATTTTTAGCGATTAGTGACTTGAGATCCTTCTTTCAGAAGTTTTCACTTTCATAAACCCATATAAAATACAAAAACATTTTTCTTTTTTTTTATATATATATTATCATATAAAAAATAAAAACCCAAAAACATTTTCCGTTTTATTGTAAAATAAAAGATAAAAGCAAAATTAATATAATATTCCTCAACTTGGTATTATCATAATAAGTTCCCAAACCAAATATTAAAACTTGCCTTTGTGTCGCTTGCGAATTCGGCTCACCTTTGATTGATAAACAAACTATAACGGAGGTTTAAGGAGGGTTTGACATTAAATTGTCGAACCGAAAGAAGCGGGTTTTTAAGGAGCATTTATTGCCCACCTTTGCTTCTCCGCCACTCTGTGCATTTTTCAGTCAGAGAGCTACCGTACGCTGGTTGATTTAAGGTTTTAAGTTCCTTGTGTTTTGCTTCGATCTTGTTTTAATTAAATTATTTTATTTTAGTGCATGCGCACTCTTCTTCTACGTCGACAAGTCCTTTACGTGAACTCGTAGATATTCCAAGAAGACGTAATCGTAGACGTGCTTCCCGAATAGTCGAACCCGAGATTCGTACTATTCCCATTGATAAAATGGCAGACGTTCCAAACAATGATGGGACAGCCCCCGATCTTCGAACGATGGAAGAGTTGTGCCAACCAACCATGCAAGGACGGGGTGGACCTATTGCTCCCGTTAACATCCAAGCCGCGGATTTTGGACTTAAACATCACATGATCCAACAAGTCCAAACTTCATGCAAATTTCACGGTTTACCGGGTGAAGATGCAAACAAACATCTTGATAAATTCATTACCGTCACCCAAAGTATGAAACAAAATGGGGTCACCGATGACGCCCTTCGTCTATATCTTTTCCCATATTCTTTGACGGATCATGCCACCGCATGGTTTGATCGTCTTCCCAAGAATTCAATTCATAGTTTCGATGAAATGACTTCAAAATTCTTGGCAAAATATTTCCCACCGTCGATGGTGACGAAATTGAGAAATGATATAAGTAACTTTCGCCAGCTTCCCGACGAATCTTTATTCGAAGCATGGGAGCGTTACAAACTTTCGATTGATCGTTGTCCTAATCACAATATGTTACTTGTCACCATTATAGACACGTTCTATAATGGTTTAACATTAAGACATCGTGACACGATCAATGCTGCGGCTGGTGGTACCTTTATGAAAAGGCGACCCGAAGAGTGCCAAGATTTAATCAAAAATATGACTGCCCACCACAATCATTGGGATTCCTCCGCCGAGAGGAACGAGTCAACTAAATCTATC
The DNA here is from genome assembly GCA_021014915.2 of Artemisia tridentata subsp. tridentata. NCBI lineage: Eukaryota > Viridiplantae > Streptophyta > Magnoliopsida > Asterales > Asteraceae > Artemisia > Artemisia tridentata. The sequence goes on along the minus strand of CP139508.1, from coordinate 95,014,660 downwards.
ACTACGGACTCTTCACCCGAGATGGCTTCACTCACTAAAAGGATGGATGATATGTCCACTGCTGTCTTGAGAATACATCAAAATCAGATTCAAAAGGATCAACAAGTCAATGTGGTAAATCAAAGCTGTGAAACATGTGGTGGTCCACATCCATATTTCGAGTGTCCAGCCATTAGTGGCAACACTCAAGAGAGCGTTTATGCTACTTCGGGATCCTATAATCAAGGAGGTAATGGTTACCAACCCCAAGGAGACCGTAATCTCCTCAGCTACCGTTCCAACAATTTTCTAGCACCACCCGGTTTTAGTCCTCAAAATCCAAATGGGCAAAACCGAAATACCCAATTTAACCAAAACCAAAGTCGAATAAATCAAGGTCAAAACCAAGGTTTCCAAAACCGAGGTCAAAATCAGGGGAATTTCAACCAAAATCCCGGGAATGTCCAAAACCAAAACCGAGGTCAAAATTTTAATCAAAACCAAGGTTCAAACCAAAATCAGACGTCCTCGGATGAGTTGCTTAGGCAATTCATAAAATCCCAAGATGAGACAAATAGGACCCAATATGAGACAAACTGGTTATTGGTTACCCAATTAAATGAGATCAAAAAGTCTTTAAATGATCGACCCTCGGGCTCGGTGATGAAGCGAAAAGTGTACCGCTTTTAAGGGGTCATTTAAGCCCTAAATCGTATTTATTTGATCAAATATTGCCCTAAATCGTTCCTTTTGTCATTTTAGGTACTTTTGAGGAGAAATCTGGAAAAGGAGGCATTTTGGACGTTTTTGGAGCATAAAAGTGAAGAAAACGACAAAGTCTCAAAAATCGGCTGAAAGTTACCTTTGACGGCGTCACAATTAACTCTGGACGGCGTCATGCTTTGGCAAGAAAAAGTGGACGTGAAATTTACTCATGATAGGCCAGTGAAAATAGCATGTAAATTCTGACGGCGTCACGCTTTAACTTGATCAAGGGCGTCACGGCTTAAATCATAAGGGGACGGCGTCACGTTCAAGGTTAGACGGCGTCAAGCCTTGATAAGCCAGAATGGATTTTTGAAGAGCTAAAGAGGGACGGCGTCAAGAAGGTCATCCGGGAACCCTAGAAGCGGCGAGGTGACGGCGTCACAATCCATAAGGTGACGCCGTCAGATCCAAAAGTCTATATATAGTTTTCTAATTTTTTGTCATTAAGAGAGAGCTTAGTGTGTGGAATTTTGGGAGAAAACCCTAGGACGAATTTAGCTTCTTTTTCAAGGCTTTTTGCCTTGAGATCTTCCATGTTACATTGAAGATAAGTTATCAATTAATCATTCAATATGTCTATGTGTTGTTTGATTTTATCTTATTCTTGTCTTTGGATTAACATGTTAGGCTAAATTTATCTTGTGTTTGCTTAGATCTAATGAAACCTAGCTATTGATTATTGGTTATTAGTGTGTTATTAGTTGTATTGGATGATTGTTTATCTATGTTAGACTTAAGAAAACTGGCTAACTTCCTATTCGGTAACTTGCTTGAACGTCTTAAGAAACATGAACCAAATGCGTACTAAAGGTTTTTATGGTTGTATTTAATGCACAAGCGAATTCTAGTGATCCCATGTTAGGAGCTTCCTAGCCGGCTCGACATAGGAGTGAAGTAGGAGCTTGTAGAGTTGGGGAAGTAAGTACGCCACCCCACGAATGGTATTAAGGAATACACCCGTCATCCACGCGACTAATACACACTAATTAACCGGTAAAAGATAGTTAGGGAGTAAGGAAATCTAAGTAAACACATTTCTCTACACACAAGTTTCTCACCACATTTTCATTTTTGTTATTTTATTTTATTTGCATCCGTAGTAATTTTGGGTTAGTTGACTAGCAACTAATTCCGCCCACTCCTTCAAAACCGAGATTTTACTTGCTTTCATAAAAAAATATAAAAACATAAAAAAGAATCTTCCTCAACCCTTAGACCTAATTAGAGTAGTCTTTCACACCTAACGAACACTATTCCCTGTGGAGAACGATCAATCCCCCGTACTTACCACTACACTATACTACATCGGTCAGGTACACTGCCTGGTGGGGTTGTAAGCCTCTTGAGATCCCTCGAGAGGTAAAACCTGTTGTAAGGTTGCAAAACCCACGCATCAAGTTTTTGGCGCCGTTGCCGGGGAATAGTTATTGTTTAGGTTGAATTTTTATTTCTATTAGGTCTACTCACTAGATTCCTTTCTAGTGAGATTTTTATTTTATTTTTTTCTAGGTTTTCTTTAGTCTATCTATTTTCTTCGTGTCTTTGTTCGTAACCATACCATCCGACATCATGGAAGATGGTAATATCCTTAACCCCCACAACCCACCACCACAACAACCACCACCACCTCCTAGAGCCCGTACTTTAGGAGAGTATTCCCGTCCTAGCCACCATGGCTATCGAAACACCATTGAGCTCACTCAAGGAGCCAATATCACGCCCTTGCGATCCGACACCATCCGGTTGGTGCAAAGCGGATGCGCATTCCATGGACTTCGTTCTGAAGATCCTAATCAACACCTCAAGGACTTTCTTAAAATCGTTGATTCTATAGACCTTGATGTTGCCACTCGAGAGACGACCCGATTGCGTCTCTTCCAATTCTCTTTGCGGGACCAAGCTAGTCAGTGGCTAGAACGTCAACCCGCAGGATCCATTACCTCTTGGGATGATCTCACCACTCGTTTCCTTGCTCAGTTTTTCCCACCGGGAAGAACTACCAAGCTAAGGAATGATATCTTGATGTTCCAACAACGTCAAGGCGAAACTCTCTACGAGGCATGGACTCGATTCAAGGACTTACTCCAAAAAGTCCCTCACCATGGCATAGAACTTTGGCTCCAAGTCCAAATCTTCTATGACCATATCAATCTCTCCACGAGGCAAACCATTGACCAATCGGCCGGTGGCAAGCTACGTGATCTAAGTGCGGAACAATCATGGGCTCTCCTAGAGGATCTTGCTCTTTATGACAACGAAAGTTGGAGTGATCCCCGTGATTTGAATAAAACGGTCAAGGCAATATCTTTGCCTTCTAACAATTCAAGCACTTCCGACCGTAGGATCATAGAACTTGAAGACCAAGTCAAGTTTCTCATGAAATCCTACGAGGCTCCTAAACCTTCAAGCCAAGCGAACAAAATCACTTCTTCATGTGAATTATGTAGTGGTCCCCACGACACTCGTGATTGCATGGAACTCCCCGAACAAGCTTTTGTGGACTACGCATCCTCGCGTACCGACGGAGCGGGAGACAAGTGGTACACTTTCAAACCTGAGCCAAACCATTACGGTGATTCATACAACCCCTCATGGAAAAATCACCCGAACCTTAGGTGGAAACAAAACCAAAACACGCAACAACCCAATTCTTCCAACTCACCTAATCGTTTCCAATCAAGCGGTTCCAACTCGAACCGTACTTTCAACAACAATCCTTCCGGCAATGGTAGTACCGATAACTTTGATGGATTGATGTCTCAATTTATGGCATCTCAAGAAGCTCGTTTAGCCAAGTTTGAAGCCGATTTCAAACAAAAACAAAGCGAGATGACCAATAAGATTGACACCTTGTTGAAAGCCCTCAATGACCGAGAAATGGGAAACACTCCTAGCAACACGGTCAAGAACCCAAAACTAAACGTCAATGCTATTTCATCGGTTTCGTCCCCTAGTTCTTGTCCACAATATTATTCGGTCAATTCCATGAGCACGTGTTTCAAACAAACCCAAGTCGTTCCAAATGACCAAGAAGTTATGACATCCAAATTGGTTAACAACATAGTTGAAACACCTCCCACTCAAAACCTTGACGAAGAATTCAAGGAGCTCCACCTTGAAAGTCCGGTTGTTGATGAGTTGGATGAGAAGAAGCTCAAGTTAGGCGAAAAAGGGACCGCCTTTGTTCAAAACAAGCTACCTAAGAAGTTAGATGATCCGGGCTTATTTGTTCGACCTTGCAAGATCGGTAATTCGGAGGCTTATGACACATTAGCCGATCTTGGATCAAGCCTTAACCTACTTCCGTTACCTCTCTACACCTCTCTAAAACTTGGAAAACTTGAAGAAACCGAGGTAATAATAGGCTTAGCAGATGGAAGTGTTGCTTACCCGGTTGGAGTAGTTAAGGACGTGTTAGTGCACATTGGAAAACTAACCATTTTAGCCGATTTCCACGTCCTTGATATGGTTAGCGACCCTACATGCCCCTTGTTGATAGGTAGAGGATTTTTGGCGACCGCTAGTGCTATGATTGATTGTAAGGAATCCAAGATAGCGGTAGGAGAAGGAGATACTTGGTCAGTCTATGATGTAAAGAAACATGCATATGATACTAGTGATGAACCGACACCCCATTGGTTAGAGTTGAATAGGAGACCATCTAGATATGGACCTTGGATAGATAGAGGCTTCATAGGACCCCAACGCCCATTTTACCTAGAAGAGGACTTTGTGAACCGAACACATACGGTAGAACAACTCTTGGCTAGGGACACCGAATTGGATCCATTTGAAGACTCTCTAGTTTTTAGGAAGATGATTGATTTCCTAGGAGTTTTGCCAATTAACCTAGGAATGAATAAGTGGAGTTGTGAGGAAGATGATCATAAGTGGAATTGGGATAAACCACCCAAAGATGGAGATGGGTCATGGCATATCAAGATGACATTGTATGACCCGGATGGAGAGAAGTTTGAAAAGACATATCGTACTAAGCGGACCAATAGGAAACTTCAATCCAAGCTTAACCCTAAAGACGTCCTCGATGACGAGCTTACTTACATAGGGTAGCGTGACTTTGAGTCTAGCTACAAGACTCGTTAATAAAGAAAAGCGCTTCTTGGGAGGCAACCCAAACTTTATTTGTTTTATTTGCTTTGTGTGTTTATTTATTTGTTTGTTTGATTTTATTTTCCGTATGTGTGTTTAATTTTTATTAGTATTGATTCATGTTCAAAAGTAATTTGTGAAAATGCTTTATGTTGTTTTTAACTTTGTCTTAACTACATATAAAGGTATTTTGGAAAAGATAAGTGTAAGGGAAATCTAAATCGGTTTATTAGAACACAAATTAACATGAATCATAATAATAATAGATTAACATACATATTAGTGTGTGTTTGAGTCAAATGCTTGTATCGAGTCATAATGATGTTTTGCAGGAATTCCAGGAAGTAAGGTAAAGGTTTTTCCAGAAATTTTCCGGAAACTTAAAATGAAAATTTTTGTCAGGTCATTTCTGACGGCGTCAGGGTTCATAACCTGACGGCGTCAGATTTAATTTTCAGAAATTTTTGAAAGTTTTGTTTTTAGAAAAGTTTTTATTAAAATCTCCAACTTATAATCTCCAGGAATCTGCAAAATTATCATTCCACAAGCATTATATCCTTATATATAGATTTTTTCCCGCCGATGTTATGCAGGTTTTCGTGTTTGTTTTCTCAGGTTTAACAGGTTATTTTGGACAAGGAGATGTTTTTGGATCAAGCTTATGGCGATGCATTAGTCATGGAGCTTCAACATTACTTTGGAAGAAGATTTAACCGTGTAACTTCATTATCCACCGAGCGAATCAGGGGAGTATTTGATTTCATTCTTTTACTTTTTCTTTTACATCTTGTAATTTGAACATTGGGGACAATGTTCATCTTAAGTGTAAGGGGAGGGTAAAAGTACGATTTTAGAGAATGCCATTGCGCTTGACTTTTGTTTGTTTAATGGTAGATGTGTAATAAAACTGAGAGAAATACTTGTTAGGGTAATTTTAGTGCCAAATTTAAATTTTTTTACAACATATAGGAGTGAAACTTTGATCTTAATGAGCGTCTCATGGATAGGAGTTATATGACTAGCACAAAAACCGTACCACTAAAAAATTTTCCACCCCCAAATATGTGAGGTTCGCCCCTAGAATTGGTAGGAAAAGCATTTATGCTATGATGTGTGTACCGGTAGTACTTAGATTCTAGAACTTGCGTTAGGACCATTCCAAGGCCACAAGTGAGACTACATTCGTGTAGTTAGATTTGCTACATGATAAGAGGCATTAGGATTAACCCATTGTTTTACACCTGTGTTTTTGTTACAATTACATTGGCTACATTGGTCAAGTAATTCTCCCACACCCTTTGCGTTGTACTCATTTTTAGTACACGATACCCCTAGTACACCCCTCAGAGCCTATCTTTTCGTTTCGACCTTTAAGCATTTTACTTAAAGGAAGAATTTGTTACACCCCACTTAAATGTACACCCAAATCGCCTTAGCCTACCTTGTATGCACTCATCTTTAGTGCATTATTGTTACAACATTTGTTTAAACCCAAGTTAATTATCTAGTTGATTACATGGTTGCTAGGTCGAGTCATATCCTTGTACATATTGTTTTGGGACGATTGGGACTCATGGGTAAAGTACTAGTGTAATGGAGTAATGGGGAAGAACATCATTTATTACCCCCATATGTGCTAAATGTTTTAAAAGTACTCCAAGTTTTTCAATTATCTTAATTCGAGTCATTAGATTAGTATTTGTAAAGTTATGTAAAAATTCAAGTGTAAGGGGAATGCAATGCCCCTATGATGTATTATTTTGGATGGTAGGGCAAGAGTGTATGAAAAAAAAAAAAAAAAAATCGAAAAAATCAAGAAAAATACAAAAAAATGAGAAAAAGAAAAGTAGAAAAAACATACGGACTACCATCCCGTTTCATTTGATGTTTATTTTATGTTTTTGTTATTTTGTTTTTAGCTTAAGATTGAGTCGAGTCTTGGCTTAGCAACATTGTATAGTACATGTAATTGATCAAGATCTTTAACTCGCCACCAGTAAAATATCCTTTATCCAACAAAACCGTGTTTTCCTTTTCCCTACACCTAACGTTATAACCCGTTTAAAAGCCCTCTTTGATAGTTTATCTTAGGTGCTTACGCCTAGTGGAGGAGGTTTTCGATCCTTTCCCAAACCTATGGTAATCTATTTGCTATGACAGGTAGTGAGAGATATTATCCGTTTTCATTTATGAGATTTATTTTGATGACACTTGAGAGATGTGAGTATCTAAACACTACTTGTGAGGTGCTAGTTTGTAATCTCCGTGCTTATTATGATTGAAGTGGAACGATTATTTGTTGTAATTACTTTTATGTTTGCATTAAATGACCCCTAACTTGTATTTTGATTATAATAAAAGCGCATTTGCTTGAGGACAAGCAAATCTCAAGTGTAAGGGTATTTGATGAAGCGAAAAGTGTACCGCTTTTAAGGGGTCATTTAAGCCCTAAATCGTATTTATTTGATCAAATATTGCCCTAAATCGTTCCTTTTGTCATTTTAGGTACTTTTGAGGAGAAATCTGGAAAAGGAGGCATTTTGGACGTTTTTGGAGCATAAAAGTGAAGAAAACGACAAAGTCTCAAAAATCGGCTGAAAGTTACCTTTGACGGCGTCACAATTAACTCTGGATGGCGTCATGCTTTGGCAAGAAAAAGTGGACGTGAAATTTACTCATGATAGGCCAGTGAAAATAGCATGTAAATTCTGACGGCGTCACGCTTTAACTTGATCAAGGGCGTCACGGCTTAAATCATAAGGGGACGGCGTCACGTTCAAGGTTAGACGGCGTCAAGCCTTGATAAGCCAGAATGGATTTTTGAAGAGCTAAAGAGGGACGGCGTCAAGAAGGTCATCCGGGAACCCTAGAAGCGGCGAGGTGACGGCGTCACAATCCATAAGGTGACGCCGTCAGATCCAAAAGTCTATATATAGTTTTCTAATTTTTTGTCATTAAGAGAGAGCTTAGTGTGTGGAATTTTGGGAGAAAACCCTAGGACGAATTTAGCTTCTTTTTCAAGGCTTTTTGCCTTGAGATCTTCCATGTTACATTGAAGATAAGTTATCAATTAATCATTCAATATGTCTATGTGTTGTTTGATTTTATCTTATTCTTGTCTTTTGATTAACATGTTAGGCTAAATTTATCTTGTGTTTGCTTAGATCTAATGAAACCTAGCTATTGATTATTGGTTATTAGTGTGTTATTAGTTGTATTGGATGATTGTTTATCTATGTTAGGCTTAAGAAAACTGGCTAACTTCCTATTCGGTAACTTGCTTGAACGTCTTAAGAAACATGAACCAAATGCGTACTAAAGGTTTTTATGGTTGTATTTAATGCACAAGCGAATTCTAGTGATCCCATGTTAGGAGCTTCCTAGCCGGCTCGACATAGGAGTGAAGTAGGAGCTTGTAGAGTTGGGGAAGTAAGTACGCCACCCCACGAATGGTATTAAGGAATACACCCGTCATCCACGCGACTAATACACACTAATTAACCGGTAAAAGATAGTTAGGGAGTAAGGAAATCTAAGTAAACACATTTCTCTACACACAAGTTTCTCACCACATTTTCATTTTTGTTATTTTATTTTATTTGCATCCGTAGTAATTTTGGGTTAGTTGACTAGCAACTAATTCCGCCCACTCCTTCAAAACCGAGATTTTACTTGCTTTCATAAAAAAATATAAAAACATAAAAAAGAATCTTCCTCAACCCTTAGACCTAATTAGAGTAGTCTTTCACACCTAACGAACACTATTCCCTGTGGAGAACGATCAATCCCCCGTACTTACCACTACACTATACTACATCGGTCAGGTACACTGCCTGGTGGGGTTGTAAGCCTCTTGAGATCCCTCGAGAGGTAAAACCTGTTGTAAGGTTGCAAAACCCACGCATCACTCGGGAACTCTTCCTAGCAACACGATCGCTAACCCGAGGGGCGATGTAAAGGCGATCACAACAAGAAGTGGTAAGAAAGTTGATGGACCCTCGACTCCTATGCCCCCTCCACCGGGGGAAGTGAATCGAGATGCCGAGGTGACAAAGGACAAAGTGCAATTCTCAAGCCCACAAAGTACCGCACACGTCCAACCTCAAAATGTCCAAATTCAAATTCCGAAACCCGATGTTCTGAAGACCAATCTTAAGCCTTCAATTCCATATCCTTCGAGGCTTAATGATCAGAAGCTTAAGGACAAAACAAATCAACAGATGGAGAAATTCTTTAAAATCTTCAGTGATTTGCACTTTGACATCAGCTTCGCAGATGCTCTCATTCTCATGCCCAAATTTGCATCTACACTCAAAAGTTTGCTAAGCAACAAGGATAAGTTGTCTGAGATGGCAAAGACCCCACTAAACGAACAATGCTCAGCGGTGCTCCTCAAAAAGCTTCCCGAAAAGCTCGGAGACCCCGGCAAGTTTTTAATCCCTTGTGATTTCTTGGGGATGGTTCAGTGTTCAGCCTTGGCCGATCTTGGCGCAAGCATTAACCTTATGCCATTCTCAGTATGGGAGAAATTATCTCTTCCGAAGCTTCCCGATAATTGCATGACACTCGAGCTAGCGGACCGTACTGTAACTCATCTGCGCGGAATAGCTGAGGATGTCATTGTGAAATTAGGAAAGTTCCACTTTCCTACTGATTTTGTTGTGGTAGACTTTGATGCCGATCCTAGAGTTCCACTCATTTTGGGGAGAGCTTTCTTAAGAACGAGTCGTGCTCTCATTGATGTATACGCCGAAGAATTAACCATTCGGGTTGATAATGAAGAAGTCACGTTTAGCATCAATCAGGACTCTAAACCTCTAACCACCAAATGCAACATTGCCACGGTTAATCAAAAATCTGATTTCGTAATTGCTTCCAAAAGAAGTGATTCGATGCTCTCAAGATTTACGGTTAAGAGTCCTTCACAAAAACGTGCTGAGATCAAAACAAGGGGAATTACCCCTGGTTTAAACCAATGGTTTGGAAGTTGTACTACAGAAGTTAAAAGTGTTTTTGACTACGATGAACATGAATCGGAGATCACATCAGAAGTGGTAACAACTGCTAGCTCTAAGAGCACACCACTTGTCCCACCTCTGGAATCAGTTTATCGTGTTGAAATTATTGATTCTGTGGATGAAACTTCTAAAAATCCCACTCCTTATTCTGCACCAGCCATTTCCGACTCTTCCTACCCTTCTCTCACACCGGTTGAGGGAAGTGATCCCTTTTGGGATGAGGTCGATGCTTTTCTTGCAAGTGATGATTCAATTCCGACAAGGATTGATGATACTTACTTTGATTCAGAGGGGGACATCCTTTTTCTTGAAAATTTATTGAACGAAGAACCGTCCCCAACCCTCCCTCCCGGAAATTTTGTTGAAAATTACCATCCAAGCTTCAAGGTTAAGCTACAAGTTCAAACAAATGGTGATTTTCCTTTTATGGATGAAGAATGGATTCTCATTGTGATACACACCTTTTTACCATTCTTCACATATTGCGTGATTTCTCTTTCCCTTTTCTCCTATGGGAATGAGGACACTATCTTTGACCCCGGTATCTTCCCTAATAGTTTCTACTGTTAAAATACCGTGGGTATCTCATCGGTGTGGAACTTTCTTATGTTTTTCCAAACACATTGAATGAAAGTCCGATGGAGATGGTTTCTTCCACTTGCTTCCCCATGAACCAATGAATTCGGGGTCGAGTCAAGCTAGTGACTCGGTTAACAACAACATTAGCATTGCATGGGTAAACGCCCATGTTTCTGACTTCTTTCTCTTTTCTGATACTAAGTGTGGGGGAAGCCCACTGTGCTGTGCTCTTTTGTGTTGTTTGCTCTGATTTTCAGGTTTCCCTTGGATTGTGATGATTGCCGCGCCTGTTTTCAATCCAGCCGCCCAATATCCTATCCTTTTGCTAACGATTATCTAGGGATATCTTTTTAATCCTTTTTGTGAAAAATGAGATTTCTTTCACACACTTGGCTATTAGTCTTACCTTTTTATGTTCTATGTAGCGGCTTAGTAACCGGTACTTTGAATATTGAGGGCATTCAATTCTAATGTGGGGGGGGGGGGGGGGGGAATTATCTCGAATTTTGTCACATATGTACCTTCTAGTGCCCTAGTACCCCCGTTTTGGCCAAAATTTTAAAAATTTTTTTAGTTTTTAAATAAGAAATTGCAATAAAAAAAGAAGAAGTGTTTAGTCTTGATTAGGTTAGAACAAAGGGAATCCCGACTCTGCCAGAGTATTGATCTGGCTGCTTCCTTAACTATTAGACTAAGGTTTTACGATTTGTGCAAATGAAAATGCTAAGCGTAGAATAGTTGGTTTTCTTTAGAGCTTATGCAAGTAATCTATGGCTTTTCCTCCCAGAAGATAACTAATCTGATTAAATACGTGCTGTTTTCAAACGTTTGAACGTTAAAATCATGTTGTTATGCAAAACAAATTTTTATACAATTTTGATATAGAGCCCGAGTTCAACTTTTTATTTTTATTTTTGAGAAAGCATATATGTATGTATATTATTAAAGTTAAAAAAAAAAAAAAAAAAAAAAAAAAAAAAAAAAAAAAAAAAAAAAAAAAAAAAAAGATGAAAAAATGAAAAAGAAAAAAAGAAAATAAAATGGAATGATATTGCAAAATGCAAAAATATAAAGATATTGCAAAATGCAATAAGTTTTGATATGGTGAAAATAAAGAAGTATGTGTTGAATAAATGTAGGAAAATTGCTTTCTCTTAAATTTAAATCAGAACTTGAACTTGGATTCATCAATTTTGTATAAAAGTTAAACGGTAATTTAGTAGATTGTTGATTTCAAAGATCCTGAAAGCTCCGGTTTTATTCTCTGTGAGGTGTCAAAAACCTGGTCACCTAAAACCAACTGGTTTGGGATGTGCCGAGAAGTAAGCCGTTACATGGAGTGATCTCATCTTTGATTCTCTAATCTCTAAATGATCGTTTGTTGTTATTTAGTTAAGTATTTTAATACTAGCTTAGTGGGAATATCTTAAATCTTTGAAATCAAAATTCCACTGATTCCGGTACTATTTTTCGTGAGGTGTCAAAAGCCTGGTCACCTAAAACCAACTGGTTTGGGATGTGCCGAGAAGAAAGCCGCTACATGGAAAAGGCCCTTTTGATCCTTAGATTTTCGAGGTTCCCGGTAAATTAGTATTTGACTTAAACAAATAACAACCATAATAACGTCGATTTTTGCGGTCAAACTTTTGAAAATGAGCACAGTCGCCTAAACTTGATAATTGTGGGAGTGAAAAGTTAAGTTTCGGCTTACATAGATTATTGATATAAGTAGTGTTAGCATTTTTACAAAAGCATTTGCGCATTGAGTTTAAGCTTAGTTGGGAGTATCAAAAAGAGGATGACGATTACAAATCCCTGGAAACACCCAGTTTGTGTGAATCCTATTCCGTGATACCATTTTTTGGAAATCAAGCGTGTTATATATTTTGTTCTAAGTTTAAATTTCTGGAATTGTATAAAAAATCAAAATGGGGTATACTTGGTATTCTTTTGATCCTTTCATTACTTCATATGATCGGATTGCTAGGGACTAGCAATAGCTTAGTGTGGGGGATTGATGAGTGTGTAAATACTCATCATTTTATACCCAAAATAGACACAAAAATGACCTAAAACACTGAATTATACTGCAGATATCCTTGGTTTGTGTTTTATGTGTCTCAGGTACTGAAGGATTGAAAACAGAACAAAAACGAGCATTTTTGGATCGACTCGACAATAATTGCGCATTTGATCAAGTGAAGACGAAAGTCAAAGACAGAGTCAAAGTCAACCCCCAAAATCCCAAAATGACACAAATGGTCCCTGGAAATAGTTTTGATTTTTGGTAGTTTTAGTCCATGGATTTTCAGGATATTACAACATTGGTCCCTAAGGTTTAACCTAAAATCCATTACTAATCCTAATTCACTAAACCGGACCAAACAAATAAACCCAACCTATCCTAAATCCAACCCAGCTAATAAACCCAGCCCATTCACTTACCCAAGCCCAATCCACCCAAAAACCCAACCCGACCTTTTTAGTTAAACAAAAGGTTTGACCCTTGGTCAAACCTTTCTTCTAAAACCGTTTGCCCGCCAAACCATACCAGAAACCACCATTGTCCACCACCCTTATCCTGACACACCCACCCCCTCCTCCTATCTCACTTCACCTAACATGCCAAGAATCATTAAATGCTTCTTCCCTATTTCACTCCATCATAGATAGTGGATTTTTTCCACTATCTCAATTTTGGCGCCAAAAACTAGAACCGAGGGCTGAGATTCATTCAAGACCATCCAAGGATCAGAAATTGCTCAGAGATGATGAGAGGACACATCCCACTTTAGTTTAGTATATATAGAACACTTTGTAGCCTTAATTGGCAAGTAGTTAATTTAGCATAATCGTATTTCATATTCAGTATTTGTAATTTTGTAATTTCAAGTTTCAGTTGTTAATGCAAGTTAAATTCAGTCTATTTAATCTAATTTCAAGCAATCTTATACTCAGTGTCATTTATAATAGAATTTCAATTTGTTGTTAATTCGAAATAAGCTCTAGTCATTTTAAGAATCAATCATAAACACTCCCCTCCCTTGCTATAAGCTTATACAAGCTTATCATAGCTTTTTGTAAGCTTATATAGTGATTATCAGTTCTTAATTTCAAAGAATGAAGAAAGTCAATGAAAGTCAAACCTGGACCAAATAAGTTGTTCTAGGGGTATAAGTTATTCTTGGAAGCTTTTCTGGGTTTCTAGCTTGTTGTTAACAAGCTAGGTGTATCCTGATCCTTATTTCATTGTTCTATTAGCATCTCAGTTGTAAGCTTATTTTTCTATATTTTGCATTTTACTGTACAATAGCTTAATATTAGCTTATTATTGTTATTTACTGCTTATTACTAGTTCTTAATTGTATTCCATCAGTTTCATAAGTATTTAATAGTGATTTCTTTATTTTGCTTAAAAACTTATAAAAAGCCAAAAATAGCCAAATAAGGCATAGCTTATTCTACTGCTTATTTACCTTTTGAAAGTTACTTATTAGAGTTTAAGTAAGATAGTGAATCAGTAAAATCCAGAATCCTAGCTTAAACATAGTTTGTGCTTTTGAAAAACCTTAACAGTCCATCCATTAGGACTGTTTGGGTAAAAAACTGAAAATGGGTCATTAGGGGTATTTACTGTACATTGACCATCTAATCAACTTTAATCCAGCTTATCTTAGTTAGAATTAGCTGTTTTTGAGTCATTATAAGCCATATAGATAGATATAATAGTTTTAAGCAATCTGTGGTAATTTCAGACCTTATGTGGACCAAATAAGCCATATTAAGCCATAAGCTCTTTTGGCCCTTATTTTTGGTATCACTAAGGTCCTTTAAGTCCATTTAGTAAGTTCACAAGATTTGGTTAAGTTTCAGTTGGTGTGTACACATCTGCACAGGTCTGCATAAAACAGACATCAAACCACTTTTAAGCAGTCTGCAACATTTTCTAGACCGAGTAAAATTGCTTATTTGTCATAGTCAGTGCCTGATTTTTGGTTTCTAAGTAGCTTACTAGGTCATCTTTGCTTATTCCAAAATCCAGAACATAGCTCAGCTTATTAAAGCTTAAAATTAAGCTCAAAAGTTCACCTATCACACAAGCATGTACTGATTGATCAGTACATACTTGTTGTGAATAGCTTCTTTTCCAGCTTATTTTTAAGCAGTGCAAAGGCTTCCTTTGGTCTGAATTTTGGTTCTCTAGAATCCTTGCTAGGTCTACTTTAATAATCAACAGCTTTTGTGGAATTTAGTGGTTGTTTAAGTGCTTATTTAAAAGCCAAAAAGTTACCCTCTGGACTTGCCCTGCACCAACCCTATATCAGCAGACCGTTGTGCTTTTTGGCTTTTCTCAGTGCTTGTTTCTTGCATTTTGTGGCTTATTCTGTTCTAGCATAGCTTATTGTTAGTTGTTGTGCTTATTTCATCTTTGCTTAAGCTTATTTTAAGCTCAAACGGCTTTTCATCAAAAGCCTTGGGGCTTATTCATTGTTTCACCTCTGATCAGCCAAACTTAAGCTCATTCTGAGCTTATTTGTGATTTCCAGAAAAAGTGGTAGTTATCAAATTTGCTTATTAACTTGTGCTTAATCTGTTCCAACAATAAAAATCACAAAAAGAAAATAAAAGCAAAAAAAGTCAGGCCTGGGATTCGAACCCTGGACCTCTAGCCTAGCAAAGCCTCACACCACACACACATTAACCAACTGCCCTAGGGACTTGTTCTGGTTAATCCCTACACCCATTAATACTTAAACCCTTTTTCTTTTTAAAAGCTTATTTAACATTTTGCTTATTAACTGCTTATTTAGAAAAGCAGTTAGCCCACTTTTATTTTTCTTAGGTTCTTATTTTCATTAAGTAATTTCCTGAAAATTTTCATAATTTTCCAGGTTCAAATAGTATTTTTAATCTATTTTTCTTTTTAAATAAGTTTTTAATTCATAATAAATAAAATAATTATCAGAAAAATATAATTTTAATTTCCAAAATTTTCTTTTCTTAAATAGAACTTAGGAAAAATAGTAATACACTTGTAGGTTTTATTTTCATAGATTTCACTTTTTTAATCCCGTTTTTAGATTTCCCGTTACGCATTTTTAATATAATTTGTGTTAATCTTAAATTTCTTTTGAGAATTTGTTTCTCATTTGTTAATTAGAATATAAAAAGGCAAAATTCCATATCATCAGTCACTCTAATCCAAACCTTACACGGTTGTCCAGCCACTCCTCGTTGGGAAACGACCCGGGTGATCACTTACCTGGTATCACACACACAAACGTGAGTTTTTGCAGGTTAGCCTTTTTCCTAAAGGGTTAATTTGTCTTTATTCACGTGTATCCGTCATTGCATAATATTTATATATACGTTTCAGACGAATCAGATAACTACCTCAATATACATTGGTATACTCTTGAACCGTTTGACCCATTGTTAGTAAAACATAGCCCGTTTTTAAAAGTTCCGTGTCAGTAAACATTGATATTGTTGACATAAATAATGCCTAAAAACATTATCAATATTTATTCATATTTCTATGTTTTGATGATCAAAAAATGTAAACTCATTAAAACATAAACTTATAAAATAAACAAGTACTTAGTTGTAAATATTCACTTCTACAACTAAAATCACTTAAGGTATGAATGAACTAATGCTTAATGCATTATATGATCAAAGGAACATTTTCTTAAACACTAGATTTTTTATAAAATGTCAAAAACATTTTATATCTTTTAGAAAAACATTTTTGGTAATAAATAAAAATGTTTAATTCATTATAAATTTATGAATTCAAATTTTTAACCAAAATCAGTAAAAATGTTCCAGAAAAACCTTCCCCACAAAAAGATAAAACTGGGCAACGGCTGGCAGGGGCGGCCCCCTTAATTATACTAGGCGGCCCCCTTAAAATTAAGGGGACCGCCCCCCCTATTTAAGGGGGCCGGCCACGCTCCAGTAGCTCCCAGCTGTCCAGTTTTTTTGCCTATAAATACCAGCCTTCCCCTGGATTTTTACTCACCCTTTTGCACTAAAACTTTCTGTTGTAAATCTCATTTCATATCTTCAAAAAACCTTTGATCATGTAATCTTAAGCATTGGTTTCCGTGTGATCCAAGCTTCCACCATCCAAGTGCAAAAGAAGAATACTTCTATCAATCAAGACTAGAAGTATTACAACTTAGTAGCATCTTGTTACTCAAGTTGTTTGTTTTGTATACTTTGTAAATCTTTCATTCATTTGTGTAAAGTGTGTATATAAGTTGTAAACATAAGTGATTAGGCTAGAGTAGTGTGTAAGTAGTGAAGAAGGTGGATAAGTAGTTGTGGAGTAATGAAGTAGAGTAGAAGCCTTGCAAAGTTGTGAAGTAGAGAAGTCTTGAAGCCGTTGTGAAGCCATAGCCTAGAAGTCGTGAAGCCGTAGCATAGAGGTTGTGTAGCGGTCGTGTTGAAGCCATGAGGTCCTAGTCGTGAAGTCCTAGTGTTGATGTCGTGAAGCCGTAGCATAGAGGTTGTGTAGCGGTCGTGTTGAAGCCATGAAGTCCTAGTTGTGAAGTCCTAGTGTTGAAGTCGTGAAGCCGTAGCATAGAGGTTGTGTAGCGGTCGTGTTGAAGCCATGAAGTCCTAGTTGTGAAGTCCTAGTGTTGAAGTCGTGAAGCCGTAGCATAGAGGTTGTGTAGCGGTCGTGTTGAAGCCATGAAGTCCTAGTCGTGAAGTCCTAGTGTTGGAGTCGTGAAGCCGCAGCATAGAGGTTGTGTAGCAGTCGTGTTGAAGTCGTGAAGCAGTCGTGAAGCCGTTGTAAAGTAGTCGTGAATAAGTTGTGAAGAAGTTGTGTTGTGAAGTTGTGAGATTGGTTCTAGCTACGATTAGAACTCGACATTTAGCTTTGTGTCGTTAAACCCGTGTAAGCCAAAGTTGTGTACGGTTTTCTCCTCCATAAGGGAGCTTATTGAAGTTGTGAAGAAAACTCTCGAGCTTGGTGCTCAGGGAGTGGAGTAGGGCAAGGAAGGTGTCCTTGTAGCCGAACCACTATAAATCCCTCGTGTCTCGGTTAAATCTTTCCATCTCTTACTTACATCTTTATTTATATCGTCATTACTTTTATAACATATAGGCATATATAACTGTTAGTAATAATTAGAAGTTGACTTCACATATAGATCAAATTGAAACTCCATTCAAGAAACCAAAACTTTTACAATCAATTTAAAAGAATACATATATAACTAATAATAAGGTTCAAGTTTTATTTTTCATACAAACTTGAATCTAAGTGTTTTAAAAATAAACAAAGGTTTTCATAATAAAATTAAAAAGACATAAAACTATTCAACCCCCCCTTCTAGTTTTCCACAGATATTACAAGATTTATTTGGCTATGGATTTTCAAAGTTAGACAAAAACATATTTTGAAAGTCAAACAAAAACTGATTTTGAAAATCAAACAAAAACGGATTTTGAAAGACAAACAAAAACGGATTTTGAAAGTCAAATTGATTATTTGAAAACAAAGAATGAAATAAATAATAAAGCTAAAATAATTATTTATAAAACCTTGCCGAAAGTTGAATATGAAAGAATATCCTTCTGTAAAACGGCAAATGATATTTGGAAAAATCTCTTAAACTTTCATCAAGAAAAATGTCAAGCCAAAGATGAGGATTTTGATCTTGTACATGAATTAGTTATCTTAGAAAATTTAATAGATAAACATTTAGATAAAATAGATACATGTGCTACTAGTTCAAATGTTGTTAATGAAGGTGTTAACGACGAAGACTACATGAATCAACTCCAAAGTGAACTCAATCCAAAATCATGGAGTGACACAGACGAAGGAGAAGATCATCATCCGACTCACCTATCATTCACACGTCGATCATCATCTGAGACATTACGAAGAAAAGCTAGGACGTGAGGTAAGTTCTCTTTTAAATTTCATAAGTAATTACTTCATGCATATAATCTTATTAATGCCTTAGGATACGCTTAGTCTGATAGGTTGCTTTGCCTCTACACTTTAGTTATATTCGTTATGTGGCTTAATGAACTAGAAACCCTTTAGTTAGCCCCCCTAAGTATTAGTAAACCAAGCAATCTTCATATTTGGTACTCTTCGATAGGTAAATTTAGGAACTTAATTTCTTCTAAAAAGAGAATGACTACTGGAGAATCTATTGACTAGAAACTCAATTTGACCTAACGGTTGAATTGCTTCTATGTGAGAAGTTGGGTGTGTGTAACCCGTAAAAACGGTTGTGTTTAGCCTGAATTGAGCACCACTAGTAATAGTCTCATACTCATTCTCCAACTTGAATACATTATTCTTCCTAAATATACCTAACGATAGTTTACTGTTATGAACTTTGCTTTTCACTAGAGCTTCTCATTCCTAGATTTATGTCATCTTGCATATATAAAATTTCTAGATGTTTACTTGCTCCTATGTGATTTGACTGCATGCCTTCGTAATTATTTGTTTAGTTGTTGAATGCATTGTCATTATAATAGCTTTTGTTTATCTCTAACTACTCTGACATGATGTATTTTTGTATTTAGTCATAATACATGCTTAAATGCCATAGGATATGTAGAAAGAGGTAGCATGTGACAATAGACTTAACCAATACCCTTGAGCATGAGATCTTTTATAAACCACTATTTTTAAACATATAATTAATGGGACTTATTTTTAAATTTGCAAAAACTTCACATTTTGGAAAAATAATTTTTCAAAAGATTATGACACATTTCTATTTTACATGTTTCACCATCCTACCTTTCTTCCAAACTTGTGTCCATAATTACGTGTTTATCAAAACCAAAGATTGGAAAAATATGTTTTCTTTCCTCATAAAAACATTTTGAAATAAAACCAAAATTATTTCATTAAAATATTTTTCAAATCCACATAAAAACCCACTTTCAAATATTGTTGAATAATGCCAAAAACATTTCTTTAAATCATGCATGGTGATCTCATATCTGTCATCTATATTTATGTATGTGACATTTATAAGTGAACTAAATTTGAAAATAACCATAATTTATTCACTAAGACCTCACTTGGTACAAGTCTAGAAGTCCATGCTATCACAACTCTACATTCCCGTGCACATAGATATTCATTAGGATTATTTAACTAGCTTATTAATCTTCCTAAATATGATACTATGAATTACTTGGTGCTATGTAGTGTTTTCTTGTCTAACATATATAGGTTACATGCTAAATGAGTTGTTTGCATGCTAGATAATAATATCTAATGAATATGCTTAGCATACATAAGTTATTAAATCCTAAATTGCCTCAAAAGAAGTTGGACTTGCTTGAAACTAAACCCAAAAACACAACCCTTTCAACAATTTTCTGCCAAAAACCCATTTCCAGTAACCTGGAAATCAGCAGATGGGCGGCCCCCTTAATTCATTAGGCGGCCCCCTTAATATTTAAGGGGACCGGCCCCTTAATTAAGGGGACCGGCCATCTGATGGTCGAAGGTGCTGCTCCCTTTTTCTATTTTTTAGCCCATTTTATCCTATACTTCCCAAAATTCACAACACATTTTGTCACAAACCACCCACCAAAATTTACCTTCCACAATCACATCATCACTACACCATAAATACCCAACTCCATCATAAATGCTCATCCATATCATCCATCTAAACATGTCATCATCTAACCACCCAAGATCCAAGCCTTCAAGAGTTGCTAATATCTCAGTGAGGCCCATTTGGAGGAGGGAGCTTGACATTTGCCATAACCCAACAAATGATGTTGTTCAAACTCAACCAACACCTAAACCTCATCCTAATGAACCCTTTCAGACACATAACCAATCATCCATATGTCCACCTTCATTCACTCATAATTACCCAAGTTCACAAATGTCTCCACCACCAAGAGTGTCACCACCACTTCCACCAAATAACAACCACTCTCCATTATCATCACCTTCCACTCAACACTTGAAGTTCATTGAAGAACTCAAGGAAGCCCATGAGCTTAATGCTCTCCTTGCTTTGCACCTTGCTCAAAGCAACTTAGACCCATCACCATCCATCTCACCATCATTACCATCATCACCACATCACTTGAGTCAAATTGAGAAACATGTTAACAATTGTCCTTGTTGCATCTTTCTCCAAAATCAAACCATCGCCTTAAATGAGCGTCTCACTTGGATTGAGTATCTTCTCACTAGATCTAATCCAACACCACCACTTGAACAACATCAAAACTGTTGGGTCATGAAAAACCCAAGAATACATAAAACGTGATTTGGACACAAATTAACTAAGTGTTAAACTTAAACCGAGAACAATTCAAGTCACTGAGAGAACAGCCTCTCAGTGAGTCATCTTCAGGATGCTTAAGGCGAATTCAAGAAGAAGGATTCACTACTCAGGAAGGCGGTACTCCCTGAGTAGGACTTAAGCCAAAGAAGAAGATGATGGTTCAGTGAGTGTTGGACAAGAACTCACTGAACCCCAGTCTCCTCAACAAACAAAGTGATTGAAGACTGAGGAACCAACGCTTGATGAAAAGGCGGGAACAATAGGGAAAAGATCTGAGAAGATGAAAGTGGCAGCCCAACACTCTTCTCTTGTCAGATCCAACCTTCCCTATTGTGGCTAAAAGTCATGGAGTGTCAGCCAACAACTCCCAAAGTATTATTAGCCCTTTCCTATTGGTTCTTGGAAATGACAATTGCTATTTGTAATTGTCAGACACGCAACCTCAACAACTTGTATTATTTTTAATCACTTATACTTAGATTACTTGTGTATAAATAGATCAGATGGGAGAGAAGTTAAAGTGTGCTTTGTATATTGAAAGCTTAGAACTTTTGCAAAGTAACTTCTCTCCTACAAAGAGTATACAACTCACTGAGATAGCTCAGTGGGTATATTGTTACCACTCAAGCAAAACTTGAGTTTCGATAGGAGACACCCCATACCCTTGTCTATTCAATCCCAAGTGTTTGTTCCGCAAAACACTTGGGTAATAGATTCTTGGATTCATTTCTAATAAGAATTTAAACGTTGAAAAATATTGTGTTTTTATATTCACGTTTTATAACTGTTAGAATTAATCTTAAACATTGTATTAGTCATAACACGAAATAGATTAACTTTCTAGTTAACTCTAATAGTGTAAAGGGAACAACAAGTGGTATCAGAGCCTCTGGTTTATAAAATCTTTTAAACTAACCAAGAGTGCTCTAGGTTTTTATAACCAAGATCCTACTATGGCTGATATCAATGTACCCCCGCTAGTCGACAAAAAGGATGGCAGCTGCTCTGCTATTGCACCCAGACTTGAAGCTGGGAAATTTAGCAAATGGAAGAAGCGTATGATTTGCTATCTTACCGGTATGGAACCTTACTACATCACCTGTATCAGGGATGGCCCATTTGTCCCAAAGACGGCCGCAGGGCTAAACAAGCCTGAGGCCCAATGGACCATTGATGAGAGGAGGGTAGTCAATCAAGACCAACACCTGAAAAGCATCCTTATATCATGTCTTCCTGACGATGTAATGGAATCAGTCATCAACTGTCTAACAGCCAAGCAAACTTGGGATGACTTGGTAAACAGCTTTGAGGGTCCCTCAGATACCAAGGAAAATAGGGTCATGGACCTTAAACTTGAGTATAATACTTTCAGGGAAAAAGACTCTGAAAGTCTCTCACAGACCTACACCAGATACAAGACTTTGGTAAATGAATTATCAAATGATGGTGTTGTATTGTCCAAACATGAGACAAATGGTTGCTTTGTCAACAGTCTCCCTGAGAAGTGGCTCAACTTCTCACAAGGCCTGAGAAATGCTAACCACATTCAGAACCTTGAGCTCCCTGAAATTTATGGGAAGTTTATCTATGAGGACAACTTGATCTCAAGGAGATACCCTGACTCAAAAACTCTTGAGTCCAAAAAGGCCTTAACCTCCACACCCATATCAACTGCTTTCTATTCTAATGGTGTTGTGCAGGATATTCAAGAGGATTCTGAAGAAGAAATTGATGAAAGGACTGGTGAGGAGTACCTGAACGACCCGAACTTGGAATTCCAAGAAAGGGCACTCCTTGCTAGTTCAAGACGTTTCATCAAAAGAAATCAGTCCAACTTTACAAAACCAAAAGCAAATGAGACCACTGAATGCTTTAAATGTGGTAAAAAGGGTCATTTTGCTAGGGACTGTTATTCTAAAACTATCTCAGAACCCTCTTACAAATTCTCAAGAACTAGCAAGTTTCAACCTAAAATGTTTCAGTCTACCCAACAATTTCAAAACAAGGGTCAAAAGGATTTTGAAACAAAATATAGGAATATCAAAGCTAAACTTGCACTTCTTGAAACTAACCCCATATTGCCTCAGGCTGCTCAAACATCTAAACCTATTCAGAAAAAGAACAAGGTTTTAGTAGCTGAAGCATATGATTGGGATGATGAAGAGGTTTCCTCAGATGAGGAAATAAGAGTTAGTGCACTGATGGCACTTTCTGAAGAGGATCAGGTGGCTGTGGGAAAAAGCCATGCTAGAAATGGAGAGTGGGTCAACATCACCATGAAGAAGGTAAATACTTTACTTTCTATGGATGATGATTCTGATTGGCAGTCTTACATGAATTATATTTGTGTTGATTTAAAGTTTGTTGAGGAACAAAGGCTTAACCTGTTTTCAAAATATAACAATATTGTGTCAGAATTGAACAAATGTAGAGATAAACTGCTTGTACTAAAGCAAGCCAAACTAGAAACAATAACTCTACAAATTCAGAACACTGAGATTTTGAAACAAAACCAAGCCCTTCAAACTGAACTTAACAAAGAAAAGGCTATCATTCAAAGCTGGACCAAGAAGAACCCCAAGGTTTTTGACACTGTGGGATTAATCTCTCAGAAAACCATTGGTATTGACCTCTTATGGTTGATCCAATTGTGTGTCATAATGAAATAAACTTTGTTCCAGCTGGCATATCTTTTGAGCAAGAATTGCTTCCCAAGTCAAATGACTGGATTGTCAGGGACAACCCAGTCAGTAAGTTACCAAACTTTGAGACTGGAAAGATCTTGCTTCCTGAAAGTCAGGCTTTGAAAAATATGCTTGGACTTACTGAACAACTCAGTAAGCTTGAACTCACTGAACAACTCACTGAGTCTTTGAATGAGTCTGAATCAGAATCATACCCTCCACTTCCTCCACTAAATACCCTTCAGGGTGCTGCACCTAACTTAGGCCTCCCACCTATGGTCTTCTCACCACACTCTCCTAAGGAGAGATCAGGAATGGGAACAACCATCCCAAAGAGAGCAAACCTTGATGTCTCAGTAAATACTGATGACTCATCAACTTCAGTCCCTTCTGAAGTAACAACCCAAAGCCCTGACTCAAAATTTGATCAGTTGGCTGAAATGGTCAGGAAGCTGGGAGAGAAGATTGCATCTTCTGAGAAACCCTCTCAATCCAAGAAGGAACAAAAACCAGCTTCCTCAAAGACCAAACCCAAACCCACAAAACCCCTGAAAAGATGTGAGCTATGCAACTATACAAATCATCTCACTGATGATTGCTATAGAGTCCTTTATTGCATGATTTGCAAAAAGGAAGATCACAGGACCTCTGATCATAAACAATGCTCAGTCATGTCAAACTTTTCAGGACTTAAGGCTCAGTGCCTGAACTACCCTTCTGATTCTAAGCAGAAACAGAAGCAAAAGGCCAAGCCTTTTCCACCCTGCCCTTTGTGTGGATTCAATGACCATCACCCTGAGGATTGTCAATATGACAAACACTGTGAATCTAGTGGAAGTTCCACTCAGAAATCCTCAGGAAAAGAGAAGGTCATTCAGTCAAGAAAAGGAATGAAACAATCCTCTCAGACTACTGAGGCTACCCCTGCAACTAAATACAAAACATGTGGTAGCTCAGTCCACTCAACCTCTGACCATGAATCAATTAATACTTTCATAAAGACCTACAATACCAAACCCACCATGAAATGGAGTCCTAGAAAGAACTGACCCAGTTTACTATTTGTGCAGAGGCATGCCAGGGATCCTGTTTGGCATCTAGATAGTGGATGTTCAAGGAGCATGACTGGTGTTAAGGAATGCCTGCACAAATATGTGGAAGAATCAGGACCCAAAGTGATATTTGCTGATAATTCATCATGTCTTACTGAAGGCTACGGTTCAGTAAACTGCAATGGTATTGTCTTTACTAGGATAGCATATGTAAATGGTCTTAAGTATAATCTGATCAGTGTCAGTCAACTATGTGATGCAAAATACATAGTTTAGTTTGATGATAAGCAAGGAACCATCTTCAATGCAAATAAGGAAATTGTCCTCATTGCACCAAGAAGACAAGATGTTTATGTATTAGACATGTCCAGTCTGACTCAGGATGGAACTTGTCTCTTTGCTAAGGCCACTGATACACTCAACTGGCTTTGGCATAAGAGACTCACCCACCTGAACTTTAAAAACATAAACAATCTTGTGAAACAAAACAAGGTCCTTGGCTTACCATCACTTGTGTTTTCAAAGGATAAACCATGCTCAGCTTGTGAAAAAGGTAAACATCACAGAGCATCCTTTAAAACCAAAACCAACTTTTCCATCAGGAACTGCCTACATCTTCTCCATATGGATCTATTTTGACCTATCAGTCCAAGGTCTACTAACCATGAGAAATATACTCTGGTCATAGTGGATGAATACTCTAAGATACACCTGGGTATTCTTCCTGATCAAAAAGAGTCAGGCTGCTGAAACAATCATGTCCTTTGTCAGGAACATTGAAAATCAAAATGACATCAAGGTCAAACAGATTAGAACTGACAATGGGACTGAGTTCAAAAATTATGAACTTGAATGTTTCTGTGATGAGAAAGGTATTTCCCAAAACTTTTCCTCTCCATACGCACCTGAACAAAATGGTGTTGCTGAAAGGAAAAATAGAACACTCATTGAAGCTGCTAGGACAATGCTATGTGGATCAGTCCTTTCCAACCATTTTTGGACTGATGCAGTCAAAACTGCCTGTTATACACAAAACAGATCCATCATTGTCAAGAGACATGGGAAAACCCCATATGAGTTATTCAAAGGAAGAATCCCTGACATCAGCTACTTTCATGTCTTTGGGTGTCCTGTGTTTATTCATAATCACAAGGATCACTTAGGGAAATTTGATGCAAAAGCTGATGATGGATACTTCCTGGGATAATTACTTGTCTCAAAAGCCTTCAGAGTGTTCAACACAAGGAGACAGCAGACTGAGGAAACATTTCATGTTACCTTTGATGAGAGCACTGATGCAATCAGGTTCTCAACTGCCTCAGTAGAAGAGATAGGAATTGATAATTCTTCAAGATATCCTCCTGATGAATATCTGTCTGAAAACAATCCTTCTACTCAGTATCAAGATGATGCTAATCTCTACTATTACATAATCCCTCACAACCTACCTAACCCAACCATTACTGAGTTTGTTGAGGCACATGCACACACTGATGATATCAATCAGTCAGTTCAAAATACTCAAGAACCCAACAATCTCAGTGAGCTGGTAGACACTCAAGATCCAATCAATGTTCATGTGTCTACTCCAGAACCAACCCCTCTACCTAATCACGCCTCCACAACTTCAAATCAGTATCCAGGACCTCAAGAAAGTTGGACTAGGTCTCAGGACATTGAACTTGTCAATATTATTGGAGAGCCTACTGAAGGCTTGCTCACCAGGAGCATGGCTGCTAGTCTAAGAGCAGCCTCATCCAATGAATGCCTATTTGTGGACTTCATTTCCACAATTGAACCCAAAAGTGTTAAAGAAGCACTTACACATCCAAGTTGGGTTCAGGCCATGCATGATGAACTGGAACAATTTGACAGAAACAAGGTAATGACCTTGGTCAAATGTCCTGAGAATGTCTCAGTCATTGGCATGAAATGGGTATTTAAAAACAAAACTGATGAAAATGGCATAGTCATTAAAAACAAAGCCAGACTTGTAGCCAAAGGCTATAATCAACAAGAAGGCATTGACTATGAGGAAACATTTGCACTAGTAGCAAGGATGGAAGCCATCAGGATCTTCCTTGCTTTTGCTACATACATGAACTTCAAGGTGTACCAAATGGATGTTAAAAGTGCATTCTTAAATGGTTCACTGAAAGAAGAAGTTTATGTTCAGCAACCTCCTGGATTTGAAAGCCATGAGTCTCCTGATCATGTCTGTAAGCTTAACAAAGCCCTTTATGGACTGAAGCAAGCTCCCAAGGCATGGTATGAGACTCTCTCAGCCTTCTTAATCCAAAACAAATTTGTCAGAGGCAAGATAGACAACACATTGTTTATCTATAAGACAAATAATGATGTCATACTAGTACAAGTGTATGTTGATGACATCATCTTTGGCTCAACAAGTTTCAAACTTTGCAAACAATTTGAAAAACTAATGGCAAAGAAGTTTGAAATGAGCATGATGGGAGAACTGACATACTTCCTTGGTCTACAGATCAAGCAGACTGATAGAGGAACCACTATCAGTCAAGAGAAGTATGTAAAGAATCTACTGAAGAAGTATGATCTCAGTGACTGTGCCTCAGTCAAAACTCCCATGGTTCCCCCAAACAACCTTGGTCCTGATCTAACTGGTAAACCAGTAAATCAAACTCTCTTTAGAGGAATGATAGGATCACTGATGTATCTACTTGCATCAAGGCCTGATATCCAATTCTCAGTATGTCTATGTGCCAGATATCAATCTGACCCAAGAGAATCTCATGTCACTGCTGTGAAAAGGATATTCAGGTACCTGAAAGGCACTCCAAACCTTGGATTATACTATCCAAAGTGCTCAGGACTTGATCTTAAAGGATACTCAGACTCTGACTATGCTGGATGCAACATGCACAGAAAAAGCACCTCAGGCTCTTGCCAAATACTTGGTGGGAAATTAGTCTGTTGGAGTGCTAAGAAGCAACAATCAGTTGCCTTGTCCTCAGCTGAGGCTGAATATGTTGCAGCAGCTAGTTGTTGTGCAAATGTACTCTGGATGAAAAGTCAACTCAGTGACTATGGAATTCAGTACAAGATGGTACCCATCTTTTGTGATAACACAAGTGCAATTGCAATCTCAAACAACCCTGTTCTTCATCAGAGAACAAAACACATTGATATCAGATATCATTTCATCAGGGACCATGTCATGAATGGTGACATTGAATTACACTTCATCCCTACTGAATATCAGTTAGCTGATATCTTCACCAAACCTTTGGATGAACCAACTTTCACAAGGTTGAAAGCTGAATTACGAATGTTGGATATAGAAAATCAGTCCACTGATTGAAATCCTTCCAACTGAAGTGTAAATTCTTAAAACCTCAGGTCCCTGACTCAATGTGTATATCAGTGAAAAACATCTCACTGAATCCTCAACCTCAGGAACTAAACCCAAGTTCCTGAAATCTTGAGGGTTCAGGAACTAAACCCAAGTTCCTGAATCCTTGTTTCTCAGGAATCATTCCATATTCCTAATCATCAGTGACTAATCCCAAGTCCCTGAAATACCATCACTGAATGAAAAGTCATTCAGGGCCCTGAAAAGAGACATTAAATACTGACTTAAATGCTCTAAGTATCTAGTTAGTAAATGTCCGAGGTTGGTAACTGAACTCATATTTAATTCAAGAATATTTGTTCTTTTAGCCTTTCTGGCATACACCTAATGGGCCCCCACTTCCCAACTTGGCATTCAATGCCCTCTCTCACACAATACACTGTGTGATGATGGAAACTCTGCAACTTCTCCTTTTGCAGAAACTGCTCAACTGTTCACTCTGCCAATTGTGAAAAAAGAGGAAAAGTGGAGTGGTGGCATTTAATGCGGATCTCAAACATTTTATTCAAA
Organism: Artemisia tridentata subsp. tridentata; assembly: GCA_021014915.2. Taxonomy (NCBI): domain Eukaryota; kingdom Viridiplantae; phylum Streptophyta; class Magnoliopsida; order Asterales; family Asteraceae; genus Artemisia; species Artemisia tridentata. The sequence goes on along the minus strand of CP139508.1, from coordinate 94,986,268 downwards.
ATAACTTCCAAAAATTATATTTTGATTAAATAAGATCACTCAAATGCCAAAAATACCCCCATCTCCACTATCCTATAAATACCCATCCAAAAGAATTCACACACACGTTTTTGAAAATTATAAGCAAACTCTGCCCTTTTTCTCTCTCAAAACAAATTGTGTGTGTGTTCTTAGCATTTAGAAACATCCGACCATTTTTTTTCGACCAAAACCAGATCATAAAATGGCTTCCTCTAATGCTATAACCACCGCCCCCAATGTGAGCTTCACAATGGAGGGCGTGGACCTGACCAAAAACAATGTGGTTGGAAATTTCCACTATCCCCAGCAATATGGGGGTTACAAGGATGTAGTTAAGTATTTACAAAACTGCTTCCTTGCCACAGCTTTTACAACTACCCCAGAAGTCATTTATAATGACTATCTCAGGGAGTTTTGGTGTACCGCAACGGCTACTAGCCCTAAGGACACCAAAGAGTCGATCATCACTTTCACTGTGATGAATGGGACTAGGACTCTCTCCTTCAACTACAAGACCTTCATCTTGGCCACAGGTCTTAACTTTGTTGAGAACTTTGAGGCAAACCCTACTGATCAGGAAATAAAAGCTGAAATGCTTTTCCTAGGGCCTCATGATGTTAGGTGTCCTACCGAGTCCCCTGAAGCCTTGCTGGCAAAGGCTCCAATAGTGAAGACATGGTTTCACCCTGTCTGGAGACTGATGATGACATTCGTCATTCAGGTACTCGGAGGAAACAAATCCTCCACTGAGCAGTTGAACTCATCACAACAATTGATGATGTTCAGTCTCTTGGAGGGTAGAAAAATTGATATCGGAGGAATAATCTTCCGAGACCTCGTGTCAAAGCTCTCAGGGAAACATAGGCAAAGACACATGTCTTATCCTAGGTTCATTTCCTGTGTGCTACAGGATCTTCTTGGTTCTGACTACTTTAGGTCTGACGATGAAGGTACTAAACCTGACGTCTTGCATAAGACCAACTTTAGTAGTGACATTACTAAGGTACAACCAGTCGCCCTGACCACCTACATGTTAATGGTGATTCAGGGTGAAAACGTATGCTCACCAGTTCCTTCACCAACCAAGAAGGTGTAGAAGACCAAAGGGAAAGGGGGACAATCCAGTAAGGTGGTTAGACCTAAACTACTCATCACTAAGACTGTTGCCTCAGGCACCAAGAAAGTTGTTGTGACCTTGACCTCTCATACTCCCATAACAGAGACCACATTGGCCACAAAACAAACGCCACTGGAGGGTGCTGAGCAATCATCCTCAGTATCCTCGGGCAAACCCTTTCCTAATGTCCCTACTGACAAAAACAAGTCAGAAGGGTCAGGAGCATCCACCCACTCACATCCTAATGAAGGCACTGATAAATCACAATCAGAGCCTGAGGGAGTTTAGGGTTCTATATCCTCGGTGGAGCAGTACTACTCCACTGAGAAGGGGACCCATACCCATTCACATCCCGTTAACGTCTCTAAGCAATCACTCTTAGAGTCTCAGGGAGTTCAGGCCTCTAAATCCCCAAAAGGACAGCACAATCCTGATGGGAAGGGAGGCCATCAACACTCACCAATAGTGCCTCATGATTCCACTGGAAAACACCCATCAGTGGATGAAGGCGCTCAGTGGGACAAAGACTCGGAGGGATATAAACCACCCGCCGATACGGAACCCAAACCCACCTCAGGCACTTTTGTTCTCTCAGGAACTGACCCTAAAAGTCAGGCTGGGCAAACCCCCCCAGTTATTATGACTAGTCAGGCTGGTCAAACCCCACCAGTTATTATGACAAAAGAGTCAGGACCTGGCCACAACGAAGGTGAGCCCTCTTCTGAGGGGGAGCCGGATTTCCTGAAGGCTCCTTCTCTGGCTGACTATGAAAATTTGTTGGTTGATGAGTCAGAGGAGGAGATTGATTTTGATGATGATGATATCCCTGATGCTGAGGAGGAAATGGAAACCCAATTAAACCCTCCTCAGCCCTCTGAGAAACAACATTCCTCTCCTCATCCTGAGGATCAACCACCCAGTTCTCAATCAACCTCATCATCATCATCAGGTGCTTCAACCACTCCTAAGTGGTTGCAAAAGTATGACAATGCTTGTCCGGCTTCTGAAAGACAAATGGAAAAAGTCCTTCACAAAGCCAACGAAGGTCTTTACAACTCTCTTACGGATGAGCAATGGGATACGCACACTGAAGTGGCAGCCTCCTATGCTGACTTCAGGGCTTCTGTTGAAGAATCTCAGGAAAAGATTCTTCAGGCCGCCACCCTCACTGATAAACAACTTGGCGACCTGAACAAATCTGTAGATGACATAGCCACTGGACAGCATCAGGAACTGTCCAACATCCTCAAGGCTATCGAATCAGTACAAGAACATCTTACAGATGATCCCTCATTTGTCAACAAACTGGATGCATACTTGGCCTCTCAGGCGTCCACATCCACCAGCATTACTGAGCTTCTAAAGCTCCTTCAGGGGGTAGATCTTCAATGTTTAAGGACACAGCAAGAGTCCATACATCAGGCTGTTATTGCATCCAAGGAGCACCTGATCAGAATCTCCTCAGCCTTTGAGCAGCTCTCAACAACACATAATGAGCTGGTCAACCACTACACCACCCAAGTAACTGAACTCACCACCCACCAGAAGGAAATGGCTGCCGAATTAAGTGCCGTGAAGAATGAGACTTCTGAAACAAAGTCTATGGTCTCAAACATCCTATCCATTCTTCAGGCCTCTCATACTCCTCCACCTCCTCAGTCAGTAGGTGTCTCCACTGAAGCTCCACCATCTGCTGAGGGGGAGATAAATGATGATCCTCCAATCCCTGACCCTACTTCTGCTTTGGTAACTGTCCCTGAGACATCCACCAGTCAACCTCCTCCCATTGACAAAGGGAAGAAAATCATGGTGACTGAAACAAACCCTCCTCCTGAAGCACGCTTAGTCAAGGCTTCAACTGAAAGACGTGCAGATCCTGATGCACCGTTCTATGTTGATTTAGAGGATGGGAGAAGGGTCTATGGGACTCCTGAACAACTTGCTGAAATTTTACACCAAGAAGAGCTCAGGAAGGAACAAGAGAAAGAGCTGGAACTCAACAGGTCTGAAATTTCTAAGGTTGCCAAAGAAGTGATCAAGGAGTCTGAGAAAAAGGACATCAAAGGGGATGAGTTTCTCAAGCTTCAGGCTGAAATCCTTAAGGAACACAACAAACAAGCCAAACTTAAGGAAGAAAAGAGGCAGAGGATTTATGAGAGGTATGTATGGCACATGACCAAAACCAAAGGTGAAGGCAAAATAACTGACATCACCATTCACCCCACTAGACCTCTGAGCTTGACAATCCATAGAGGTCCAAGAAAGTCTGAACATCTTCCAACAGTCAAATTTTTAGACTATGGGTTAAGAGAATGGGATATGATGATGCCTATCCTAAGGAAGAAAACCACAAGCAAGAATGCCCCAATCATCATCAAGTCACTGAGTGCTAAGTATGAGGAACTCGCAAAAGTGGCAAAGAGTCTTGGCATTAACCATGATGAGGCACTTGCTTCTCAGGGACTGGCTATCTCCGAACTTACTCAGAAGACTGGGAAGAAAAGAAAAGCTGTGGATATTGAACCTAAACAATACATAGCTGCACTTCATTGCAACAGGACTTCTCCTCAGGGAGTTAAGTTCCGTCCCAACCTGGTCATCAAGGAACCTGAGTATGGTATCTTCTTTGTGGATGAATTTGGTCAGGAAGCCTTTCCAAGAGTCTCTGACATCGATAAAGTGGAAACGACAACACTCCTTGCTTACAAACTGATGGCGCTTAATATTAGGAGACCTGAAAATGAGGAGTTTGTCAGGCTGATGGATCAAATGATGAAGGATCGACCTGATAAAGAGGTGTTGATGTCAAAGAAGGTAAAACTTGAACTCATGGGTCTTGTTCAGGAACCTTGAGTATTTTGTACTTAGAATAATAGGACTTGTAATGATATGAATAAATCGATGAATGTTTTTGCTATATCAATATCCTTATTTATTTTCTAGTACATTCAGTATGAGCAGAAGACTTTAGCTCACTCATACTGATTAAAACACTTAGGAATAATTTATATCCAAATAGGGGGAGATTTTTGGGTCATGAAAAACCCAAGAATACATAAAACGTGATTTGGACACAAATTAACTAAGTGTTAAACTTAAACCGAGAACAATTCAAGTCACTAAGAGAACAGCCTCTCAGTGAGTCATCTTCAGGATGCTTAAGGCGAATTCAAGAAGAAGGATTCACTACTCAGGAAGGCGGTACTCCCTGAGTAGGACTTAAGCCAAACAAGAAGATGATGGTTCAGTGAGTGTTGGACAAGAACTCACTGAACCCCAGTCTCCTCAACAAACAAAGTGATTGAAGACTGAGGAACCAATGCCTGATGAAAAGGCGGGAACAATAGGGAAAAGATCTGAGAAGATAAAAGTGTCAGCCCAATACTCTTCTCTTGTCAGATTCAACCTTCCCTATTGCGGCTAAAAGTCATGGAGTGTCAGCCAACAACTCCCAAAGTATTATTAGCCCTTTCCTATTGGTTCTTGGAAATGACAATTGCTATTTGTAATTGTCAGACACGCAACCTCAACAACTTGTATTATTTTTAATCACTTATACTTAGATTACTTGTGTATAAATAGATCAGATGGGAGAGAAGTTAAAGTGTGCTTTGTATATTGAAAGCTTAGTACTTTTGCAAAGTAACTTCTCTCCTACAAAGAGTATACAACTCACTGAGATAGCTCAGTGGGTATATTGTTACCACTCAAGCAAAACTTGAGTTTCGATAGGAGACACCCCATACCCTTGTCTATTCAATCCCAAGTGTTTGTTCCGCAAAACACTTGGGTAATAGATTCTTGGATTCATTTCTAATAAGAATTTAAACGTTGAAAAATATTGTGTTTTTATATTCACGTTTTATAACTGTTAGAATTAATCTTAAACATTGTATTAGTCATAACACGAAATAGATTAACTTTCTAGTTAACTCTAATAGTGTAAAGGGAACAACAAAAACCCTCATTCAACATGGTCAAGTCTAAGCTCTCCACCTCCAATTCTTCCATCAACACTCTCTCCAACATCCATACACCCAAACTTACAACCCCATTAATCCAACATTTTTACCCCCTCTTTACCATCATCTATCCAAAATAATTCAAGTTTTTCATGTCTCAAGCAAGTCAAATGGATCTCTTAGGCAATTTAAAATTTTCTACTTATTGTATGCTATAAGCAAAATATGTGTTGTATCAATAATTATGTTTTTAACATAATTATTTTCAACTAATGAATGCTTTATTTCTTGTCTTTAATATACGATTGTTATGCTTATTGCTTGTATACTCAATATCATGATATATATACATGCTTGATGATTAATAACATGCTTATTCCATAATATGTTTTAAATGTATGCATGCGTATTTAACATGTTTATGCCACTATTTAATCATTCTTGATGTACATGATTCAAATGGAGCTTGCTGCAAAAACACCCTAAAAATGACCCTTTTCTGGAAATTTTTCAAATTTGGTCGCTTGGGAAAACACCAGATGGGCGGACCCCTTAATTCCCTAGGCGGTCCCCTTAATTTTAAGGGGGCCGGCCTACAATTAAGGGGACCGGCCATCTGGGCAGTAAAATTTACTGTTTTCTTTTGCATCTTGTGACCCCTTTTATCTAGCCCCAGCTACCATTTCTCTTAAAGGACGAACTGGTATTGGAATTTTACCACAAAACCTCCAAACCTTACCTAAATCAACCATCACCTCCATCAAACACCCATTTTCATTCACCATGCTATCACCAAAATCACCTCAATGTTCATCCCCAAGTGCACCAAATGCACCATCAAAAACACCCTCCACTCATGGCACATCATCTTCATCCATACCTTCCACTTCATCCATCAATAACTACATCAACTCACACCTATCATCACCACCATCAAGAGCATCAACTCCACCTCCTACTCAAGAACCTCCATTCACCCAACTTGTCATTTCCATATCACCAATAACACCTCTTGATGCTCATTTCTCATCATCACCAATACCACCACCATGCTTTCCCATCCCTTGGGCTTTACTTGAAGCCCATGGAGACAATTGCCTTTGTTGCATCCACAACCGAACCATCATATTTGGTCTTAGAGATGAGATACACTACATGTTTTCATCCCTTGAACACATGCTTAACAACCAACCTCCACCACAACCTCCACCATTTTCACCCACTACACCACCACCACCTTCATTCTCACCAAATTAAGCATATGCAATGCTTAATCAAAAATAATTTTTCAAACCATTTTGTGTGCAAGCCCCATGAAAGATCATGTACTCCTAGAATGATTATGTAGATTGCATTACTTACTAGCTAATTTAGGATTGAATATAATCTTGGATGGTTGTGTATTGATACACAACATTTTTAATGAATGTCTTTATATGCATGCTTATTTTTGCTATATATATGCTTGTGCTTCTAATATTTTTCTTGCAAGTATTCCTTATATCGATTCCTTGGTGCCCTCAAACGAGGGGGAGCACACATCAAGGGGGAGTTCTCGTTCCGACAAATTTTGTCTCTAAAACTTGTCGGCTCAACCTTTTTGATGCTACAAAAAGGGGGAGAAGTAAATATAAACTCACTAAATACTTGTCCAAAAATAACTTTTTGGATTTAATGAGTTTTAGTTTTGTAATCATCAAAAAGGGGGAGATTGTTGACATAAATAATGCCTAAAAACATTATCAATATTTATTCATATATCTATGTTTTGATGATCACAAAATGTAAACTCATTAAAACATAAACTTATAAAATAAACAAGTACTTAGTTGTAAATATTCACTTCTACAACTAAAATCACTTAAGGTATGAATGAACTAATGCTTAATGCATTATATGATCAAAGGAACATTTTCTTAAACACTAGATTTTTTATAAAATGTCAAAAACATTTTATATCTTTTAGAAAAACATTTTTGGTAATAAATAAAAAGGTTTAATTCATTATAAATTTATGAATTCAAATTTTTAACCAAAATCAGTAAAAATGTTCCAGAAAAACCTTCCCCACAAAAAGACAAAACTGGGCAACGGCTGGCTTGGGCGGCCCCCTTAAAATTAAGGGGACCGCCCCCCCTATTTAAGGGGGCCGGCCACGCTCCAGTAGCTTCCAGCTGTCCAGTTTTTCTGCCTATAAATACCAGCCTTCCCCTGGATTTTTACTCACCCTTTTGCACTAAAACTTTCTGTTGTAGATCTCATTTCATATCTTCAAAAAACCTTTGATCATGTAATCTTAAGCATTGGTTTCCAAGTGATCCAAGCTTCCACCATCCAAGTGCAAAAGAAGAATACTTCTATCAATCAAGACTAGAAGTATTACAACTTAGTAGCATCTTGTTACTCAAGTTGTTTGTTTTGTATACTTTGTAAATCTTTCATTCATTTGTGTAAAGTGTGTATATAAGTTGTAAACATAAGTGATTAGGCTAGAGTAGTGTGTAAGTAGTGAAGAAGGTGGATAAGTAGTTGTGGAGTAAAGAAGTAGAGTAGAAGCCTTGCAAAGTTGTGAAGTAGAGAAGTCTTGAAGCCGTTGTGAAGCCATAGCCTAGAAGTCGTGAAGCCGTAGCATAGAGGTTGTGTAGCGGTCGTGTTGAAGCCATGAAGTCCTAGTCATGAAGTCCTAGTGTTGAAGTCGTGAAGCCATAGCATAGAGGTTGTGTAGCGGTCGTGTTGAAGCCATGAAGTCCTAGTGTTGAAGTCGTGAAGCCGTAGCATAGAGGTTGTGTAGCGGTCGTGTTGAAGCCATGAAGTCCTAGTTGTGAAGTCCTAGTGTTGAAGTCGTGAAGTCGTAGCATAGAGGTTGTGTAGCGGTCGTGTTGAAGCCATGAAGTCCTAGTCGTGAAGTCCTAGTGTTGGAGTCGTGAAGCCGCAGCATAGAGGTCGTATAGCAGTCGTGTTGAAGTCGTGAAGAAGTCGTGAAGCAGTCGTGAAGCCGTTGTGAAGTAGTCGTGAATAAGTTGTGAAGAAGTTGTGTTGTGAAGTTGTGAGATTGGTTCTAGCTACGATTAGAACTCGACATTTAGCTTTGTGTCGTTAAACCCGTGTAAGCCAAAGTTGTGTACGGTTTTCTCCGCCATAAGGGAGCTTATTGAAGTTGTGAAGAAAACTCTCGAGCTTGGTGCTCGAGGAGTGGAGTAGAGCAAGGAAGGTGTCCTTGTAGCCGAACCACTATAAATCCCTCGTGTCTCGGTTAGATCTTTCCATCTCTTACTTACATCTTTATTTAAATTGTCATTACTTTTATAACATATAGGCATATATAACTGTTAGTAATAATTAGAAGTTGACTTCACATATAGATCAAATTGAAACTCCATTCAAGAAACCAAAACTTTTACAATCAATTTAAAAGAATACATATATAACTAATAATAAGGTTCAAGTTTTATTTTTCATACAAACTTGAATCTAAGTGTTTTAAAAATAAACAAAGGTTTTCATAATAAAATTAAAAAGACATAAAACTGTTCAACCCCCCCCCCCCCCCCTTCTAGTTTTCCATAGATATTACAAGATTTATTTGGCTATGGATTTTCTAAACCTTTATTTTTTTCCCTTAAAGAAGGCAATATATTCTATAACTTACTTTTAAAGGTCGTCTTAATATATTGGCAGGTATAAAAGAGGAAAATGGTTGATTCGGCTTTTGGTGATAATCAAGGTGGAAAGTTCAGCAACTCACGCTATTGGACTAAAACAAGCACGCATCGCTACGGTAATAGTTACATGAGGCGTTAAAATGTTTTTTTGCTATTCTTAAAGGCTGATACATTCAGCGGCTAAGCATGTTTTTTGACATCTATCCTGTAGTCTCGCAATATATATATAGTTTATTCTTCTTACGTTTTATTTTCTTTTATTTTTCAGGAAAACGGAAACAAGAATAAGCAGGTATATTATGCGAGCCGCTCAAAATTACCTCAATCTCTCAATTGATGCTGCTCTCGACTCAGGTATATTATGCGATTCACTTATTTTAGATAACGTGGTGTGCTATTTTACATCTTTAAGTAAGTACATCAAATTATATGAAAATGTACTTTTAGAGGATTGATTTTTCATGACATAAAAGCGTTACAAATGTATATTCGTGGACGGTCTTATAATGATTGTAGTTTTGTTTGCGCAATCTGCTTTTTCTGCAAAACTGCAGTTTAATCGGTGTCTAGACTGCTGCAAAACTATTGTTTTAAAAAGGGTGTTGACGTCGTTTTAGATTGTGTTTTAAACTACTACTAAAAGGTATTTTTAAGGGGTGTTTAGGTAGATTTAGTGGTATATTGGGGCTGCTGTAAACCAGTCTTCTAAAGGAGTGTCATGTTAACGTTCGAGGGGTATTTGGGCTTGCTGCATAACTGCCATTTTAATTTGTATTCTTATTTTTTTTCTAGGTTCTATGGGGTGTTTGCTCTCCCACAAACTGCATTTTTAATCGGGTGTTTTGGTATAGATGTTGTTGTTTTTTAGCATTTTTAGCGTATTTGGATCTGCTGCAAAACTAGAGATTTGGGAGGTGTTTGGGTCTGATGCAAAAAAGTTTTAGGCTTAACAAGAATAAGAAATGTCCAGGTACCTGACAAGGTGTTTCTTGGGGAAAGAGATACACTTGAATTGATTCTTATATTACTTTTGATAGTTTCATCCTCAAATGTATAACAACTTTGTATTCAAAAATCCCGTCGCGAAGCGCGGGCTCATACCCTCGTAAATACTAGTTTGCAAAAGCCAATCACCTTTTGAAATTGCACTAATGTGATCTTGATACCACATCATATATTCATATATCTATGAACCATGCATCACCATAACTCAATAAATATATGATCTATGATTAATAACATGGGTGAAACTTGTACCCATAACTGTTAGTCATTCAAAATCAACATCCCAAGTTTTTGATAATTCTTCAATCGTGTAGATTCCACTTTCTGAATACAATATTTTGACCATATTCGGTTCCTTGGGTTACATGATATTCGTATATGGGATAAGACAAAAACACACTCAAATTCTAGGTACAAGAATGAGAGCAAAAACATAAAGAATAATGTATGTGTTGTTATGATTGTTTATGTTTTAAATGATAAACCAAAATAGCATTTAGCCCTTTTGAGGCATTTAATGCCTTAAAATTCAAAAATACAACTATATTAGCTAAATGTACAACTAATTTAAACACACTTTCCTAACACTAAATACCTTAAAAATCTTAATTTTCAACAATACAAGTATTAATGTTATGTTTACAATTTATTGTTGCATAATTAGTATACATTCTTAACACATTCAATTAATGATAAATACAAGTATTAAAATACATAGTACAAGTCATGCAAGTTGCTAATTAATGATACTAAAAAAAACTCATTTCAATGAAAAATACAAATAAAAGAACACATTCTACAAACCAAACAAACTACTAAAAATAATAGTAATAATAATAATTGCTTATAGTCCCTAAACCAACAAACTAATCACTAAAGCTATTTCCAAAAAATGTACAAATGAAATAAATTATTAGCCGAAAAAAATTAAATAACAAGGTACCTACAGCCGTATCGCGCGGGGACCCTGCTAGTCTATATATAATAGACAAAGTGACTTTTCATTAATAGTCACAACTTTTTCATGAATGGTTGCACCTTTTGGTGGGAAATGAACACTTTCGATATAGAATATAGTGACACTTTATTAGCGACAGTTTTTTCTGTTACTATTTCACAGTAACATCTATTGAATTGTTGCAACATCTTAGTGACAGAATTTTTGTCAGAAACTTTGCTATTCATCGTATCCGAAATCAAGTTACTTAGTTTATATAAGCGTGCACTCCGCACCTCCTAACTTGTATTAGAACTTAACTTGAAATCACTTTGGTATCGAGTAATGTTAATTACACAAAATGCTCAATGACACTAAAATCACCGACAAAAATTTCAATTACATTTTGATTGTTATATGTTGTATGCATAAACGTTACCCAAAACAATAACCAAAATATCTAATTATAATTATTTAATGCTATAAAGTCTTGTCGCTGTGCACGTATATTCTTCTAGTCCTAATAAATACTACATTGATTTTGTTCTTTTCCATGCTTGGAAGAATATTTACTCTCTAATAAATACTACATTGATTTTGTTTTTTTTTATGCTTGTAATAATATTTACTTTCAAAGAGTGAACAAACTTTTTTGGTTTATATAATAGAGCTATTATCATAAATGCTAATATACCCATTCAACGCACCTATGAAGACACTATGTTTTTTGTTCTTTTGTCTTCTTTTCACGACAAATGCATCATCGATAGCAAAAACTCCGACAAATAAGTTTTGTTGGACAGTCTATATCTATAACGTGATGATCGATGCAGTCACAGTTCGTATACAATCAGCTGATTATGATTCGGGAAATCGTACACTTGAATTTAACGACAATGAAAATTGGAGTTTTTGCGAAAACTTTTGGGAACCTACCTTGTTCTTGGGTAAATTCAACTGCAAGAATACAAAATCCGTCTCTTTCAATGTGTGGGATCCAATTACGGGTGATAAATATGGCTCGGGATCAGCTAGGAGTGCTGAACGAATATTAGTTTGGTTAGTTAAAGATGATGGATTTTATGTAGGAAAAAACCTTCCTCCATTTCCAGATGGAATGACCAAATTATATGACTGGTCATATTGATTTTATTTTTATTACAGTAATATAGTATGATTATGCATTATTGTGTTATGTTGAAAGTAACATGGAATTCCATGACAATATGACATGTCACTCGCATAGTCAGATGTTTCCAAAGACTCGTATTCCTATATTTCACTATCATTGCGTTTGATATTATACTGTAAGTTTGTAACTATACTAACAGTTCACAGTACGGGTGCATTATAGCCCGATAACGCGAGCTACGGCAATTTCCATTTTTTTCCTTTTTTTTTTACTAGACGAGTATCCATGCATAGCAATGAGATTTTATAGCGGCAGATAGTTGTAATGATAAAAAAAGTTCATGGGTTATACACAAAAAATAATACTCCCTCCGTCCCATATTAAGTGTCCACTTTTCAAATGCACAAAGTTTTAGGAAAGTGGGGCCAACTACACTCTCCACCAATCAAATATCACTATTACCCACTAAAGTCTCTTCTCATTGGTTGAAAATATTCCCTGGACACTTAATTTGGGACATCCCAAGATTCCATTATGGACACTTAATATGGGACGGAGGGAGTAAAAGTTTAAGAATTTGGGGATTAAAAACGACTTAAATTGAATAAAAATAATATGGGTTATGGATTATAAACGAAAATAATAATAAAATTTATGGTTTTCATATATATTTTTTCTTAATTTTTCACTTTATATGGGTTTTTCCTTTGTATATAGTATAGATAGATATAGATAATGTGTTTGTGTTGTGTATGTGTTGCTTTGTGTTGGTTTTGGTTTTCTTTTTGTTTGGTTTTGCAGGGCCAACCAGGAGGAATTAGTCCCTGATATATTTTTTTTTTTTTTTTTTTTTTTTTTTTTTTTTTTTTTAATTTTTTTGTTTGGTTTTACAGGCTTCTTTAGTTTTTTTTTCTTTATTTATTTTTTTTTTTTTTTTTTATTTTTTTTTTCACTTTAAACCTTATTAATATAAAGGTTTAAGTAATTAGTCCCTGATATTTTTTAATTACACAGTTAGTTTAATTAGCTTGACATTGTCCGTCTTTAATGCACGAATACATATGTACAACATCTATAACTAATGTTATTCTTAAGATACATCCTCATTCAAAAATACAATTAACGAGGCTTTGTCGACCCGTGCGTTGCACCGATTGTACCTAAGTGTTCATAGCTTAATTGTTGGTACTAATTAGGTTTCCACTATTTAAAATAGTTACTTCACTTTAAAAGAGTACATGTGAAGAGATTTTTTACAAGATATTATATTTAAATGAGACATAATGTTATTCTTAAGATACATCCTCATTCAAAAATACAATTAACGAGGCTTTGTCAACCCATGCGTTGCACTGATTGTATCTAAGTGTTCATAGCTTAATTGTTGCTACTAATTAGGTTTTCACTATTTAAAATAGTTACTTCACTTTAAAAGAGTACATGTGAATAGGTCTTTTGCAAGATGTTATATTTAAATGAGGCTTTTCACATGTAATCTTTTAATATGAATAAGTAACGTAAATTATTTTTGGCCTATTTATTTGGTACTTTTGTCATAGTGAGTTTATAAAACCATTTGTACTTTGATATATTTTGTTTTCAATGGCAGATTTCGAGATGTTAGAGAATTTAATGAATGTTGCTGGTTCTTCTAAATTGCATGATTGTATGCGTTTGTGGTTTGTGCAACAGGCAGGTGAAGATGATGCATTTTTCAAATTGCTTTTTGCTTGTTGTCAACATTTGAGGCGGGTAATGGCGAAGAACCATACCATGATGGCGAACATGAAAGCTTTAGGTGCTCGTGGTGTTGCTTTGGACTCGCTAGATGCTTTGAGAAAGACTCAAGAGAGGCATCGGGTATTGCTTGAAAAGTTAAATGATTTGTTCGAATACCAACAACACTAATCCGTTAGATCTAATCTAAGGTATAAAGAACGCAACCCATCTCATCATCATCTACCATTATAACCGATCATATGAAAAACAAATACAATCGAGTACACGACTTCAAGGTACACGGCTTCAAGATCCTTTGGGGGGGACTCTGGTAGGTTCTTCTTTTGTTATTATCGTTCATGTCAAACCAAAAGACCGAATTGTTTTTGTTCCTCCTTTAATATTTCGAATAACAAAAAGAGCTATGATCTACAAAGATCGATGATGGTTTTTGTTTCTTTCGTGTTATGATGTTTAAAGGTATATGTGTTTTTTGTACCATGCGAAATAAAAAAGATCTGAGGGGTTAGGATAGTTTGAGATTTGTTGTTGAAGGTTTTTGATGTTGTGACAGTGTGATTAAAGAATTAGGAAATAATAATATAGGACGTTAGATATATCTACCTTATCACTATTTATGTAGCACGAATGATGGTGGCAAGAGATGTATGGTGCTTTAAGACTAGAGAGAAAGAGATGGGAAAATGGAAATTTTATTAAAGCAAAACACACACAATACACACTCAAGCACACATACAATGACTAGGTATGTGTCTTTTATACATAGACTCATATGCCTCATGGGCTTTAAGATGGGCTTGGTAATGGACTTGGTTTACATGGACTTAAATAAGGCTTACACTTAACTTATGGAATATTAGATTAACCAAGTCCGTAGCCCATTTAACTTAAACTATTTTGATGTCCACGACACATTACAAAGTTCCTATTGAGTGAATTATCATCACTTCTACTTTAATGCTAACAGGTAAGATTTATGAGAATTAACTGAGATCATTATCAATTTTTTTTGGGAGTTTTCATTTTTTTTTATTATATATATATATATATATATATATATATATATATATATATATATATATATATATATATATATATATATATATATATTGGGTTTTTGTACACAAACTTGTGATGTGCTTTATTTTTCTTTTTCTTGTTGAGTTCGTGAGATGTGAGTCACAGTGGGTTTGTTGTTGGTTTGACGTGTAATTTATCGTTAAATAATTTGTGTAACTTATGAATTTGAAACGATTATACATATGAAAAGACTTTTCTAATTATTATGAGATTGAGTTTAGTGAACACTTCATATTTATCTTGGTTATTAATTTCATTAACTGCAATCAATGTGTTTCATTAACTGCAATTAATGTGTGAATGAGTAAACAATTTCCACATGATTAAGGTTATTCAATTGTATTATGTCGAGCTTTCTCAATTTATTTTTTAATTTTATAGATAAAAATGAAGTCATTAAGACTCTGCTTGAAGCAGGTTGTACCGTACTTTTCTTTGTGCACAAATCCTCTTACATATTAAATTAAGTCTTTCAATCTTTATATAGTATAGATAGATATACCACATACAAACCAATGTAGCTACTAATCTAGTATAAAAATCTTGACCTATGCTAACTAGCTAGTAACTTTCAACGCCAATCATCACAATTTTGTAATACTACTGGCTACCGTTTTCGTACATTCATTGCATCGTGATTACATGTACTCAACCATTTTAATATGAGATAGTGTGTGATAAAGTTATTCTCTAAAATTCTTGTCATGCGTAAAATTATTATCACGAAGAATATAATTGAGTAATATTGTTCGCCAAAAGTTTTGTTCACATGATACCCGTCGCTGCATCGCTCGAATACCATGCTAGCGTGTAATAAATATATATTCAAATTAACAAAATGCCAATTTTAGTCATTTATTTAATGTATCTATTAAATACTGATTTTATGATATGGAAAGTGTGGAAACGGTAGAACGGTAGAGGGGGTGAATACGTTTTTGTTTCAAACTTAAAACTTTTGTATCAAATATAGTATAAACCATTGTATTTGCTAATCTCGACGCGATGATGCATTTAACGCATTACGGCATGTAAGGCCAACCCCTTAATATCACATAAGATTCCGCAAGATTAATTGTTTATAAAAAATCAAGTTTCGCCATTATTAGTCTGTTTTATATTTCTTTTCTAAATACATCCTTATGACAAATTGCCGATCAAGCTTGACGTAATATATAAAGTGTCAACACAAAGACAATCAACAATAAAAGTAAAGCGATAAGTATGAATGATACGCAAACCAATACGAGGATTTATAGTGGTTCGGTCACGAAGCTTCTCTTCGCCCTACTCCACTCCCCGAGTATCCAACTCGAGAGTTACTTCACTAGATCAACAAGCTCCATTCTCGGCGGAGAAACCTTACACAACATAGCTTACACTTTATCTGGTACAAAGCTAAATACCGGGTCTTTCACACAAGGTATAACAAAACCTTACACGACGTCGCCTACACTTTATCCGGTACAAGGCTAGATACCGAGCTCTTCCACAAGGTAGAGCCAAACCTTCGTCGCCTACACTTTTTCCGGTACAAGGCTAGATACCGGGTTCCATTACAAAGGAGGAACCACTACCCGATCAACACAACACATCATGAGGGACCAACCCCCTACTACACCAATCTACACAACACATCTATGACACCCGTTATGTTTTGTGGCCCAACATAACAAACTTTGTGTTTTATGGCATAAACACATAAACCAACTAATCTAGTTGGAGATACAAGAAGATGATACAAGAGAAGATCCAAGACAATGTGTCTAATGGATATGAATGACTAAACTAAATGAACTACCTTTAATAGAAAGCCTTCAATGAAGATCACAAGTTCCCTAAGCTTGTTGTGATAGATCTTCATGTATGTATGGTTGTGGTGGATGAGGATGCAAGATCTCTAAGCTTGCTTTGTAGGATCACTTCAGTAGGTAAGGATGCAAGATCTCTAGGCTTGCTTTGGAGGATCACTTCGGGAGTATGCTTACAACAAAATGAAAGTTAGAAGTATTATGATCATATGAGAAAGAAGGTGTTTTACATGTTTTCCTACTGATCTAAATGTGTTAGAAATTGTGGAGAGAAAGTGTGTGAAAAGTGTGTGGAAATGGGTGTGCAAAGGTTGGTATTTAAAGGCAAAAGTACCAAAAATGTTTCTGT
This sequence comes from Artemisia tridentata subsp. tridentata, assembly GCA_021014915.2. Classification (NCBI taxonomy): domain Eukaryota; kingdom Viridiplantae; phylum Streptophyta; class Magnoliopsida; order Asterales; family Asteraceae; genus Artemisia; species Artemisia tridentata. The sequence goes on along the minus strand of CP139508.1, from coordinate 94,969,452 downwards.
CCCCAAGGATCCCTTCTGAAAGGGATCCGGCCCTTGTAAACCAAGGGATCCGTCGGGATCCGGCCATTTGGGTAACAAATCCGGGTTTTGGGTTATAAATACCGGGCCTTGGGTTATGGTTTATGCTCCATGGGTCTTGTGATGTCATGCATGATGTCAAAGACATCTTGGGTCATGTGTTCTGGAATTTGGGTCATGGGTCATGGTTTTTACCCATTTTTTATGTCATGCAATGAGTCATGGATTTTAGGTCAAGCTCCATGGGTCATGGGCTTTCGACATGGTTTATGGGTCGTAGATAGTCCAAGTCTTTATATTACAAGTTTACATTTAACTAGTATGTATTTTTATAAAATGTAAGTAGCTAATATTAATTATAAGTGTTTTATAAAAATAGTTTTGGTTTTGTGTAAACTATTTAACTAAATATTTTTTATAGTTTGTTAGGGGTTTGATCATAACACAACATAACAAACATGTACGAACCTGTGTTGTAGCATACAAAGACTTGAGTCGTCGAGAGATGTTGAATGTATGTTGAGACAAAATATGATTAGGAGTAACTTATACATTTTACGTTATCTGTTACAAGATACATGGTTTGTCATCAATCAAAACAAACGAGACGGTATATATTAAATATCGTAATATTTGCACTAACAGAAAGTATATGCTTAAATAGGCAAAGAGGTAAATTATTACTTTTATTTATTGAAAGTGAATTTTTTTTATAACAAAAATGATACTGCATGTTTGGCGCGAGAGATTATGGAAGATTATTTAGGCTTAAGATTATTTTTTTAGAAAATAAGCTTTGGTCAAAAAGTAATATTTGTTTGGCAAACTAAGATTGTGAATTATGATATTAAAATATAAGTTCCAAAAAAATAAGTTCTCAAAACCAGCTTTTAAAGATTATTATGGAGATTATTTTTCACAATTTAACTGATTTTAATCTTTTTCAGTAACATCACCAGCACCACTGCAAAAAAAGCTACAATTTTAATTTTTTTCAGCATCAGCATCAACAACACCACCAACACCAGCAACATCTATTTTTGCCAAACATACATGTGTGGACATTCAAAATAAGAAGGAAGAAAGATTATATTTGGTGAATATATGTTTAGCAACGGATATAGTTATTACCCTACGACTACAAGTAATACAACAAAATTTTATTAATATCAAGTCAAACAAATGAGTTCATACTCATTAATAAAGTTTACTATTTATATTTTCATTAACTTAAATTAACCAAAATAATGTATCTGATTTAATTTTCAAACATATCGATCTCCTATGGTTAAGAATTTCTAGGAACCTAAGCTAGTAATTCAATAAAACTTTGTCCTAAACAGACAAACAGACACGAATTATATTCTTATAATAAATACATTGGTCTTTGTTCTTGTTCCATACCTAAGAATACTACTCCCTCTGTCCCAAATTAATAGTCTCTTTCTCCATTTTCGGTTGTCCCAAAATTATTATCCCTTTCCAAATATAGTTGTGAAGAATGTAGCATGTTTACCATATTGCACCTAATGTTACTAAAAATTAAAAGAATTATCCAAAGATTTAATTAATTATATAAGGGTAAAAGTGACATTATTGCAAAAAAATAAGATAGAGAATGCAGTAATGATTATGTTTTCATAAACTGTGTGTTTTTTGTCGGGGGACAATAATTTTAGGACAAAGCGAGTACTTACTTTGAAATAATGGAACCAACTTTTTTTTGTCTATATAATAGAATTATTTTCATACATGATCACAAAGTCATAAACTTATTCAACAAAACCATGAAGACACTGATTTTCGTGTTCCTTTGCCTTGTTTTCACGACAAATACATCTTTCATAGCAAAAATTTCAACACCTAACGCAAAAAAAAAGTGTTGGTTGGGTCTTTGGACCGTCTATATCTATAACGGGATAATTGATCCAATCACCGTCCATGTAAAATCAGGTGATGATGATCTAGGAGATCATACACTTGCATTGTTAGACAACGAAAACTAGAGTTTTTGCGAAAATATTTGGGGAAATACCTTGTTCTATGCTTATTTCAACTGGAATGGTACAAGAACCGCCTCTTTCGATGTTTGGAAAAATGGTGATTTTGGTAACTATTGCTCGGGATCAATTGTTAATACTGAACGAATATGTGTTTGGTTAGTTAGACATGATGGATTTTATCTGGGAGAAGACCTTAATCCATTTCCAGATGGCCGATGGCACAAAATGCATGACTGGTCATGAATGATATACTTGATTATATTTTTATCAAAATAATGTGCATTATGCATTGTGATTGATAATACTAAAAATGACAAATTTAATACTTTTATGTAATTGTTGAAACCGGCATGGAGTACCCTGACATATTACTCCTCTATTGCCGAAGACTCATATTTCTATATTTCACAACCATTGCATTTGATATTTTACTTTAACTATAATAATAGTAATAAGTGATAATGAATGCCGAGATCACTCTATTAGAGCATTCGCTATAATAACTTTGGGTTAAAATTTAACACTGGTACGTCAGCGACACATCATCTTTAACTTTTTTATCAATGATGAGTTGGTCCAGTGGTAGGATCTTGGCTTGGTGACCGTGAGGTCTCAAGTTCAAACCCCACTCAGGCCATCTTTGAGATATTAGGAAGTCCCTCTATGAGGGCTTGGCTTGGGAATACTCAGGTCAAGTCTGAGGGGGCAGGGTTTACCCCTATTAATCGTCGTGCTTTCAGGCGGATTAGTAGGGGGTTCTCCCCCCATCGGGTATTTGAACAAGGCTTTCCACTTCGAGGGAGCTCTCTAGCGCAGGCCCGGTTAAGACAACGTAAGCTAGACCTCCCGATGTCGAATCGCGACACGAAGTTTCAAAGAAATTCACCTTTCAAAAAAAAAAAAAAAAAAAAAAAAAAATCATCGTTAACTTTTTCACCTTTAACTCAAAAAAAACACCCACTATCATAACTCACCTTTAACTCAACTTTTTTTTTTTTTAAATTCAACACCTAAACTAAAACTAATACTTCATTTAATAACTAACATAACATTAAATATTCAACATTACAATATAAATATTAAACATTACATAACATTAAATATTAAACGTTACAATACTAAACAAATACTTATTCATCGTCTTTGGAATCTTCTTGTTGTTGTCGTTGAAGATGGTTCTGCCAAAGATGCTCCATAAGGTCTAGTTGGAGTCGAGTATGCGTTTCTCTGTTGCGTATTTCTTTTGCCTTTCGACGTTGGACATCACATCTTTCGACCCACCTGTCTTTCCTCATACGTGGTGATGGATCCACCCACATCTCGCCATACTCACGAAGTGCAAACTTTTGATATTTTAAAATCATAGTATGCAAAATAATGAAAGAATACATGATTCTACGTATCCTGACAATTTCCATTTGACGTGCCGGTTGTTGTAGTATACCCCAACATCCTTGAAGCACACCAAAAGCACGTTCGACATCCTTTCGTACACTTTCTTGTTTTCTTTTAAAATAACCATGTTTACCGTCAGTTGTTGCCAAGAAGGATTTGACGAACGTAGCCCACTGTGGGTAAATTCCGTCGGCTAAGTAATATCTCTTTTCATACTTGGTTCCATTAACCATATAAGGTGTTGCAGGGGCGACGTCATTAAGAATGTCGTCGAATAACGGAGAGTTATCTAAAACATTAATATTGTTATTCGCCCCCGCCATCCCGAAAAATGCATGCCAAATCCATAAATCTTGCTAAGCAACTGCTTCAAGCATTATTGTTGGGTATTTTTTATCACCCCTACCAAATTGCCCTTGACAAGAAACCGGACAATTTTTCCACTCCTAATGCATGCAATGAAGCTACCAAGCATTCCCGGAAAACCATGGTACGCCTTATGTCTTTCATAAATACTTTGAATGTCGGACCATGTTGGTTTTCTTAAATATTCCAGCATAAACAAATCAATAACACACTTGTTAAAATTATCAAGACAATCACGTGAAGTACGCTCACCCATTTGCAAATATTCATCAAACGCATCGGGTGCGGTGCCGTACGCCAATTGGCGTATGGCAGATGTACACTTCATAAGAACACTTATACTCATTCGACCCGTACAATCGGGTGATCGCGTAAAGAATTTAAAATGATTCAGTAGAGAATCAGAGGTATAAGATTCAATACCTTTGACTATTTGTAGAAATAGTTTCTGGCTCATACGAAACCTTCTTTGAAAATACTAAAGCGGATAAATCGTGATTGAAATAGTCGCTACGCAAACGTTGTTCAACAAGCTCACGTTCACGATAGATATGACTACGTGATATCGGAGGTTGAGCTGCTGCTTGTTCCAACTGTTGCTGATATTCGTACGCGGCTGTCATAAACTGAATGTCAGTTTCGTCATCTACATCTGACCAGTTGCTAAATTCTTCGTGACTTTGATTCGGATCCATTGTGAATGAACAAGGTTTTTTTTTTGTTAGAGATGAATTTGTTTGAGTTGTGGAAGTGTGAAAAAAAATTGTGTGTTAATTAGTAGTGGAGAAAAGGTTTTGAAAATCTATATATAAATAAATTTAATGAAGTAGCCGTTATGTACTTTGGAGGGACAAAGTTGTAAAAATTAAATTTGAATTCCAACGGCTACATGTGGCACGATAGGGGGTAAAAGTTATTTTTTTTTCTTTCTTTCTTGTTTGTTTTTTTTTTTTTTTTTACACAAAACACCCTTAAGGCTGCATTAAGGGTTTAACACAACACACTCCCTTAACGCAGTGTTAACGCAACTACCATGGTGTGGTTAACACACCCACGTTAAGGTTTAACGCAGGGGTGCGTTAACTGTTGAGAATGCTCTTATAGAACTTTTTGTTGCGTTTCATTTATTGCTGTATCAGTTACTGCTTTTTATACCAATTTTGTCAATTTTATTTCCAAAAGGCAAAATCTAACTCGTTATAATAACAAAAATAATGCTAACTCTAACATATTTAGAAAGGGCAAATAGCACAAAAAGCCACTAAACTTAGGGTCCGTTTTCAATCAGAGTACTCTTCTTTTTTTCTTGCATAAAAGGATTTAAGACCTGAAACGCCAAAAGAGATAGTCCCAGCTATCGACGATCTCTCTCTTTATCGATTTTTTTATAAAATTCATCAAACTTCACGATCCGATAGATGAAACCGATAATGAACCTATGTGGGCTAATGAGCGAACCGTTGCTCCTAGCCCTGGTCCTGCAATCACTTTGCCTGACATTGCCAACGAATTCGCCATCAAAGGAAATCATTTGACCCTTTTCAAAGGTAATCAATTCGATGGAAGAAACAAAACCAATCCTGATAAACACATCCACGAGTTCTTCGGAATTTGTGAAATGTTTAGATATGGAGAAACCAAAAATGAAGCCGTTCGGCTCATGATGTTCCCATTATCCCTGACCGGGGAAGCAAAAACCTGGTTAGATGAACTTGACGAAGGAACCATAGCAACATGGGATGAACTTCGTACCGCTTTCATAAGCCGATTCTTTCCTCCAGCATTATTCGATCGACTTCTCGGGGAAATCCGTGCTTTTTCTCAGCAAGATCAAGAAACTCTGACTGAAGCATGGCTACTGTAACACCCCGATAATCAGTTCGCAGCGGAATATGATGTCGCTGGGGTGCTACTAAATTGGTACCACAATACAGAGTAAAGAGAACGGATTTACCGTATCTGTTTAAAAGAAATTTTTATAATCAAAAGTACTTTGTTTTACATCATTCAATAAAATGCGAAAATACAGGCCCATAAAAGAAATTAAGTGGTGTCCAAACGAATATCAGAGTATCTTGATCCTATAACCATGACATCCCATGCCAAAAGCCGCCAAAGGTGAGCTAACACTTTAAGAACATGAGAATACATGCTAAAATGTGTCAACACGAGGTTGGTGAGTTCATAGGTTTACGTAATCAAAAAGTAATATATATATATATATATATATATATATATATATATATATATATATATATATATATATATATATATATATATATATATGGACCACAAGATTTAAAGTTGGTTTGACCAGTACATTGTTATGTGACCAGTTCATTCAATCATGTGACCAGTTCATTCTGTCATGTGCCCAGTTCATTCGGTCATGTGGCCAGTTCATTCGGTCATGTTACTAGTTCATTCGGTTATGTGACCAGTCCATTCGGTCATGTATGAATAATCGTTCAAAGTGCTTATGTCCATGAGTAAAAAGAATTAAGTATGTAACATGTGAATATATAACGCATTCGAGTAATCAACAAACTCATAAGTAAAGCAAGTAATGGTTTGAGTAACAAGTAGCATATTCAAGTAAAACAAGTATTGCATTTAGATAAAAACGAGCATGTATTCTCCCCCAAAAGTATTTCAAAACAAGTAAAATAGGGGCCATGAACTCACCGAAGGTAATCAATGCAAATCTAGATATCAAGAAATGAAATGAGTTTTCAAATGTGAGAAACTCTATGGGAAACCTACAATATATAAGTTGTCTTAGGATAAGGTAATGTGTAATGTATGCATTTTGTAAAATAGTTTATCACCCATATATGTTTGTAACGTAATTTCGCCGAAATATATTATTTATTGAAAATCATTGTAACCAACTATATGTTTACAAGTATTCAAGTCCTTAATGTAAAACATCTCATTAATCATTTATTTGAAAACTTCCGACTCCATAGTGGTGTGTACGTAAAATACTACGTCTTTGATATAGCCCGTTTTAGTTCCTTTTGACTCTAAAACACTTAAAATGTTCAAAACATTTTCCGACAACTTTTAACGAAAAGCTGTGAATAGTGAAAGTAATTATATATTTTTAGTATTTCGTATTTTATCCATAGTTTTCTCGTTATTTAGGGTTGTAACAATCTCCTAACGCGCTCAACAAATATATTTGAGATTTTATCATTTTCGTTCAAGTCGTTTTGGCTAAAAATGCTTCTAAAGTGTCCAAATTTCATTCTTAAGGTTTCCATCAGCTTTTACTAATTCCATACAAGCTGTCAAAAATACAAGTTTCGTTGCAACTTCATTAGGCCATAACTCCCTCGTTTTAAGTCCGTTTTCTAAGTTCTACCTATCCCCGCGAAGGTATTTAAGTATACTAACGGATTTTTAAGGCCTCGGCTAGTCTAGTTATCATTTAAAGTCCGGTTTTGTTCTTTGAAAAATTCTGACAGCAAACAATATTTTCAGAAAATTAGTTTTCGTCGTTAATCTTAAAACTAACGTATCTTATTCGTTATGGATCCGTTTTTAACCATTCAAACGCCCACGTTTTCATTATAAAGTCTAGTTTCTATATTTTTAACCAAATCTTGTATTTATAAAACTCATTTTTCTGTGGAAATGATATTAGGACAGCCCCTAAGTATTTATTCCAAGGTCTATCCTACTTATCCTCCAACTCTTCAACAATTTCTATAGTGTCATAACAATATTAACAACCTAATAAATATTCCAAAACATCAAGAATAATAATCAAGGTGTAGGAAAAATTATAAATCATATATTATTTATTTTAAACCTTAGCTTGAACATGTCAAACAAATATGAGTTAGGACTTGAATATACCCATTTTCTCAAGAAGATAATTATGTCAAGTATGTTTTTAACTTGTTTAAAACATAAAAATGTACAAACATATATATAGGGTGATCTTGGTATCTATTTAGTTTAAATAAAGATTTAAACATAATGACATGAAATCAAGTATAGATCAAGTGTAAAATGCATAAGGAAAGTCATAAAAATAGTTTTTAAGCTTACTTGATGGTGATGAATTTTTGGTAAGAGATAGAACAATAGAGCCCCAATGGTTACTTCAAATCGATTTATAGTTAATGGAAGGCTCGTGAATGATCGTTAAATACTTGAAATAATCGAAAACCGGATCTCCTTCTTTTAAAATTTGGCTGACCCACAAGAAGAGCAAGAGAGGTTTTTAGGTGAAAATTTGCAAAAGAAAATGAGCTAAGTCACTTCTCTATTTATAGTGCAAAAGAGGGAAATTTGGTAATTTAATTGAAAGGGTATTTTGGTAACTTCAATACTTGGTCAATGGTCTTGGTCTTTGGTCTTGCCTTGACCGAATCTTATGGAGTAGGGGGGGGGGGGGACAAGGTGGCTTGTCAAACCACCAAAATTAATTTTGGCAACTCCTTGTTTCATGTTGAATTGTGTATTAATCATGGTTGTGAAGAAATTAAATGTGATGCCAAGAATCAAGGGGGGGGGGGGGCTATTGTCTCCATGGGAGATTTATATAAAAATATTCTATAAAAATATGTATATTGAATGTATTGGGTATTAAAAATAGGTATTGGTTATCGGGTTGGTAGTTAACGGTAAATACATCTCTTTAAATAACGTTTGTAAAAGAATTAGGAAAGTGTTTGAAAATGATTTTTGGCACATTAGAAATAATTTGAGGAGTATGAAAAGGGCTTGAAGAATAATTGTTAGGAGTGTCGGGTACGTTGGTTGTTTATTTAAATAGCAAAAAACATTTGTTCAATTAACAATCGTAAATGAATAAAAAGGAAATTGTTTTAGGGATTAATATTTCGAACTGGAGTAAGAGCAAGGTGTTGGAATGTTGTGGACTAAATATAGTCTAAATTCATAGTGCTCAAGAGGGTTGTTCTTAGTTTTATGTTTATTTAACCAAATAGTTATACGTAAAGAGTGTTCTTGTAAAATTCAAAGTCGTAATTAAATTGGAGTTTGTAAATAAATGTTGACGTGGAAAATTACGGGTTGCTACAGTCTCCACCCGTTAAAGGAATTCAGTCCCTGAATTCAGCTCATTCGTTCAACAGACGTATGTTCTCGCTTTAAGTGATCTCAGGAATTCTTTGAGAATTCCGGCGAACCTCAATGATAGGAATTCGACTTTGTTGGCTTGGAACGTGATATGAAATAGGATTAGATTTTCAAGACAATGTTGAGTTAAAGGTAGTGTAGGGGACGTGGCTTGTCGTATGGCGGCAATAAAAGATAAAACATTCATTAGATAGAAATTCGTAATAGTACATGAAACTTATACGATAAAACTTAAAGTGAAACGCAAAAGAAATACTACCCTAAAGAGTTTAGGCTTCGGTTTATTATTAAGGTCAGAGTTCTCTTCTTAAACATTGTTATTGTCGTTGTTTTCCTGACGAGCTTCTCTTTCTCCTATCGCATATGCACTTCAATGAGCTCTTCATCCATTCTGGTTTCTCAGCTCTGGGCATTCACTCTTGAAGTGTCTAATTACTCTACACTCATGGCAGGTTATCGTGACTTTCCGATCCATTACGAGGGTGGGAGCCTTGTAATCCCTGGCTTTGTGTCCGACCTTTTGGCAGTTCCCACATTGAGCGGGGCAAGGTCCATTGTGGTGAAACCGACACTTATTGCACTTGGGTAAAGTCCCTGCATATCCCTTCTTTTTACTTGGTCCAGCAACGTAGGCCCTAACCAGTTCATGTTGTTTGTGTGACAGCTGAACTTGATCGTTTCCTTTGTTGTCATACCTTTTCCTCTTATTGTCGTTGTTGTTGTGGTTGTTGTTGTTATCTTCTCAAGCACTCCTTGCTCGAACAAATTGATCCATCAGACTGTGAGACATTTGAATTGTCTCTTCGAGAGTGTTGGGTTTTGATGAGGTAACATTTCCCTAGATACTGGGTGGAATTCCCTAGATGTACCTTTCAATCCTCTTACGGGTAGTAGAAACCATTTTCGGGAAAAGAGTTGCCAGTTCATGGTATCGCTTAGTATAAGATGCAATGTCAACTCCTCTCATAGCCAAGTTCCAAAATTCCATTTCCATCTTTTGAACCTCATTTCTCGGACAATATTCAGCTATCACCATGTCCTTGAAATCAGCCCAAGGTATTTCGAAAGCAACATCCAGTCCCACTGACTGAGCATAAGCATTCCACCAAGTCAAGGCACCACCCAGCAATGTGCCTGTCGCAAACTTGACCTTACAATTCTCTGCACACTTACACATGCGGAAGACTGACTCTAGCTTCTCTAACCATCTAACTAAGCTGACAGCCCCTTCTTCGCCACTGAAATGTTGAGGCTGGCAGTACATAAATTCCTTGTAAGTACAACCACGAGCCACGGGTTCAGCCCTGGTTTCCGTTCCACTGGCTTCCCTGCCGTTACTACTGTTGCGGAGGGTCTCGTATTCAGCCATAGCCGTGGCAACTTGTGTAGTGACTTGCTGAGCAACGAGTCTATTGATAGCAGCTGCACTCATGCTTTGTTTCTTTGGTGGCATTCTCTTCAAAACAAGAAAAGAAGAGTGAGACGTAATACAGACGTTTCCTAGAAGTAGGCGCTCTAGAGTGGCTTGTCATAAAATGAAAGCTTGAGGTCGTGTTATGATTAGCTGGCGTGCTCCTAGGCGGTGGTTCACAAGGTGATGTAGATGTTCTAACTTATGGGATGAGTGTTCAAACTAGTCTTCAGAAATGGTTAGTAAGGTAATCGGGAAATTGGTAAACTGTAACGGGTTTTAATGTCACGTAAAACGATATTACGTATGATTATGAAAATTTTCAGAGATCATTTGTATTAATCACGATATCCTGGAAATATTTAAAGGACCTTCAAAAGCACGAAGGTCCATTTAAAGGAAAAGTAATGTGACGAGAAAGTATTGCGATGCTAAGGTGTTGGATGCAGGTGTTAATGTTCATGCAACGATTGTATATACGCACAGAAATTTTTGGAACCTTCAGAAATCGAGTAGGGAATCAATCTGAACATAATTCTATTATAACTACTCCGCAAAATTCACCTCTTAGTCGAACATAGGTGATCAAGCTATGTCCTACTGTCCTTGATCGAATATAGGTGATCAGTCTATATTCCACCGAGGTTATGAATTTTGATATACTCAGCTCAGTTATACTAATAATATGTCCCTCACATTTACAAGCCATTTTGAAAGACTAAGACAAGTGACCAAACTCGAGGTCAAATGATGAGATTATGAAAGGAAAAGCCATAACGCTGTGACTTATACGATATGTGAGCATACTTATATGGAAGATAATTATAGTAATTAACGAAAATAAGTAGGTATATTTGATCCAATAATAAGACACAATTCTCATTAAATATGTCAGCAAACAAATCACAAGTGAGGCATTAGCTTGGCAGGCAGGCAAGTGATTCTCATAGGGTTAAGTTTTCGTAAAAGTAGTTATATTCTAGATTTTAAAAATAACCGGTTCTCTATAACCAAGGCTCTATTGCCAATCTGTAACACCCCCAAAATCGGGTCGCAGCGGAAGATGATGTCGCTGGGGTACTACGAAATTGGTACCACAACACAGAGTAAAGAGAACGGATTTACCGTATCCGTTTAAAAGAAATTTTTATAATCAAAAGTAATTTGTTTTACATCATTCAATAAAATGCGGAAATACAGGCCCATAAAAGAAATTAAGTGGTCCCCAAACGAATAAGAGAGTATCTTAATCCTATAACCATGCCATGCCATGCCAAAAGCCGCCAAAGATGAGCTGACAACTTAAGAACCTGAAAATATATGCTAAATATGTCAACACGAGGTTGGTGAGTTCATAGGTTTAAGTAATCAAAAAGTAACACACACACACACACACACACACACACACACACACACATATATATATATATATATATATATATATATATATATATATATATATATATATATATATATATATATATATATATATATATATATATATATATATATATATATATATATATATATATATATATATTGACCACAAGATTTAAAGTTGGTTTGACCAGTACATTCGGTTATGTGACCAGTTCATTCGGTCATGTTACCAGTTCATTCAGTTATGCGACCAGTCCATTCGGTCATGTATGAATAATCGTTCAAAGTGCTTGTGTCCATGAGTAAAAAGAATTAAGTATGTAACATGTGAATATATAACGCATTCGAGTAAACAACAAATTCATAAGTAAAGCAAGTAATGGTTTGAGTAACAAGTAGCATATTCAAGTAAAACAAGTATTGCTTTTAGATAAAAACGAGCATGTATTCTTCCCCAAAAGAATTTAAAAACAAGTAAAATAGGTGCCATGAACTCACCGAAGGTAATCAATGCAAATCGAGATATCAAGAAATGAAATAAGTTTTCAAACGTGAGAAACTCTACGGCAACCTAGAATATATAAGTTGTCTTAGGATTAGGTAATGTGTAATGTATGCATTTTATAAAATAGTTTATCACCCATATATGTTTGTAACGTAATTTAGTAGCAAAAACCTAGTTTCGCCGAAATATATTATTTATTGAAAATCATTGTAACCAACTATATGTTTACAAGTATTCAAGTCTTTAATGTAAAACATCTCATTAATCATTTATTTGAAAACTTCCGACTCCATAGTGGTGTGTTCGTAAAATACTACGTCTTTGATATAGCCCGTTTTAGTTTCATTTTGACTCTAAAACACTTAAAATGTTCAAGACATTTTCCGACAACTTTTAACGAAAAGCTGTGAATAGTGAAAGTAAATATACATTTTTAGCATTTCGTATTTTATCCATAGTTTTCTCGTTATTTAGGGTTCTAACAATCTCCTAACGCGCTCAACAAATATATTCGAGATTCTATCATTTTCGTTCAAGTCGTTTTGTCTAAAAATGCTTCTAAAGTGTCCAAATTCTATTCTTAAGGTTTCCATCAGCTTTTACTAATTCCATACAAGCTGTCAAAAATACAAGTTTCGTCGCAACTTCATTAGGCCATAACTCCCTCGTTTTAAGTCCGTTTTCTAAGTTCTACCTATCCCCGCGAAGGTATCTAAGTATATTAACGGATTTTTAAGTCCTCGGCTAGTCTAGTTATCGTTTAAAGTCCGGTTTTGCTCTTTGAAAAATTCTGACAGCAAACAACAATTTCAAAAATTTGGTTTTCGTCGTTAATCTTAAAACTAACGTATCATATTCGTTATGGATCCGTTTTTAACCATTCAAACGCCAACGTTTTCATTATAAAGTCTAGTTTCTATATTTTTAACCAAATATTGTATTTATAAAACTCTTTTTTCTGTGGAAGTGATATTAGGATAGCCCTTAAGTATTTATTCCAGAAACTCATTTCTAATATTTATACCTAATAAATCTAACTCAAATCAACTCCCAAGGTCTATCCTACTTATCCTCCAACTCTTCAACAATTTCTATAGTGTCATAACAATATTAACAACCTAATAAATAATCCAAAACATCAAGAATAATAATCAAGGTGTAGGAATATTTTATAAATCTATACTACATATAATGCACAAATGAATCTCTCTCCTCTTAGTCTTAAAATTCATACTTACAAGAAATTAAGCATGATTTACAACACTTTAATGCACCCAATTTTCAGACTTACAAGAAATAAAGCATAGTGTGCAACAAAAATAAGCATAGCGTAATTTTCAGACTTGCAGCATTAATGTTATCAATTAATACACCCCATCACTAATTAATACAAAATGTAAAGCACAATGTACAAATAATTTTAAGCGTCACTCAGAATCATCAATCTAGAACTCATCTTGTATGTGTGCATTCAATATCATTATCAGATCCAAACCAACATAAATTAATCCTAAACCCACGTCAATCAACACCTTTACTACCCTATCCCAACTCATGTCTCCATCTACTACACCAAGAATCACAACAGATGAAAGATGAATATAATCGAGATCTCAGACTTGTTCCATTTTTTATAATCGGTTATAGATTTTTTATGGAACAAATATCATCATCAATCTACTTTGTGAAGCTCTCACTTCAATTAATATCCGAATACATAAAGAGGTAACAAACCACATCGGTTCATTCCCTCTTTCATTCGTTCACAACAACATACACGAAAAAGAAACAACTTTTGTTTCGATTGACCAACTCAACAACTAAATAAAACCTACCCGAGACCCATTTGATAGGATCTTGTAGCCATTTAGATGATTTCTTGATTCATTTAGATGATTTCTTGATACTGTAGTTAGTGGGGTACATGTGCTTCGGTTTGTGATTGTTATTCGATTAAAACTGTAAAAATGTAAGGGGTTCGTTTGGGTTTGGTAATATTCTTATTACAAAGATTCGAGTTTGATAACAATATGGGTCGTTCATCTGTGTTTATGAGATTCTGTGTTGGCCAAATGAAATCAAGGGTCGAACTGTTGTCAGTTTTCCTTGATGGAGTTATAAGGATGGAATTTTATTTGTACTTGATCCGTGTGTTTTGGTTGAAAAAAGGAGATGACTGTAAGATGTGTAAACAGAGGAGATGGGTGGCGTTTTTACTTGTGTGGAGTGATTAGGGTTAAATGAGTGTGTGATAAGTGGGCTTTATATATGCTAAAGATTAGAGTAAAATGTGTTTAGTGTGGATTGGGCTCTTATTAATTTTTTTCTTAGCCCAGTATTGCTTAGATATGATTGAGCTTGGCTCTTGTGTTATACGAATTTAACATTGGGCTGCTATGGACTTACAAAATTGTGAATTTTGTAATGGTTCGGGACTCATTCGACATATCAAACGGAACCGGTAAAAAACTGAATACGAACATTTATAACCGAAAAAAACCGAACCGGTAAAAAACCGATTCCGAAAATATATAACCGAAAAAAACCGATTCCGAACATTTATAACCGAAAAAAACCAATTTCAGAAAAACCAAAAAAACCGAAACCGGTTTTTAAGAATACCGGTTTTTTTATAACCGGTTTTCCCAAAACCGAAAAATGGTTTTAACCGATTTATTTGCACCTCTATACTTGATTAGGCTTTATCTTATCAACTTGTGAAGTGGACCGGTTATCTTATGGATTGGGCCGAGTATTGTTTTTGTCTGACAAAATAATTGGACCGTGTGGTCTTACAAGTGTTGTTGGGCCGAGTATCACTAGATAATTCTTGGGCCGAGTATTGTTAACTAAATTGTAATCGTGGGCCGGGTATCAATGTTTGTTAAAACAAAATTTACATTGTGTCGAGTATTATAAGTTTTAAGTTTGGACCGAGTATTACAAGTTACATCGGGTATTAGCCTAATCATTTTTTAGACTATCAATTTTTTTTTTGTATCAAACCAAAACGAAAACTAACTCAAAACTCACCTGGTTCGTGACTCATATCATGTGGGTGCACTAATATTTTATATGAAATAGTATGTTATTGCTTAACTATATTACAAAAAAAAAATCTCTTATTTTATAAAGTTATTGTCACGGTAAACATATAATAGTAAAATATTGTTCGCCAAAATTTTCAATCACAGGGTACCCGTCGCCGCAACGCGCGGGTACCCTGCTAGTCATATATTATTTATGTTAAACCTTAGCTTGAACATGTCAAACAATTATGAGTTAGGACTTGAATATACCCATTTTCTCAAGAAGATAATTATGTAAAGTATGTTTTTAACTTGTTTAAAACATAAAAATGTACAAACATGTATATACGGTGATCTCGGTATCTATTTAGTTTAAATAAAGATTTAAACATAATAACATGAAATCAAGTATAGATCAAGTGTAAAATGCATAAGGAAAGTCACAAAAATTGTTTTTATGCTTACTTGATGGTGATGAATTTTTGGTAAGAGCTAGAACAACAGAGCCCCAATGGTTACTTCAAATCGATTTATAGTTAATGCAAGGCTCGTGAATGATCGTTAAATACTTGAAATAATCGAAAATCAGATCTCCTTCTTCTTTTAAAATTTGGCCGAACCACAAGGAGAGCAAGAGAGGTTTTTAGGTGAAAATTTGCAAAAGAAAATGAGCTAAGTCACTTCTCTATTTATAGTATAAAAGAGGGCAATTTGGTAATTTAATTGAAATGGTATTTTGGTAACTTCAATACTTGGTCAATGGTTTTGGTCTTTGGTCTTTGGTCTTGCCTTGACCGAATTTTATGGAGTAGGGGGGGGGGGGACAAGGTGGCTAGTCAAGCCACCAAAATTAATTTTGGTAACTCCTTGTTTCATGTTGAATTGTTTATTAATCATAGTTATGAAAAAATTAAATGTGATGCCAAGAATAAAGGGGGGGGGGGGGGGCTATTGTCTCCATGGGAGATTTTTATAAAAATCTTGTATAAAAATATGTATATTGAATGTATTAGGTATTAAAAATAGGTATTGGTTATCGGGTTGGTAGTTAACGGTAAATACGTATCTTTAAATAACGTTTGTAAAAGAATTAGGAAAATGTTTGAAAATGATTTTTGGCGCATTAGAAATAATTTGAGGAGTATGAAAAGGGCTTGAAGAATAATTGTTAGGAGTGTCGGGTACGTTGGTTGTTTATTTAAATAGCGAAAAGCGTTTGTTAAATTAACAATCGTAAATAAATAAAAAGGATATTGTTTTAGGGATTAATATTTCGAACTGGAGTGGGAGCAAGGTGTTGGAATGTTGTGGACTAAATATAGTCTAAATTCATAGTTCTCAAGAGGGTTGTTCCTAGTTTTATGTTTATTTAACCAAATAGTTATACGTAAAAAGTTTTCTTGTAAAATTCCAAAGTCGTAAATTCGAGTTAATAAATGTTGACATGGAAAACTACGGGTTGCTACAACTACGAATGAAAGAAATGCTCATGAATTGTCATGGACATGGTCTAAGTAAATGAAACATAATCAAAATCTTTTAACATGGACTTGACGAGAGCACACAAGAAGCCTTGAATGTTGCAGCAGGAGGAATATTCTTATACAAAACCCCAAATCAAGCTTATCAACTATTCGAAGAAAAAGTCTTACTCAAACCTGATTGGGATGAAAATCAAAAACCAAAAACCTCGCTTCGCAAAACTATTGCTTTCGCCGATGAAAGTAGCAGTAATTCTGATACTGATAAAATTATGGCTCGGATGGATGCCATGACCCTCAAAATGGATGCTTAGTATAAAGAAATGAAAGAGAAGCGTGAGAACTGCAATAATTGTGGTGGAAATCATTCAACCACAAATATTAATGATGATGATACACCCATGTCTCGTGAAGAAGAAGCCAAGTTTACGAACACATTTCGCCGTACTTGTTTTTACGATGACTATCGTAATCGCTATCGAGATCGAGATAAATGGCGTACTGGCGATAGATCCGAATATAACCGTGATCAACCTCGATGATCGTATTCTGACAAAAACCAGATCTTCAAAAACAACTCAGTTAATTCATAAAATTGCAACAATCTACAAACACATTCGTCCAAAATACATTCACAGATCTTAAAGAGAAGTTAGAATCCACAACAAGAAACCACCGAGCTTCTATCCATAATCTAGAAGAAAAATTCGACAGATTAGTTGAAAAACAAGCTGGTCGATCTACTGGATCACTTTCTAGGAACACTACACCCAACCGGAGGGGTGGTACCTCTAGACTTTATTAACCACTTCAAGCTCGTCACGAGCATGTGAATGCAATAACTACTAGAAATTGTACTTCATATGAACCATCACCTAATCCTAGTCAAACACAACCAGCTGTCGAACTTGACAGTGATGAGGAAGATGAACCGACTCGTCAAAAGAAACTCAAAACAAAAGCAATACCCGAAAAACCTGTTTTAAAACCATACAAACCCAAAATTCCATACCCCCAGCGTCTTAGAAAAGAGAAAATGGAAGCTCACTATGGAAAATTCTTAGACATGATTCGTGCCGTTCGAATCAATGTTCCACTTATCGATGTCATAGCAGGAATGCCAAACTATGGTAAATTTCTAAAAGAACTCGTACGTAATGAGCATAAATTGGGATAGATTTCCGCAGCTTTTCTAAGTATTGAATCCTCAGCAATAATTTAAAACAAAGTTCCACCTAAAATAGGAGACCCAGGAAGTTTCCTGATTCCTTGTAATTTTGACAAAACATTCTCTTGCAATGCCTTGGCCTTATGCAATATTCTCTTTATGCAAAGCTCACTCTAGAAACTCTTAAACCTATCAAGATGAGCGTTCGATTAGCAGACCGATCTTTTCAATATCCTGTTGGGATAGCTGAAAATATGCTAGTTGAAATTGGTAAATTCACTTTTCTAGTAGATTTTGTTATCCTATAAATGGAGGAAGACAACAAGGTCCCTCTAATTTTAGGAAGACCATTCTTACACACCGCTGATGCAATAATTCGTGTCAAACAAAAGAAACTTAATCTGGGAGTTGGTGAGGATAGAATATCATTTTCAATCGATTCAGCCGTGAAACATTCCTACTCTAATGATGACACCTGTTTTAGCATTGATGTGATTGACGAAATTCTTGAAGAAGATTTTGACATTTTGCTAAACGAAGGGATTGAAATTCTCCATACCATCAAAGGAACAATTCTTGAAGAAAAACTCTATGCAGAGTTTGACGAATTCATAGCCATGAATATCGAAGAAATTGAAACAGATGATGAAGAAGAAATAATATTCGAAAGAATTACATTCAATACAAATCTTGAACTCAAACCACTTCCTATACATTTCGAATATGATTTTCTAGAAGGAACATCCTTACTTCCTGTTATAATATCATCTGAACTCTCAGACAAAAATAAAGCAGACTTACTCACTGTTCTCAAAAATCATAAACGGGCCTTTGCCTGGAAAACCTCAGACATTCCTGGAATCTGTCCTTCATTTTGCAAACATAAAATTCAAATGCTTGAGGACAAGAAACCTGTTGTTCAAAAACAAAGAAGACTTAATCCTAATATGCAAGAAGTAGTAAAAAAGGAAGTAACAAAACTCCTCGATGCAGGAATAATTTACCCAATTGCTGATAGCCCGTGGGTTAGTCCTATTCATTGTGTGCCAAAGAAAGGTGGTATCACCGTGGTTACAAATGAAAAAGATGAACTAGTTCCAACCAGAACCATAACTGGTTGGCGTGTTTGTATAGACTACTGCTAAAGATCATTTTCCCCTACCCTTCATGGATCAAATGTTAGAAAGACTAGCAGGAAATGAATACTTTTGTTTCCTCGATGGTTTTTCTGGCTACTTTCAAATTCCGATCGATCCACTAGATCAAGAGAAAACAACGTTCACATGTCCTTTCAGAACATATGCTTATCGACGAATGCCTTTTGGCTTATGCAATGCTCCTGCTACCTTTCAAAGATGCATGATTGCTATATTCCATGACATGATTGAAGAATCCATGGAAGTTTTTGTTGGGAATTAAATGACTCCACACTTAGTACTGCCAAGCCAAAGTTAGAACTGCTGAAGATTACAACTAACATCACTAACTAAGTTAGTACTGCTAGAGTAAAAGTTAGTACTGCTAGTATTAACTTAAGACTACCGAAGACTGCTGATGAAGATTGGTACTGCTAATGTGATAAAGATGAGTGAAGAGATATGTATAGAAGATATTCAATGTATATCTTATATAGTTAGAAAGATTTGTATATTCTATACATTTAGAAGATTTGTAGTTATCTTGTAAAGGACTCCTTGGTGTATAAAAGGAGGCCCTAGGTTAAGTTGAGTTGATATATGTTTTGATATAAGCTTCAAGGTTGTAAATCCTAGTACTACATAGAGTACTCGTATTATTGATTAATAATATTGAAGTGTTTTGGTTATATTGTTTGTCATTCAAGTTCACTGTTACATTACATTGTTTATATTATAATACAACAAAATTTTATTAATATCAAGTCAAACATGAGTTCATACTCATTAATAAAGTTTACTATTTATATTTGGGTAAAGACCATAAAATAACAACTTACTTTCTCCATTTTATCGAGATGAAACACGTACTTTTTTATCAACATTTAAGCCAACGCAACTATCAAGTATTGTTCCGAGATGAAACACCTACTTTTTTATTAACATTTAAGCCAACGCAACTATCAAGTATTGTTCCGATATCAACAAAAAGTTGTTTAAGAAGACAAGGGTAATATAGTCATTTCAAGTATTATTTAATTATTTTATACAACTTTTTGTTGATATCGGAACAATATTTGATAGTTTCGTTGGCTTAAATGTTAATAGAAAAGTAGGTGTTTCATCTCGGTAAATTGGAGAAAGTAAGTTGTTATTTTATGGTCTTTACCCTTTATATTTTCATGAACTTAAATTAACCAAAATAATGTATCTGATTTAATTTTCAAACATACCGATCTCCTATGGTTAAGAATTTCAAGGAACCTAAGCTAGTAATTCAATAAAACATTGTCCTAAACAGACAAATAGACACGAATTATATTCTTATAATAAATACATTGGTCTTTGTTCTTGTTCCATACCTAAGAATACTACTCGCTCCGTCCCAAATTAATAATCTCTCTTTTCATTTTAGGTTGTTCTAAAATTATTGTTCCCTTTTAAATATAGTTGTGAAGATTGTAGCATGTTTATCATATTGCACCTAATGTTACTAAAAATTAAAAAAAAAAAATCATTCAAAGATTTAATTAATTACATAAGGGTAAAAGTGACATTTTTGCAAAAAATTATAAGAGAGAATGCAATAACGATTATGTTTTCTTAAACTGTGTCTTTTTTGTCTGGGGACAATAATTTTAGGACGGATGGAGTAGTTACTTTGAAATAATGGAACCAACTTTCTTTTGTCTATATAATATAATTATTTTCATACATGATCACAAAGTCATAAACTTATTCAACAAAACCATGAAGACACTGATTTTCGTGTTCCTTTGTCTTGTTTTCACGACAAATACATCTTCCATAGCAAAAATTTCAACACCTAACGCAAAAAAAAAAGAAAAAGGTGTTGGTTGGGTCATTGGACCGTCTATATCTATAACGGGATAATTGATCCAATCACCGTCCATGTAAAATCAGGTGAGGATGATCTAGGAGATCATACACTTGCATTGTTCGACAATGAAAACTGGAGTTTTTGCGAAAACATTTGGGGAAATACCTTGTTCTATGCTTATTTCAACTGGAATGGTACAAGAACCGCCTCTTTCGATGTTTGGGAAAATGGTGATTTTGGTAACTATTGCTCGGGATCAATTGTTAATACTGAACGAATATGTGTTTGGTTAGTTAGACATGATGGATTTTATCTGGGAGAAGACCTTAATCAATTTCCAGATGGCCGATGGCACAAAATGCATGACTGGTCATGAATGATATACTTGATTATATTTTTATCAAGATAATGTGCATTATGCATTGTGATTGATAATAAAAATGACAAATTTAATACTTTTATGTAATTTTTGAAACCGGCATGGAGTACCCTGACATATTACTCCTCTATTGCCGAAGGCTCATATCTCTATATTTCACAACCATTGCATTTGATATTTTACTAATTTAACTATAATAATAGTAATAAGTGATAATGAATGCCGAGATCACTCTATTAGAGCATTCCGTATAATAACTCTAGGTTAAAGTTTAACACACTGTCACGTAAGTAGAACTTCAGCTTTAACCTTTAACTCAAAAAAACACCCACTATCATAACTCACCATAACTCACCTTTAACTCAACTATTTTTAAATTCAACTCCTAAACTAAAACTAATACTTCATTTAATAACTAACACAACATTAAATATTAAATATTACAATACGAATATTAAACATTACATAACATTATATATTAAACATTACAATACGAAACAAATACTTATTCATCGTCTTCGGAATCTTGTTGTTGTTGTTGTCGTTGAAGATGGTTCTGCCAAAGATGCTCCATAAGGTCTAGTTGGAGTCGAGTATGCGTTTCTCTGTCGCGTATTTCTTTTGCCTTTCGACGTTGGACATCACATCTTTCGACCCACCTGTCTTTCCTCATACGTGGTGACGGATCCACCCACATCTCACCATACTCACGTAGTGCAAACTTTTGATCTTTTAAAATCATATTATGCAAAATAATGATCTACGTATCCTAACAATTTCCATTTGACGTGCCGGTTGTTCTAGTGTACCCGAACATCCATGAAGCACACCAAAAGCACGTTCGACATCCTTTCGTGCACTTTCTTGTTTTCTTTTAAAATAACCATGTTTATCGTCAGTTGTTGCCGAGAAGGATTTGACGAAAGTAGCCCACTGTGGGTAAATTCCGTCAGCTAAGTAATATCCCTTTTCATACCTGGTTCCATTAACCATATAAGGTGCTGCAGGGGCGACGTCATTAAGAATGTCGTCGAATAACGGAGAGTTATCTAAAACATTAATATCGTTATTCTCCCCAGCCATCCCGAAAAATGCATGCCAAATCCGTAAATCTTGCGAAGCAACTACTTCAAGCATTATTGTAGGGTATTTTTTATCACCCTACCAAATTGCCATTGCCAAGCAGCCGAACAATTTTTCCACTCCCAATGCGTGCAATCAATGCTACCAAGCATTCCCGGAAAACCATGGTACGCCTCATGTCTTTCATAAATACTTTGAATGTCGGACCATGTTGGTTTTCTTAAATATTCCGACATAAACAAATCAATAACACACTTGTTAAAATTATCAAGACAATCATGTGAAGTACGCTCACCCATTTGCAGGATTTAATTTTGAGTCAACAAACTCTATTTTTATACAAGTTCTTATAAAAACGTCTCCAAAATTTACTTTTTTCCCATTTATAACAAATCCGGAAAAAAAAAAATAATAAAAAAAATAAAACCGCTTTCAACTCAGCTCAGCAAGACACGAGGTATACACAACCCACCCTTTTAATAAAACAAACCAATAATTAATAAAAACTTTCCCCTTCCCTATACCACTCACACGACACCCCACACATCACCTTTATCTCTTCCAATTTCTTTGTCTGCGACTCCACAAACCCAGAAACCCCATCGTTTGCCTCCCCATTCCAAACACAAGCTTCCAAATCTGACCCTGATCCGTCACTTTCCTCCTTCTCTCTTTCCTTTGAAGAGTCACGGAGGGATCTTAAAGATGTCGACGGAAAGCGAGTGATACTTGTTTCGGACACCTCAAGGATCGAAGTCAAGAAAGAATGATAAGAGCCATCTCAAGTTTCCCTTTTAATTGGCCATTCCAAACCAGCCGATCTACACAAAACCATTCATTCACTCAAAGTTACCGAGAGTCAAAGATATTCGGAGGGCAACAATTTGATTTGGTGTGGATTTGGCTGGGGTTCTATTGGAATAGCTAGGATTTGGATTGGGATTATTCGGATTGATTCTGTGTCCAAGTTCGTGAGTCTTCTTGTCGAATCACTCTAAGGGTATGACATCCTCTACATTCAAACTCTTTAATCTTTCCATTTCTTTGATATTCGGTTGACATATAACTTGGTTTATGCAAATGTTAACTCGATTGCAATCATATGTATCATTGTGTCGAATTTGTTATTGTTGTTGTTCTCGTTGTGGCTTGAAAAACTTAAGAAATCTAGAGTTGGCTGATCCGTGTGTGAGTATATATAAATAAATATAGTATCGTGCACACGTGATACTTTGGGAAATGACAAGTCAAGCTTTAGGAAAAGTCAAACTTGCAAAACCCGTGGATGTGATGTGTGTGATACCGGGCAAGTGATCACCCGGGTCGTGTCCCAACGAGATGTGAATGGGCCATTGTGGAAAGCTTTGGATTAGAGTGATTGATGATTCAGATTGATTTTGATTTTGCTTTGTTTAACAATTCTAAATAATAGATTTAAAACAGATATGCACAACAAAATTAAACGCAAAGCACTTAACTTAAAAACGCGCAACGAAAAATCTAGAAAGGACTAAAAAGTAAAATTTATGAAATTTAAAACCTAAAAATGTAAAATTACTAAAAACTTATTTTAAAACTTAAATTCTAATTTTCTACACTTTTTATTTAATTATTTCTAATTATTAATTATTTAAATACTAATTAAACTAATTTAAATTCTAAAAAATACTAAATGAGCTAAGAAAAATCTAAAACTTTTTCTAAAAATATAGAAGCTAAGAAAATTATAAAATTGAAATTTACTTAATTAAAATTTAAAAAGATAAACTCTATTAAATAGAAGCTATCACTAAATGTCTATTTCGTTTAATCTAAAATATAAAAAAAATAAAAAAAAAACGCGAGTCGAAAACTAATTAAAATGCGTACACTAATGAGATATATGAAATACTAGTCCTACGAGTACAAATCTATTTTAAAAACTAAATTTATAACAGAAAATAAAATTCTACAAAAGTTTAGGGGCCAAAAATGAAAAATTAAAACTTTAAATATGCTAAAACAAAGACAGGGGCCAAATTGTACTTTTCTGAAAATTACTTAAAGCTAAAAACGATTACAAAACAAAGACAGGGACCGATTTGAACTTAACTGAAACTAGAGGACTGATTTGTAAAAGGGGAAAATTAAAAACGTTTTTATGCTAAAAACAGCCCAGGTTCGAACCTAGGCAATTCCAACTCTTCGAAACTATTTTTATTTTTATCTTTCTTTGGAAGAACTGATTAACAACATACTAAACAAGATTATGCAATTAATATTAGCTTTTTCTAGTTCGAGATAAGCTCTAAAATAAGCTCGAAATGAGCTAAAACTCAAAGGTTTCTGCTGCTATACTCGATGTGCAGGGCAAAAAAAAACCAATTTCAAGCCCTCGACAAGCTATCAAAAAGCTCTCCTAAAATCCTAGGAAAAATTTACTCAGTACACGAGCTGGTGAACTATTCGAATCCAAAAGACCAAGCAATTTAAGCTTAAAACGAAGGCACTAGAAATTCATGAAAATCTGCAAAAACCTGGAAAACCAAGAACTTAACTTTTGACTTTTTCAGATTCTACACTAAGTTGACTAATATGGATTTCTAATGATCCCTGATTACTTAATGTGTTATAATAAGCTAATATGCAACTAATTTAGGCTACTCAAACTACTTATGCAACTATTTTAATGATTATGCTACTTAATATCCTAACAGTGAACAAATGAGAGCAATTAGACCAAGCTTTTGACTTTTTTTACAAAAGGACCTATTGTTTTTATGACTAAAGTACTTTATTTAGACCTGAAGTGATATGCATGAACCAAAAATAACCATTCAAACACCCTCTGAGTACAGACAATCAGTAATTCCAAACACCCCCTTAAAGTTGACAGTTTTGAGTTTTTAAAGGGTTTAGCTTATTTAAGCTAATACACTGGTGCACAAGGGTTTACAATGATGGTCTAAGCTTATTTGAGCATAGGAACACAACAATTAACAACTTTGGCCCATGATTACCCCTAATGCCATTTAAGGTAGTGTAAAATGACAATAAGATGAAACCTTATCACAATCATGCAACATGAACTGAAAGCTATCTAATAAGCTATAATAAGCTAAAATAAGCACAAACAAACAATAATTGAGCACAATCACTAACTATGGCATATTATGCAATAATTCACTTAAAAATAGAAAAATTAGAACCAAGACTATGAAACCTTATCACTAGCTAAACTAGGATGTCTTTAAACTGCAACAAGCTCCTAGCTTATCAAAGATAAGCTAGGTAAAGTCCACCTACCAATTCCATTACTTGGTACTTCCATAAGCCTCCTCAGTCGAATGCATAGGTTCCCTGTCTTGTTATCTTGATTTAATTTCTTATTTTAAGTTTTTCTGATGTATTAGAATGGTTAAGTAGGCTTATGAAAAGTTGTGACAGTAAAATAAGCTTATACCATATTTTGCTAAAAACTTGAATTATAGATTGAAACAGAGAATGGTGTAATACTTTGAAATTAAGAACTAAAAACTTATATTAACTTCACAAAAACAAGTTACAAACTAAGAGTTTACTGGAAAATACAAGCTACAATAATTTCGACATAATGAAAAATAAGCTAAATTCTACACCCTTTGCTCTGCTGCTTCTCTTTCTTCTTATAGTGAAAAATTAGGGTTTAGAGGACTCCTTTGTCTTTTCCCAGCAAGAAAATTGGCCTTTGGATGAGTAGAATTTGATCTAGGCCGTTCTTTTGATTTTGGCGCCAAAAACTCTTCAACCTGCTTTCTGATAACTTGAGAACCGAGAAGATGCATTAAATGCATTTTGGAGTTTGGTGGGAGGATTGAGTGATAAGGACAATGTTGGTGAGTTGGAGGTGAGGGGGGGGGAAACTGAGTTTGCAGAGATGAGTGGGAGTGGTTGACTGATTTTTATTTAATTGTGAAGGGAAGGGATTGTTTGACCTGGGTTGACTGGGGTTAACTAAATAACGGGGTAGGGATTGGGCTGGTTGGGAAATTGGGCTTGGGTTAAATAAAGATGGAATGGGTTGGGTTTAGATAAGGTGGGTTTGGTTGTTTTATTTTATTTTTGGTCCGGTTGGGTTTATGATAAATCACAAGGACCATACTTGTAATTTCTGAAATTATGAGGACCCATCTTGCACATCTTCCAAAATACACCAAGGTAAAATCCTGCCATGTTTCCATAATCCAAGAACCAAAATTGCACTTTTCCATTTTTTAAAATTCCCAGGGACTATTTTTGACAGATTTCAAACTTGAGGGACCAAAGATGTAATTTATTCAAACTTTTCACCAAAGGACTAAATATGATTATTTATGATTTAAAAAGGACCTTTGGTGATTTTTCTGACAAAACAAATGCATAGGGACTAGTTTTGACAATTTTTGAAACTTGAGGGACTGAAACTGCCAATTTTGCAAACTTTGTTCGTTTTTCAACTGTTTTTAAACATTTTGCATTTAAAACACATAAAACACAATCCCTGGGATATTTTCAGTATTTTGATGCATTTTTGAGTGTTTTTGAATGTTTTGGCAGTTCAGATAAGATAAAAATGATGAGTATTTACACACTCATCATTGGCTCGTTAAGTTAGATCATCTTTGTTCGTTATTGTTGTCGAATCTTTGTTTGGATCAAGTGTTTTCGGTTGCCGTTAGTAAACCTTCGGCAAAAGGTCTCGAAAGTAGACCTGGAATTGAGGTTACTACTTGTGTCAAAATCCCTCTCGGATGAATATGTTTAGAATCCTAGAACTCGGTCTAGGAGTTAGGAAATTGTGATAGCCTTTGGTTCGAGTAAAAACCACACCCACAAGGGTGTGTTGGTGTTGTTTTAATCAAGTAGAAACACCCCTCACAAAGGTGTGTGAGGTGGTTTATTCAGTCCAGTCAAACGTCACCCAACAGCCAACCAAAAAGGGTGTGATGTGGTGATCATTAGCCGAGGAAAAACCACCTTAATTGGGGTGGAATGTGGTCGAACTTCTTGCCAACTAAACCTTCACCAGGCAGCCACCATGGTGAGCAAGGTTGCAAAAATCGTGCATCGGTAGTCAGGCGGTCGACCCCCTTGTAGCTTGTAATCGGTCTAAGCGGGATTAATCGATGATTAATCGGATTGGCATTTTGGACAAGTTTTCGGTATTTCTGGCAAGTTTTAGGTATTTTCGGCAAATTTTAGGTATTAATGTCAAGATTTTTCTTAAAAAGACATCTTGAAATTGATATAAACAACAAGTATAACTTATTAAACATTTTTTTACGGCGAGTTTTGGATATTCTGTGCAAGGTTGAAGGTTTTGGGCAAGCTTGACCACTGTTGACCATCATTAAACCGTCGTTGACCATGGTTGACTAAGTTGTTTGACAGATTTACACAAATAGGAAAGGTTGGCGGCCTTGTAGCACCTAATCGATGATTAATCGACCTTGTAGGCCTTGTTTTGCAACACTGATGGTGAGTGAGCTTGCTTTGGTTTAAGTCCCGTTCGAATTAGTAAAAAAACCACGACTCACCCTTTTGGCAGCAACCCACGAAGGGTGAGCTTGCCTTGGGATATTCCTTATTCTGCCTTAGGTTGTTTCCAATAGAACCCCAATGGGGTGTACGATCTTCTCACTTCTAACTCGAACTCACAAAGGAGTGTCGAGTTCGAGTCTTCTACGAAACCCACAAAGGGTGTTGGTTGCTGTCCAGTTACGGTCAAAACCCAAGGAAATATTGTATGTTTTCTCCTTTGATTCGACACCAAGGTCTTGAATCAAGACGTTGGCTAAATGTGAAACCGTGTCATACAAAACTTAGTCCACCATCTCGTAGAAAACTGGATGTTTTTAAACCGAGTGGTCGAGTAGTACTCGGCCTTGACATGAAATCCGAGGTGTATTAAAAACCACTCTAGTGTCAATTAGGGGTGGCAATTTCTGACACGACCCGAAACCCGACCTGAGACCGACACGAAAATTAGCAGGTTAGGGTTGATACTAAATAGGTTTCAGGTCGGTTTTGGGTCGACTTGATTGACCCATTTATTAAACGGGTCAGGTTCGGGTTGAAGGTTTCTGACCCGCGAACCCGCTAACCCGAACCCGTGAACCCGAATTGCCACAATTTCCTACATGACCCAAAACCCGACCTAAGACTGACCCGAAAATTAGCAGGTTAGGGTTGAGACTAAATAGGTTCCAGGTCGGTTTTGGGTCAACCTGATTGACCCGTTTATTAAACGGGTCAGGTTCGGGTTGAAGTTTTCTGACCCGCGAACCGATAACCCGAACCCGTGAACCCGAACCCGACCCGAATTGCCACCCCTAGTGTCAATGTATACATTGCATACTCAGCAAAACACACAGACTCCATTGAGTTACGTGCATTTTCGAATAAAATGCCAACTCGGCCCAATCAAGTTAACTCAGCCGTTTAGTAGTTTCGGTCCAGTCTACTCCCATTTAAGTCTAGTTGACTGATTCACAATCCATCAGGCCCACTTGGGGTGTTAGTTGTTGAAATCACAGCCCAGTCCAATCGGATCCTTTCCCCCTCCTTTGACTTAAGTTGGGCCACAGCCCCACAAAGGGATAGAGACATATATATATATATATATATATATATATATATATATATATATATATATATATACATTAGTCGCATATATACATACATATCGAAAATTCGACAAAGCAAAAGCTTATATTATAGCCGTTGTTTAAGGATGTGCTGCTATTATCTCGTAAATAAATCACTTCACAACTCGATCTCGGTTATTTCTCTTCTTGAAACCTTGTCATAAACTAACAATAATTTTTGACAAACATTAAAACTCGGCACCAACTACATATATACACACACATATATATACCTCGCCATTTTAAACACTTACACATTTGATACACAAAAACCTTCTTTTTAAATTAAACTAGTCGACAATCAACTTATTTAAATGGTTTAACGAATTGTGAACACCTAAACGGAATTTTAGGAAACATGCTTAGGTTCATATAACAATTTTAACGCGACCATTTCTTAAACTTGTAAAAATTGTAATCAACAAAGAAATTGACACATATATACGGGACATACCCGACTTCTATTAAATAAATGTGCTTATTATATTAAAAAGGGACAAACAAACATTTTATATACAACCGATATACATTAGTTTCTGAATTAACAGATTATTTAAACGAGAAGCATCACTTACACATAATTACCCTACAATCCAAACCATATATATATATATATATATATATATATATATATAATATATATATATATATATATATATATATAATATATATATATATATATATATATAAAACAGGATGCGTATGACGTCATCAATTTGCAATTGATGAATAAGCAGGCTGATTGCCCAGTAATCATGCTCTTATTCCACCTAAGCAGTCCACCTAAGCAAAGTTTGACCTTTAACTCCGAAATTTTAAAAAATTTCCATAGTGAGATTCGAACATGCATCTTTAGGTTAACATGGAAACGTCTCAACCAATGGAACCAAACCATTGATTGTGATGAAGCACCTAAAACAAAAAACATATACTGGACAAGAGAGCAATTTAAATTATCAAGCATATCTTTTCCTTAAATATAGTTCTACAATATTAATTTGTTTTAATTAATATCCGGCCTTTTATTCATTCATCACACAAAATCCTAATATCATTCATATCACATTTTTCTCAAAACCCTAATAATAAACGTAATAATAGAATGGCCATGATGCATTCTGGGTCCAGATGATAGCCATTTAAAGAGCACACACTAAATACCAACGCATTCTCTTTATTCTTTTTTGGCGATATACTAATTTATGTGTGTTTGCAGGTACATAAAGTCATGAATCCTACAACCTGTTCTTCCTGAATGAAAACATTAGAGGTACAACCATTAGACATTGTGGTACACCTTCCATGTTTTAGAGGATATCCGTACTTCTTTTGGTTTGATGATCATGTTTTAAATTATTGACTTAAAAAAATTGTTGTCGTCTTTGATATCTACTTTTAGTGACAAGGCAATCTACTAGAATGATCAGGCAACCTTTTATGAGTCACTGCCATATGGCGGTATTATTTCAATCTTATATTTTACAAACTGCTGTTGTCGATTAACAGTTAGTGATGAGGAAGGTCTGTAGCATGTTAACCAAGAGATGGAGGCTAAAAGCGCAGCTTTACTTGGATTAGACAGGTTTGTTTTCTTTATTAACATGTTTGAATAATCTATAACAAGTGATATTAAGGTTTGATTTAAGTAGTGGATGTGTTGTATGCTTGTATTAATGTCTAGAAGGCTGTAATTTTTATATCTTAGTTTTTACTAATCATAACATTTTTATAAATCAGGTAGGTCTCAACAAGCCCAAGATCCAGCAAACAAGGGTGCGTATTCACAAGTGGGCTTTTCGTATGATGGAGATGTGAAAGATGAAAATCAAGGCTCAGATGATGATGATGACGACGATGATGAAGAAGCTAGAAAGCATTGTAATTATCATGTTCAGTTGTCACGAATCAAGTGTTGATTGGTGATTTTTTTTGTTCAAGTCGGTCTTACAAAATATATACTCTGTTGTTTTAGCGTCAACATTTAAGTGATACAACTCAAAATATAGTCTACACTTGCTTTGTACACATGTCATACTATGCATAAGTTTTTTGTGCTTGACCATCCTAAGAAGCAGAACAAATAAAAAAAATTTGGTCAGTACATGAAAATTTTCAAATATTTTCATAACCAGGAACAAATTATTGCATATGTTGATTACTTTGGTCAATTTATGTAAGAGCAATTTCTTGAAGATATAGCTGAGGTATTTTTTTGGCTGATATTGCGGAGAACACAAATACCATATTACGCTTTTTCATACCTCATTTCTCACTTTTTTATAAATAATTTTTGCAGCTGGTTCGGCATCGCTATCCATCTCAGGAAAAAACGCTTATTTGATGATGTATTAGGTATTGTATTTCATACCTAATGTACTCGACTTTAAATTTGGCGTTTCATGTTGCCATTTTATCTAACTAATTTAATTTTTCAGCAACATTCGTCCTTCATCACCCAGAGCATGGGCATTCTGTCATTCTTCCGATAATTTCATGTATCATTGATGGTACAATGGAGTACGATAGGAGCACTCCCCCGTTTTCTTAGTTCATTTCATTAGTCTGCCCAAGCACTGATGTAAGAAAGCACCTTACTATCTAATATCCATTACATATATAACGTTTATTTAATGCTACAATTTAGATTAGTCTAGCTCTGGTCACATATGATAAAAATCATATAACACATGTTCTAAAATGCAGAAAGAGTACTCCGAACAATGGGCGTTGGCATGTGGAGAGATTTTACGAATTTTGACCCATTACAACCGGCCGATTCTTAAGGCCGACCATTAGCATAAGGTAACAGATAGAAGCATCAGTGGAAGCCAAGCTTCAACAAGTAACTCTCCTGACAGTGAAACTTCTTCATCATCAACCCATAATGAAAATAAACCACTGAGGCTGTTGTCTCCTTGGATTACTTATATTTTGCTTGCTGCTCCATTATGTATCAGAAGTGACTACTTCCGCTGGTAAGGAATGTCTCCAGAAGAAAGTTTTGTGTTTGTGTGCATGTATTAATTTCATCAGTTTAAAAACTTACTGAAATTTCATATAATAATAGGTGTGGTGGTGTCATGGGAAAATATGCCGCATGAGAACTCAAGCCACCTTCTCTTCGTAAGCAAACATGTTTTCACATACCTGATGTGTGGACTGCTTATATTGATAGAGATAAAATAACAAATTTTTCACCAACTGTTCAGTCATGGCTTCTCGTGGATCTGGAAAAATTCATCATGATCCGTATCGTTGATTGCACAGGTGGCTGATGTACCAACTCTTCCATCGAGTGGTTCTCATGTAATTTTTCTCAACTCTTCCATGAAGGGCACCTATAAATATCTGTCTTCATAAC
The DNA here is from genome assembly GCA_021014915.2 of Artemisia tridentata subsp. tridentata. Lineage (NCBI taxonomy): Eukaryota > Viridiplantae > Streptophyta > Magnoliopsida > Asterales > Asteraceae > Artemisia > Artemisia tridentata. Next base: position 94,937,138 of record CP139508.1, on the reverse strand, counting down.
TTATTCCTTAAAAATCGCATCTTTTAGGTGAAAATTCTTGCAGATAGCTGTTTGGTCACAATCCCTGATGATGATATAGACAAGCTGTGATTAAAACAAGGGGTCGAATTAGGTACTGAAATGCATTAGTTAAGATGTCATTAAGGTGGAAAAATGGTAGGTTGCACCTTTGGGTTAAGAGTCATTATAGGTTCACCTCTAAGTCAAGACATGAGATTCTTTTGTAGCTTTATTCTTAATTGGAATTTATGGAAATGATAGGTCCACTTCATGGAATACCATATGGGTTGAAGGAAATTTTTGAGGTTCCTGAATATAAAACCACTTGGGGTTCAAATACATTCAAAGATCAAGTTCTTGACACCAAGAGTTTGGTTTACAAGAGGTATGAACACAAGACTGTATGACGTTGTCTGGTTAATGTTGTTGCACATGGTCCGAACTCTGAATGGTGAAAAACACGTCAAAACAAGTATTCTCTTTGTACGGGTTAAATTACACAAGGTTGACCCGTAATACACTTTGTTGAAAAAAACTATATGTATATACTCGGTAAATAGTTAACACGTTGACTATGATTACAAGTATATATTGTCAGAATAATAAATATTTATTCTTAAATAAAGAGACTCAGGAGGTTCTATGCATTAAAGAAACACTTAGAGACACGCTCAACTCCTTTTCCTGATCATATTCTGAAAATACCCATTAGATATAGAACATAACCCGAAACGACCCATTCATAACTTAACAGGTTGAGTTGTTTTAAAGTTGACACTTATCTCTTAACACAGGTTGAAGTCCGCAAGGGCGGTTGCTTACTGGATAACTGGCATATGATGATATTTGGTTCGGTGGTCGAACCAGAGACCCATGGAACATTGAGGAGTACTTACAGGTTCATCTGCTGGGCCCGCTGTCTGCACTTCAGCTGGTATGGTTCCTTTTGCAATGGAGTCCGAAATCGCTGGTTCAATAACTTACGCTGCTGCTCAGTGTGGGTGACTGCATTAAGACCAACTTTTGGTGCGGTTGATCGACCTAGTGTATCAATTATGTTCTAGACCAAGACTGATGGTGTTTGTCGAATAAGGAGAAGAAAATCTGTAAGGAGTTTCAAAAGTTTGATTTAGAGTGTATGTATATGTTTCGTAAGCTCTATTCTCTATTTTAACAGCCTTTATATATATTCATATTTTTATTTACACATATTTCATGCTCGTGGCAGTCTGGACTTGGCGCAATTACCGGGTTTGCTTTTGTTGACGGCAAAGAATGATGTAGACTGATAGAGCACGAAGGGATTGAAGATTATTTGTTTTGATAAAGATGGTAATTACACAGAATAATTAACTGTAATATAACAGATTGTAAATGGCAGTGTTTTTCTCTGAAATAAATTTATGTTTTTTTGCATATTTTGAAGTTTTTTAACAACGTTTTTTTGAAAATGAAAAATGACGTAAAATGCAATACCAATTTTTACATGTGCAGGTGAAGGTATTTTGAAATCCAGTCAACAACCAAGAAGAGTATCTAAGAACGCAGTTAAACAGTGGAGTCATTCCAGACATGTACGGCTTGGTTTCAAGTATGATTATGGCAATCATTAATGATGTGGACACCGACAAGGTTTAATTTTGCATCTTTCAGTTCTCATTTGGCCGGGTATTCCATTCTTATTTCTTCTTTATGTACTTTGAACCCAAGGTTAGATCAACCAAAGACAAGGTTTGATCAACTTCTTATTTTTCGAAAAACAACTGATTATATATGAATCTATATAAGTAAGACAAAAGGTTTCACTTTTGACCCATTTTAGATATAAATGGATCGGATTGGGTAACATTTTATATCTAACAATGCGTTTGGGTCGAGCGGGTTAAACGTGTTAAAAGTCAACATGGAGCATGGACTCTGTTCAATGCAGATTTATAATAGACTAATTGAATTACATGTCAACATTTATGCAACAATGGTAGTTAATGTTTTACTAAATCCTCGAAGTATGATGCTTCAGAAAGTGAATGGATCATTATGTTTTGGCATTAAATCCTTAATTAAGGACCGTTTTTAGGAAATGTAAGCTTCTAATTTTTTAACTTTCATAGTTTGATATTCATACTTCTTTATTGCTAGATATGTCACAAGGCTTTAGATTGATGGGGCGGGCTTTGATTTTTTTTTATCCTGATAACAATTTTTAAATCATATATAATTAGCTCTATTTTATTGTATTTAATATAACAAACTTAAAACATAATTTTAAGTTAACTAAAACCATCTAAATTATAATTAAAAGTCATGCCCGCCCATTGTGCGGGCTTTGAAGTCTAGTATATATATATATATATATATATATATATATATATATATATATATATATATATATGTATATATATATATATGTATATATATATATGTATATATATATATATATATATATATATATATATATATATCTACATATTATATATAACAGGATACATATGACGTCATCAAATGCAGGATTGATGAATAAGCGCTGGATTGATGAGTAATCATGCTCTTATTCCACCTAAGCATGCCACTAGTAAAGTTTGACCGGATAATTCGAATGTTGACTTTTAATTCCACCTAAGCAGTACACATAAGCAAGATTTGACCAAATATTTTGAAGTTTGACTTTTAATTCCACATAAGCAATCCACCTAAGTGTTTTGAAGTATATAAATTTCGAAATTTATTTTCATAAAAATGTACATTAATGGATTCGAACTTGGGTTGTTTAGGTACAATGCAAATGTCCCAACCAATGGAGCTAAGCCATTGATTGTGATCAACAACCCAAAACAAAGTAAATATATGGCTAAATATTTAGCAAACCAAATCCAATATTATCAATATGCTGTCCATTATTATACGGAATATTTTTTTTCTAAAACACTAATACCACTCATTCATCTCATAATCACACACACAATATTCTTTTGCCTCTCAATGGAGACAGTGTCAATCAAAGTAATCAAGCAAGCAAGACCATGGACTAAAAACCAGGTGGTCCTCTTCCTCTTTAATACTCTCCACAGGTTCATCTTTGTAAGATTAACCAATTATATTATATTGCATGTGGGTTAATTATATCATTTGATTTTGCAAGAGCAGCCTCACCATCTCACACAAGGTAAGTAAAAACCTTGAGCAGCTGCAATCCTCACTCTATTTATCTATCATTGTCGTGTTTCGGTTAATTATATCATTTGATTTTGCAAGAGCAGCCTCATACAAACTTTTCCATGAGCAGCCGCACCATCTCACTCTATTTATCTATCATTGTAGTATGGAATATATTGAAAATTGATGTGAATGACTATATAATCCAAGGTATATATTTAATTCAATTTTCGATTCAATTTTTTTAATTGATTGTGATAGATTAGTTTTTATGATGGTATGTTTCGCTCAATTATGGTATCACATCCATCAATTGAATCGTATTATAATAAATACAAGCAGTACAAACGAATATATACCACCAGTGCTAATCTTCAATGGCAGTACTAATTCGAGATCGTAGCAGTACGAATGTAAAAGACAAGCTGGCAACATCCCAGCAGTACAAAGTGTTCGTTTTTATTTTTTTTAAGCATTAGCTCCAATATCATTCATGTGAGTTCCTACAATTGTGGCAAGCATGGCTAATTTATGTGGTTTAAAAATATGATTTTGTTTATTGTATCCTTTATTTTAGGGGTACATGTACATGGTATGCAAGTTGTTCCTAAAATTGAATCTACTTGAACGCAATTTAAATTTATAAACCCAGGTGCAAGATTATTTTTATTTATATATATATTTTAATGTTGCTGTTTTTATTATTAAGATTTATTTGTCGCATTTAAAGGTGTCAAATTATTGGTTGGTTGTTATTCATTTAATTGCTAAATTATGTTGGATTTTGGGATAGATTGAGGAAAATGATTAAGGGGGTGTTTGGATCAGCTTATTTCACTGGCTTATAGGCCCATTTGTATTTGGAAAAGCTCATGAGCTGACTTTTTTTTTGTTTATGAGGTAATTAGGTTGACCTTTTGTACTTGAATAAGTTGCACTCATAACCAAAAAAATGTGAGCTTATGAGCTATTACCTTCAATTGCCTGCTACAGGTGATGATGATCGGAGGGTTGGTGATGTTGTTGAAGATCCGTATTCGTAAGGTGTTCAACAAAATGCTACAGAGAGACGACTGAAAGTGGGAATGAGCATGATCATAGTAAGATATCTTTTGACTTTGTGAATATGATCATAGTTAGATGTTATATTAAAAAGTTAAATTAATTGTAATGGGAGCAAATGATTCTGATTCAAATAATTGGCAACATTAATGAATACTTGGCCAACCTTTTGGAGTATACATCAAATAATTGGGGGTTTGTGTAATTTTATATATGCAGACATGAATTCATAGTTGGTGTTATGGGTGTGTCTTAGTTTTAGGTTATGTGAAGCCGCTTTTGATGAAGAGGTTAAATAAAGTGATGACCATAAGTTGTTTACCTATGTCAAAATACTTGATAGTGTGTTTATGCTCCTAACTTTTATATATGTGTTTACCTATGTCAAAATACTTGATAGTGTGCTTCGTATGTAGAATCAGTGCCATTCAAGTATATTACAATGTTCACGGTGTTCCAAGTTGTGCATTTCTTGATTTGTTATGGAATCACATGGATACCCACGGGTGGGATTTTGTTTCCTCTGCCATTCTTCTTGCTGATACCCATACGATAGCAACTACTTCCAAAATTGTTTCCCCCTGAGCATCTCCAGGAGATGTATCTGAATATCAAGAAGACATTGGGCATCCAGTTCAAAGCATGAGTCTTGCACGGGTATGTCAATTCATCTATTTTACCAATTTTGTATAATATTAAAGACAAGTCAAACAAAACCAGTTTTTTGTTTCTAAAAAAATATAGACCCAAGAACCTAACTGAACATAGGGAATGTGGGTAATAGGGTTTGAGCGAATAATTAGGACATTTGGAGGTGATGAGTCTGTTGGCGACAAGAAACCTGCTAACGTGGCAGGACTGCTCCCTCTACTAGAAAGGCTTATTCACGATATTGTTTTTGATAATGAAAATTCCATAGTGAAAGCTCAAGACCTCGGCGTGAAGTTGCTGGAAACGGAGAAGGTGGCTGAGGAATTAGCCACCAAGGTTAAACTACTTGAAGAAATTAATCAAAAGCGAGCAAGTTTACCAGACACAATACATGAAAGAGGGGACACCGAATCATCTTCCTTGCGTCCACGATCAGAGATATCAGAAGTCGAAGATCCAGTATGTATTGTTGCATATTTAAAAATTTTAACTATTTAGTACTATTTTTATATATGACAAATTTTCATACAGGGATCAGTTGGGAAAAGAGCTACGCCTTTGGTGCCATCTGCTGCTCAGATGAGATCTTTACGGAAGGGATCAGATGACCATCTTTCCATAAATGTCGATTCAGAATCTGACAGTCTTATTGATAAACATGAAACTGTTGAAGACAAAGGTATAGTGCTAAAGTTTTATATTTTCATTCCAACCACCAATCATTTGTGAAATTTGCATTAAACTTACATGCTTTCAGGTCACAAATTTAAGTCTCTGCATACGTCTGGTCTTGTGCCAGCAAAGGGGAATATGGTAATTACTTTTAACAACTCATCCGTTTTGTATTTATTCTTTGTGGTCCACCTAATATTGATGGGCTTATGAAAAAGACCATATTCTAAAGAAGGTTACGTCAGCACCAATAGTAATAGTGGGAATTGAGCCTCATTAAAGATGGTTTGGCTATATGTTAGGTGATTTCTCCTCCATACAGATAGGTAATCGAGTGTAGGAAGGGGAGGTAGGACAAACCCTTTAACTATCTTCGATATTTTGTTAGAAATGGACAGAAAATTGTTTATATGTCAAAGCTGACCTATTATTACCGTGATAAGAATGACCTGTTTCAACTCAAGCACATTTTGACCCCATCCACCCATCTTGTCACAGTGTAGTCATAATATATGTCGGATACTCATATATTCTGAAAGATTAAGGATACAAGGGTGCATTTATATGTGTGTGTGTATAGAAGTCTAAAACCACATTGAGAAAAGAATTGTTCTTAAGATTTAAAATACATAACGTAACCTTTTCTACACCACAGGAGCACATCCCGGTGACGATAAAATTCATGACATGAAACCTGTTAGTTGGTGTTTCCAGTAGCGGACGGGTGAGTTACTTTTATTCCATCTCATAAGGGTTTTTTTTCCTGTAACCTGTTCATTTGATATTCAGCTGATTCACATGAATGTAGAAGAGTCATCCCGCAAGCAAATTGCACAAGAACTTAAAATAAACCAATCGTCCGTCCTTTTATTGATCTGTAAACAAACCTTATTTTTCTAAATTTGGTCACTTAAGTTCATGACACGATATGCTCCAAACGAATATGCTCCTATTATTAAATGAATTAGACTTGACAACAAACATTGTCAAAATTTAGTTTAATCTGATGTTATGGAATCGCATGAATTGATATAGGATTGGCTTACTGTGGTTATGGAATCACAGAAACATTGATGTTCACCTACAACTACTAATGTGATTCAAGGAGGGGGTTACTGACACCTTCTTACTTGCAACCTGATACAACACCTCAACAAGAAGACGCAAGAAGCAAATGTAAGTAAAAATGATAGTAAAGCCTTACAAAAAAAATTTAAATTTCGGATTCAAATGATATTTTTGTTGTATTATTTTTCATGCTTTATTCATTAGTACAGGTGTGGGTGAAAGTGGCAACACAAACTTTAGTCGCAACTGTGTTCGCAATGCACGGGCACATGATATAACTCAAAGTGAGTTAAATGCCAGGCCAGTTCCTTCTGTATTAAACTATTGATGCTGAAAAAGTGGTGCAGCAAGATTCAAGTTTGCTTTCACAGGTAACGTGATAAAATGTCTAAGGTCCTTTGATTACTAATGCTCCTTTTCAAAGTTTCGAAAGTAGCTACATACAATGACCTTGAAACATGCTCTTTTATTGTAGATTTCATACTCTTTTGCTTCATATTTCAGTGATATTTGTCATTTGTGGGATTATGAGCTTAACTGAGTTATAAGCTTGATAAGCTCATACGCCTTAGAAAGATAATAAGTTCATATGTCGCACAAATAAGGTAAAACAAACACCCGTAAGCAGAAAATGGTGTTTGGAAAAGCATCAGCAAAAAGCTGATTATCTGAGTTTTTCGTAGTAAGTTACCTGCTTATTTGGAACACAGTTTTGCAAATGCAATTAGTTAGCTTTGTAAAACTGATTATCCAAACACTAATAATCATCTGTTATCGTAGAGGTGCAAAGTCTTAATGCAACTGGTCTTTTGTAGATGGATTATTATTTATGGTGGATTAGTTAATATCATGATTGGTAGGTGTATTGTTCTCCCATATAATACTTGGGTGTCTTCTTAGAAGGTTAGCATACTATATTTTGACTATCATTTCAGCGAGAACGTGAAGAAGCAGAGGCTATGCTCAAAGAGGTCGTAGGAAAGACTGTAAAGAAGCCTCACTTGGACAAAGTGAGCAGCATTAGAAGTAGCAATTATGACCATGTATTTTATAAATGGGTCAATTTGGGTAGTTTTAATCTCAAGCGGCTCAAATAAAGAATTTTATCAGAAAAGATGTTTGGTCAAACGGGTCTGGGGGGTCAAACAGGTTGTAGATTGCCTGACATGTAGTTTGAATTTATACATGAATGATATCAACAATGATGTTGACACTGACTTTAACATATTATCTATGTAGTTTTATGACTTCATAATTATATTTGTTGCTATTTTATTGATATAATCAACAATGATTATTCAGAAATTAAGTTTGTAGTACTCAGGATTTAAGATTTTAATGGTTGCTGATATTCTGCTGTCAGAAAAAGAGTGTTTGTATATGTTATTTCTTGCGGAAAATGACCCGTTACAGGTATGTCTTCAAATGAATAAAAGAGGTTTTGGCTCGAAGATAGTTGTTCAGAGATCAGCAGAAGAGGAAACTCTTCATGTAATTAAATTTTGGCGTGATCCTGATATTCAGATAGAGGGAAATGAAGGGGGTTCAGTGGTAAAACGGGTCCACATAGGGGTTGGGGATTTCTGAGGTCATAGATTTCTCGATTGTCATTCTGGAGACGAGGCAATAGCAGTTATAGTTAATGCTTATGAGATGAAATAGGGTAAACTTTACTTTCATGTTCATGTTTTTATACATAATCACATTTCTTTTGAATTTGTCAAGGTTGATTAAATGAAGCATTTCTTTGTTTGAATTTATTGTGTGAGCTTCAAAATGTCACTAATTAAGTTATTAATTGTTCTGTAAATCTTGACGTTCATTTATTTTCAGTGTTAATGCATTCAATATAGAAATTGGTACGTTTGTATTTTTTTCATTTGACGAGATGACAAGTTATGAAAATACTTTGTTAGTTGAGTACAAGTAAGCCCAACTTTCACATTAAATAATATCTTAAGAAGTATATAAATAGACCATTTATTTTAAACTAAAAAGTAAAAAAACATAAACAAATTTACAATTGTAAATTACCCAATTGTAAACTAATAGCCTAACAAAATAAAATAAAATCGGCGTCCTTAAAACTAATAATTAACTTTCTCTTAAAATTTCTCAACCGTAAACTAATAGCCTAAAAAAATAAAATTAAATCGGTCGGTGTGATTCTGTGTTTAAGCAACTGTTTGAAATAATCTTTTGAGTACTTCAATGTAGTGGGTGCTCGAACCAGTTTTAACATTTGAATGCCAATCACAAGGTTTGTATTTATCCCTTTTCTTGATTTGGCAACTTAATGATTAGGCCAAGTTAAAGTCACGGGTCAGACGGGTCATCCTACTCAAAAAACACGGGTCAGACGGGTCACTTTACGATGGGTCACTACAGTTAAAAGGCACGAGTCAGACAAGTTTTTTGTATCAGGTGTGCCAAGTTGTATACAACACATTGATGGTCAAGTTAAAGACACGCGTCAGACGGGTCATCCCACTAAAAAAACACGGGTCAGACGGGTCACGTTAACATGGGTTACTGTAGTTAAAAGGCATTGGTCAGATGAGTTTTTTTATCACTGTGCCAAGTAGTATATGCTATTTCCAACACATTGATATAATACATTCAGATGGACTCTGATGCGCGTGATGTGTCGTTGCGGTTTAGCAGTTTTAATGCCTACTCAAGTTTTAAATTTATATTTAGCCGACTTATCAATAACACACACACTTAACGAGCAGTGTACCCAGTCAGTATGAATATAATGGTAAGTAGAGTGTCGATCACTAAGAGTGGAACGTATTATCTCGTTATTCTAATCAGTATTTTAATATCCTAACGCAAGGGGGTTTCAGCCTGAGAGACTGGCACGATTTGTTTGCAATTAAATAATAAAATAAACCAATAGGCACGAATCAGCAAGTAGCACACACGTACACAGATAGATACTTGAGACAATAAGAGGGCTGTCCTTATGATTAAGTAGATTGTCACTTGTTTTATTGATAGCTTTATATGAGGTGTATGTAGTTAACCCTTTCTCGTTGGTCCTAATCTTATCGGCGAGTAAACCCTTAATGATTACTTATGTCTAAAAGTTATTCCTAAGTGATCAATTTAGTAATAACCGTGGGAGCCACATTATGTCCCGCAGTCAAATGCCCGCAAGCCACTAATAAACACAGAGGTTATCAATGCACTAATAAGTAGTAACCAAAGACATCAACATATAAACTTTAATTGATGGGAAAGCAAGTATTAAAGGGAGTGCAATCTTTCGTTGTCACATTACACAAGCCACTAATCCTGATGAATTAAAGTTTGCTAACACAATAAAACAAAACTACTTAATGAATTAAACACATGCAGCACCTTCTTACAGCTCTTGTATCTTTGATTTGGGTGTGTCGTGTGCTGCCTCCTTGACTGAATTCGTCCTAGGGTTTTTCTGTTCGGTCTTCGAAACTTATATAATGCTCTCGAAATTCGTCTGGTCTTGGGGTATTTATAGTTTCTGTCTGAGGTAAGATGCGGCGCATCTAAGGAGTAGATGCGGCGCATGTACTTAACTTCGCGTGGGGTCCAAGATTATAATATTCAGGAATATTCGTACACCGCCAGAAGATGCGGCGTAACTCCATGATTAGATGCGGCGCATGTCCTCTTGTATCTTGGATCGTATCTGGTGATATCTTGATAGAGATGCGGCGCATGTCATGAGTGAGATGCGGCGCATCTGGAGCAGATTAGTCTTGATCCTCTTCATTTCAGTAGACTCTTTACTTTATGCATGTTTTGCTCCATAATCAGTCCAAAATCGCTAAGTTTCACCAAATGCTTGTTTTTACCTGAGAATTACAAAAGTAAACGATTAAGTATCAATCCTCATACATAATATAGTGAAACAAGTCAATTTAATAGGATAAATGATAGTAATAAAATGTACTTATTTGAGTTCATCAAATATCCCCCCACTTGAACTTTACTTGTCCCCAAGTAAACCTTAGAATTTCTTTTATGAAAATGTATCCTAAAAGATGTTAGGATTTATTTTTATATTTAAGCATGTATTCGTTTATTTCATAATCACACAACTAAACACTTAACGAATTAGAAGTAAAATAAAATAATTTGATAAAAGCAAATCTAATCGTTTAACTGTCCAGTCGTGACGAATATTCTATCATAAGCTTGGCAAGTATACACATCTCCCCCACTAAAGCCAAGGAATAACAAGTTTAAAGCGGTTAAAAAGGGTTTTGAGGTTTAAGGGTTAATTATTCTCTTTCACTATCGATCTCAAATTCCAGAAAAGGCGACAAAATCACAAATACATGATCGAATCCACGAACACGATACTTGCAATTGCTCAAATCCTTAACTCGAACAGGCTAAAGATAGGTCCAAACTTCACCAATAATAATATATCAAAAAGGGCGACAAAATCATAAATACATAGCCGAATCCACGACTACGATACTTAAGATTGCTCAAATCCCTAATCTCAATAAATCAAAGGTTTGGTTGGATAAAGAATAATAAAGGGTATGGTTAACATTTGGGATATAAATTGGTGTAAAAATAAAATAAACAAAACAAATAAATTAAAATCCTAAGTGTGGTTAATCACTATCCCAACCATCCCATGAATAAGACTCATATCATAGAATAACTCACGCTTTAACACTTGAAACACACGCTTTAGGTAGACACGAATTATACTCAACAAGATCTTAATCAAAGAATAAACCTTAATTGGCTTTCCCATAACTGCCAATTCCCATTCAATCCATAAATATAGTACAACAAATAGTGGTGATATCGACCACTTACATAACTTTACATAAGTTGGTTAAAACTAACTTCCAACTTTCTTTCTTTCTTTTTCTTTTCTTATTTTTTCGATTTTTTTTTTTTTTTTTTTTTTTTTTTTTTTTTTTTTTTTTTTTTTTTTTTTTAACTTGAAACATAAACATAGATGTGTAAAATTTCACCACATCACTACAACTTTCTTTCCGGATAATTTTTCTATACTTTTCATACTTTCAGAAATAACGGTAATAGTGAAAGTAGTAAACACACGAAAAATAAACTCAAAAATATATAATATTTACTTTCACTCCAATTGCATTGTGCAATTTCCCGACCTAACCAAAGATAATGAATTACGCACGCGAACACAGGTAATGTAAGGAAACACACTTTGCCTATAGCAATTAACCAACCACGGATTCTAATCTACAGGGTAGGCTAAGGTGTAAGGGTGTAACGAAACATTTTAAACATAGGTGTAAGAAACGAAAGGAATGGCTCTGAGTGTTTTTCTAGGGGTATCTTACTCTAAAAATGAGAGTAACAAAAGGGTTTATACGGGGGTTAACTAACCAGTGTAGTTAGTTAATAACACATAACATATAATAGGCTATTTTGGGTGTAATCCTAGAAATTTACCAATTTAGACAAGTCATTCCAATTATATAAAATAATACTCATTATGGTGGTCTCGAATAGTATACAAGCCAAGTTCTAAAGTTTACAAGTCACCGGCACACTCATAGATTTGTGAATTTTGGAAAATCACAATTTTTGAAAATAACGTCATGTGTGCAGCTATGCAACTTAGATCTTAAACAAAAACATGCTAAATTTTTTTTTAAGTTTGATATATTAAGCACATTTTAAGCATAATTTTTGAAAAAGTTTAGGACAAGTAAGTGTTAAGTGTTCTAATTCTCCAATCCCCCACTTAAGTTAAACAACGTCCTCGTTGTTTGTATAAAAGGTTAAAAACTGGAAAATAAAAGAATTAGAACAGAAAAACTCCCCTGAGATTTGCTCGGTATGATCCTCCATTAGTATAAGAGCAAAAATCATCTTTCTTGTGGATTAGAACGTTAAAGCTTCATACTTGATGTATCCACAGGAAATCCAGGAAACTATAATACCACCAACACTTTAAAACACACCTAAGATAAGAAAGGTTCAACTTGCATAATACATTAGTAGTTAGGAAAAATAAAACTTAAAAATTAAAACTGAAAATCATCAGGTCAGTCGATGCGCCGTATCTTATGGAAGAAGATACGCCGTATCGAGCCTGGAATTAATATGGATCAGAATAAAGATGCGCCACATCCTTAACCAAGGATGCGCCGCATTAAAAATAAACTGATAAAGAGTTTTAAATTCGAAAATAAAAATGCAGAAAAATAAAATAGGATATGACCATTGCAGGAGATGCGTCGCATCTCAGAATTGAGATGCGCCGTATCTTCGTGCGGGCCTGACTGACTCGACACAGAAAACAGAAAATTAAAAGATAAATCCGGGTTGTCTCCCGGTAAGCACTTGTCTTTATTCCAGAGTCTTCAAGTTAGACTCACGTTCAGCTCAGCAATAAGTCCTTGTCACGGTCCATCCTTCGTCCTTCATCCGAAAGATTTTCCCGTATATCTCTGCGACGTTTTCTTCCGTTCGACTTAATCTAGTATAACTCTTTGTCTTCACCGCAGTATATTCTTCATCAGGACCCAAAGAATATTTGATGATTTTAAATTTTTCAGAAATAATCATGGGTGGCTCATTGTAAGGAATCCCAAGTAGTTGACACTTTCTTTTGGTGAATTCTTCCTCGTCTTTATCAACAAACTTAAAGTAAGGATCCTTAATCAAATAATCATCTAGTTCTTCAATCAATGACTTATTATTATAATCGTCTTGAATCGCCTCCCATTCTCTTTCCAAATCATATTGTAACCGTCGACTAAGCTTCGTGAAATCATCAAACTGTTTATGCACCCATTCCCAGAAAGTAGTATCCGATGTCCCCTTAAGTCTCTTCAAGCGTTCAATTCTGCCCTTTTCTTGTAAAGCCTCCGATTTTTGTGGGCAGTCTTCAACATTATCGTACCACTCATAATCTTCAAAGGTTACATCGTTTCCAACCCGTTTCATCCCAATTATACTTCCCCCATTACAGGTTCCGTCACTTTTATAATCGCAGGTCGGCCAAACACTACTCCCGTCCTTGAAAACGAAGGGTGTACAGGTGTGATTGATGTGCGCAAATTCCCATGGTTTATCCCAAACCCATGGTACTTGGTCATTCCATTCATAGTACCAGGTGTTTTTGAAATCGTCATAAGTCTTAAATCCTGGTAGATCTCCAGTAAGCACATCATCGTCGACTTGAAGAAGGTAGTTAAATTCCTTGAACTGCTTGCACAAGGGTGTCTCATAATCGAACAGTTCATCAATGTCAATTCTGAAAAGTTCTTCAATGCCCTCATTGATTGTTGAATCATGAAGTGACGACCCATAATCGCTTTCTACTTCTTCATCTTCTCCTCTCATCCAATATACCCATAATGCATCCTTAGTAGCACGATCCATGCTCTTATGGTTATTAAACTTACTAGCCAACCATTCTGAAAAATCAACATCGTGAGGATCGTGGTTAACGTCAAAGCAAACCTTTCCAATCATATTCTTTTTTATCTCCATGAACTCGTTAAATTGCTTCTTAAAACTCCGAGTCAACCATGAAGTCATAATCTCCTTGACTTCATTTGCAGGGGCAAATTCCGGACTACCATATTTGAGTTCTAGCCAATCATTGAGGGAGAGGTCTATCAATCTTACCAATCTCCCATGAAATAGTAACTCCGCCAAAGCATAATTCATGTCATTATCCTGATAGTTCTCATTCAATCCCCAGTACTGTTCGAAATAAGGCATGTAAGAGATTTGGGCATTGCCTCCACCACAGCTTTCGTTGCTTGAATCCATGTATGCAAGATAGAATTTCCCATCATCTTCTTCGATAGTAGTCCAGTTCAATCCTTCGGCTTCAATGATAGGCCATAAGAGCGACAATTCTTCTCCAGTGTACCTCACAAATACATCATAAGAGAATACCTCTTTGTCAATGTTGCATAAACGCATGAATTCCTTAAAAGCAGCTTCAAGAGGAGTCTCCCAAGAGAATAAATCTGCATCGATCATGAGTACATTGAATGAATCTGAAAACAAGCATTCCTTAGCAAGATATCCGTTAACTGACATGTCTTCCATAGCAAAATCTGTCATCCAAGGTAAAATCATCAGTAGGATTTGTTCGCTAGAAGAGAAATTAATGAATATAGAAACGGATATATGAATACAAATAGCTGATATCTGCAGACGATGCGCCGTATCCAAAAAGTTGGATACGCCGTATCTTAATACGTTAAAATTAAATCAGACTTTATTCAGAAAATAGATACGCCGCTTTAGAATTTAAGAATGCGCCGTATCGAATTAATTAATCAAAAATCAGCTTATCTAATTAAAATTAAATGCGTCGTATTAACGAAAGTTAATGCGCCGTATTTTCGTTACGTTTAAAAATAAATATCGATTTTTGATTCAGAAAGATGCGCCGTATCGATAAAGATCGATACGCCGTATCTGTTTAATAATTCGCAAACTGTTTTTAATTAAAATAATAGATACGCCGTATCTACGAAAGCAGATGCGTCGTATGGCGTTAACGTTTAGAAATTTTTTTTTTATCAAAAACAGATACGCCGTATCTGCAAAAGCAGATGCGTCGTATTACTTTATCGCTTAGAAAAATTTCTTATTAAAAACAGATACGCCGTATCTTGGGGAAAAGATGCGTCGTATCGAATTAATTAAACGCGTTGTATTTTTAAAATTAAACGCAATACGCCGTATCTGAGAGATCAGATGCGCCGTATCGTTTGATTTAGCACAGTACAACGATAGCAGAACAGAAAAATACGAAAAATAAAAACAAAAAATTAAACACACAAACAAAAAAATAAAACACACAAAAATAAAAATAAAAGCAAACAATTAACACACAATACAACAAATATGCAAAATAGTACAATGATGCAATTAATCTAATAAAAAGAAAAACCTAATTAAAATACTAATCAAATTAACAGATAATAACAATTCACTCCCCGGCAGCGGCGCCAAAAACTTGATGCGCGTGATGTGTCGTTGCGGTTTAGCAGTTTTAATGCCTACTCAAGTTTTAAATTTATATTTAGCCGACTTATCAATAACACACACACTTAACGAGCAGTGTACCCGGTCAGTATGAATATAATGGTAAGTAGAGTGTCGATCACTAAGAGTGGAACGTATTATCTCGTTATTCTAATCAGTATTTTAATATCCTAACGCAAGGGGGTTTCAGCCTGAGAGACTGGCACGATTTGTTTGCAATTAAATAATAAAATAAACCAATAGGCACGAATCAGCAAGTAGCACACACGTACACAGATAGATAC